>JAQJVL010000049.1:2062070-3264828 GCA_035578905.1 Stictocephala bisonia
GTGCCTCATGTCTTTTTCAGTATGAGAGCACCGTCCGTAGTTTAAAAACTCCAATAAAATTATTTATATAAACTGAGTTATCTTTTTTAGCTCCTAGCAGAGTTTCAAATAGATTTGAAAACTTCATTCTAACTTATGATATATATGGCTTGGATATCGTATTCACTGTGTTTTTAAAGAAATTATTAACATAATTTTGATTTCCCTTACAAAGCTTATTCATTAAAAGAGGACATCACACCACACAAAGATATTTCAATATTACAATCTCCAATCATTGTTGTGTGATGGTGTCTAGAACTATATACGTACCAACACGTATAACGATAGTTAAAAAACTAAAGTTTTCACAAAAATATAATTTAATTATTTAATGTCGTAAAATGAATTTTAACTGATTAGCACACATATAATCAATATTTTTAATATTATGATATCAATATAGATAGTTATGTATAGAAATAATAAACTTGCCTTCAATTTTGAAATTCAGTTAATATATTTGCTGAAAAAGATTGAACTAGACCTTTTTCAGCTGAGCAGGTATGGTAGACAGTTTAGCCTTGACTTAGCTGATGAGGCTTGGTAGACAGTTAAACTGTGACTTAGATGATCAGACTTGATATACAGTTTAACCTTGACTTAGCTGATTATGCTTGGTGCATACCCACCCGTACTTGTAACCTTGTCTTTGCTGATCATAATTGGTAGACAGTCTAACTTTGACTTAACCTTAATCCATGTCTTAAAAGCAAATATGTAACCACACCCTAATATGTAGCTTACATAAATTGTGTCTCAATCGACGTAAATTTGAGGAAAGATACTAACTACATTTAATTTCTGGAAATTTCTATTTTTTAGGATTAAAACAAGTTTTTATCTATTGAAGTTCCAGTGCACCTAATTAAAAGAGCTGTAGAGAACAACAAAATGTGGACAGAATAATCTTACTTCAGGAGTTTCCAACAAAAGCACGTTCTAAATTAGGAAAACTTTGCTGTAACTTCATTAAATTAGTTCCAGTACGTTGTTGTCTCAGCTTTATGTTTTGGAAAATTGAAGGTTGTGGGTAAGAATAGGTTTGAGATGAACAGTTCTTTAATGTACCTGAAATTCTAAGGTCATATAAACCTTTGACAGTACTTAAATGTACTTGACATCCTAAGATCATATAAACCTTTGACAGTACTGTAATGTAATTGACATTCTAAGGTCATATAAACCTTTGACAGTACTTAAATTTACTTGATATCCTAAGATCATATAATCTTTGACAGTACTTTAATGTAATTGACATTCTAAGATCATATAAACCTTTGACAGTACTTTAATGTAATTGACATTCTAAGATCATATAAACCTTTGACAGTACTTTAATGTAATTGACATTCTAAGGTCATATAAACCTTTGACAGTACTGTAATGTAATTGACATTCTAAGGTCATATAAACCTTTGACAGTACTCTAATGTACTTGACATTCCAAGGTCATATAAACCTTAGACAGTACTTTAATGTACTTGACATTCTAAGGTCATATTAACCTTTGACAGTACTTTAATGTATTTGACATTCTAAGGTCATATAAACCTTTGACAGTACTTTAATATATTTGACATTCTAAGGTCATATAAACCTTTGACAGCACTTTAATGTATTTGACATTCTAAGGTCATGTAAACCTTTGACAGTACTTTAATGTACTTGACATTCTAAGGTAATTTAAACCTTAGACAGTACTTTAATGTATTTGACATTGTAAGGTCATATAAACCTTTGACAGTACTTTAATGTACTTGACATTCTAAGGTAATATAAACCTTAGACAGTACTTTAATGTATTTGACATTCTAAGGTCATATAAACCTTTGACAGTACTTTAATGTACTTGACATTCTAAGGTAATATAAACCTTAGACAGTACTTTAATGTATTTGACATTCTAAGGTCATATAAACCTTTGACAGTACTTTAATGTACTTGACATTCTAAGGTAATATAAACCTTAGACAGTACTTTAATGTATTTGACATTCTAAGGTCATATAAACCTTTGACAGTACTTTAATGTACTTGACATTCTAAGGTCATATAAACCTTTGACAGTACTTTAATGTACTTGACATTCTAAGGTAATATAAACCTTAGACAGTACTTTAATGTACTTGACATTCTAAGGTCATATAAACCTTAGACAGCACTTTAATGTATTTGACATTCTAAGGTAATATAAACCTTAGACAGTACTTTAATGTACTTGACATTCTAAGGTCATATAAACCTTTGACAGCACTTTAATGTATTTGACATTCTAAGGTCATATAAACCTTTGACAGCACTTTAATGTATTTGACATTCTAAGGTCATATAAACCTTTGACAGCACTTTAATGTACTTGACATTCTAAGGTCATATAAACCTTAGACAGTACTTTAATGTACTTGACATTCTAAGGTCATATAAACCTTTGACAGCACTTTAATGTATTTGACATTCTAAGGTCATATAAACCTTTGACAGTACTTTAATGTACTTGACATTCTAATGTCAAGTACATTAGAATGTAAACCTTTGACAGCACTTTAATGTATTTGATATTCTAAGGTCATATAAACCTTTGACAGTACTTTATTCGTTAAAAGGGGAATGAGATCTCCTTTACGTAAAATCCTTCGAACTACTTATTCAGATTTTTCATTTTTTTATATAAATAATATTTTTTTATAATATTTGTTTGTCGTCTTGGAAAGCGAATAGTTAAAAAGAAAAGCAATTTTAAAATTATAAATTCACTCATATATTGGTATCATTGAAAGGACTATTTATAGAGATGGTAGGACCTGGAAAGACCATAGGGGTATCAGTTTAATGAATTTTCACATATTTTATTTTTTAATCCAAGAGTAATTATAATAACACTTCTAATGATTACAGTCCGTCCAAATCCTCTTATCAAATTTAAAGTCAAAATTATGGCGAAAAAGTCATATTTGTCTATTAAAATAAACTGCTACAGAATTTCCTCTTTACAATCGAACATCTCTTAAATCCTTCTTAAAATTTAAATCATTAAGAATAGCAATATATGAATGTTTATACTTTAATACGACTCAAGTTCAGTTCTATATGTTATATAGATATTTATAATTTGTAGTAAAACTACTTTTCTAATGGTTTATTTTGTCCACTCGAAATTTAAACCCAGCAGTCCAGTTATCAAATGATTCATTTGAATCACTAAATAAAAATATTGTTCACCTAATTTATTATTTCCATTTAATGTGATTTTACGAGATACCACTGAAATGTTTGTGTCACATTTTAATTAAAATCATCTAGCTGGTTCAAATACATTCGCTGTCATTATTATTTAGCTGACAAATTTATATTTGCATTTCAGCAGTTTTGGCAAGCTCATGTTATTTATATTACAATATATTAATTGTTAGTGACAATATATATTACGAAAAATTGTAAATTGTCATAATGTATAATATTTAGCATTTACGGTTACATTATCTTACGTTACATACAATTACTAAAAATGTATTTTTAAAAAACTTATTAAGCCAAAACGTATCACGTTTTACAATTATATTGGAAAATAGTATCTTTATTAATTATGTATTTGTTTATAGATATTATACAATTACTAGCTGTACCCGCCCGCTTCGCCGGTCATAATATTGAGTTTGATTTAGAACCTAATAGCTGAGAGAATTCGAGCATTTTTGCTTCTTCTACCAATATTAGATTTTTTAGGAGGCATGTCATAAAAAGTAAACTGCAAAACAAATAATTATTTATTTTTTATTTTCACGTTTCACCACATGTTTTAATTACCGAGGAAAAAAGGTTAACACCAAATACAGATCACCTGATCAAGTAAAAGTAGTGTGTGCTACACTCTCAAGGTGAAATGTAGAACTACAATAAATCAAAACATATACAGTACTGTTGTTGTGAGAACTTCAATCTGCTTATGGCATGTGAAACTACATTAAACCACACAGTCATATGTTTTTTGTAAACAATTCAGATTCTCCATTTGAATAACATGGGATCTTTAGGAGCCCGTGGGGCGGGACCCTGTGGACGGATCTGCATCAAACTTCACAGAAACAATCTCGAGAGTATACAGGACAACATCCTAAAGTTTCATGGCGATCGGTTGGATGGTTTGGCAGCGCATAAACTTCAAATATATATACAAACATCCTCTTTTATAAATATAGATTTAAAGTATGTGGAATATTAATAAATTCAGTCCCTTTAGCAAAAAAACTCTTTAATTCTTTGAAAAATGCAAGACCTAGGAATAAAATTTTAAATCATTACTTATACAGTATAATTAAACGTCTCACAACACAATTTTACTACAATATAAGCACAAAATGCACAAATATATTACAATACAAGTACAAACTTTTGTGAATCCTCTGGTCTGAGGAAAGTGAGCGTGGTTCACCAAAATCGATCACCATAATATTTGATCATTTTGTACTTGTATTGTAATATATTTGTGCATTTTGTGCTTATATTGTAATAAATTTGTGTTGTGTGACGTTTACTTGTACTTTATATGCACCAACATGTATTATGCTAATTGAAAAATATATTTAATCATTACTTAATATAATTGGTAAGTAAGTTTATTTACATCGTTATTAACCAGCATTTTTATCTATTTATGTTAGTACGTTTGTTGTATTGCATTTTATTTTATTACTAAAGAAGCGAAAATATACGTTGAAAACACAACACTAACACATAGACAGTGACCAAAGTCTAACTCATGCAACAGTGTTGTATGACGACCTACAGGAATATCCTCCCAAGGGATGTGGATATCCTCCTTACCCATCTTAGAGGTTTACACAGGAAGGGTTGCTCAGTTAACTGAGGTTGACGGGTAGCTTAGGTAAACTTCGGTGTACAAGTCCTATCAATATATTCCATGCTTACAGTTTGACATTTCAAGAGGTAATCTATGTAAAAACACTCCTTTAAAAGAAATATTGTTGTGTTGGTTTAAAATTGGTATTTACAGGGTGTATTTTTAGCCACTATTGTGATCTTGGAAACCATAAGTCTGACAAAACATTTAAAATGGCGAACATTTCCAATTTTGGAAAACAGCCGCCATTTTCCAATATGTCGGTCAACTTTGATTTTCTTGTAGAACACTCTGTATTTTATGATTGTTTTAAATAGAAATAGTAATTTTAATTTTTTTAATTCTAGCCAGTTTTTCGATATTTCGCTTAATATCGTTCATAGGAGAGCTCAAAATGTTCAGATTCCTTACGGAGCTTACCATTGCGATAACAGCTGTTTTAATATGCATTAAAAAAAATAACCTAATATGCAAACATTAAAACATGCATTTTGAAAATGAGTGCTTAACTAAGCAATTCTTTTTTTATGATTTAACGCATTGTGTATTAAATTATAACGCATAAATTGAAATAAATTTGTTACTATTTTTTCACAGATAAATTTATGTTGGCAGCACTGTTAACCATTATCAGCTGTTAAATTCAACTAATACCACTGTCGATCTGCATTGGATTTTGGGTTAAACAGCTGATAATGGTACGAGTGCTGCCAACGTCAATTTATCTGTGACAAAATAGTAACACATTTATTTCAATTTATGTGTTATAATTTAATACACAATGCGTTAAATCGTGAAAAAAATACCTAAGGATGAATTTTCTAAATGTAGTGTTTTCATATTAGGTATTTTTTTAATGCATATTAAAACAGTTGTTATCTCAATTTTACAATTTTACTCATATGAGCTCTCATGTGTAGGTTATTAAGAGAAATATCGAAAAACTAGCTAAAATAAAAATATCAAGCTTAACTGCGACAAAATATCAAAAATATAAAAATCATACTGAAGAGTGCGAAAAAGATATATATATATATATATATATATATATATATATATATATATATATATATATATATATATATATATATATATATACTGTAAAAACTAATATCAAATACTGGATTTTCTTTAGTAACATAGTTGTGTTTTTGTTTTTAAGTCATGTACCTCATAAATATTAATTTATGATTATCTCATTATTTTAAATCACGAACTTAATCATACATTAAATGTAGGTTTTTCCCTTTTAAATCAAGAACATGTCTAAATACTGAATTACTGGTAGATAAAATAATTAGGTTAGATTAGGTCGAATTAGGATAGGTTAGGTTAGATTGAGTTTGATCGGTTACGTTTCGTTAGTTTATGTTGGGTTGGGTTATGTTAGGTCATTTTAGAAGAGGTTAGGTTGGCTTATTTAGGTCTGGTTAGGTTAGGTTGGATTATGTTGGATTGGCTAAGTTAGGTTGGGGTAGGATGGGTCAGGTTAAGTTTGGATTAGGTTAGGTTAAGTTATTCCGGGGAATGTTAGGTTGGTTTAGGTTAGGTCGGGTCTCTGTTAGGTTAGGTTAGTTTGGTTAGTTTGGGTTGGGTAGGGGTAGGTTAGCTCAGGTTAGATCAGATTATGTTAGGAAGATGTACTTTCGCATACTGGATACTGACCTCCAAGGTTGGTCTCTCACCAAGTTCCATTATCTGCTCCCCCTTCTCCGCATCACAAACTAGAGTAATGAACAGGGTTTATCCTCTCTCCCACCCCCCTATTAACCAACTTACGAACAGAAGTTAGTCTTCATCCCTTCACGGGCTGCAAATAAATATCGTAACTTTTGAACATATCAGGTGGATTTTGTCAATACAATTTTTCGTCATTTAAAACGTTCGAATTCAAATTTTAAAATTATATCAAATAATAGTCTATTTTACAAACTTATTTGTACAAAATTATCAACAGTAAACTGGTCATTAAAATTAAAATGTTAAAATTTTGGTTGTTCGTTTTTTCTGGCAAGTAACACAAACTAACATCTTCACGAGGATTGCCATTATTTTAGTAAAATAAATATGCACCCCAGATGAAAAACCGTTTTGGGTTGCTCATACTTAAATAAAAACTAAAAAGCTAGCTGCAAACTTTAAATGTTATCAGTTATGACAGTAAATATGTACATACTTTCTCCTAAATTGTTCAATCAATCTAATTGGTAACATTTAGTCAATCAAATAATATTTGTTTCTGCAATAAATATTTAAGTGTTTATACAAGGAAATGAAAGTTAACTTTATATATGCAAACTAAACTAATAGGTTATTAATAATTTGGTACCATTATTAAAAATATTTTTCCAGAATTATGTTTTTATTTCTGCAGGAAAATAACTTAAAAAATTCTAGGAGCATTGAATGAAAACATTTTCTGAAACAGTGTCAGGTTAGGCTGTGGTACTGTCGTTCTAGGACGTAAACGGTCATATATATATATATATATATATATATATATATATATATATATATATATATATATTCCTTTAAATGTGTTTCCTGCATTCCTCTATTTGTTTATTACATTCCGTCCTTAGTAGCTTAAAAACATGAAGCATTCTTACTGAAATAATATTAATTTGTTTAAAAAGAGGTTCCGTATGTTTAAATACATATCTATGTTTCATTACTTTGACAAATCTTTTATTTAAATAAAAATATGTCTCAAGTTAGTTATATGTGCCTTCCCAACAGTTGAGTATATGCACTATTTAACATTGTAAGTTGTAAAATAAACCACTCTCCCTGCAAAATGCACGCCAATCCCAAAATAATGAATGATTAAGTGGCAGTTTTAAATAGATTACAGCTGATGTTCATTTTTATACGTCAGTAGTAATAATTACTACGTTTACCCTTGAAGATTTGGGAGGAATAAAGGAGGCTGACAAGGTGCTGACCTACGGATAAATAATTCATCGACTCACTTAGTCGATTTACACTTCACGACTGTAAATCAGCCCGTGATCAAAATGGGTAGAAACCGTAATTAGCTTTTTTGTGATCAGCTTGGGTAAACAACCGTTAGCAACGTAGGGGTTGGGTAGCACCCGTGAACATCTTTTGTAGCATCCGTGATTAACTTTTGTGGCACCCATGATCAATATAGGAAAATGGGGGTTTGATAAAAGTAGGTAGCATCCATGATTAGATTGGGTAGCATCCGTGATCAACTTGAGTAGCATCCGTGATCAACTTGAGTAGCACGTGTGATTAACTTTGTCAGCACCCGTGATCAACTTCGGGAAATGGGGGCTTGGGAACGAAGCTCCAAACATGCGCATCTAGTTACATATAAAATTTGCCAGACGATTGCAATTTTTTATTTGTAAAAATCTGTATTTATTTATATTTTCTGTAATTTTTTAGCACCCATGACGAAAGACAAAGCAATTCTTCATTGTAACATTATGATATTTTATCATAAACTAACCTAAATATTGATTGTTTTTGGTTTTCTTTACATGATCATTAAGACCATCTGTATTACAATAGTTTTCTGAAATTCAAAGATAATACAAATGGCTGTAGGGTAAAATAATTTTAAAAGAGTTTAAATATATTTTATGTTTACTTTGCACCCTGAATAGCCAACTTATTATACTAAATTAAAAAATAATCTCCTAAAAGATCCCTTTTGGTTGTTTGGTTTGGCTGTGAACAAAACTGAGAAGAAGAAAGTTATGATTGGAAAGAAAGATAAAATGGGAGGTACTAAAAATCTGGTCACGTCTGTAGAACATAAAGAAGCTCAGAATAACTGGGCCATTTTATTGAGGAATAAATGAAACAATTTCTCTACCGTAAGCTATTCAGTGTTTGATGATTCTGTTTTCAATAACTAAACTCAGCGATGATAATATTGACTTTACAGCTGACATTTTACTGTGCAATTAAATTATGTAATAAAAGTTGTTACCTTTACATTAAACTCTCATAAAATATTACCTTGCAAAGTAAAGTACGTTCGGTCCATTTGGAACTTCAGACCTTTCCTCAACTATATACATTTTATTTTAGATTTTTTAATTATTTTATATGAAAACATACGTTCTTAAACAAAAATATATACGTTCTTAGTAGAAAAATATCTTTAATTAATGCAACAAGTAATGAAAAAGAATAACTGGTTTTTGTTCTAGTGATTTTTTTCAATTTTGAACTGCTGAATGTATTTGTTTTTCATTACCCGGCACTTAAAACGTATTCTCAACATACTAGGGGATAAACCCTGCCGGTTCACCTAAAAAACCCTTATTCACTGCACTCGTGTCATCTCGGTCTTCGGCCTTGGCATATTACTTTTGATAACAAATATTAGTGGTTGAACTGGGTAAAAAATAATATATACATTTATTTATAGTAGCTCACTCACTGCACTTTAGTTGCAACCTATTTATAGTCTAAATATATAAACCCAATGTTATTACTGTACTTCGCCTATTTCAAAAATGTTGATTTCATTTGGTCGATAGCGTAGTTGGTTCAATACCAGCTTCATGTGCTAAAGGTTCTCAGTTCGATCCCAATCAGAGTCATAATACATTTTGAGAAGGATCAGCTGATAACCACCGGCTATTCATTTGTCATTGGGCTATTAATTATTGACACTTTCTAAGGAATAGTCGGCCTTAGTTTGTAACAATGACTACATTTGCTCATATACACTCATCACACTCATTCGAAATCCATATTCGCCCATATCTTGACGATCGGCGTCTTATGAATAAATAAATAAACATTTATTTTATTTAGCTGCTGTTGATTAATTAAAGTAATCAAATAACTCCACTATAGATCGCCATTGAAACGTTGAAGGCCAATGGGGCAGAGCCCTACAGTTGGATGTGAATAAAGCCATACTTTAAAACCTTCCCTGGGAAAAGTATAATTTCCCAAAGTCCCATCATGACGATCATTTGAACGGTATAGTAATATATAAAGGACGTACAGACAGAAAAGCATTCGTTTTATATTTATAGATCAAGGGTAAGAGAAACTAATCTTACATGAAGAACTAACTACTGTTTTATCTAGAACACCCCCATGCTTCGCGTGCCAACCCCATCACTTGACTAACTGTTTATTATTTAATTTTTAGTCCTGCCTTTCATTTTGAGTGTTCATAGACTCCTATTATCATTGTTGTTAGGTTGTAAGCATAACTGATGTCTGTAGCCATTCCTATCTCAACTCTTCTCTATCAAGTGACTTTTTGTAAATGTACCTTGTAAATGTACGTTGTAAATAACTCCACTATAGATCGCCATTGAAACGTTGAAGGCCAATGGGGCAGAGCCCTACAGTTGGATGTGAATAAAGCCATACTTTAAAACCTTCCCTGGGAAAAGTATAATTTCCCAAAGTCCCATCATGACGATCATTTGAACGGTATAGTAATATATAAAGGACGTACAGACAGAAAAGCATTCGTTTTATATTTATAGATCAAGGGTAAGAGAAACTAATCTTACATGAAGAACTAACTACTGTTTTATCTAGAACACCCCTGCATGCTTCACGTGCCAACTCCATCACTTGATTGTGTAATCACAAGACTAACTGTTTATTATTTAATTTTTAGTCCTGTCTTTCATTTTGAGTGTTCATAGACTCCTATTATCATTGTTGTTATGTTGTAAGCATAACCGATGTCTGTAGCCATTCCTATCTCAGCTCTTCTCTATCCAGTGACTTTTTGTAAATGAACCTTTGTTTATTTATTACCTATTACTATCTATTACCTTTATTATTAATTTATTTATTGTTAGTCTTAGTACTTTAGATTTAATGGTTCTTGTTATTAATTATTATTTCTTCATTAATCTTTCTTTTGTGCTGAGTGTTCGTAGATTCATTATTATCGTTGCTGTTATAATTATAAGTATAATCGATCTCTTAAGCCATTCATTTTTCTCATTCTTATGTGTTTGTCATTTATTGTATTAGTTTGTTATTATTATAAATATTATATACATATTTGGTTTTTTACTTCACTGTAAGTACTTCACTCGCCAGTTCACATGGACCTGGAGTTAACGTACTGTGCGTCAACTTTATTTCACGAGTGAAGACCGACCGTTGGCTCAGTGGGGATCGCACCTTGGAAATGCCGTCCGCAGTCAAAAGCATTAGCTAATGAGCCACCACACCTGATAATATTATTGTTCCCTATTACTATACTACGAAGCATCTCAGATGTTTCTTATCAGTTTCAACATTTATACCCTATAAACTATGTTAAGTATTATATTTATTAATTTATTTCTTGAGCTTAGTGCACCAATTAGAAAAAAGTTATAATTCAAGTTCTATAAAACCACTTCATAAAAAATATGAAAGGTTGTATGCCAATTTTAAATACAAGCAGTTTAAACAAAAACGTACTTGTTTTTCCTTTTAATGGATATTATTTGGGGACCAGTCAGCAAAATTACAAATGTTCATTTTATGCTCAATAATTATAGTGGTTATCTATCATCTATCATTATATGGGCTACGACTATTGTGGTTAAGGCATTTATTTTACGACCTACGGAATGCACTGGTGTGATAGATATGTATTGAAAAGTGTAAGTAACAGCGAGAACTACTCTTCTCCCACTGAGCCTCACAACAAATCATTGTCATGGGAACTAGTAGACGGTAGGTTACGAGCTGACTGCGCAATAGCAAGCCCCTCCCATTACGTCATCAGTATCAGTTATAATAGGTTGGTTTCATCAATAGTAATTAAACAAGCTTAGAACAATAAAATTAAATCATTATTTCATGTTCAAATATCAATTAATAATAACAACACAATGAATAATAATGTAAACCATAAATAATGACAATAAAATAAACAGTTTAGTTATACCATTATTTTTTTACATCACAGTGATATACAGCGGCCCGTGACAGTTAGTCACGCCCGTGATATACAGCGGCAGAGCGGAGGAACGTTTCTCCTCCCTGCTGAAACCCCAATATACGCTAAATATTTCACGTAGGTCAAGATCTGAAGGGCGTAATTGAAATTTGCTATTCGTAAGGCAGTATTGTTATTTATTTATTTTTAACACGTCGATCGTCAATATATGGGTCAATATGGATTCCCAATGAGTGTGATCAGTGTAGATGAGTGAATGTAGTCTTTGTTAGAAACTAAGGCCGGCACTTTCTTGGAAAATTTAATTAATAGTCCCATGAGATATTAACAGCCGGTGGATATCATATGACCCCTCTCAACATTTACTATAGCTGTGATTGGGATAGAACTAGAAAACTTTAGCTTATGAAGCTGGGTTTTAACGTGTTACGCTACCGACAAGTTAATAGGACGTTGTATAACGTTGTTTGGAAAAAATAAAGTACTTTCAAAAAAGCTAATGGTTAACAAATAAAAGTATTACCCTTAAAAAAAAGAAAAATCTCACTGCACCTCATTCCCTTTGGATTAATATACGTCTCTGCACTTTAAAGTTTTCAAAAGCGACATCCGAATCATGGACAAGTAACAGTAAATTGTTGTTATGAAATAAATGCAGTAGTATCGAAAATGAAGTCGTTTACCTATGAATTTGTATCAACTAAATTGAAAAAATGAAATAGGACAGGAGGAAGAATTTACCTTAATATTAAGTGAAACTTAGAGTATCTTGTCATTTGATTATTAAATTATGTTTTGTGATGGTGAAGAAAAACAGAAGACTTTAAGAAGTGTGAGAACCAAGAACTCCACGTGGTTAAAAATAAAGTCAAGGGCTGTTTAAAGCAGAACATTACGTTCTCTGCCGTAACTATCCTCATTAACTCAATGACACTTTACTAAAGAGTTAACTGAAAGCAGATAAATAAGTTTTTATATAGTAATACTTTTATACAACTCTATTTAACATATTTTTACGTTATGTGTACATATAGCTTATATTTCATTACCAACAAAAGTATGCTCATATAAAATAAAAAATTATTAATCATATTATCATATTAATCTCTAATATAGGAAATAAAATATATTAAATGAAAATGAAACAAGTTCAGTTATATATCTGATTTTGGGTTGGTATTCATCATAGTTTTGTGTGAAATTATTCATTCGCTAAATCAACTAAAGCTAATCACAATCATAGATTGCATTGTGCTTGATATTTAATTGTTCCTTGTATAAAAACGGTTTCATATCCCAAATTAAATTTTCTTGAAAAATGTGAAATCAAATTTAAACTATTATTATCTTCACTATAGATAGTATAACAGTTCAACTGTTCATAAAAAAAGACAGTAAATTAAGAGTAAAATGTAATGAAATAAAAAAAGAGTGCAACATTAAATGGTAACTAGTCTGGATTAAAAATTTTAACATAATATAAAAGAGTTTATTGAAAATAAATAATCATTTATAATTACTGTCAATATATTTATGGAAATATATTTAAAGTTTCCTCACAGTTAAGAGGAATTACTTGTATGCATACATGATCACAACAAACCCCTCCCTTCGTCCCACCTCCACATCTATAATCCTTTGAACTTTACACCAAAGCGAGATCTGCTTTCCTAGTCTAACATTATTCCGAAGGGTTCTGCAAGAAGTTACTACAGATGATTTTTTGAAGATAGTTGTTCTATGGTGTAGAATCGATAGTTAAAAAGCTCCTCTTCTAGAAATAATTTGGAGTATAAAAGTATATTTTTGCAAGTATAAGCAGGTATGTTTAAACCTATGATAAAAGTCATCAAAGTGATGATAATATTCACGGATTGTTTTAGATTCAATAGAGATAACTGTTCGAAAAAAAAGTAATATGAAATGATCACTGAAATTGTCTGCATTTCAACATTGAAAGTAAATAATAAAGTGTGAATGGAGGTAAATTATATTGCTTATCTCATTAACATCTTAATTTTTTTATAATAATGCCAATAATATGTTTGTCTGTCAGTATTCTAATTCACTTTTATTGACTTTAATTCCTAGAAGTCAATTTGTGAAAGAAGCCGTCGAGTGTCTAACATGATGTTTTGCGTCTTAATATTAGGCTATGTTTCTACATCCATATTGTTACAAAGATAATTTATACTTTTGGAATATATATATATATATAGAAGACTTGTGATTCGTCTGCGTACAAATAAAAATTTAAGTTGAAAATTATGTCCATGACCTCCTATTGAATATATAGAGAGAATTTTCTTATTTAAAGTGTAAGAATAAAAACGTAGCCTTGCGGAATCCCACGTATGACGTGTTTCAGTTTGTCTCAAGCGACCACGCTCTCACAAGTTTCTGTCGATCAGTAAGGGCTTGACCTAGTTAACACAACCATTAGATCATTTTATTTTTTAACAAACCATCAGAGAGTAGGAGATGAAATCGATCAACAGAAACAAAGGCCTTTGAAAAATCAAGTGGCAGTGAGGTCTCACCTAATGGTTTCATTAGTTTACCACTGAAGTGTTTACTTTGTTTACCACTGAAGTGTTTACTTGGTTTACCGATCGTGTTTACAAATGGAGTGTTAGTATTATCTGGACCATGAACATCAGACTAGTATTTTTATAAATTTTGTGTTTTTTCTAAGAAAGATATAACTTATGATATACGCTTCGTTCAAGTTATTTCGGAAGAGCTGAAAGTATCCTTATAGACCTATAGTTGCAATGACATGGAGATTGAAAATGGGACATTACCATATTAAGATTTACCGAAAATAATATTTAAACATTTCTTCAGTAGCCTCTGTAAACAAATTTCTTTTCAAATTGTTGGGAAATTATTACTTTAAATAAGAAGTGTGTATATTCTGTAATAGAAATATTAATTTTGTAATACTGCGTTAAATTTTCCATCCAGACATATAAAATTAAAAGATCATTTTAAGCATTTTATAAAAATTAATATGAAATATTACAGTTCAATTATTTGAATTGTATATTTTATAATAATTATATTTTCCTATCAAATAATTTTTTTGTACATTCATTGCAATTTTATGAAAAAGAAGAAATTGTTACTAGTAATTATAATTCTCAGTTCTACTTTCCTTTTTATCCCAATTTCTGAATTGTTATTTTTAATGTTTTTTAAGTTACTTGTGAAAGATCCAACCTTACACCGTTCATACTATGACTCTCACGTTATTATATAATTGAATTGAACATTGCTTGTTAATATACCGTGTAGTTTTATGTATACTGTCTTATATGCACCTTTAGAATCACTTACTAGAATATGAGGTAATTGAGAAACTGTTAATAAATAAGAAATTTAAAATGTTAGCTAGGGAATGTTTGTTCTTACAAAATGTATTCTTTGCGAAAAACCATTTTAATAAAGATAAGACTAGATAATAAAGACGTATAATTCATTTCAGATACGTCAAAGAAAAATATACAAGACCATTAATTATACCAATTATGATATACAAAGTGGCTAGACATAATACAGTTAGTTAAAACTACCAATAGTTTGTTTTCCTTTTTTGACGTTACTGCGAGGAATTTAATTGGACCTCCTGGGATTTGAACCCATGAACCCCTGCCTTGAATTCAGGTATGCTAACTACTTGGCTAGGATTTGTTCCTGAATTGTATGTTGTATAAATTGTACAATACAACAATAAAAGGTGTTAGTATCTTTGTCAAAATTATAGATTCCTTTTTTTACTAAATCATGCTTACTCCTGATATTTATATTTTTTAAATAGTTTTCTTGTCGTAAATCTCATAAATGATGTTTATTTTTATACTATAATTTTAAGAAATATACATATCATTATTTTTTTAAATTATAAAAACATCATTTTTACAGCTTCAGAATTCATTTTTACTAAAATAATTACAATAAAACCATTTAAAAAACAATTACTCAAATGCATAAATTTATAGTTAATTTAAACTCATTGAAAATTTATATATTTTATAATGGTGAGGTGTGAGAGAGAAACTTTTAAAGTTGCATGTAGGACATCAAACGCTGTGTGTCATACATATGACACCCTGAAGCTGTCAAACTTGTAACCAAAGACGAGGGCAGAATATTGTATAAGGTCCCAGGCACTTTCTTGCTTTACAATAAATCTTTTGACACCAAATAAATCCAACCAATAAAATTATCTCTTTGAGAAATGTAATTCATTTATTTATTTCTTCGTCTATACTATTTACGTATATGAATCTATCTAGTATATTTATTTATGTAGAAGCCGTGATCGTCAAGATATAGTTATTATCATCAAGGTTGACTGTTCCTTAGAACTGTCACCACAAGTGGAGCAGTGCTGTAATCCAGTTACTTGGGGACAACTGCTGTGGAAATTTCAGGTGATAGGTTCTATGCTTGATCCTCTTAATGCTGACAGTGTCCGCACAGTGGTTGCCATCGACGTGGACACAACTAAAGAAGTTTGGGTTGTCCGGTTTGGGTGGTAATCAGTGTTCAGATGCTGTGTGGAGTAGACAAGTGAGTATCGGTCCTGTCAATTAGCTGAAGTCAAACCAAACTACGTGGTTCGGATTCCACGTAATGCTAAAGGTCCCTCAATTGCCCTGGCTATTGGATTATTAATAAACGGTTCTTTCTGAGGGAACGTCGACTCTACTAAGTAGCAACGACTACAATAATTCATCTACACTCTTTCACCCATCATATTTGCCCATGTCTCTACGATTGGCGTCTTAAAAATGAATAATGAATGTATTAATAGTCCAATACCCAGGAGAATTAGAGTGGAATCCAAACTCCGTAGTATTGTTCTGACTTGTGACATACGACAAGTCTGACAATCAGTCTTGCACAGCACTTGAAGTGTCCACGTCGATGTCAATCATTGAGAAGACGCCTTGTCAGTGTTAAGAGGTGTAATAACAGATCACCTTCAATATCCACAGCACTTAGCCCCCAAGTAGTTTTCAGTTACAGCACACATAGCCGACTTATATTTGTAGCTTTTAATATCATAGTTGTTTACGATAGTTTCCTTTCTTATTATTGTTTCCTCTCTTAATATGGTTTAAAAAATAAGCTAGCTGCTAGAAAAATCATAACAAACGGAATAATCAAAAATAAATAGGTCTTTCTTCCTATGTGAGTTTTTTCCTCACGGCCTTTAGTAGACAGAAATCCCCTTGCATGTATATACGAGTACTTTTTTTTTTTTTTTTTTTTTTTTTTTTTTTTTGTAGGCACATTAGACCACTGGCTTAACGTGTTAACGTGACTTCTGAACCATGATAGTAGCACAGGGGTCAAATCTATTAAGGTCACATCTGGAATGGAAGCAGCTCTGACTGCGTGGCAAGCCTCCACCTTAATCCTTTAGCTTGAAAAAATGTGTGTGAGTCTACCTCGTCTAAGGATGGTAAACGTGCATTTTCGAACCTCTTAATACTTTGGAGGGCAACAATTGTTCATGTATTTTTAATATTTTAGTTTATATCTATATATATATATATATATATATATATATATATATATATATAATATTTATTTACATGTTTTATGTATTTTGTCAGTTCTTCCACTTATTTATGTGTTCTTGGAACTAATAATGCATATTATACGTACTAAAAAACGTGTCTACCTCCTGTACTATAACAAACAGTTGCAAAACGAATGTTGTTCTGAACTACTATAGAAGAAATACTGATTCTATCAACTTCCAACCCCAAGCCAGACAATGTTTTTTTAAGGTGGTGTGGTCAAAATTCTACAAAAATTTAATTCTAATTTGTTATGCAAATGCTTATCTGTCTGTATTTTCTAAACATATAAAGAAATTTTTCGTTTATTTTTTAACTCATAGGCTACTAAATGAGTCATTTCAACCAACCTTGGGGTGAGTTCATCTTAGGAAAGGTTTAGCTTTACAAAACTAAATGTAAAAGTTAAATATAACCAACCTGACATATTTTATTTTTCAACATATATATTGAAGAAGATATATATTTAGTGGCCATAATGGCATTGTCACAGATCAGTACCGATTTTAAGTTTCACGAAAAAATTACCCGCCACATTAATTCATTCTTACTAAATGAAAAGTTGGTCCTTGAGGTTTTTCCTGATCAAAGTACATTGCCTTAAATCACTCGCCGTTCCAATATCTCTGTGGTATATATGTCCACTATTACTAAGGAGTGAGCACTCATTATTTTATTCTTGAGTTTAGGATCTACAATAAATACTTTTTTAGTACCATAATGCACAAATTGTGTCGTGTGTTTTTGTGTCATGCACACTGTAATTCCTACCGTCATAATAAACTTGTTTAACAAAACTTTCATTTAAACAAGCTTTAATCCCCTCTACCAATAATCCATCAAATAACTGCTCACAGCAGGTGGGCAATTTTAACACCCCCCCCCTGCGCTGTGCTGCTCTGTGTATGGTTCATATGTGATTAATATCACTGCCATTTTTGCACTTTTTATTTTCATCCATATAGTAGAGAGATATTGAAAAAAATATTATATATCCAACATTATTATATTGTCTGAGATCTCAATGCCATAATTTTAGTCATGATCAGTGCATTTACAGCAAACATTTCCTCGGTGCTCATTGCAGTAAGCTTGACGACAGTGAATGCAATGATTGGTTGTCATCCTCCTCTTCGTAGTGGGACATATTTTACAAGTTGTTCTTGTATTGTTGATGGGTGGATGATCTGGAATAGTCTCTTTTTTAAGATTTCAGAGATCACAAATATTTACACACTTACACATAAAGAATATTAACTATTTACACATGTACAACGTCTATAACTATTTACACAAAACAATAACACAAAATTAGCTTGAAAATAACTATATTTAAGACATAAACAAACGTAAAACAATATTTGAAACAACACGTATAAAGTAACTTTGTTGGTAAGCACTCGTATATCTTACGACTGACCCTCAATATATCACAAACGATGTGCAGGGGACGGCTGTCAAGACGACAGTGACCTTGGCAGGAGTAGGGAGGAGATATCCTGGACGGACAGGGTTGCCAACGCATAAATTACGTCATTATCGAAAATTATTTAAAGTGAGTCGTAAAATTTACGACTGCTTACCATTCCAGGGTTAAGTGAAAAGACCATAAGGATTTAGTTGCATGAAGTTTATATCGTAGGTTTAATTAATTATTATTTACACCCATTTTTATCAATATTTATAAAAGATTATATGAACATCTTTTGCTAAACAAAAGTACGTGGATAATCCACTATTAGAAAACACGTGTTTAGAGGAAATTGGTACATTCTTCTACAGCACATTTCAAATTGACGGAAGAAATAGGAAACTCTGGGTTAAGCACTTGGATGGGTTCCAATAGGATAGTTGTTTTCCTACCCCGACAAATGTTCGTAAAATCTTTCCAAATAAACAGAGTGGATTGAAAAAAATAAGCATATTTTGACATTTAATATTATGAATTTACGACAATCACTGAAAATATTGAAATTGTTTGGTTTAATTAATAGATAAAAACAATTCTACCAAATAAATTAACTTAAAGCGAACTTAATATTTACACATACTTTTTAGATAAATGTATGGTGATTTTAACGTAAACCTACCATCGATTTTTATCGACAATTAAAGTTGAAAGTTTAACAATCTCCTTCCTTGTTCCTGCGAATTTACTTTTCAAATTTCGAAATCATTGGAAAATGGCAGACTCTTTAAAGTCTATCTTGATGATGACAACGTCATTTAATCCGCTTTTAGACATTCCTCCTCAGGGGTCATTCGTCGAGCCTATCTTATTTCATTGTTTCAGTCTTTCAACACCAGTGGTATTTTTATTGAGTATTCAAACTTTGTTGTAAGACCACGGTCCAAACCTTTCAAGCTGTATTTACTTTTAGCTCCCAGGATTGAAACCGTGACAAACTGCGTTAGCGACTAACTACTCTGCTTATTTTGAGTAACGTAAGAACTATCGTGAAGTCAAAACCGACCCCATTTTTTTTTTAATATAAAAAATCTCAAAATTGTTATTTTGATAACTTAAATAATAATAACCTTTTCTCTATCTTATCCTCTTTTAAACAGAACCATTTCTGTGTATTAATTTTAAGTAAAAGAGGTTTTATTTTAAATTGTCTTTAATGTTACAAATTAATTTTGTTGAAAAACACCTTTTACAAAAAATAATTGTTTACTCTTAGTGAAGTTATAAAAATCAAAACTAGGCCTATACATTATGTTTTACGACTAGACCTATATAATAAGGAATTATATTACTTGGCCACATAACTGCTAAAATAAAAAAGAACCTCTTCTAAAGTTGGCGACTTCTTACTGTCCAATTCCCCTTACTGGCACTCATCACAGGTAATACACACTTTGCTATGGGCTTTGCACACTGCCTTTTTGCAAAGTTATTACACAGTTATTATCGTTAGAACACAGTTGAATGTTCTCTGTCATTTCCTCTAGGACATAATTCACATCTTCTTCTTTAGAACTAAAATTTTAAATTATAATAAATTCAAAAAAAGAGGAAAGTCTAACGTAATTGCTACTGTGGGTCATTACTGACCCCAGAAACTTCCCAGCCAGATATGAAGTGGACTAACAAGAAACTACCACATGCACCGTATGTCTCATTAGCTAAAAAGAGATTAAATAAAGAAAAAGAGATCCTGAAAGTACAAAAGATATAAAATAAAAATAATTATACTCTGGGGTCAAAAATGACCCAAGGATAGTAGTTAAGGGTTAAATTCAGAATTGCTTACCACTAGTCTAGCAAGAGACCTTGTATATGCATCAAGGTCACAAAATATTCCATCCACAAAGTCACAAATTTTATTTTCCCTTATAATATTGGTATATATTTAAAACCCGAAAATTCACAAAACACCAAATCAACACTAGTTTACGTTCCTGCTAGTTTTGAATCTTACTTTAAAACCTGGAGGATGAATCCTTACCCATTAAAAATATAAGTGACCTGTTTCCATCAAAGTAACAGCCTAGTTAATAACAAACTAAACTTTTTTCACTGTGTTAAGTTCAATATATTATTTACATGAACTGGTAAGAACATGTCATTGAGCGTTAGGATTAGAAGACATCTTATAAAATTATCAATAAAAGCTGAACCCAAGGCCAATATTGGTAACTGGTTGTAGAGTTGACTCGGACAGCCAATATTGGTATCTGGTTGTAGAATTGGCTCGGACAGCCAATATTGGTATCTGATTGTAGAGTTGGCTCGGACAGCCAATATTGATATCTGATTGTAGAGTTGGCTCGGCCAGCCAATATTGGTATCTGATTGTAGAGTTGGTTCGGACAGCCAATATTGGTATCTGATTGTAGAGTTGGCTTGGACTGCCAATATTGGTATCTGATTGTAGAGTTGGCTCGGACAGCCAATATTGATATCTGATTGTAGAGTTGGCTCGGACAGCCAATATTGGTATCTGATTGTAGAGTTAACTCGGACAGCCAATGCAAAAATGTTGTGGAAACTTTGTTGTTCTCGTTTACTCAGATTCTGAGTTTTGTACTCCCATGTGACCGATATATATGAAAGTGGTTGAAACAAACTTTTAAAAAACCCCTAAGAGGTACAACTGGCGCCCTTAGATCCTTGTATATTGCGCCAATAATGAGCAATATATCTTCTCTTAAAATAATTTATTTCATGTCGTTATCCTTTCAATATCATGTATAAGCTTAAAAGAACGTCATTATATGTTTGTCCATAAAATAGTTCCAGTCATCTCATATATTTATACTTTGAGGTTTTAATTTAATAATAATTAAATAAAAGCTATAAAATTATTATTCATTTGATTAAAAATCAATAATTACCTAGATGTTTTGTATTTTTTCCTAAAGAAACAATTCAACAGGAAGTAAGCTGATATTTTGTTTCATCCTCCATGGCATCCTTTTGTGCTAATATGCACAACGAATTTGTCTAATAAAGTAAATCCTTTAAAACAAAGTACATACCGTAAGTTCAAAGATTATTTGGAAGTATTAAACATTTTCCTACAATTTAGTATAAAACAATTTGTTTAACAAATACTAGGGGACAACATACCCCATCACTTCGTGTTCCAACCCCATCACTGTGTATGGGTGGTATTGACCCACCCGCCCACGCACACACGTACAGTGGTATTGACCCACCCACCCACCATACACGTACAGTGGTATTGATCCACCCGCCCACCCTTACACGTAGAGTAGTATTGACCCACCAGCTGACCCATACACGTACAGTGTTATTGACCCACCCGCCCACCCATATACGTACAGTAGTATTGACCCATCCACCCACCCATACACGTACAGTGGTATTGACTCACCAGCCCACCCTTACACGTAGAGTAGTATTGACCCACCCGTCCACCCATACACGTACAGTGGTATTGACTCACCCGCCCACCTTTACACGTAGAGTGGTATTGCGTGTTTGTGTGTGTGTGTACACATGATACTTCATATTTCTACGAAGTATCGCCTAGAAGTTTGAGGTCGAGGAGGGGGAAGGCCGCGGCCTTGATTGGAATGCGGAAAGCTCGTCACTAGGTTATCATATCGATGATTATCAGTCGTTTAAATGGCTTGAGCCTAAATGTGGGACAGGATGACCTTAATGTGGGATAGGATGACCTTAATGTGGGACGGTATGACCTTAATGTGTGACAGGATGACCTTAATGTGAAACGGTATACCCATCACTTGGAATGACATGGGAGAACGGATAGGATCGATTTGTCACCCGAGGGATAAGAATTGTAGTGACTGCAGTAACACCAACCTGCGCCAAGATAATATTGGACGTTTAAAATCCCTTGGAAGTATTAAACCCTTGAACGTAAACATACTGGCATTTTATGATTAAATTATTTATATAAAAATATGAGTTATTTTAGGTTTAATTTACAAACCCTATTATTATTATGAATTAGTATGAGAAATGTTTATGATAAATAATAACTTAAATGATATAATAATTTTATATTTTTTAGTATTATTTGAATTATATTTTTTGTAGTAATAAACATAAATGTTGCTTTGTTTTCAATAACTTATGGGCTTTCAAAATGGTTATGAATGGTACAGAAAATAATTTTTATATCTTAAAATATTAAATTGATCAGTATTTTACAAGTGTATTATTACAGTTTACATGATTAGTTCGAATATACAGGGTGTCTACTCTGTCTGGAAACACATAAATATATTCTTTAACAAGGTACAGACTTTCATAAATAATATTGACGATGTCCTCAAAAGCACGTCCTCGTTAGTGGGAAATGATAAAACATTGTTAAAAAAGTAGGTGCTCAATGGCTATTGAGATCGTAAAAGTTATGAATTAATTCAGATTAATAAATAACATGTTTGATTGTTTCCAGACATAGTAGATACCCTGTATATTAATTCATTATTCATTAGTAAATAATTATATTCTCTTACATTTTTCAACTTTTCTTACTAACAACTTAGATGAGACTGTACCATTTATTAAATTAAAAACTTCACTTTTTTATTTACTGTATTAAAATACCTAACACGCCGCCTAATTATGGTGTTGGTACTATTAGTTTGTATCAAAAGCTATAGCATTAAAATTAAAAAAAGCCTTCCAGTCTAACAGATATTAATGAAAACAAAGTAAAATCAATTGAATAACATTTTTTTCCTTTTTCTAATTAAATAGACAACATAGGTGAAACATACAAATAAAAATTGTGGTTTTCATAAAATACTGACATGAATCAGCATTATGTCCACAATTATATACTAAATGTGATATTGTAGTTTCAACCCAATACATCTATACTTCATTTAAGTACTTAGAAGTTTGAATGTACTTCGTTATTATTATTCATTATTCATATCTAAGACGCCGATCGTAGAGATATGGGTGAATATAAAGAGTGAATGAGTGTGATGAGTGTAGATGAATGAGTGTAGTCATTTTTACTATCTGAGTTCAACTGTTCCTCAGAAAGGATTATTTATTAATAGCCCAATAGCCAGGGTAACTATGGGACCTACAGCTTTACGTGGAATCCGAACCTCGTAAAGTTGGTCTGATTTTCAGCTAACTGACAACTCTGACACTCAGTTCTCTTCCTTACACAGTATCCGAACCTTGACTACCATTCAACACTCCAGACTTCTATAGTAGTGTCTACGTTGATGACAACCATTGAGCGGACGCCGTGTTGGTACTAAGAGAACCGAGCATGGAACCTATCGCCTTCAATCTCCCAAACACTTTGTCCCCAAGTAGCTGGGTTACAGCACTGCGCCACCAGTGCCGACTTCTACCTCGTAGTGTTGCCAATAATTACTTTTTGATGTATGAATCCACTAGAAGATAATTTTTTAATCAGTTCAAACAATAATACAATAGAACAACAAATTAATTATATGATTAGAGCAATCTATAAAAAATACGAAACAAAAATGTAAAAGACAATCTAAACAATAAGAAAGTTCATGATCATGTTTACTCACATTCACATTAACAAATAAGTAGGTTATAAAACAGGTGCGTAAACTTGCAACAAAGTAAGAGATAAAGAAGTTGCTATGTTTGCGGCCGGCTTACATCGTCACACCATTGGTCGAAGCATTCCCAAACTCCTCGTAGCTCCAGCATTTGCTGTAGGGGCGCTACAAAATCAAGTCGAGGTATTCAATAAACTGTAACTAAGTAAATACTTCATTAAAATTGAAAGAACTTTTTCCCAGTAGTATTTTCTCCATGCATATTGAAGATAGGCTTATATATTAAATTAATATTTTATTTTTCTTGCAGAGGGTTTCATCATAAGTTAGCTAATTATAAAATTGAGTTATATTATACAGAACTACTACTTATGCAAACTTTAAAAACACATTATAACACATATTAAGGTATATAAATGTATTTCCTTTAGTTTGCATATTGACTTGTTTCTTTATTGTTAGATAATTGTTACACCTGCCACCTTATTGTATTTGATTCTCCAAAAGGCAATGGTTAATTTTCAACAAAGATTACAAGAATATTTATGAACGTACAACTGTATACTTGACCTTTTTGTAAGACAACACAATTGCCTAGGGTACCTTCGGAACTTATTTTAATTTTATCATTTGTTTTATTTATTAAATAAAATAACTATCGTTGTAACTTGGTATATTTCTGAAATGGAACAAAACCATTTAGAACAAAATTCTCTCAGGGGACTTTAAGTTACACGTATCATATAAAGCATATTTAAATCTGGAATATATGTTTAAAATTATAAGCTTGAAACGTTTTTTAGTGAAGTAATGTTCACTAAAAACTGAAGACGCGGGTGTCAGCTACTGACAACTGGTGCTGCCTTATTGCCAAACGGGGAAGGAGATTCAACTGCCACGACTGTTTAAATCACACAATGGTTCGGGGATGGACGAACAGACGACAACCGGTCTTTTGATAGTCGATGGGGTTACAAGTAGTTACAATATTATTCAATAGAAAAGACTGTTAATGTATTTTTGGTATTAAAATTCGTAAAGTAACAAACAATATCTGCTGTTTAGCTGAAACTCCATTGATTTTATCATTAATAAGGTGCCGATCGCAAAGATACGGGAGAGAATGAGTGTAGATGGACAAGTAGTCATTGTTACTAATGCCTATTATTCCAAAGATAGAGCCATTTATTAATAGCCCAATATCCAGGACAGTTGAGCCACTTAGTAGCTGGGTTACATAACTATTGATGGGGTGTCCAATCCATCAGCCAACATGGGGGAGGAGGTGGAAGCATAGATTACCAAATACCAAGATTACTAGTGGTCTTTAGTAATCTATGGGTGGAAGACTCTAAGGGGACATTAGCTATATGTCCTTGTATAGCTTTGACTAAGTAATGTACTTCATCTTTAGTATAAAACTAATAAAATACTATACAGGATATAAGATATAAAATACTAATTTATTTCATGTCAGATCAGCTTTCAGTTTGGTGCTAGTGAAAACTTTCGTCATTTTAAAAACACTGTAACCATAATAATTTGTATATAACTGACTGATAAATTTAACAAATACTTGTTGTGCAAAGGAGAGGACTTGTCAGGCTTGTCAGTTAGTGAAGATCAGACCAAAACTACGTGTTTCGGACTCACACTTAAATTTCGTTCACTTTGTTGCCCTGGTTAATGGACCATTAATAAATGGCATCTGACTAAGATAAACTTTCTTAGAAACAGTTTACTGTAGTTAGTAACAATGACTACAGTAATTCGCCTTATTAGTTTACCCGTATCGATGATCGGCGTCTTTTCATTAAATAAATAAGAAAATTGCATACAATCACTTTTTAAGTGAAGTTAAGTTTGAAACTGATAATAATGAATTTACTTCTATACCATAAGTTTAAGCTGTTTTTAACAAAATGGTTGTTCAGTGAATAAAAAATCAATTATTCTCATTATAGTTGTGTATATTTATTGTAGGGTGATTTTGCATTTTCTAAAATTATTTTACATCTATTAGAAGCATATTTATTTGTGAGCATGTACATTTTTTTTTTAAGGACACTCACGAAATTTTTATTTTATTTCAACATTATTCGTGACGGATAATTAAACTGTTTACGGATAATTAAATTAATTATATTTGATTTACGCACAACAAGGCTTTTAAATAAACGTAAATTAACCTACCTGTTAACTTCGTCAGGCTTTTTACATATCAATTGAAAAGTGTAAATCAATTTTATCGTAAACACATTACCGAAATTATGTTGTTACAAACAATTTACCAGTGACAAAGTATTCCCTGTTAATTGAATTTCCTTCTGTGGGAATTTATTGGTTGCTCCATGAATCAGTAAACAATTTATCACTAGCGATCAATAATACAAATGAAATGAATGAATTTTGCAACTTACATTCACAATATATCTATTACTAATATCAGAAACATCAGCATCGTACAGTTCAAATATTAACCTCCATTTGTTTTGCTATAGAAAGAGATCCAAATGTCCCATCCAAATGTTATAGAAAGAGATATAATAGAGGTATTTTGATTTGAATTAGATTCACTGCTAATTGAAACCACGCATTCCAATGCGATTGTTATTAGAACAAAATAAAGAAAATCCTTTTAGTGTATTCGTCCGGGCGCCCAGTTTAGCGCTCTAAGGAATTTAGTACTAAATTTTATTTATCCTTAGTACTAAACTGCCACTAAGAGTAGTAAAGATCTTGGCTCTCTAACATACAAGCAATGAGTTCTCCTCCCCTCTCTCCCGCAAATTCGACAGAAGGACATAACTCCCTCATTTATAGTAAACTCTAGCAATTAATATAATATTAATTTACTTTTTTAGCCAAAGATGATTGTACAAATTTCAACTCAAAATTTGAACAAGTATCATTTATAGAAAAATAATTTGTAACACTTTAAAAACTACATTTATTTTAGATTTACCACGTACTAGGTTGGTTAGTACCTTTTTTCCACTATATTCTCAAAATGTTAGCAAAATATATCACACGGTTTGTTCATGAGTTATGCACCAAAAAGGCCAAATTAGTCACTTTGGGCAGCCATATCTCCATAAAGAAAATTTTTAGAATTGTTTTCCCGTAACACTTATGTTACTTACGTGGACACTACCTATTTTATTTTTTGTAATGTCAAAAATAATTTTCGATCGAATACTGGTGGGGGGGGGGGCAAGCCGGTGGCATAATGGTCTAAGACATCAGGACTGAGTTAGAAATATTATACAGTTGAATGCCAGCCTGAAGTAATTATCAGTAATAACCACCTTGTACTGTATTGGTTCTCCCCTTCACTTGGTCTTAATAAGTTACCCGCACAGGTCAATAGTCTATGGGAATGTCAAAAAGATATCAGACTTTCCTTGAAAAAATACTAATCACATTTTGTAAACACTGGAACCACTCCTTAATGAGAGCCAGTGGTCTGGACTGGACAACTAGAAATGAGTGTTCTAGTACTTGTATGAGGCCCCAACTCCAAGAGAAACTTAATTTAAAACTTCATTGGCTGTAACAAAATTTAGTTTTATGAGTACACTTAGGTTTAAATATATTAATGATCTGTATTAAACTTTTTTTTAACTAAAATTTCAGTTGTTATTCTGAGAATTAAATTTACTTGGTAATTTCTTAGTTAGATATTAAACGTTGGTAAAACTAGCTAGCAAGAAGTTTTACCAACTTGCTATCAATTTGAGGAACTTTGCAATCAAAGGCAGCGAAGTTGGTTAAAGCCAGCTTCAAAAGTTTGACTCCAGAGTCATATTAAATGTTGAGAGGAATCAGCTGATAACCTCCAGCTGTTCATTTGTCATTGGGATATTACATAATAATGATTTCTATGAATAGTCGGTCTTAGTTGATAAGAAAGACTGCATTCACTCATTACACTTGTTACGCTCATTCCAAATCAAAATTCACCGATAACTTGATGATTGTCGTCGTAAGAATACATATATAAAGAAATATAATTAATTATAATACAATACATATTCCAGTTTGCCATTTTCACCATCTTCAGAACAAATAGATGCATTTCGAACGGCATAAGCATAGATAACTAACTCTACCCAGATAGCTCAAAGTATACGGGAAAAGCGTTCGCGATATTTAAGGAGTTTGTAGGCAACACGCACTATAAGAACGTGATTTTAGAATGCGATGTTGCCACATTGAACTGCCTTCCTCTCTTCCAAGTCAATTGTTTTTTTAGAATTGTCCAAGGCCTTTGATTGTGTCAATCACAACCTTCTATTGGCAAAACTTGAAAGATATGGCATTCGTGGCCTTCCTTACTCGTGGCTCAAATCATACTTGGACGACAGAAGTCAGTGTGTTCAAATTGGTGATTCATTTTCTAATAGTAAAAAAGTTCATTGTGGAGTTCCACAGGGGTCTATTCTAGGCCCGGTTCTCTTCCTGGTTTACGTTAATGAGGTAGGGTCTTCTGTCTTGAGTGGAAATATCGTTCAATATGCGGACGATACAACACTCTGCTTCAAAGCTGAGTCCATTCCTGCACTTGAAATTGAAGCGTTCACTAATCTTAATGCCTGTGTTCAGCAATTTGAAATGGAATATTTATCTACAAACCATTCAAAAACAAAATATATTCGTTTTTCTTTAAGAGATCAAGAGTCTTGCTTAAAGCCACTGATAATGGTTGATGGCATTCTTCTTGATGAAACAAACACTGTCAAGTTCCTGGGAATTCACCTAGATAGGGCGTTGACCTGGAGCTGCCACATTGACAGCGTTTGTGCAAAAATTGCCTCTGGTATTTTTGCTTTAAGAAACATTTCAAAATTTTGCACAGTTAAGGTACAGTTAATGGCCTATTTTGGTCTCATTTACCCTCACCTTACCTACGGAGTAAGACTGTGGGGTAGCTGTTCCTTAGACAAACTTCAAAGAGTCTTTCGGCTACAAAAAAGAGCAATCCGAATAATTTCCAAATTAAAAGTTAGAGAGTCATGCAAACAGTCCTTCAGGGAATTAGGTTTTCTAACGCTGCCTAGCATTTACATTTTGGAGACTGCACTCTATTGTAGATTCAAATGTAATTTAACACGAGGTAGCGACATCCATCAACACGAAACAAGAAGTAGTCACAGTTTTAGAGTGGCTCGGCACCGTACATCGGCCCTGGAACGCAAACCGTCTGTAGCAAGCGTCAAAATTTTAAACATTCTCCAGATTATATTAAAAGGGAACAAAATTTCAACAAATTCAAGTCTCGATTAAAAGGCTACTTAGTGGCTCTCGCTTGTTATTCTGTGGGTGAATTAATAGCAGACTCCTAATTTGCGGACGGCTCGGGAGAGATCCTGTATGAATGTTATTGTGGTAGAAGAGTGTTTGTAGTGAATGAATGCGTTACTCTGTGAACGAATGAACTCACCCACTAAGCTTTGCTGAAATTGTTATTAATAGTTATTTTATCACATCACTTAATGTATCATTAGTTTGTAGGATCATTATTATTAATAATATGATTTTTGCTATACAATATGTACATATTGTCAAAAAGCAATAAAAACTATTTCATTTCATTGTACGAGAAGCGTGCCTGAGTTCAATCTGGCAACGTCGCCCAGTTCACAGCTGCTCAACGGGCTTCAAAGCGTTCTGTTCACACAGTGCGAAAAATGTGGTAACACTTTAGAATGAGAATGAGCTATCTGGGCAGAGTTAATTATCTGTGTTATATAGTGACCGTCGTGTATCACTAGCTTATACTTATGATGTATTGTGTAACATTTCACTTGTCTTTAACTTATACTTTGTACCGCTAATGGAACAAATAAACATTTACACGGAAGTTTGTTTGTTTTAAGGAGGCAAAGTTGATTTTCCGGTCAAGCCAACAACGGCATTGTTGTTCATCCAGGTTGAGTGGAACAGCCTGTAATGTTCCTGACAGTTCTAGATATATCTTCCCAATCCCATTTGGATTGGGTCACTACCCAGTTATTTTATCCCATTATTTATAACTAATTACACTATTTACACCATAGCCCATATTTTTTTATACTGCACATTTTTACTATTGATGACACATGTTTTGATTAAAATAACTAATTTTAAAAATTCTGCGTCTTATTGATATGCTGTAGTTCTAATAATATTTGTGGTTGTTTGATTAGTATCAATTTAACTACGTAAAACACCATTAACAATTTATATTTAAGTAAATAGTCTTCTACACACAAACAAAAATTATGCCATCAAAACCACATTTAAATACTAAAAATCATAATCACAATAAAAAAGAGATAATAGAGTAATATAATATAGTGCTCAAAATAGTTTTTTACAATTTTTTTGTTGTTATCATAATATATGAATATGTCTGTCTCAGTCTCTAGGTGTGTTTTAATACTTTTGACTATTAAAAATTAAGAATTGTTTATTTTGATCCAATATTATTTTAATGCTGCATTTTAAAACGTTTTCAGTATTGGGAGTTTGTAAATAATTATTATTGAAATTGGCAGTATTTTGATGAAATATGTTTTACTATATTCAATAATTACTGCAAATATTTAACTGTATTTCTAAAATATTTTAATATTTATCATTTTTTAATTTAAGTTTTAATGCAATTGTTATAAGCTTATATAAATCATTTAATATAACTAAATAGAATTTATTCATAGAACACGATGGCAGCTGTACAATAAATTACAGCTGTTCCCACACTGGCAGTGCCAGTGTGATGAAAGATATTAAAATATCTAGTTACAGCCTTGATTGCAAGAGTCTTATCTTTTCCTAACACTTCACAATTTCAAATACACACACACACACACACACACACACACACATATATATATATATATATATATATATATATATATATATAGTTTTTTAATTTGTTAGCACGAAAAGTATTAATCAATTTTGCTTGGTAAGATCGCTACTTGGTTTGTTGATAGTATATCTTTTAATACACATTTTTATCAAACATTTGCAGTTAAGCCATTGCTTTTTTTGATAATTGTTAATAAAGAAATTCTGTAAAATTCATTCCACAACAACATTTTTACATATACATTACCAATTTAATACTATTAAAGTAACCAACAAGACCATAACAATTAATATTCACCGACAAATAACTCAATAACGAGGAGTTGCAGACATTACGAAGACGGACTTTGCAACAGTAGACTAATTAGTAGTTTTCGTGCTACTAACCAATCGGTCTTTTTCTATTAGTCACTTGTTTTTTAACAAAATTACCTGACACGAGGTTTTAATTAACTCTAAAAAATTGTGGATGATAAGTACAAAATGTGTCCTCCATTCATTGCTTTTATACACGTTTTCAAAATTTCACGCATTACCTTCAATAATGATACAGGTCTATAATTGCAACACTGCCTTTTATCACCCTCTTTAAAAAGAAAAATAACTTTTACTACTTTAAATACAACACAACGATAACTATGTCGTTATTTACTACTTTTAAGAGAGCCTTTTATTTAGAAAGAAAGTTCTGTTTAGTAACAAAAGCAAATATTTTGTCTACTCCAGGTGTGAGCCACCTCGTAGCTCACGCATACAGGACTCTAGCTCACCTGACGTCACAGACACAAGCCAAACTCAGTGTCGACAGCACTAACTGTGTAAGGTTTAGTTTGATGGTAAATAGCAATACATTATTTAGAATTATAACGCTAAAATATAAACTAATCTCCTATTATTTCATTTCTTTTCATATTCAATAGTGTTAACATTACATATGTACATGCTGCCTCTAAATATAGTAAGTAACTCACTTTTTCTGAATTTATGAACATGTAATTTTCATATGTTTTAAGGAGAGGCCGATCTCTGTAGCCTTTCAATATGATTTTCATCTTTGCGGGGGAAGAAGTAAGGGGGAGAACCGATACAATACAAGTTGAAAATTACTGATAAAAAGTAACAGTCAAGATCGATTAGATGGCCTCACTATCTCTGACCCACGTACAAAATAAAACTATTAATTATTATTAAATTTTTTAACATACGACGCATTTTATTTTAATATTTTTTATGTTTAAGCTGATCCTCTAAACAGTCTAAAACTTAGTCTTCATGTTTCCGATCTGGGATTTAAGACAAACACATTTGTTTTAAGAGTATTGTTATAATCCTGACATAATCTCAGTACAAACTTTGGGGCTAAGTCTTGTGAACTGTAAGGAATAAGTTCTTTTCCTAGTCAAAGCATTAGAACCTTTAGTTATCCTGGTTATTGAACTATTTATATATAATCTTTCTAGATTTACTATGAAGTTGGCCTTAGTTTTTATAAAGACTTCAATCATTCATCTAGACTTATTGCATCCAATTCCAATACATTTTGGCTCAAATCTACAAAACAAACGTCTTATTTAATTATAACAATAAATATGTTTTTATCAAATGTTGGATAGCATGAAGAGCCGAGATAGCATTGTCATTTTAGTTAAAGGCATAGAAATCCAAGACTAACCCTGAAAGTGAAAGACATGATGGAAAATAATGAAAATGTCTCGAATACTAATATAACAGACATGGCGGAAACAATGGTTAACCTCCTTTGATTAATGGATATCAGACGCCTCTAGGTTCATGAGAGTGGAAATCACAGCTCACCGCCTACACTTCGATAATGATTCACTTTCAGTCATTTTTCACAGTCTCCAATGCATAATGTAAGAAACTATTGACACAATAGAATCATGAAATCAAAATATTAGCTTCCGTCTTTTAAAAGTTACCCTTGAGAGAGTCAATCATTTTCATTAAAATTAACATTCATTTTCTCTCACCTTGGCGTATGCCAAGTTAAGAGAGATAAATTAAGAGCCTTTTTTAAAGAGCCACTACTCTAAAAATATTATATATGACATATGTGACAATCATGCAAAAATCTGACTGCATATAACTTAAATTATGATAGGATATAACAAGTCATGATAAGTTAGGTTGTATTATGTTTGGAAGGTCAGATCTGGTTGCGTTGTGTTAGGTTAAGTTAGGTTAAGCAGGTCCCATCTTACATAATCTATCTTAACCTAACGAAACTTAATAATCCAGTTACGTTAGCGTGGCAGATCTAGGGGGTAGACCTCCGATAACAATTTGCCATAACAAGTAAACTTTAAATAAGGGTTCATACCTTATTGTAACCACACATCTACACACGTACAATGGTACTAACCCAATCGCCCACCCATTCACGTACAATGGTACTAACCCACCCGCCCACCTATACACGTACAATGGTACTAACCCAATCGCCCACCCACACACGTACAATGGTACTAACCCAATCGCCCACCCATACACGTACAATGGTACTGACCCACCACCCAACCACACACGTACAATGGTACTAACCCACCACCCACCCATACACGTACAATGGTACTAACCCACCCGCCCACCTATACACGTACAATGGTACTAACCCATCACCCACCCATACACGTACAATGGTACTAACCCACCACCCACCCATACACGTACAATGGTACTAACCCACCCGCCCACCTATACACGTACAATGGTACTAACCCACCACCCACCCACACACGTACAATGGTACTAACCCAATCGCCCACCCATACACGTACAATGGTACTGACCCACCACCCACCCACACACGTACAATGGTACTAACCCACCACCCACCCATACACGTACAATGGTACTAACCCACCCACCCACCTATACACGTACAATGGTACTAACCCACCACCCACCCATACACGTACAATGGTACTAACCCACCACCCACCCATACACGTACAATGGTACTAACCCACCACCCACCCACACACGTACAATGGTACTAACCCACCACCCACCCATACACGTACAATGGTACTAACCCACCCGCCCACCTATACACGTACAATGGTACTAACACACCACCCACCCATACACGTACAATGGTACTAACCCACCACCCACCCATACACGTACAATGGTACTAACCCACCACCCACCCACACACGTACAATGGTACTGACCCACCCGCCCACCCATACACGTACAACGGTACTATACGTTGTATGAACGTAGTAACTTAGAGTAAAAGTGACTCCCAATACTTATATTTTTACTTATAATGGTTTAAAAAATAACTAACTAGACATGCAACTTGGCACCCAATAGTTTTCCACAGTACGTACTTCTAAAGGAAAGGTTTGATCAAATGTTTTGAATGTATTTCAAGACTCTAAACTTGTGTAAGGTTAGTATACATGTTTTCTATTGCCTTATATATTAGGCACGTAAATATGAGTACGCCTGCACTCACTTGTAAGTACCTGGTTTATACAGAAACAAACTATAAAGTTGTTACATTTTTGTAAAAAAAAAACCATTAAAATGACATTAATTAGTAAAGTATTATTACTATCATATTTTTATGTATTTGAATAAAAATAAAATTACAATCCAAGTCATTGAATTCTTTATACACTTTATACTACTATAAATAAATAAATAAATATATATATGTATATATATATATATATATACTGTTTTATGAATTTACTATTCATATTACTATTTGTGCCAGTAATATTTGGATAATTTCAGAAAAAGTAAACACTCTTTTAGTCCTAAATGTGTGAATATTAAAAGTAATTAAGACTAATAAATTATTGATTATATCAATTTAATTATTAAAATCTGCAGTCAAAACATGTTCATCGTTGTGAATCATGCATTAGACTGTATTGACATCTCAATAATTGAATGATACAAGTTTTGGAGAGGGGAAACTGAAGTTTAGGCTACTCCAGTTCCTGTCTGTCGCCCGCCAACAGGACTGTATATGAGTTTATAAGTACGTGCCTGAATATGTTTTTACGCGTGTGAACTTTTTATCAAATAAGTTTCATATGTTCAACTTAATACAGACAAAAACATAATGATGAATCTGTTGATTTGAAACGCGTCTCCAGACAATCTCTTTTGTGGGCAGATTGACTGAGTGATAAACTTTAGTAATTTCAGTCGTAAATTCCTAAAAATAAGAAGATAATATTTGTTCCTTATTTTTTGCATGCGTTTTTCATGCCTATTATAGATATTAGTCACCATAAAGTTGAGCATTGAAATTTGCCATGATATGTAAACTTCAAATAGTACGAACCTAGTAACTTAGAGCAAAAGTGACTCCCAATACTTATATTTTTACTTATAATGATGTAAAAAAATAACTAACTACACCTTCAACTAGAGACTAAAATTTTCCACAGTATATACTTCTAAAGGAAAAATTGTATAATATGTTTTGAATGTTTTTCAAGACTACGTAAAACAAACAACTGTAAAGTCCCAACAGACGAGTCTTGCGTTCATTTTTATAGCTTGTAAAAGCCAATCCATATTGTCGGAGACAACACAGCTTGAAGAGGACTTCAAATATTTGGACAATGAAAACGTCGATGTTCCAGACCTCTTGTCAGTTAATTGGTTTTAAAATTGCAAAACCTGTTCGTATTTATAAACACAAATGTTTAAATAACTACATTAATTTCATTAAAGAAAAAATTGCAGAACTGTTTAAAATTACGATACCTTTGTCATATCAAATATAAAATAAGTTAATGTAATACTAAAAAATAAAAAAATAGTACAAAAGTGTAATAAATTACTAAAGCAGAACCAAATACTAATTCGTACATGAAATTGTTTGCAGTAAGAACGTTTTGTCCTTTGTCATCCACTTTTTACACGAAAGTAATTAAAACCATTGCAGGTCAATTCAGTTTAAGAGGATAGTTAATTTACTGCTCTGGTCTAGTTCAGCCAACTGACTACTGACTGAATAAACTGTTGGGCAAATAACAATCATTTAGTACGGTTTCACAAGTTCAGTAGTGATGGTTGTTCCTCCAATCTATACACATGTAGAGGTATTTGACCTCCCACCTAATAATGCATATACGATAATAATGACCCTCCCACCCACCCATACACATAAGATGTTAAAGGACCTCCCAACCATAAATATACGTTGGTTATGGCTATACCAACAACCCAACATGCCCTACCACCCACACACACAAATATGGTGATCATTTGAGAATAATACTTCATTAAATCGCTTTAAAGTGTTTAATTGGAATAGATAAATATTATCCTTTTCCTTTTTTTAAGCTGTTATCTTTTAATTTGCCAATAACATACAAAATATATAAACAATACAGTATAATATTTGAGAAAACACTATCCCTGCTTTAGTTCAGTCCGTCAAAGTGGTACCATATGTACTAAGGTTATAAAGACCACATTGTTGTGTCAATAAAGAAAAAAGCTCCACTGCTAAGTAATGGAAAAAAGTAAATGTAGACAACTTTAACAGCCATCTACAGTGAATAATTTTTTCGTACTCGAGCGTCTGATCCAATACCATGTTGACTGAGGAACTACTTGCAACTAAGTACAACCGGTTGTCCACCCCCAAACCATTGTGGAATTTGAACAGTCGTGGCAGTTGACTCTCTTCCTCACTAAGGTATCAATCAGTGCCAGTTATCAATGTGTTGACATTGGCATCCGCGTTTTTCATTTGAACATTACTTCACTAGAAAATGTGTCAGGCTTAAATATTTGAACATAGGACCTATTTATTTCAGATTTTAACATGCTTTTTAGGACAAATATGACTATTTCACCCTGATATCAAAATATTCTAACTCTTTTGTTTTATTTTAAAACAAGATATGGAATTATAACAATAGTTTTTGTTATATACAAAATAAATCAACGGAAAACATTAAAATTCAAATCTGTTCTCAGACGATGTGTTCTCTTTTTTTCAAAGAAGATCATGTTTAAAATTGCAAATTATCTTGTTTAAATATTGGAATTATGGAGTAGCAAATCCACTATGGCTTCAGGTGGAAAAGACTCTTAAGCACATAATATCCCCCTGCCGTCGGTAAATGTTCAACCATACCTAAGGTGATGGAACTATCGTAGAATATGAAATCACATATAAACGAAAAAACTTATTTGAATCTGTCTTTATTTGAAAATAACGGATAATAACCTAGTTAAACCGAAACAGTTGGGAAGTGTTTTAGATTTCGTTGAGTTATGCCTTGGTGTGTTACTTTAGTACTAGTGTGCGGCAAGCATTCAGGGACCTCTACAACATAACTGTTCAATGGAGAATGGTGAAGTAATACCAATGGTGGTTGTGCCGTTTGCACATTACGATCGTCTCTATCGGACATCTCAGTCTTCCTCTTTGCGTTCCTTTTAGTTTTAGTGTCTTTGTTTTCGTTTTCTGTGTTCCTTGGCGTTGTCGGCAAGCTCACTCTAGCCTGGCTGCTGACGACGACATGTTTTGTGCCTAGAAACGTTTAGGTAAGTGTTCGTAAAATTGTTTGCTTTTGTAACTGTTTGGTTACAAATATTGTTTATTGATATCTCTTGTGTGTGTTGTTTCAGAAACAATAAAGCTGGTGCCTGTTTGTGAAAATGTTTTTATTTTCAGCAGACCTAGGTTAGGCCCATGTGACGACGTATTGTGATATTGTATTTCTATTTTGTGTATTATTTTGTCTTGGGGTTATTTCTATTAAAGAACGGGGTTCTCGGGTAATTCTTCACTTTGTTGTTCCCATTAGAAGTCGTCCAGTTTATTCTGCTGGATTTCGGCGTGATTATTAATTAAATTTTTTGTGTTTTTAACTTTTCCAAATTGGCCAAAACCTTCCAAATTTCTTTTGTTGCCCGAAGCCCCGCAAGATCAGCTGCCATTTTAAAATGTCGTCTTTTGTTATCTGTAGTTATTGTTTTCTAGTTCTAGTTTATTCATTTATGTATTCTGTTATTTATTTATTCTTGTATGTGTTCATTGTTATTATTTACTTATTATTGTTATAAATTTTTCAGAGCTCTATATTTTTGATATTTAAAACAAATTTATTAGGCCTAACCTATTTTTTTATATAGCTTACGTTTTATTGATAATTTGTACTGTTTATATTTGTTGATCTTGTTTTCTTTATTTATTTTGCCTCAATGCAAACATATACTTATAAACTTTCTGTTACATTTGATAAGTGTCGTAAATTTTCACACACGGTCAACAGCCCATTTGGTCCGTAAATGTTAAAACTTCTTTTATTTGTAACTTAATATTTTGTATAATACTTTTAAATTAAATGTTTGTTTTTCATGCAATAAACAATATTTTTTCCATTCAACCGGTGCCTTCGCACCCACCCTCGATGGGTCCAACGCAATATTTTGATAGTACGAGGGTATCAAGATTACATTTCAGTCTAATAATACAAAAATAAAAAAGGTGGTAGAGTTGTAACAAACTTAATATAAAACTGAATAATTATCAATGAACCCTACCTTCAAAGAAATGTATTACCCAGCAATTTCAAATAAACAAAGTTAAATCAGAGAACTTTGTTATTGAAACAAATGAAAAGTTCTGTTGTGAATATTATACTCTGAAATTTTTATGGTTAATGATATATACAGTTGAAAGTGACTTGTAAATATATTTCCTAATCTTTGAAGTTAATGAATTAATAAAATAAACAATTTAAAAAAAATTATTTAAAATAAATTAATAACTGATGCCTTGTAGTATACTATCTTGAAAAAAATTACAAATACCTACGTTTGTTCCTCTCGAGAAATGTCACCACCTAAAGAATCACCCTCTTCCAGAAATAATAACACTAACAAGTCAGCGTTTCGGTGTTCAAAAAGTTCCTTGTTTGCGGTTCCAGACAGGTATAAATTCTGACCCGTTTGAAGTAAGCAAACAACTGATCAAAAAGAGCCCGAGCCCGCGTAGTTTTGGTTTTCAGACCGAAGGGACCTAGCTTTACGTAAAATCTGAATCACATAGTAGTACTTTGATTTTCCGCTAATTGACACGCCTAAAATTCAGTTCTCTTCCTCACACAACATCTGAACCTTGACTATCACGCAACACGGACACAACAAACTTCTCTATTAGTGTCCACGTCGATGGTAACCATTGAGCGGACGCCGAATCAATATTAAGAGGACCGAGCATAGAGCCTATCGCCTACAATCTCCTCAACACATGTCCCCAAGTAGCGGGGTTACAGCACTGCGCTATTAGTGCCGACAGTACAGTTGGGTTTGATATAATAGTGATCTGTAGTAACAACTTTTTCTCTCGAAGTAAATTTTCTGGTGTTACTCTGAGGGTTCAATTTAATCTGTAATTTCTTAATTAAAATATTAAGAGTAAGAAAAATTAGCTAACAAAGCAACTTTGTGAACAAAGACGAATGAGTTGTAATATGATAATATGAATGATATTATATGTAATATGATAATACTGGTAGATCACATTCATTTTATTCATTTATTTTTCAAACGAGGCCGATCTCCTTTCTTTTTTTTTTTTTATTTTAGAAAAAGGAGAGGCCGATTCTCCTTCTTAACCTTATTCTGCCCATTCCTCATAGACTATTGATATGTGCGAGGAACTTATTCAGACAGAGTAAGGGGCCGAACCAGTACAGTTGAAGGTGAATATTACTAATAAATCTTCCAGGCGAAGCCGGAATCGAACCAAGCTCAAAGTCCTGACGCCTTAGACCGCTCGGCCACCGTCTTGCCCAAGGTTCTAACCTTAACCTGTCCATTTCTCATAAACTATTTATCTGTGTGGAGAAGTTACTAGACAGAGTAAGGGGAGGGGACCATTACAAGGTGAATATTACTTTTAGATTTGCCGAGTAAAGGCCAAGGTTCGTACCTCAGCCCAGTCACGCCCATCGTCAGTTACGTTCATCTTACCATAGTGACATTTCATCCCCCACACAACGTCTTCATCATGAGGTCTGGTGATCGTAGTAGTTGTTATATTTGCCGAGTAAAGGCCAGGGTTCGTACCTCAGCCACTGTCACGCCCATCGTCAGTTACGTTCATCTTACCATAGTGACATTTCATCCCCCACACAACGCCTTCATCATGAGGTCTGGTGATCGTAGTAGTTGTTATATTTGCCGAGTAAAGGCCAGGGTTCGTACCTCAGCCACTGTCACGCCCATCGTCAGTTACGTTCATCTTACCATAGTGACAATTCATCCCCCACACAACGCCTTCATCATGAGGTCTGGTGATCGTAGTAGTTGTTATATTTGCCGAGTAAAGGCCAAGGTTCGTACCTCAGCCACTGTCACGCCCATCGTCAGTTACGTTCATCTTACCATAGTGACATTTCATCCCCCACACAACGCCTTCATCATGAGGTCTGGTGATCGTAGTAGTTGTTATATTTGCCGAGTAAAGGCCAAGGTTCGTACCTCAGCCACTGTCACGCCCATCGTCAGTTACGTTCATCTTACCATAGTGACATTTCATCCCCCACACAACGCCTTCATCATGAGGTCTGGTGATCGTAGTAGTTGTTATATTTGCCAAGTAAAGGCCAGGGTTCGTACCTCAGCCACTGTCAAGCCCATCGTCAGTTACGTTCATCTTACCATAGTGATATTTCATCCCCCACACAACGCCTTCATCATGAGGTCTGGTGATCGTAGTAGTTGTTATATTTGCCGAGTAAAGGCCAGGGTTCGTACCTCAGCCACTGTCACGCCCATCGTCAGTTACGTTCATCTTACCATAGTGACATTTCATCCCCCACACAACGCCTTCATCATGAGGTCTGGTGATCGTAGTAGTTGTTATATTTGCCGAGTAAAGGCCAGGGTTCATACCTCAGCCACTGTCACGCCCATCGTCAGTTACGTTCATCTTACCATAGTGACATTTCATCCCCCACACAACGCCTTCATCATGAGGTCTGGTGATCCTAGTAGTTGTTATATTTGCCGAGTAAAGGCCAAGGTTCGTACCTCAGCCACTGTCACGCCCATCGTCAGTTACGTTCATCTTACCATAGTGACATTTCATCCCCCACACAACGCCTTCATCATGAGGTCTGGTGATCGTAGTAGTTGTTATATTTGCCAAGTAAAGGCCAGGGTTCGTACCTCAGCCACTGTCAAGCCCATCGTCAGTTACGTTCATCTTACCATAGTGACATTTCATCCCCCACACAACGCCTTCATCATGAGGTCTGGTGATCGTAGTAGTTGTTATATTTGCCGAGTAAAGGCCAAGGTTCGTACCTCAGCCACTGTCACGCCCATCGTCAGTTACGTTCATCTTACCATAGTGACATTTCATCCCCCACACAACGCCTTCATCATGAGGTCTGGTGATCGTAGTAGTTGTTATATTTGCCAAGTAAAGGCCAGGGTTCGTACCTCAGCCACTGTCAAGCCCATCGTCAGTTACGTTCATCTTACCATAGTGACATTTCATCCCCCACACAACGCCTTCATCATGAGGTCTGGTGATCGTAGTAGTTGTTATATTTGCCGAGTAAAGGCCAAGGTTCGTACCTCAGCCACTGTCACGCCTATCGTCAGTTACGTTCATCTTACCATAGTGACATTTCATCCCCCACACAACGCCTTCATCATGAGGTCTGGTGATCGTACTAGTTGTTATATTTGCCGAGTAAAGGCCAGGGTTCGTACCTCAGCCACTGCCACGCCCATCGTCAGTTACGTTCATCTTACCATAGTGACATTTCATCCCCCACACAACGTCTTCATCATGAGGTCTCGTGATCGTAGTAGTTGTTATATTTGCCGAGTAAAGGCCAGGGTTCGTACCTCAGCCACTGTCACGCCCATCGTCAGTTACGTTCATCTTACCATAGTGACATTTCATCCCCCACACAACGCCTTCATCATGAGGTCTGGTGATCGTAGTAGTTGTTATATTTGCCGAGTAAAGGCCAGGGTTCGTACCTCAGCCACTGTCACGCCCATCGTCAGTTACGTTCATCTTACCATAGTGACATTTCATCCCCCACGCAACGTCTTCATCATGAGGTCTGGTGATCGTAGTAGTTGTTATATTTGCCGAGTAAAGGCCAGGGTTCGTACCTCAGCCACTGTCACGCCCATCGTCAGTTACGTTCATCTTACCATAGTGACATTTCATCCCCCACACAACGCCTTCATCATGAGGTCTGGTGATCCTAGTAGTTGTTATATTTGCCGAGTAAAGGCCAGGGTTCGTACCTCAGCCACTGTCACGCCCATCGTCAGTTACGTTCATCTTACCATAGTGACATTTCATCCCCCACACAACGTCTTCATCATGAGGTCTGGTGATCGTAGTAGTTGTTATATCGCAATTCATGTAGGGGAGAAAATCATCCTCAGACCAAAGGGGCGCATTGAGAATGGTATGATTATAGTGATCGTTGTTTATCACAATCTATCACAAGATTGTATATATCCTGTATTAAGTCTGTATTGTGTGGCATTTAGTTTGTCTGTAACTTATACTTTTTATCACTAATGAAACAAATAAACATTTCCACAGAAATGTGAGTTGTTTAGGGAGCAAAGTTGATTTTCCGGTTAAGCCAACAACGGATTTTTTTGGTTAAACCAGGTTGAGTGAAAAAGCCTGGACAGTTCTAGATATATCTTCCCAATCCCATTTGGGTTGTGTAGCCACTGCACAGCCATTTTATCCCATTATAATTTATAATTAATTACATTGATTCCACTATGACAGGTATTTTTATTATACTGCATATTTATTATTGGTAAAATATATTTAAGTTTAAATAATTAATTTTAAAAAACTCTTGCTTGTATACTGTAGTACTAATATTATTTGGGATTGTTTGATTAGTATCAATTTAACTCAATTTAATTCTCTTACATTTACATTTCAGTAATTAGTCTTCAACACACAAAGCTGAGTTTTGTAGTTGGACAGAAAGTCCAAATTTATTACACTATTATAAAAATTAAAAACAAATAAATAACAAATGATCTCCTGTCACAAAGCTAAATCCAGTCCATCAGCTTTGTGAGAGGAGATAATTTGTTATTCCTTTATATTTTATTTTTATTATAGTGTAATGATTTTTGGACTTTTTGACCAACTATAAAACTCAGCTTTTACATAATTTTATATTTAAAAAAATAATAATAATGGTAGCTGACAAAAACCATATCAGATATATATATATTTTTATATATATATTAAGCCTGTATATGTGTAAAGGTTTGTCACTAAAACCACATTTAATTACTAAAAATCTTCACAGTTACAAAGAGATAATAAAGTGAACTAAAATAGTGTTCAAAATAGTATTTTTTCACAAACGTATTTATTTTTCTAAATTATATATAAATATTTCTGTTTCAGTGTAAATGTGACCAAGTAATGTTCATATACTTTTTTACTATTAAAAATTAAATATTCTTTATTTTTATCCAATATTTTTAGAGTTTGTAAATAATTATTATTAAAATGAAGAAAATATCATTTAAATATATTTTTATATATTCAACATTTACTATAAATATTTTTTTTTTTTTAATATTTTAGTATTTATCATTTTTTCATTCATGTTTAATTTGAAATTGTATAATACTATTTTGTCTGAAATGATAGAACTAAATAGAATTTAGTTATAAAACAGGTCGGGTGCTGGAAAATAAATTGCAGCTGTTCCCGCAGTGACATTTCCAGTGAGATGAAAGATATTAAAATATCTGGTTACAACCTTGATTGCAAGAATCTCGTCTTTTCGTAACACTTCTCAATTTCAAATTAATATACCTTTATATAGTTATGAAATGTTAGCATATAAAGTATTAATTTTCTTTTGCAATGGTTTGCAAATATTGCTCCTTTTTTTGTTGATAGTGTATTGTTTGATATATATTTTTTATCAAAAATTGGTTTGTAAGAAATTACTTTTTTTATTGTTTAGAATAGCTAATATAGAAATTATGTTACATTCATTTCACCAACATTTTTGCAGATATATTAAAGGTTTAATATAATTAAAGTAATCAACAAGACCATAACAATTAACATTGGCCCACAAATAAATCAATAACAATAAGTACAGACACGAGGAACTCTATACTCGTAATTAGTTTCCGTGACACTAACCAATCGGTCTTTTTCTATTAGTCACGTATTTTAAAACTAAATTACCAGAGACATTGTTCTAATTAACTCTATGTATTATGGACGTATTATGTGACTAAAGGAATATGTATGATTCTGAACCGTGAATAGTGGTCGAGCGGTCTTAAGCGTCAGGACTTTGAGCTTGGGTCTTGGGTTACAGATAGCGCTGGTTCGGAGCCGGTCAAGACTGGAATATTTATCAGTAATATTCACCTTCTACTGTACTGGTTCGCCCCCTTACTCTGTCTGAATAAGTTCCTTGCACAGACCGATAGTCTGTGAGTAATGGAAAGAAGAAGCACCTTTTTCGAAAAAAAACACGATTTTTGCTACAGTGATTAATGTACATTTATTAATAATAACAGATATTAATAATTACATTGATAAATAATCTACAATTTATTGTTCTCAATTACCCTCAATATTAAATTATTTGGACGTAATATTGTAGTATAATTTTATAAAATTATCAAAATATTTTTAAATATAAATAGTAATATGAATAATAAAATCTGGCCACAACAAAAATAGTCGGAAAAAACAGGTCCATCATAACCTAACACAAATTTACCTGATTCAACCCACCTAACCTAATTTATCATGCCCTAGTATATACTATCCTAATTGAAGATATGCAGTCAGCTGTTTGCATGATTAACATAGTTATATTTCATAGAAAATATTTTTAGAGTGATGGGCATTTTCAAAAAAATAGGTCCTAAATTTAATTCTCTCTCTATCTTTCTTTCTCTCTCCCCCCTCTCTCCCCCTCTCTCCCTCTCTCCCTCTCTACCTCTCCCCCTCCCCCTCACTCTCTCAAACTTGATATAGGCAAAGGTGAGAAAAACTGAATGTTAATTTTCATGAAATTGAGTGGCTCTCCCTCCAGATACACTTTAAAAAGACATAAGTTCATGTTTTGATTTCATGATTCTATTGTGTCAATAGTTTCTCACATTGTGCATTGGACTGAAAGTGAATTATTGTCGAAGTGTAGGCGGTGAGCTGTGATTTCCACTCTCATGAACCTAGAGGCGTCTGATATCCATTAATCAAAGGAGGTTAACCATTGTTTCCCTCCCCCCATGTCTTTTATATTAGTCTTTAGAACACCAGTAATAAAATTTCCATTATTTTCCATCATGATTTTCATTTTTTCTTGGTAGGTTTAGATTTTTGCGCCTTCAACTAAACTGACAATGATATCTAGGCTCTTCATACTATCGGGTAGTTATAAATAATTTATTTTTTATTATCAGTCTTGTAGATTTAAGCTATAATGTGTTTTAAAATCGATGCAATATGTCTAGCTAGATGAATGATTGCAGTTCTTATCAACACCTAAGGACATATTTATAGTAAATTAATATTTATGACCATTTATTAATAGTTCAATAACCAAGATAACTAGAGTATGTACTGCTTTGGCTGGGTATGGAACTTATCCATTACAGCCCCAAAGTTTGTACTGACATTATGTCAGGATTACAACTTACACTTAAGTGGTATTTTTTCAAGGCGTCTATTCTTGGAAAAGTGTTTCCTTTCGTTCCTAATGATACTATCAATAAATATTATATTAAAGCAATCAAGAACGATGTTAAGTTGTAAATTGTTACTCGATTTCACCTTCCGCTTGTGAGCTTCTTTAAAAAAGGTTCAAACCAAAGCTGTCATGGTTTCACCCTCGTTGGTTTAAGATATCAATGCGATTCTGTGTAATTTTAGGGATGAAACGAAGCGTACTTTAAGTGGGACACAAAATAGGCCTACAATAAAAATCCGACATATATATATATATATATATATATATATATATATATATATATATATATATATATATATTTAGCACGGAACATGCTTTAGTCTTGACCTAACTGCCTGAAAACGTTACGCGGGAGGGTGACGCGGGAAGGTGACGCGTAACCATGAAAACACAATGGCATATCAGTGTTGACTTCAATAATGATTTTATTTGCAAGCGTTCATCAAAGTACATCTTTAGTTTCCATGACAACTCTTGTTAAAAATATACAAAATTAAGTCCTAATTAGAGAATAATAATTAACTTCCTTTCAAGGTGGTAATGAGTCATCGCGTGAGTAAGAACCTGAGCCGCGAAACAATAAAATTTAAAAAGTAAAGATATATTTATATTTTTAAGATATGTTTATATCTTTTGTAATTCCTTACATGAAATCTAAAATTCGTTGTTTTCGGAGAAATACATTTGCAGAAATTATTAAAAAGGAGCCAGCAAACAGAAAAAGCGCAGCTAAAGCATGTTCCATGTTTCTTGAATTTTAGCCGTAGGCTCTAAGCAAAAAGATCCGGGGGTCCAGGGGGCTTGCCCCCTGGTGAGGCCCGCAGGGCCGAGTTTTTAGCATGGAACATGCTTTAGTCTTGACCTAACTGTCTGAAAACGTTACGTTACGCGGGAGGGTGACGCGGGAAGGTGACGCGTAACCATGAAAACACAATGACATATCAGTGTTGACTTCAATAATGATTTTATTTGCAAGCGTTCATCAAAGTACATCTTTAGTTTCCATGACAACCCTTGTTAAAAATATACAAAAAGTCCTAATTAGAGAATCCATTTTGTGTCTATAGGATTATATAAGATAATAATTAACTTCCTTTCAAGGTGGTAATGAGTCATCGTGTGAGTAAGAACCTGAGCCGCGAAACAATAAAATTTAAAAAGTAAAGATATATTTATATTTTTAAGATATGTTTATATTTTTTGTAATTCCTTACATGAAATCTAAAATTCGTTGTTTTCAGCTAAAGCATGTTCCATGTTTCTTGAATTTTAGCCGTAGGCTCTAAGCAAAAAGATCCGGGGGTCCAGGGGGCTTGCCCCCTGGTGAGGCCCGTAGGGCCGAGTTTCATATGTTTTGTGCCTAAACAAATTATTATAGTTATTAGTTTGTTTGAGACACATTTTTTTCTAAATTCAAGTCATTTATGTAAAAATACAATTTAAAAATCGTTTTTTTCATCTAAATAACTTTCTATAGCCTAGACACTAATGAAAGTACAGGTTTTGTAAGATTACACAAATTTTTCACCATAAAGGTGACCATTGAAATGTGTCATAACAAGTAACTAACTGGACCTTCAACTTCATAACTTATATTTTTTCACAATATATATTTTTCAAAGAAAATGTTGATAAAATGTTTTAGATTTTTTTTCAAGATTACATAAAACAAACAAGTGTAACGAAGACTTTATGTCTAAAGTCCCAACAGATAGAGCCCTGCGTTCATTTTTATCGCTTGTAAAAGCCAATCGATATGATCGGAAACCACACAACTTTAAGAGGACTTCAAATATTTTGACAGTGAAAATGTCGCTGTTAAAGAACTCTTATATTTATTTTCTTTATGATTAGTTAATTTAATCTCATTTTAGTCTGATTTTAATATTAATTTAACTGTGTTTTAACATTTTTTCGTTGATTTTGTGACCTTGGCAGCGCCTAATTGGTTATATTAATTTAACCCTGTTAACATTTTTATATTTAGCTGAAGTTCATTTTTTTGTACCCTATTCTATGATCTAGGTTGAAATGTAGATAATTATTAATGTAGATAAGTTTATTAGTTTAAGAATGTAGTTTTATAACATGTTTGTGTAGATGTAATTTAGTTTTTAGCACTTGAAAAAGGTAAGGGTTCTACCAAATTGAAACGTCGTGATTGGTAATTTTCACGTAATGATGGCAAATGTCCAACAACCTTTATCTTCCCCAAAGAACACTTGTCACTTAATTGGTTTTAAAATTGCGAAACTGGTTTGTTTTTATAAATAAGAATATTTAAATAGCTACATTCATTTCTTTAGAAAATAAAACATGCACAACCGTTTTAAATTACGATTCCTAAGTCATATCAAATATAAAACAAGTTGATATCCTAGTGAAAAAATAAAACAAAACTGTATTAAATAATTAATGCATTACCAATTAACAATACGTACATGATATTGTTTGCAGTAAGAATGTGTTGTCCTTTGTCATCTACTTTTTACTCGAAAATAATTAAAAGCTTTGCAGAGAGTAATTCAGTTTAAGAGTTCATTTTACTACTCTGGTCTCGTTCAGCCAACTAACCACTAACTGGACAATTTGTCGGGCAAATAACTATCATTTAGTACGATTTTACAAGTTCAGTAGTAATAGTCCTTCCTGCTATCCATACAAATACAGTGGTAAAGTGCATCCAGCCCAACTTTAAGGGTACATTGGCAATGACCTTCTAATGTATCCTTATATAAAAAATGTGTGTGGATTGACTGAGTGACTGATCGTTTTTTGTTAAATGAGGTGTGACAACTTTAAGCACTGATCATTCCTTTGCCATTGATAAACTTTATACCTTACTTATCCTATGTATCTTATGTACCTTATGTAAGCTATGTACTTACTTATGTACATATGTAAGGAAAATATTGATTCAAGATCATGGATAATAAACCAATCAAACTGAAACAGTGTGAAAATGAGTTTCAAGAGTTTATTTAGAAAGACGATCGTGTATACCGTAAGGCATCGGGGTGTGTTTCTATTGGTACTACTGTCGGTAGCCAGACACCACTACTGGAGAAAAAAACTGTTCAGTAATGAAAAATAATAATAATAAGGAAAAGGGCCAGACTTTTGTCTTGTCTATCTAAATATTAAACTGAATAAACTTCAATGTACCCTAACTTCAAAGAATTGTATTGCTTCAGTAACTTCAAACAAACAAATGAAATCACAGAGAGAAACTTTGTTCTTGAAATAAATGAACAATTCTGTTGTGAAAAATATCCTCTGACTTTTTTTATGGTTAATGATACATACAATTTTGAATGGGTTTTGTAAATATAATTCCTAGTCTTTGAAGTTAATAAAAAAATAAAATATAACATTACCCTGTTAGAAAAATTACTAAAAAAATTAATGGCCTTCGATGGCCTTTATAGTACACCATATTGAAACAAATTAAAATGCCTCGGTTTGTCCCTCCAATAAATATCACCCCTCAAGATTAAAGAATCGTTCTCTTCAATAGTTATCTTGATTGATATTACTAACAAAAAAACTAATTATTAATTAATATTAAAAACTATTACTAACAAATAAACATTCCGTTTTTAAAAATAGTTCCTTATTTACGGTTCCACATAGGTATAAATTCTGATACGTTTCAGAGCAACCAAGCTACTGAGCAAAAACGTACGACGAGCTATGTAAACGCTTTCATGCCCCAGACCACATTTAAAAATATATTGGCAAGTTCTAAGGAAAAAAAACTAGTGTACAGTTTTTTTTTATCAAAAAAACTGAAGCTAGGTGTCCGGAAAGTTCTAAGGAGGGGGTAGCTTGGTCAACCCTTAGTAAGCACTGAATTACTTTATTCAATCCAAATCTAGTTTTTGCTTTAAAAAGTTGAAGTTTATCAAATGCTTACGTGTTTCGTAATATTTTATTTATTTACTGTTTTATTATTTCATTGATTCATTGAGTCTCGATGAAACAGAAGCCAGAATTAAGCTGGTGAATAAAGTAACAAGAAGTTTTGACTTAGAAACAGGAGAATGGAGACGAAAACATTATGAAGAATTATACAATTTGTATCAAGAACCAAAATTATAGGAGTTTTAAGGAGTATGAGACTTCTCATTAGCTAAAAATTAGACCAACTCTAAATGGTTCGGATTCCATATAAAGCTGCATGTCTCTTAATTACCGTTGCCATTGGGTTATTAGTAAATGACTCTTTCTAAGGAAACATCTACCTTAGAAACCAGACTAGACTCATCCACACTCATGCTACAATCATGTAATCATTCATATTCATCTTAAAATACGCAAAAGATGAATATTAATCCGCGTCTCATTCACACGTCAACGGCTACATCAATGTTCTGTTGATGCTCCATAGTTCGTCCGCTATTGACGTTTCCCGTCAAGGCATTTCTGCAATGTTCATCGTTACGCTTGTTTAGTAGTCAAATAAATCAGTTGTTATAAGCGTTACTCTGGATAAGCTTGACATGAGGTTTATTTTTAGATAAGCTGCAAATGATCCTCCTTCAGTGTTGAATTATTCAACAGAAACGCTTAGTGAAGTGCCTTTATTAGGTGAAAAGCTCGGTTTACATGAATATATTCATATTTACTAACAACCCTAATTAACTCTAAAGACTTCTTCACCTCTTAATAACTGCTAAATTGCCATTTAGACCCACTATACTCGATTTAATGAATCTCATGACGATATGAGCGCGCGTAGTGGCGTTTGAGTAAAGCTCTGACGTGTGTGTTGCCAAGAGCACACTACATCTGTCAATCTATAGCAATATATAAACAATACAAACATTCACGATCATACATTTCAGAGTACTAAAGCGTTGCTATGGTTACGGCTGGCTAATATCGTCACGACATTGATTATAACATTTTGAACCTCCTCGTAGTTGCAGAGATTCTACAAAAGGACTGTAGTCTTAAAATAGAAATATTAGCAACTGAAATCAACCATTATAAAATAATATATAGCTATCTTGTACTTACACTCTATTTAACTGTTAAATATAAAGTTTCAATTATTTGTAACATAATACGTATTTTCTTTTGGGACCAATATCATTAATTATCATATAATAATACACAATTACTGTAATTAGTTTGAGATTATTTTAAACTACCGTTTGCACTTATCTGAAAGACACTGCAAGCCGTATGCTTGCTGATTGGACAAATTTATTTAGTAAAATTCAATGCAGTGTTTGAATCAGGAAAAGACATCGGGGCTATTTCCGGAAAATGTTTCCGCTTCAATAATTGATGGAAATGGAAGCTGTCAAAATTATTTATTGTCATTTTGAATAGGCCTAACTAGTCTATTTATTTTGACTGTGGCTCTTTCTAATGTTTTGTACTCTTTTTGGTTAGCTTAGGTCTATTCATAGTAAATATAAATAGTAATGACGTGTTTTGTATGTAAAGCAAATTATGCATGTAAAGGACAAAAACTTAATTGATTCAGCTTTAGCGATGTTTCAATGCATTAAGTTTTTTTTTTTTTTTTTTTTTTTTTTTTTTTATTGGTATTATTCAAAGTAAAATCTATAAGTTTATCAAAAATATACTTATATCTAAAGTTAGTTTGTAGAGTCACAGAATGAGCCTAAATTCAAAATAATAATTAAATTTTCAAGTTCTTTATTACACAAACAAGTTCTTTATTATTTAAATTATTTAATTTAAATAATTTCAAAAATAGGTATACTTAAATAAATTTAATTTAATTTGATGAAAATAAAATTAAAAATATTTATAAATATGAATGCAACTACAAACATATAATTTATTATACTTATTTTAATTGGTTCAATTTAGTAAATGCATTTTCGATGTTCTTGAAATTACAGATTATAAAGTGCACCCTCTGAACTTAAATTATATATATTGATCTCTACACTCTGGGTAGAAGGTGGAAGATTTTTGCCTTGAAAAAATTACCCACCGGCTTCAGAAGACATTAATTTATATATTTTGCAGCACGAATATAAATTACGTCATTTTTTAATGAAGTAAATTACATTTTTCTTATATTATTTTAGTAATTGAAAAAATAATTGTACTATTTAGAAAAATACTAAGCTCAGTATCTGTTCACCACTTATCAGTTAAAAACTAAAAATATGCGTCAATCAGTTATAAGATATCTTATGTATTACTAAAACACTCGCTGTATACATCTTTACGTGTAATCCTAACCACTTAATATTGATCTGATTTTTAGCTAATTGACAAGCCTTATACTCTGTTCTCTTCCCTACACAACAACATGGACACTCCAGACTTCTCTAGTAGTGCCCACGTCGATCCACGTCATGTCCGTATTAAGAGGACCGAGTATAGAACCTATCGTCTACAATCTCCACACACTTTGTTCCCACTTAGCTAAGTTGCGAGCATTACGGTACTAGTGCCTACTTAACGAAAAAAAATGTTCTACATTTCTATAGATTTTAAATTATTTAATCAATCTACTTTAATGTCGGCACTGGTGGCGCAGTGCTGTAACCCAGCTACTTGGGGACAAAGTGTTTGGGAGATTGTAGGCGATAAGTTCCAGGCTCGGTTCTCTTAACACCGACACGGCGTCCGTTCAATGGTTGTCATCAACGTAGACACTACTAGAGAAGAAAGGTGTCATGTTGGTCAAGGTTCATATGTTTTGTAGGGAAGAGAACTGAGTGTCACACCTGTCAATTAGCTGAAAATTAGACCAACACTACGTGGTTCGGATTCCACGTAAAGCTGTAGGTCCCATAGTTGCCCTGGCTATTGGGCTATTAATAAATAGTCCTTTCTGAGCTAAGTCGAACTCAGATAGTAACAATGACTACACTCATTCATCTACACTCATCATACTCATTCGAAATCCATATTCGCCCATATCTTGACGATCGGCGTCTTAAGAATAAATAAATAAAAATAAATGTATAACAGTATAGATCATAACAAACAATATTTTTATCATATTTTACTTTTAAAACGTTTGTCTAATAATCTGATTGAAATTTCATTGTAAATAAGTTGTTTTTATAACTATAAATATTTGAATCTGTGCAAATATAAAAGATTTATTTGAAGACTCAGAGGTGTTTGATTAAAGAAATAAGTTATTGTAATTATTTTTAGTGTATATATATATATATATATATATATATATATATATACATATATATATATATATATATATATATATATATATATATACAGTCGGTCGATATAAATCATTAATTTAAATTTATTCCTTTATGTTAAAATAATTGATTATATTAATTTCTTAATATTAAAAATTAGTATAGTGTATTTAATGAGATATTAAATAAGTGTTTCTTACTAGTTAATTAATATTTAAAATAATTTGGTCTAAATATTTGTTTTGTTTATAACAAAATAATCGAAATATATTATAAAACTGCTTCACAACGATTGTCACTTGCACAACAGCTGCCCACGCCCTGGTTGGAATAATAATAATGATTCTGTTGGACAGGTCAGCCAGCAAAACCAATTTTACTACTAAAATAAACTAGACATTGTGCTTATTTTTTTCCAAAATGTAAGAAATAATAAATTACATAGTAAAAATATTGTATTTTTAATGTTATCATGATACAGCGTCATGCTCACGTTTATCTTCGATACTCAAGTAAACATAATAATTTAAGTTACAAGTTGTGAAAAGAGGAACTAATATCAAAATATTTTATTTTTAAGTTTAGTTTTTTATTTGTTTAACCGGTTAAAAGTTTATCTAGTCTTCTCAAAGCAATAAAAAATTATTGACTGTTTTAAATTTGCCATAAAAATAAATATGAGAGGGGTATATAATTGACTTAAAATAAAAATGGCACTAAAAGAGTTATGCAAGTGATTTTTATTTCTTTTCTTCCTAAATAGTAACAAGTATGTAGATAATAATCAATTTTTATTCCACATTAATTTTCACCTATAAAATGCTTGTTTTGTATTTAATTATTAGGTGTCCATAATACAAATAGCAAAATAGTAAGAACTATTTAATAAATAAATATATTTTAGTCTAGCATTTTTGAATTCTTAAATATATACAAGGTGCCTCGTAGGTGACTGTATAATTAGTCGTTCTTCCTCTTCCACTATTACGTGGGTCTAGGTTTTTTAACTAAGTCATTCCAAAACTTTTCTTCTAATACACATTCCCAATTCAGTCCTGTCTTTCTTTGTGTTTATAATATTTACTTAAATCTGCCTATCCAACTCTTCGTGGCGTTTCTCTCAGCCACATTCCTTCTTCTTCTTCTGCTTTCAAATATTGACCAAAATACTTATATTATATACTTTTCAAAACAATATTTATCTTATGATTTTTGGTCCTATCTTGTTTAATTTTTTTGTCTTACGGTACGTGTTTATCAGAAGATAATTTTTATCTGTATAATGTTTTTAACTGTCAAACCGAAGATTGGAAGTTTGATTGAATGCCAGTCGCCGAGTTTTCTTACACAACAGAGCTTTGTACCCGAGTTGAAGATACAGTGGTGATTCAAATCAAGGCGTCACTGTTAGTTTATATAGACTTTATTCACCTTATATTGTACTGGTTCTCCCCCTTAATCTGTCTGATAAGTTCCCCGCACAGATAAGTAGTACAATATATCGAACTCAGATAGTAACGATGACTACACTGTTCATATACACTCATTCACCCCTCATATTCGCCCATATATTGACATTCGGCGTCTTATAAATGAAATGAAATAATACTAATAATAAATAATATTCTATGGGAAAAGAGTACATTAAGGTTAAAAAGGAGGTCGGCCTAAAAAGCCCAGTCTACTCTTGGATAAAATATACTGAATAATATAATTTACAACAAATTTCTGCATGTATCAGTCTTTTTAGGTTAATAATTTTGAAACGAGTGATTCCAAACGATTACAAGAAATTTAAAAAATAATAATGTTATATCAAAGATTTGCATACTTAATTTTTTTTACTGTTTGGCCATTTTTTACAATATTCAATATTTTCAATACATTTTTGGAATATAATTTAAATATAAAATACATTATAAGCTGTATTTTTATTTAACAACTTATTGACCAACTGTTTCATGATTGGTTAGCGAGATTTTCTAACTAACATTGGTAAAATATAACAACTTGAATTATCATTAACTACTGTATGACAGAATTAAAAAAAAACATTTTTTTAATTGCTTATTATTAATTAAATCATTCTTTTTTTAATGACAAGTTTTTTAATAATTCTTCCCAAATTTAAAATATTAAGATCAACCATACAAAGTTTGACATCTCTAAACATGACACGGATACCAATTATTTTAAAATAAAAACAATTACAGTAAAACAATAAATAAAACAGACAAAAATGAAACAATATACTCGTAGAACTTTAAGTTATTTTATGAAAATGGTTTTTTGCCGTTTAGCATAAACTAAAACAGTTTTTATGGAAAATTGCAATATACCTTGTGTATTCCAAATAAATCTTATAACACATATTGCAATTCTACTATTTGTTTAAAAGAACAAAAACAACTCCAATTTAGAATAAATTCTTTTAAGCAAATTTATTGTATTATTAACAGAAAAAAAAGTTCTATTGGATCATTTTTGTAAAAAATTATATAAAAAATACCTTTTTATGTCATTTTACTAGTTGCAGAGTCGATAATTATCATTTCCATCGAAATACAATGTAATTAGTTAATTATCAAATGTCGTTTGCCCAACATTCTAGTTGGCTGAACTTAACGGGTTTGTTGACCAGCCAGCAGCCAACAAACCCCCAAACAAACTTGACCTCAAACACTTGTTTAGTACTTTAGTACACAACGTTTCAGTAGTAAACTTGAAATACTAATGCCACAATAGTGAACTTGAAGTATCTTCAACTTCTTACATTATAATTAAATTTTTTTTTAGTTGAATTAAATATACACCAAATTGAATAAAGATGTTATGCATCTATATCATGTCATTTTCTATTATAATAATTTAAATAGAGTGTTATACATAAATAAACAATATGACTAAATAAACAAACTAATTGAAAATTAACAAAATAAACAATATGACTAAATATACAAACTAATTGAAAATTATCAAAACAAGAACACACAGGGAAATTTTCTTTATGTGGATTTTTAAAGTAATATTTATTTGCTTTTGTACAAATAATTTTATAATTTTTTAATGTGAATAAATCTATTTTATTTCGATATTACATGATATCAAAGTACATGATATTAGTTGTATATCATGTACTTTAACCTAGAAAAATACAGCATACGTGATGGCATTAATTATATCAATACATATATTCCCATTGCGATAGTCGGCACTGGTGGCGCAGTGCTGTATCCCAGCTACTTAGGGACAAAGTGTTTGGGAGATTGTAGGCGATAGGTTGGATGCTCGGTCCTCGTAATACCGACATGGCATCCGCTCAATGGTTGCTATCGGCATGGACACTACTAGAGAAGTCTGGGGTGTCCATGTTGGGTGGTAATCATTGTACAGATGTTGTGTGGGGGGAGATAACTGAGTATCAGGCTTGTCAATTAGCTGAAAATCAAACCAGCACTACGTGGTTCAGATTCCACGTAAAGCTGTAGGTCCCTTAGTTGCCCTGGCTTTTGGGCTATTAATAAATTGCCCTTTCTGAGGAACAGTTGAACTCAGTTAGTAACCAGACTACACTCATCCTACACTCATATTATCATTCATATTCGCCTTCAAATACGCACAACGTTGTGTCGGCGTCTCATATGTAAGAATGTAAGTAGTATTTAAGCTTTGTAATCAAATAAGATGTCTTTGTAATACCATTACAACAATTAAGTCCTAACCTTGAATATTATGAATAATATTACAGGGGATCCAAGCCAAGTGCAAAGTCAGTCCAAAATATTTATTTCCAAATAGCAGATCGTTCTGGAAATCGCATTGTAGCAAACTTAAAAATATTTTGAGCGTAGTTAGGTTGTGTGCGTATTTTCCCTCCAATGTCCACTTCAACTTAGAAGTGTGTATCGGATCAGCAGATTTCCCTCCCACACTACACCTCGAGAAGTTGTCCCTCTGAAAAACTGTACCAGATATGCTGTGACATTTTTGGAACTAAAACCTTGCATTTTTATATTTTAGTTTTAAATTACCTTTAAAACATTCACTGTAGTATCATCGTACTACTGGCACATACGTCTCATACATTATTAAAACATTCACTGTAGTATCATCGTACTACTGGCACATACGTCTCATACATTATTAAAACATTCACTGTAGTATCATCGTACTACTGGCACATACGTCTCATACATTATTAAAACATTCACTGTAGTATCATCGTACTACTGGCACATACGTCTCATACATTATTAAAACATTCACTGTAGTATCATCGTACTACTGGCACATACGTCTCATACATTATTAAAACATTCACTGTAGTATCATCGTACTACTGGCACATACGTCTCATACATTATTAAAACATTCACTGTAGTATCATCGTACTACTGGCACATACGTCTCATACATTATTAAAACATTCACTGTAGTATCATCGTACTACTGGCACATACGTCTCATACATTATTAAAACATTTACTGTAGTATCATCGTACTACTGGCACATACGTCTCATACAGTATTATGGTTTTGGAAATTAAAACTACTAATATAGGCCATTTATTTCATTTCTCAAATTGACTTCCGAGCGCTCTTACAGCAAGTGCTGGAACTACAAGGGGGTTGGGGAGCTTCGACCAATGGCGTGACGATTTTAGCCAGCCTTGACGACAACAATGCCTTAATGCCTTGCAGGGTTGTCATATTTCAAACATCTGCACCTTTCGAGTAACCAGGTCGTTTAAATAAGTGACTTTGTTTGACAATAAGCATTTAATTACGACAGATTTTATTATTAATTATACTGTTTTATATAAATGTTATTGTTTTCCACAACCGTGTTCCTTATTTACTGTATTAATACAAATTTACAGTCAAAATTTGCTCTTGACAACAACACTACGTGTCACTAAGCGCTGTAATGATAGATTTAGGTTGCTAATTTTTCTATTTTCAGGCTATATTCTAATTACTGAATCCCCCAATTCCACTTTAAAGTGTTCCTACAGTAAGTGCTACAACTACAAGGAGATCCTACATGTTATGACCAATTTCGTGACGATATTAGCTAGCCGTAACCATAGAAACGCTTTAGTACCCTGAAATGTATGATCGTGAATGTTTGTATTGTTTATACGTTGCTATATATTGACAGATGCGTGCTCACGTCAAGTCAAGAGATTCATTACATCGAGTATAATGCAAGTTCATTACTTTTATTTTTGAAATTGAAATTTACTTTATATATTAATTGGTTATTTAAATTTAAATTTGTTAGATTGAAAAACGAATGCATTTATGCTGTTTATAAGCTTCAATGTATTTTTTTTTTACGGAATTTTTTAACATATTTAATTCAACAATTATACTTGAAGGATTATTAGATTGATTTTTAATTTGAAATTATATATTTACTGAGCCGTTAGATAAGATACAATTCATGTGTTGTCGTAAATTCCATTTTGGAAATTTATAATGAGCTATATCAATTACATTCTTGTTATTGTAAATTCAAGTAAATGTTACGTATGAAACCACGACGTGGCTGAATACCGGTGAGATATCACTCAGGATGCACGGAAGATCGTTCAATACCGGTGAGATATCACTCAGGGTGCACGGAAGATCGTTCAATACCGGTGAGATATCACTCAGGATGCACGGAAGATCGTTCAATACCGGTGAGATATCCCTCAGGGTGCACGGAAGATCGTTCAATACCGGTGAGATATCACTCAGGGTCCACGGAAGATCGTTCAATACCGGTGAGATATCACTCAGGGTGCACGGAAGATCGTTCAATACCGGTGAGATATCACTCAGGGTGCACGGAAGATCGTTCAATACCGGTGAGATATCACTCAGGGTGCACGGAAGATCGTTCAATACCGGTGAGATATCACTCAGGGTGCACGGAAGATCGTTCAATACCGGTGAGATATCCCTCAGGGTGCACGGAAGATCGTTCAATACCGGTGAGATATCCCTCAGGGTGCACGGAAGATCGTTCAATACCGGTGAGATATCACTCAGGGTGCACGGAAGATCGTTCAATACCGGTGAGATATCACTCAGGGTGCACGGAAGATCGTTCAATACCGGTGAGATATCCCTCAGGGTGCACGGAAGATCGTTCAATACCGGTGAGATATCACTCAGGGTGCACGGAAGATCGTTCAATACCGGTGAGATATCACTCAGGGTGCACGGAAGTTCGTTCAATACCGGTGAGATATAACTCAGGGTGCACGGAAGATCGTTCAATACCGGTGAGATATCACTCAGGGTGCACGGAAGATCGTTCAATTTCCTTCTAAACAATTGGCCCCACTTACTCTAAAGAGCTATTCCATGTTCAATCCCCCTTCCACTTCGACGGATCAAGAAACATACATAACTCGGTGACTAACATTACACATCAACAACTACGTCATATATTTGTAATGTTTAAATGCATTGTATATTTGAGGTGTTAATTTATATTCGGTGAAGGGGTTGGTCTAGTCGTGGTTTGGATCCAAACAAAAGTTCCTTTTTATACACTAAATACTTATAATGTATTTAATATACAGGGTGAAAAGAAAATATGGAAACGCTTTCACAACAATTTTACTTTTTTCCATACATAATTTGATAATTTAATTTTTTTTTTAATAGTTGTGTTGCATAAATTATCATTTTTCATCAGAATAATTTACCTTAAACCGTTAAATAGCGGAGGAATAATATTGTTCAAATTAGTTACTTTTAAATTTAAATTACCACTACGCTGGAAAGGAACTTTTCTGGAACTGGAAAGGAAAACTTTCGAAGTCAGATTTGCAGCAATTAATTTCTATTGAATAGACCTTTCATTTTATTCCAAACTCGACCTAGGCATACATTGAAGATTTTCGTTCAACTCCTCATGGACCGTAACCCTGAGAAGATGAAATGTCGCCAATGGTGTCAAAAAGTTGTTCTTTGTAACCATGATGATTTACAACATTTCACTTTTACAAGTGAAGTCATACAATAGTTGTGAAAGCGTTTCCATATTTTTTCATCCTGTATTTTTACGTATACTTACATTATAATATTATCTTCATTCAACTTCTCCCCATACACATGCAATATATAAATAGTTTTTACGTTAGCATATTACATGCTGGTAGATATACAATACAATTAATGTCACACAACACATACCTATTATAATATAAGTACACAATAGACACATATAATGGTGATCGATGTCAGTAATTCATGCTTATCATTCTCAGACCCAAGGGATTCAAAAAGGAAATCATTGATCACCATAATATATTTACAGTTTGTTTCTATATTGTATTCTATATAGTTTTATGTTGTATGACGGTTACTTAAGATGGAGACCTTGAATAGACTGTGCTTGATATTTTTCACAAAAACTAAAATACACTAAATCAAGTTTAAATCATATGATAGTTTCATATCCAGGAAGTCAATTTTTTCAACTTTGGAGTCAAAACCTTTTTTATGATTCAAACCATTATTTTACAAAATGGTCTTACTTTTTAAAAAGTGTATGCGTACAAAATATTTGACCACGTATGACAAAGCTATAGGTTATTTTTATATTTATTATTCACTTTAGTATTACACCCCCACGGGCTCCAAGTATAAGTTACCACGTTGTTCTTGTGGACGATGTTTTATTTGATTGACTCTTTTACTTTCTCCCACATGCGTTAGCATAGAGAAAGTACTGTCATCGTTCAAAAATGATTTTTGACAAGTTGGTCTAAAAATTCATTTTAGGGTCTCATGAACCCAAAAAAGTGTTTTATTGAAAAAGAATTTTGGATGTTTGTCCTTATGTGCGTCTGTATGTGTGTATGTGCAGTTCGCTGGAGACTAAACAGATGGATAATTTTTTATGAAATTAGGTATGAATGTGTATTTAGCCAATCTCCAAACGTTTTTTTCACTTTTTTGAAATTTTAGTTTTTTTTATTTGTATGGGCAAAAAACATACAAAAATGGGTTTTTCTCAAAAACAGATCTAACGATTTTGATTAAATTTTCAGGAAAGGTGTGAATTACAATTTAAAATATTTTAGTATAAACCGCGTGTCTCTAACTTGACTAGTTTTTTAGATATGGCAATAAACATATTTGGGAATCAAACTGGTAATTTTCAAAGTTTAGATTTCTATTGTTTAATATGGGGGAAAGTTTGTGCCAATTATTTGGAACTATTTATTTGTCTTGAAATTAAATATAATAAACATGCATACAGGCTTTTGGCAGTTTCTAAAAATCGGGTGTAATTAAAGTAAAATTAAATTATTTTCATTCAGCATATGCATTACTAAGGTTAACTAACTCAGTTTAACTAACTTTTAATGATAACAATAATCTATGTGTGCTTGCATTTTGCAAGACATATCTCTTAAGTTCAAAAAATAAATAAACAAATTCTCATTTTTACAGTTTGGTTATTTATTTTGATGCATATTGTAAAAATACTAATTAATTATTTAATAAGTAAGCTAAGTAGAACTGAGATCTTAATACAATATAAATACTTTAATTAAAATATTATAATATCCAAAGTAGTATTTCTCGTTTAATTATCTTAATAGTAACCTGAAAGAAATCTAATTAGTGACTCAAACGTCACGGGATCGACAACTTATTTCTCTTCAATTACACACTGGGGATGGATTAGAAGACGGCAGAGTCGTGTTGCATGTTCCTGCGAGTGCTATACTTCCCTTTCAGTGCGTCAGGCGGGTTGCGTTAGATGAATGTTTGACGTGCATGTCTGGGTACGAGGACATTTAGAGTTCAAACAGTTTTTCAAATTCAGGATGTCAATAGCTGAAGAAGCCTTACATCCTAATTCATTTTTAATCGTTTGAAAATAACAATAAGTATAGGTCTACGTAATTGATTGTATTGAAATGAAACACCTAATTTATAATGAAAGCTCCTTAATTAAATAATATTTCAATTAAGTTCAGTTTATGAGAACCTGTTTTTCAAAATTGGGAATAATTGGTCTCGTGACTTTTCAATGGTAATATAATAGCCCTAAAATCTACAATGAGATGACAGATTAATAATTAACGCTTAATTTTGTTGAAATAACTACTCAAAATAGCTATAATCTCAAGAACCATTAAACAGATTCTTATACAATTTGAAGGGGAGTTACTTTTTGTATGTTAGAGACCAAACTAAGAAAGGATTTCTTGAAATTCTGTTCCTAAGAACCAACCCCACAAATGGTCCTTTTTTCCATAATAGTTACATTTACATTTGATTTAATAATTTAATTCAAACAACCGATCCAAAAAACATTAACATGACTCAAAAGCTTGGCTATTTTGGTTTTCATTAAGAAATAATGTTGACAGTCGTTTTTTATACTAGCTCTGACATGATTACATTATTGTGCATACCCTTAAATTATACATATAGAATTTTCTAGACTATATAACCTTGTTATCTAGGAGAACGACAGCAGGCTGATTTTTTATATTGACGTGACGTTTAGGAGAGAACCATGGAGGGTAAGGATAAGCAAGTGTAGAGAATCACTCTGTAGTAAAGTTAAAGCTGTCGTAAAAACATCACAATCGAAAAAATTGCTAAAAGTGTTCTAGATAGTATATAAATTGCCATATTAAGTCACTGCTAAGCAAATATACAGTCTCATATTAAATAAAGTATAAAATAAGTCTTAATTAAGATTTATGATTGAGGTCATATTATTGCCTTTTCTTATAAACAATGTTGATAAAATGGATGACTATTCTTTTTCACCTTTTTCTAACTGCTATCATATAATATATAAAGTCTCATCTTAAAATCATCTACACTTGGTGCGGCCGTAGATAAGGGGCTAAGGCGCTGGTTTGCCACGCTGCCTGTCCGGGTTCGATTCCCGATGTGACCACTAATAGATTTTGCCCTGCCGCTCCCGTGGTTCGGAAGTCACGTAAAGCCGTTGGTCCCCAGGTTAAGTGTTAGAGAGGGCTTCTTAGTCCTAATTTCGTCTGGTAAAATAAGACCTTTAACTTTAAAATCATCTATATTATAAAAAACTGATTAATACTTTATATGATACTTTAGGTTATCGATACTTATACAGTAATTTTTACTAAGTAGGTTTGTTTTATAAATGTCTTTAATTGGAGAAAAGTAAAAATAAAATTTAGTTTTTAGTACAAAATTAAAAATCAACGATACAGTAATTAACTCTCCTGATGGCAATTTTCTTCTAGATATCCAGTGTTTGTTTCTTAAAACACTTGAAGCTTGGAAATCGTTAACCTAACCAATCAGCTATAATAGGTATTTTCTAATAGTTAGGTCATTCCAAAAACATGAAAAATTGATATTTTCATTTTAAACTTTAAATAACTGCAGTTGTTTCTTACTGAGTACTCTATATTCATTCAACAAAACATTTCATTCTGTAATCATATTATTTTATTTTAACCTCCCCTAATAATGGTTAGTATCTAAAATAGTCAACTTCAAACTTCGTGATAGAAACTTCAATTTTGCAAAAGGAAACAAATTATTTTACATAGTATTTTAATTATATATTAAAAATTAAAATCACGTTAAAATATATATATATACGTATTAAAATTAAAATCACACTAATGTTTCTGAATTAAAAAATGTAGCATTTGCATATGATTTTCAAGGAAGGGAAGAATTGTAACAACAAAGAGGGAAATGAGGCATCCCTTCCAGTTTTCCGATAGTAGTTTCCGCTCAAAGCACGATCGGGAGCTACGGAACCTTTTCTTGTTATAGCAAAATTTTCTTATCTTCTCTTTTAGGTCTAAAGTTGAAAGAATAATCTCATAAAGAATCATTGATGGTGCGTCATTTTTTGGTAACAATTTTCAAGTAAATTTCCTTGTACGAAATTATTCTTTTGTACACTCAAAGTATATTTCTGAGTAATTTGGTTTAATGTATTCAAGGGTTTGCGTTGTGCAAATATCTCTCATTTTATGTAATTATAATTTACGCATGAAATTAAGAATATGTATAGTTTTCCAGTTACATATTTATAGATAAATACGACTTTCTTAAAGTTGATTACTTTACAATGGTTAGGTTAGGTTTGGTTAGGTTAGGTTTGGTTATGTTAGGTTAGGTTAGGTTAGGTGGCTACTAAAGTTGATCACAAACTGGTAGATCTAATGACTGACTTACCACCGAATGAGTTCTCCGTGTGTAAGTTCTTGGATAGTGATAAGATATACAGCGATTTCGGATTCCTAGCGGATAAGGAAAGACGTAAGATTCCCACAGTGGACGTAAAGATGAGTAGGGATCAGTTTTTAAGAGCAATATAATATTTATCAAGCGGTAGTGGATTAACGGAAACAAAAAAAGGTAGTGGTAGTGAATTAACGGAACAGATCAGAATTAATAAACTTTTAGCTTTCATAAGCTGCAATACTGATATTGTACGCTGCAATATACAATATTCATATTTTGTAAATACCGTATTGGGTCCTAACAAATTACACAAAAAAAATGTCTTTGAGTGTACATTTTAACATACATATTTTTACCTCTAAATTATATATAAATAAATAGTCATAAAAATTAATAATCGCACTGTTGCAATTTAAATAAATAAAGATAAAATGCACTCCAGGCGCTGATACTTAATATTTAGCACATAAATTTACAGCCAGTTCAAATAGTAAAATAAAATTATTTAGAATATAATATAAACTAATTTAAATAGTCATAATTACGACATACGATACTTAAGATAAATAAACTAACTCCATCTATTACTGATAATTGTAACAATTATTGTTACTTTTATTTATTGTATTAAACGTACGTTTAAGCTTTGCCTAACAAATAAATAATATTGAAACACTGGTAAAAAAATATGACAAATTATATGTTCAAATGATTTAGGTAGATAACAAGCAAATGATTAAACTAAATTATTATTATTATTAATTTATTATTATTAGAAAATGAGTAAACTTAACCAAGTAAATGAGTAAGTAGTGTAAGTTTATATTTTCAAATTAAGATTTTTAAAGTACTCACTAAATTTACTCAATGATAAACCACGTAGGTCCTAGAACACACCATGGTGTCTAGGAAGAGTAACATGGCCAGTTAAGAGTTGTAAAGGCTTGTAATGAAGTTGGAAAAGCCGCTGTTCCAATTTATAACCAATCCCTTCAGATAATTCCTAAACCTCAAACCAATTTCTACATGATTTCCCTTCCTGATTAATCGGATGGTGCAGTTAGAAGGGCAGCTGATTCTGATAAATCTGATAAGCGTCTATCTACCTCTTATTTATGTGAGTATAGCAGATCGATATTAACTATTTCTACAGTTTAATAAATTAATGATATAGATTCCTTTATAGGATAATTTATAACTTATATTCAACTAGCTAAATTATTTTGTTGATTAAAAGTTTATTTTGCAAATTAAAGTTAACAAATTCAATATACTTTTCACTGTATTAAATTGTGTGGCCAATTTAAAATAAATAAATTTGACTATTTATACTTAAACAGAATAATAATTACAAGCTAAAATAGTCACCTTTTGTGGTGACTAATTTTCTTTAGATGTAGATAAGTTACAAAAATGTTAATGTATGAATTATGCAATAAGTAATTAAATATTTCGTTTTTAGTTTATAGTACTTAAGTCAAAACAGAAAACCTATCAATATATAACATGTGTCTTTAAGGTTTGTTGTAATGCATCACAAATAATTCATTTTCACACAAATATTTTGTTTTAATATTGAGGGAAAGATAGGTAATTAAAATATTTTGGTCCATAATGAAAGATTCTTCAAGCTATTACTAACTATTAATTTATGAAAGGCTTCACCTCTCCAGTCAATTTAATAACTATTTTGTGATCATTTTAACAAAGTAAACATTTTATTTTCTGGAGTGTTCCGTCCTTTCCTACATTTAAACTAAACTAAAGTCAAAATACCAAAAATACAAATTTTGGTAATCTGTAATTGTTATTTTATGAAAATCTATTAGTCTAACATAAATTTCCCCTAGGATTTTGAATTAAATTTATAAAAGAAAATGTATGTATGAGTGTATATTTTTTCATTTTTTTTATTTATTTTTTTTTCAAAACTACACAAAATATTTTGTTCCTAATTTGCTTGTTGAATATTCACAGATTACAACCCAACATAATAAACCATTCTGCAACATTGAATTAATAATAAATTCAAAGTAAGAATATCTCAAGAAGAGTACACTGCAAATATGTATTTTAAAAGTAACAGTTGTTTGGTAAAGCTAAAATTAAAGATAATATAAATGAAGTAAACTTCAACTCTTTTCACATTAAATGTCACATGTTTTTGTTATATTTCCGAGATTCTTGTCATTGTATACTTATTATATTTTGTTATTAAATTATAATTGTTATTTAATAGAAATTATACGTTTGTGTTGCGTGACGTTCACTTGTACTGTATTTGTACCTACACGTATTATGTTGATTAAAAACCTAACTTATAAAGCACGGAACAATGTATTATACGATTAAAAACCTAACTTATATAGCACGTAACAATGTATTATACGATTAAAAACCTAACTTATTAGCACATAACAATGTATTATACGATTAAAAACCTAACTTAAATAGCACGTAACAATGTATTATACGATTGAAAACCTAACTTATTAGCACATAACAATGTATTATACTATTAAAAACCTAACTTAAATAGCACGTAACAATGTATTATACGATTGAAAACCTAACTTATATAGCACGTAACAATGTATTATACGATTGAAAACCTAACTTATTAGCACATAACAATGTATTATACGATTAAAAACCTAACTTAAATAGCACGTAACAATGTATTATACGATTGAAAACCTAACTTATTAGCACATAACAATGTATTATACGATTAAAAACCTAACTTAAATAGCGCGTAACAATGTCTTATACGATTGAAAACCTAACTTATATAGCACGTAACAATGTATCATACGATTGAAAACTTAACTTATATAGCACGTAACAATGTATTATATGATTAAAAACCTAACTTATATATCACGTAACAATGTATTATACGATTGAAAACCTAACTTAAATAACACGTAACGATGTATTATACGATTGAAAACCTAACTTATATAGCACGTAACAATGTATTATACGATTGAAAACATACTTAAATAACACGTAACAATGTATTATACGATTGAAAACCTAACTTAAATAACACGTAACGATGTATTGTACGATCGGAAACTTAACTTATATAGCATGTAACAATGTATTATACGATTAAAAACCTAACTTATATAGCATGTAACAATGTATTATACGATTAAAAACGTAACTTATACATAACGTTATAACGTATTATACGATAAAAACCTAACTTATATAGCACGTAACATGTATTATACGACTAAAAACAACAATCTTTCAGCGTTTTTACTATTTGTTTTTTAATCCATTACAACCCTGAGACAGTTAATTAAGGTGCTGTATCAAAACAACAAAGAAGAACCTTACTTCAGGTTTAAGGAAAGAATATCCACAAAGAGATCCTTGCTGACGCAGGAGCTGGGAAGCTCTATGACTTGAAAGAAGTTGAGAGCGACTTCTTTTGTGTCAAACAAGAGAATTTTTTGAATACAGGCTTACGTTGTTTATCAACATATCGACTGCATTCACTTAACACGTCTATATGACTGTAATATGCACTGTAAAATGTGCATACGTGCTTGGTTATACGTAGTAAATTGTGCACAGAAATATATAATATGCACAGTCACTTAACTATTAATAATAAATAACTAGAGTCTATATTTTTCGGTGACAACCCCATCAAGGTGCTATCTACAATATTTAGAAGATAACCAGGTAGTACTCAGATAACAATGCTTTCGGTCACAAAAAATACGTGTTCTCTGTTATTTACCAACCAATCATTCAAATTGTCATACCTTTGAATTTGGCATAAAGTAGTCTACAAATATTGTGTCTTAACATTTTTGGGTACAATTTGTATTTTTTTATATTTGACTTTGACATTTTTAGACAGTCGTCATTTTTTAAATGATAATCTTAGACATACAGTCTTTTTACATGACATGTGTCATTTTAAGATCAACTTTCATACGGAAGTTCAGTGTTGTATGTCAAATTGTTTTTGATATACAGTATTCAAACTTTTGTAAAAAACACATACAGACACACAGTCAGAAAACGAATCGAGATAGGACACATATTACATGGCATTATTTGCTTGTATTGGCCTGACAAATAATTCTATAAAATATGCGACAGTCGAAGCTGGACATTGTATTTGTTCAGATCCCGGAAAATCTCTATATTGTTTTTTTTTTTTCAAATTATTAGTTTCTAAAACTCATAAATAATAAAATTAATGTTCTTCCTAACATATTCAAGTAAAGCCTAAGAAATTAATTATTAGGATAGTTTCATATATTTTAAATATTACGTAAATTAATAAGAAGTTATTTAATATAAGTATTCTGAATTTTAGAAAACACTCATTACGTAAACGTAAACATCAAAACAACAATGTCCGATTTCATAAACAAATAACACATGATTTGCACTCATAATTAATAATATATGTGACATTACGTCTTATGTGACATTACTTAATGAGTTGAGCAATGTGTCTTTTCTAAATTCGACCATCATCCAAGCTTATTGTCTACATCACGTTCTCTTCTCTTGAACTTATATACACCGTTTACTTTGTCCATTCTTATAGTTCGGGCTTGTACTCTATCCTCTATTTTAAAAACCCTTCCGATTCCAACCGTTCCGTATTGTTTTGGAACAATTATTAGTTTATTTATTTGTTTTATTTACATGCTTCAATATATCTAAACCAATTACACTGAAGCAGTTCGTATTGTATGCAATCAACGTGGGATTTATTTTAAGACTTCATCACAACTTCACTTCACCATAATATTCAAATAATAAATTATAAAAAACAATAACACAATTTCTGAAACATAGATAATATGATTTTAAACATAATACAACGCACCTTAATTCTTAAACATGTTAAAACTAGTTAACAACGAGAAAATAAATATATAAATACATAACAGTTAGAACAACCATCAATTAATATTCCAATAACAACTCAATAAACAAAATGATAAAAAACTCTAATAACTAAAAACAAATAAATACAACAACTAATAAATAAGAAAAACAATAAATAACCAAGCACTCTAATTATAGTCACTATTTGAGCACAACAAAATTAAACAATTATTTTTGAACTTTCTAAACTGTCATGAAAAATGTCGATATCCGACCCTCTGTTGATGATCAGATTATAAGTCCTCATCAACCGGCAGAAAGGTGTAGACGCAAGTGCGCCAGTCCGTGAAACGGACATTACTACTGCTATTGAAGCCCGCCAAGCTGGTAGAGTCATCCACACTACCCCTGTTTAAATAGGAAAACTAACCCAAAAAGCGTTCTCCTCATATCCAGGCTCCAGAAACCAAACATGTCAAGCAACACATCATACGGAATCTCAAATTTGTATACATTAAAGGACTTGAAATACAAAAACCTTAAAAATTTTGTTTGCACTCTCTATTGCCTCACAGTGAACAACATAAACATTTGACGACGATAAATAAACGAACATTATTCGTCCTGATATGCCGAAGTATCAGTCGCATTTGAACACTGACGAAATTGCGTCAATAACAAATTTCACAAAGAAAATAGCAAGAAGTCTGAATTCCTCACACACCCACCCGTACATGTAGGCTGATATTGAAACAAACACCAACATACCCCATACAAGTACGGAAATTTTTACTTGCCCACCCATCCACATACGTACAATGGTCGAGCCATCCACTTTTATGTGCAGGAGTATTGACACACCCCCCATTCATACATGTGCGGTGATATGGCACACCACCCACCCATAAATGCACGGTGATCTTGATACACCCATCCACCCATACAAGTATGGTGAAACTGAGCCCATTCAACCACACATATAGAACTCAGACATATATTTACTCACCCACCAATTCATACACATATGGTATTGTTGTCACATCCACTCACCTATTCACGTACGGTGATACTGACCCTCCCTCCCGCCTATACATGTGGGATATTGACCCAACCACTCACTCAAACACTTACGGTTATATTGACACACCCACCCACTCATACATATACGGTGGTATTTACCCACCCATACACGCACGGTGGTATTGAAAATGTTAATTTTTGAACCTAAGTTACCTCTACAGGAAAATTCTCTCTGTGGAAAGACATATGATATTCAAGGTACAATAAATGATTTAAATTTCAAAATTATACGAAAATTATACAGCAAACAAGAAGTAAGCAGTTTTAACAGCGTTAAAATCAGCCTACATCAAGTATATGTGTTAATTATAACGGGAGATGATGCAGCAAATTGGTTTGAGATTTGGGACTGAAGTGAGGGGTTAGGTTGGGTATTGAAATGAGGTGGGGGTAGGGGGTGGGTTGCTTCCTCACTTACATAACAAGGCTTGGTATTAGACAGGGATGTACGGGCTTTGTCGACAATTATATTCTTCATAGACTTGATTTATAATTTCAATTTTGTTATTCAGGCAGGAAATATCTTCTTGACGTTCTATCAGACTGATACATAAATTCTAAACTAGTAGTAAATATCAATTTAGATATAGTTTAAGTTTTAAAAAGCTATTAAATCATATATGTGAATGTTGGAATACGTCAGTCAATCATATATGTATTTCGGATGATTTGATATGTTTTAAACACTAAACCGTAAATTTAAATAAAATTTATTTTTAATCGTTAAATAAAAACAACAGTTTTTAAAATGCTGTATTTAAAATAAACGCTATAAAATTAAAACATATCAACTTTCAGTTTAAACAAGTTTTTTTTCGTTTTATCAAGAATATAATAATTTAACAGGAAATGATTGTTAGATAAATTTTCCATTTTGCGAAGGAACGAAATTAAAGGTTTCAATTTTGGAAACCCAACTTTTTCAAGGAACTATATGAAAACTTCATTATAATTGTCATGGGAGATTTATTTACCTCCTAAACGGTAGTTTTTAGTTATTATCAATACTGTACAACTTAAATTTTGAGCCTAAGTTGCCTCCTCAAGAAATTTAAAAATGGAGTAAAATTAAATATTTTTAAATTGCAACAACATGATATGATGATTTATTTTAACAAACTACGAAAAGTCCTAATGTGCTTTTACATACAATGTACATATATATGTATGTATGCTTTACGTACATATGCAATACACATATTGTATATGTATATGTGCATTGTATGCTTTTACAATGTATAGTAACTATATATACATATGTGTATATATATATATATATATATATATATATATATATATATATATGTGTGTGTGTGTGTGTGTGTGTGTGTGTGTATACATATATATGTGTATATAGACATACATATATGTATATGTACATATATATATATAAAACACATGTTTTATGACATAGTGATAGTGATTGTATTGCATTGTTTATATAAAATGGTGAAACTTAAGAACAGTTATGTATGCTTGTATTTGATTGCTTTTTTCTGGCCACCTCTAAAGGTTAACAAATTTCATGACTCTACTGCACTAATATAAAATAAACTAGACTTTTTATACGTTTGAACACTATTAAACATTACCTATTATCTGAATAAACTGAAAAACTGATTCTTTAAATCCCTCTGGTGAAAGTTGTGAGATTGATGTACAAAAAAACTACATCGATCACTGTAATATTTGTAGCTTTTTGTACTTAAACTTGTGTTGTGAGACAGGTTAAACAATGCTGTTGTACTTATTTTATATTTCAGTAGTTTGATCATTTAAATTACATGGTAAATAACTATTTAATTTTTATTTGTTTCAACTACTTTCTAAAATAGAAGATTTAAAAGTCTCCTATTGTGCTACTAATGTTAATCGTAAACAACTAAAATAAAGTGGATTACTGAATTGAAATTAATAAAGAAAATATAGTTATTTTATCTACTTTATTTTACTTTATCTGATAACAAAGCAATTTTAAATTAAATGAATTCAATTCTGATATATTGATATTATTAGTTATTGACATGTTAGGTAGGTTTGTTTAGGTTTTTTTTAAATTTAAAATCTTCAATTTTTTACTAACGTCTTTTATACTAAGTAATTTTTCATGGTCTTCTTAAATGTACACAAAATAAGTGAACGTCACACAATACAAATTTATAACAAAATAAGTACTGTAGAAAATCTCTAGTTACTATTGTGGTCGATTTCGAATACACTTCCTCTTGAATCCTGTTGGCAAACGGGCTTTACTGATATCAGTATTTGTATATTTTCTACATATATTTTAATAAAAATTGGGTTTTGTGTCAAACACTTGTTTTTTTTATATTTAACGATTTTCCAATTTTTAAGCCTCATTAGCAAACATTTAAAGTAGCAACATTAAATAATATTAGGTACAATGTTTTAAAGAGGTCTCAGTTCATAAAATAATATATTTGGACAAGTAGTAATACTAACACGTGCTATGCTAACTAAGAAACAATATCGTGTGTTCATTTAAATGTTTCAATGATGCGGTAGTCTATTAGTAAGTCTGGTTTAGATGTTTTTGTAGGTGTTGTATATTTTCATTTTTGTGTGGTAGCTGCCATAGCTGGGAGATCACAAATTTGTGACAGTCCATCTACCAGGTTTGTTGCTCTTTAGAACAACCCAAGCGATACGTACAGCTTTAAAGATATGCTGTGGACGCGAAGAACATCATCCCCCAAAGGGGGAGTCTGTCCAAACAATGTATCACATAGTTACAGAGTGCCCCTGCACTTTTTACGGAGAGATTAGCTAGTATAAATAAAATCAGTGAGGCAGGTATTAAATGGCTTGATGGACTGGATTTAGCTTTCGGACGGAAGATCACTTTTTATTATTTTTTTTTTTTTATTTTATTATCTAATGACTTTTGGAGCTTTTTCCAACTCGAAACAGAGCTCTTTTATAATTTAAAATAAATAAATGGTAGCTGAAAACCCCCATACGCTATATAACATAATGTTTAATTGTGATTCCTCAGATGCCTGTGATTTCTTTGGAAGCAGCTCAAAACCGAAATCGTTATCTATAAGAATTCTTTTTTCTTTGGAACCAAACAATAATATGTTCGTCATTATTTACTGTGGATATCCAGAATAAAAGTCTTGGGTTTTGAAATAGGATATGTAAAACACTATATATGACATGAAATTAAATATATTGAAAATTATCTCCTTTTCAATGTTTTATACTGCTAAATGTATTTCTACCACTATCATTAAACGCTACACTGAGTTAAAGCATGTCTGTGCCGAAAACAAAACGTAAACCCAAACTAAAACAACGTAACCCAATGCTTCCTTTTCTATCAAACAAATCTTAACAAAACACAACTTAATCTAGTCAAACCAAACATAACCTATCCTAACCTTAACTAAATATAACCTAAACTAACAAAATCCAATTTAGCTTAACCAAACACCTACCTAGTATGACCAAACAAATCCTAACCTAGCCTAATCTAAAATAACCTAACCTAGCTTAATCAAACATAACCTAACCTGTCTAACAAACATAACCTAACCTAGTCTAAGCAAACATAACCTAACCTAGTCTAACCAAACATAACCTAACCTAGTCTAACCAAACATAACCTAACCTAGTCTAACCAAACATAACCTAACCTAGTCTAACCAAACATAACCTAACCTAGCCTAACCAAATATAACCTAACTAGCACATCCTAATATTTCCTAATCAAACATAACCTAACCTAGTCTAACCAAAATAATACCTAATATAGCATAAACTAACACATCCTAATCTACCCTAATCAAACATAACCTAACTTGGCTTAACCAAACAACTTCGTTCAACTAAACATACTATCCAAACATACATACTAGGGCGTTAATTAATAGTATAATAATTATCGCCTAATTTCACTTCCAAACGTAGACCCATATTGTAAGATATGCGAAACTGTATATTTAGTCTTTTCTGTAAAATAACTGAATATTGAATAATAAATTATTTTGATTTCTAAAACACAAAATAATCAAATCGTTGTTTTCTACAAAAGAATAACGAAAATTAATAGAAAACCCTAACATATAAGAAAGCAAATGTGCCTTCTTCAATCCAATTACAATAGAGTTCATAGTTTACTGAACTTGGGACCCAAACTGTGTGGAGTATGTGGGTGAGGTAGGGGAGTATGTGAGGAGGGGGGAGTATGTGGGGGAGGGGAATTTTTGTGGAGTATATAGATCGTTGGTGGAGTATGGTGACACACCCAGGGTGTTAACGGAAAGAGGTCAGCAGCAGATGCGACGGTCGGTCCTGCTGACTCCAAGAGCTCTGTTCATCGATCGACGCCACACTACCACATCTTGGATTCAGCTGAACGTTTCAAGTCAGACTAATGCTTACATATGGAAATGCTAAAACATAAATGTATTTGGATGTTAAGAACCACTTCAGTTTTGAACTGATCTACATTTCGTGTTCTGTAATCAGCATTGGTGTATTGGCTGTTAGTTTTCAAAGGGTTAATAGTTTTTAAACCCTTTTAAATTTTCTCTAAAGCCTAATTTTAAAATAATGAAATATTAAAAAATAAATAAATTAAAAATTGTTAGTAAAAATCTACCCCTTGAAAACAAACCAGAATTAGATATTGTTGAAAAATATGTTTATTTTATTACTAAAAAAATATTTTAGCACTGATACCTCTTTCAAAATGTTATCTTAAATTGTTTAATGTTATCATGTTTAAATTAATAAATACATAAACTAATAAGGCTTCGGATTTTACATGGCCTTTATTTGGAGAAACTTATTTTTCAGTGTTTCATTTATTACTTATTTTAACCAATCACAATCAATAACTTTTCATGCATTTTTGTTGAACTGAACTTTATTAGGAGACTAAAAGCATAAGATAGAAGATAGTTGTGAAATTATGTTTCATTGAGTAGGATTCTATTTTTTCTTAATTGGGTTAGTTTGTATTCCATTATTTTTAAAGGTATACAGTTAAAAAGTTGAACGAAATAATATATATATATGTTTTCACTTATAAGTCTATATAAACAATATGTATCCATCAGTATTACCTCATAATAAAAAGAATGCCTTTATAAAATGAAATAAAATTCCTCGTTTTTATTATATTTGTTGTAAATTATATTTATTTATTAACAAAATTTGGTACACACATTATATTTATTTATTGTTCCATTAATAATTACTTACATTCTGATTTTCGGAATATAACTTTAAATGTTTGTTCAGAAAACTGGTTAGCTGTTACCGAATACCGAATTACCGAATCGCCGAATTACCGAATTACCGAATACCGAACTACCGTATCACAGAATTACCAAATCACCTAATTACCGAATTGATTATATTAGTAATTAGAATAAAATGAAATGTGAACTGGAAAAAAATCACTTTAATTTATGAAATCTCTGTTGGAATTATTACAATAACAAAACCTAAAAATCATTTTAATTAAATTAATTGTTACATATTTGTGTTCTACGGACTTTTATCTAATGGGTTAAAGTGAAAAGAGATTAAATACGAAAATTTGAGGCAATTAAGGCTTTTGCCTCAATTTATAGCCTCCATATTTACATGCGTTTATAATGTTATGGGTATAATATAATAAACTACAAACAAAAGGAGATAGGTGTGCGATTGTATGTACTGACAATCATACGAAGATAGTGATAAGAATATATGATTCTTTATTACCTTTTTTAAGTAAAGTTAAAAAATAAAAAAAGACTTAAAATACAAAATATCCAAATAAGAACCAAAAAACTAAGGAATTTTTGTTTATGGGTGATAAGATAATAAAACTTTTAAATCGTAATATTTTGTTACTAATTTTATAAAAAATGAATATATGATACTAGTTGAATCACTCAACTTACTATACCTAGCACCTACAGGTTTCCGTAATGTATAATCAAAAATAAACGAACAAAGAACTATATGGACGTATATTGAGATTCATAAAACGGTGTCGTAAGCTGATATAAGATGTCACGTTTTTAATACGTGTAATATAATTATATAATACACTCAAGTGTCTCCTATTGACTGTTTTCAAACCCAAGAATTTTAACCGGTGGTGGAGTAGGTGGGCCACAAACAAGCGTAACTCATGGGAGCTAGATGTGGTACCGAAAGCTGTCCGAATACGTACGCTCTTATTTATTATAAAGATAATGTCTATAACCTGATTTTTTCGTTACTAAAAACCTAACTCCCTAACTCCCCTGGGCCCACGGGCCTGTGCGTGGACTTTATTCAACGAGCGAAGTACCAACCGTCGGCTCAGTTGGGGATTAGAACCTTAGACAATGAACTCCGTAGTCGGAAGCCACTGAGCTACCACGCCTGCAAGTTAAAATTTATTATAAAATTTCAGCTACATAACATGCCTACATTAGAGATGACTAGCCCTCATGACTACGATACTAAGGACTCTCTACTAGTGAAATGATCATAATTACCATAGTATAATATTACTAATTGCCAATTTTTGGGAATTACTTGTTTCGAGTAGAACGATGTTTTTGCAATATCATTACCGCATGAGGATGATGTTTTTAAGACAAGTAGTAGGACTCACCCCATCCACCTATTACCTTGATTTGAACAAATATACCACTTAGAACGAAATATTAGCCGGAGGTGGTGATAAAATAAATGCTCGTGGTTTGAGTCCCTGAGGATTGTTTTCTGTACACTGACGAATTGCCACGCTACCTATATCTAGTATCTGCTTCCACAGATGGTGGTTTACGTAAGGTTAGGTTATATTTGGTTATGTCCTGTTAGGTTATTTAGAATTATATTCTAATATTTCTATTTTAAGTAAGGTTAAGTCATTTTTGGTTAGTCAGTTTATGTTTAGTAAGGTTATGTTTTGTTTGGTTAGGTTGTTTTAGGTTAGATTTAAGTTTTATTTTCTATTCACACGTGGCTTACATACAGTGTAGTGATCAGCGTTACTGATGGATGTGCATTTTATTAGTAAACATAAATGTTTTGTTAGGAAGTTGAGTATGTTTTGATTACGTGCGTATTTAATAGTAATACAAATATTACAATGATTTTTTTATTACTGTTGACAAGTGCAAGTAATAGCTATATCAACACATTTTCATTATTCATCACATAATGTTCTAATGACATACAGCCATGACGCTCAAGTAGATATTGGTGATACGCACGATGCTAGCGATCCTAGCGGCCAGCCAGCAGCTGTTCATATTCCTCCACTGTTTACATCCACAGCTGTGACAAGAAAATATCAAATGAGTGATGATTAATAATCAGTTATAGCACTTTTCTATTGTTATTATTCTATTTGTCTGGGAGAAACAATACAATACAACAATAATGTGGCGTAATTTTGCTGGCTGGCTACTTGGAGCGCCAGTGTCGCGCTAGCTCCACAGCGCTGCTGTGTCTCGTACTTGTACAGATACACCCTATTGGCCTATTTTAATTATTCATAGAACATTATGTAACAGCTGTACTCAAGTAGGACATGAAGTTCAAGATTTGCTTACCTAGATTATAATAGTGGCTACCTACTATATTTTTGGTACTAAAATTATGATAATTTGAAATTGCCTTAATTTATATTACATCATTTGCCATAGGGAGACAAGAGTACTCCTATGTTATTACAAAGTAATGTGGGTTTTATGGCTTTTTGTGATAATTTGTAGGTTATTTACAGTGAGTTTAAAGCCATTAGTGTCGATTAGTTAATGGCATTAGGCGTAGGCTGTATGATAATAGTGTGCATAAAATGATTGTTTATATGACGTTCAAGCTTGAATTTTATCTACATTGAATTGATGACCTTTTTTGCTGATTTGATAGAGTGAGAGGGGAGACGTTAATGTTGTTTATAAGAAATGTTATTACATTATCCTAAGTATATGTATTACATGTTGTGTAAGGTGAATGAAATAACCGTTAGTTATGTAATGTGCCTCAGAATTCGTCTGTAGTTGTTGTTTTTATACACTTTTTAAAAAAGAAATTAATAGTTCAACAAATATGTTTCTTAGTATTCCTACTATGCAACCATTTTTAAAAGAAATGTTGTTGCATATATATCTCTAAAATATCTCCGAGGGAAGGCAGTGTTGTCAAATTGCATAGCCACCCTGCATCGTTCGGAAGTTAATGTACTGTGCATACATGCCTTTGACAATCAGGCCGATGAAATAAGCGATGGATTAGTTTTCATAACCTTCTTAAAACTTCAAATATTTATTTCATTACATTTAAATAGTAAATTAGACTATTATTACTATATTGATTATAATAATTGTAATAAAAACTAGTAATTTGGTTGATTTATTATTCTCAAGTAATTCTTTAATGGCTCTAATTTGTGTCAAATATATCATATAGTTTATAATGCAATATACTTTACTATTGTATTTTATATTACATTAAAAATCTGTTAAAAAATATGTATTTCCATGGGTGATATATGTAAAATATTAAAATACTTTGCACTATATTTTAAAGACAAAGTAAACAGTTCACGACAAGGTAGAGAACTAGGTTAGGTTATAACCAGTGGCATACTTAACAAATGAACAACAGTGTAGCCAACTAAACATGAGAAACACTAATATCCCTGTACTCCCAGCTGCCAACTAATTTTTACTTTTAATTTGAGAAGTTCGTTTTAGAAAACAAATACTAAACCAACGGTGTATTTGTAACATTTGAGCCTCAATAATCATAATCAAGTATTTATTGCTTTAAAACAATATAAAATTGCATTCGCAAACATTATTTTCTAAACAATTAATAAAAATCTCATACATACATAAGTTACATTCTCACTCACACGCATTCAAAAACTAACACAATAACACAGTATCAGTAATGTATATTATATTTTGTCGTTTATATCTGTTGCTCCCAGCGGCATGACATAAACTCGTCCATTGCTTTGCTCACCAAACTGTTTCTAAACCGGGATTTGAATTGTTTTTTTGTTTGGTGAGTTTTGTACACATACTGGGAGCGAGTTAACTAATCTGACACCAGCTGTTGTTCTGTGCATCTGAACGCGGTAGCAGTCCCTGTCTCTTGTACTGTAATAATGGATGTCTGCACCACGCAACATGTAGCAATGAAATTTGCAATAAAGAGCCACTTCGAGTAGATAAAGGCAGGGCAAAGTCAGCAACTCAAGCTCCTTAAAAGCATCACGACACGACTCTCTATAATTCAATTTGAACATGATTCAGATGGCTTTCTGTTAAAGTCTACAAACTCTTTAGATCCTCACTTTGACACAACTGCCCCAAACACGTATTCCGTAGGACAGATGTGGGTAGATAAGTCCAAAGAATGCCATCTTTAAAACTTCATATGAACAGGACTGAGCCAGGTTGCGCAATGCATAAACACCGATTCAGTCCTTGAACATACATGATCAACCTGATCCCTCAAGGTCAAACGCCGGTCAAGGTATATTTCCAGGAACTGGGCGGAATTTACTTTCTCTAGAAAGGAATCATCCACCATGATTAATGGGTGGATTTCATTGTCTTGTTGTCGAAGGCAAAAATGTATATAACTTGTTTTTGTTTTGTTTTTTGTAGGTTTATGTCTAGCAAATACTGAATGCATAAACCCAGTTCAATGACTGTTTCTATTTTTAGGTTTTCTTTTGTGAAAGATTTAAAACAGAGAGTCGTGTTATCTGTATATTCGTCTCCCTTTCCATTCTGGATTGATTCGTCCAAATCATTTACATAAATTAAAAATAACACAGGACCAAGTATAGATCCCTGAGGAACCCCTTGGTACGTAGCAAGTCTAGGTGACTCGGCGTTGCCGATTTGAACACACTGACCTCTAGCACTGAGATACGAACTCAGCCACATAAGAGGAAGACCACGAATCGCATATGTTTCCAGCTTATGAACCAGATTGAATGGTCCACACAGTCGAAAGCCTTGGAGAGATTAAGAAACACACTAATTGTATGATCTCAATTAATATTATTTAAGAGATAATTATTATCAACTAACAAAGTGATATCTGTACAAGTTGTTCAAAGGAGAAAGTAATTTAAGTGTTGTCTAAAAGGAGCCTGACAATGGAGAAAATTCAACAATGTTTATAATAGCTTAAAATGGGCGAGCTGGTTTCCATGCGGTCAAAGGACATTAAACTTGAGTTTGAGAAAGCATTGGCCTGTCATGGAAGTTTTCATCAGTAATATCCCCCCTACTCTGTTGGAATAAATTTCCCACACCGGTTATTAATCTATGGGAAATGGGCAGAGAAATATTAAAAAGGAATTTGCTATTTATTTTGAACAACAAACAAACAGAGTTCATGTCTTTTCAATCCAGATACTAAAATAAAAGGAGGAGTTATGACAATTGGAAACTGGATTGTCAATTCAAAATATAAATAAAATCTACGTAGTACTTGCATGTTATCGTTTAAATATTTATCTCCCGTCACGGAGCTAAGTCCAGGTTTCGTAACCATTCAACACGTGCTTCTCCGATTGAGTAAATACCAGCTGCTGATCTCCCCCAAAATAACTCCATAGGCAATTATTACTATACGATTCATATTTTGAAGTTCACCTCCGTTATCACATGACTCGTCTGACAATTCAGAGTGAATATATATCGAAAAATAAATCCGTAATAAAGATAAAAATGATAAACACGTGTAGCTTTGTTCAATAAAGCCAGCCATCGTTACATCAATATTCACTTTGAAAATACAACAAAACGAATAAACGGAAATAAATTCCAGTCACGTGCTTGCAACTGAAGCTTTAAAAGGGTTTGTTTCAGTGAAATACATCGAAGCCCTATCGCTGAGTTCGTCAAATGTTTACAGATGAATATTTCAGTAACAATCATCAAGTAAAGAAAATTCGTTCAGCTCAATGCATGATTGAGATTGTACAAGACAGTGTTGCTACTTTAAAATGCGTAAAAAGAAAATAAGTATTCGACAATTATGCAAGATAACTGCAGACTTGAGACCAAAATCACTTGATCATGCTAAGAAGTCATTTGAGGATTATGAATTTATGGAATCAAAATCTAAATGATTCGAAAGTAATCTCTTTTAAATTTCAATTTGAATTTAAAACAATCAAACATATGTTTTTGGTATTTCTATAGCTATCATTTATCATAGGAATTTATTCTTCATCAGAAATATTTACAAGTCCACAATATTGTAAATCACAACTTGTTCCCATGCCAATGTAGTTGGAGGCAGTGTGCATGTCGACTCCCTCAAGTATGGAGTAGAAATCTATCAACCTGTCACCGACACTCTCTACCTGCAGCTCTTTCTGTGATGTAGGGGTTGAATATTCTTCTATGGCTTGTTCATTTAAATGTTCGATTACTCTTTACTTCCTTTTACTCCTGCGTCCACACAAATCGAAAGTAATTTTTAGCCTCACCCAAAATATGTCTCCTCTATTTTTTTGTATTTCATCAACTTCAGGTTCATCTCCATATTTTTTATCCTTACATCTAGGCGTAGTCTTCCTTGGGTTTTTGTTTAACCTTGTCTGTTCAGGGTCGCCGAAGAAATATTCTTTCTTGATACGTGTTCTTCATCCCTCCTTAACAAAGTTCCTTCTAATCGTGTCTTTGTATAACGGTCCTCTCCATCTTCCTTATTCTCTATTCAAAATTTTCTTCTGAATCCCAGTTTACGTAAAATTTTATTTTCATCAATGCCGGTTTCTTCCCTTATTTTAGTTTTTGTAAGGTACGAACGTCTGTTTCATACTCTGTACCTATTGGATAATTAGTTTATAAATAAGTAATTTCGTTTTTCAAGTACGTATTTTGAAGCCAGTTTTGTCTTCATTCATTAGAAACGCTATTTTATCTATATAATTCATTAGTAAGACGCCGATCATCAACATATGGGTGAATATGAGGGGTGAATGAGTGTGATGAGTTTAGATGAACGAGTGTAGTCATTGTTACTAGCTAAGGTCGACTGTTTCTCAAAAAGAGTTATTCATTAATAGCCCAATAGCAAATAAGTTAACTATGGATTACGTTAGGTTTATTTATCATGCTTATATTCAAGTTTTTATCAATTTAGATGATAAATATCAATCCGTACCATAATAACGTAAATCCCACCGCTAAGATTTGTATCTTATTGGCAAGTCCATTGTCCACGTCTAACTCATATTTCCCGTCTTTTTTACAATCTTCTGTGGGAGACTTTTACTTTCCAAAAGAAGACCAAGTGTGTTTGCAAAACTTAAAAGTCTAATCCCACTGTTAGTCGAATAATTTTGCAAGTTTTCCTTTCAGTTACAGATTTCCATAAATTTCCTTTTACCCTTTGGCACTGTCACTTTTCTTTAACTGTGGGAGGATATTGTTTTTAACCATCCTGCATGAAATGTATCCTCCATTTGTGAATAGACTGATTTATTTTTCACTAGGCTCAAAGCAGACTTCTTGTAAATATCAATGTACTGTGCAAGGAATAGTTTCACTAGGCTCAAAGCAGACTTCTTGTAAATATCAATGTACTGTGCAAGGAATAGTTTCACTAGGCTCAAAGCAGACTTCTTGTAAATATCAATGTACTGTGCAAGGAATAGTTTCACTAGGCTCAAAGCAGACTTCTTGTAAATATCAATGTACTGTGCAAGGAATAGTTTCACTAGGCTCAAAGCAGACTTCTTGTAAATATAAATGTACTGTGCAAGGAATAGTTTCACTAGGCTCAAAGCAGACTTCTTGTAAATATCAATGTACTGTGCAAGGAATAGTTTCACTAGGCTCAAAGCAGACTTCTTGTAAATATCAATGTACTGTGCAAGGAATAGTTTCACTAGGCTCAAAGCAGACTTCTTGTAAATATCAATGTACTGTGCAAGGAATAGTTTCACTAGGCTCAAAACAGACTTCTTGTAAATATCAATGTACTGTGCAAGGAATAGTTTCACTAGGCTCAAAGCAGACTTCTTGTAAATATCAATGTACTGTGCAAGGAATAGTTTCACTAGGCTCAAAGCAGACTTCTTGTAAATATCAATGTACTGTGCAAGGATTAGTTTCACTAGGCTCAAAGCAGACTTCTTGTAAATATCAATGTACTGTGCAAGGAATAGTTTCACTAGGCTCAAAACAGACTTCTTGTAAATATCAATGTACTGTGCAAGGAATAGTTTCACTAGGCTCAAAGCAGACTTCTTGTAAATATCAATGTACTGTGCAAGGAATAGTTTCACTAGGCTCAAAGCAGACTTCTTGTAAATATCAATGTACTGTGCAAGGAATAGTTTCACTAGGCTCAAAACAGACTTTTTGTAAATATCAATGTACTGTGCAAGGAATAGTTTCACTAGGCTCAAAACAGACTTCTTGTAAATATCAATGTACTGTGCAAGGAATAGTTTCACTAGGCTCAAAACAGACTTCTTGTAAATATCAATGTACTGTGCAAGGAATAGTTTCACTAGGCTCAAAGCAGACTTCTTGTAAATATCAATGTACTGTGCAAGGAATAGTTTCACTAGGCTCAAAGCAGACTTCTTGTAAATATCAATGTACTGTGCAAGGAATAGTTTCACTAGGCTCAAAACAGACTTCTTGTAAATATCAATGTACTGTGCAAGGAATAGTTTCACTAGGCTCAAAACAGACTTCTTGTAAATATCAATGTACTGTGCAAGGAATAGTTTCCTAAAACATCAAAAAATTATAATATTTATACATGTCAACCAATAATGAAATGCATGTCTGTGATGTATACAATACTTATATGGAGGAAGGTATTAAAGTCTCTTGCTTCTTGCCAACATTTTTGTCAACATTTTCTTTGGTAGAAATGTTTATAACGATACAATAGTTGCAAAAGCCTCTTGTTAATGCTCTTATCATCAACCTAAATGAGAACCTCTCCTAAAACTTCCTGACAAAAGTGTTTTGTTCCAGCCATCCTGAATTCGCTTTGCAAGGAGTTCTTGAGCGTCAACGTGTCGGCCATCTTGTACCTTATGAACTATGAGAAGTACGGGAGAAGTACGGCATCTGCTCAATATTTTCTCCAGCTGGCCGGCTACCTGGGAATTCCAGTCATCGCGTGGAATGCTGACAATTCAGGCCTGGAGAGGGTAAGGATAGGGAAATATAAATTATTATTTTCCTTTGTTCCAATTTGTTACACATTATATTTAAGGTATTCTGTATTATAACTACCGTAAGAAACCAATGATTGCGCAACATTAGTAAATATATTCTTTACATAAGATATTGTGCTCTCACATAAGAGTACTTAAATCTTAACATAAGTTAAATGATGTAGAATTCTATTATTTTAATAGTTCAAGTGTAATTTATTTAAGATATACGTATTTAAGTATAGTTCCAATTTGAGTCAGAAAGTGATATATTTCCTTTTTTTATAGTTTCTTAATATAATACGTTTATAACTTCGTTGAGGGTCTGACTCTCTGATAATAATGATTTACTGCTGGCAAGTCACGAGAAGTCCTCTGAACGTCATGCTTCTGTGGTATTGAATGCGCTGATTTCTATTGAAACAGAACAAGTCATGTAGTATACATATCATAATTAGAAATTGCGACAGGTACACTACATGACTTGTGCTATTTCAATGGAAATCAGTGCATTCAATACCACAGAAGCATGAAGTTCAGAGGACTTCTCGTGACTCACCGACAATAATATAAATTGTTTTTCTTTTGTTATTGATGTTCACATATGAGCGTATTCGGACCTTAAATATTATAATTACCACTTTTCCATTACTTTGGTTTTTTTGTTCCCAAAATTGTTTTGTTCTTTCAAAATGAGCTCTCTTTCTTTCATGAGACCTAGTTGTTCCGGTTCTTTCTCCTGTCACCTGTTGACCAACTTTCCAATCGAAAATCTTCAACCGGAATATAATACTTTTGGAAATTGGAAGAAAGAGATCAGAAAGAAGGATATCGGCCTCTCATTTATTACAAAACATTTTAATTTGTGTTATAACTGATGCTTCTAGTTCTTCTTTTATTGGAACAATCCATTTAATTGTTTCTTTTTAGGGTCTACTTCGATCTTCATAAAACTATACAATTTACTTTGTTAATCTGGTAGTTTATTTAGAATATTAGTGGTTTTAATTTCTTTTGATGTATTTAGTTTTAAGAGATATCACGTTTTTTATTATTTATTTATTTATTATGTCTTACTTAAACGTATGATGGTGTTAACCAACCACCTTATGTTCTTATAATTACAAATAACAATAAAGGTACATTTTTTTATTTTGGTTGATGCAGTAACAGTTAAAATATTAAAAAATACAAATTAAACTATTAATAGTATTATCACGGAAATATTTGTTGTAATAGTAACTGTAAGTTTCTCAGAAAAAGTACACTTACTGTAAAACTAACATATTGGAAAATACATTTCGTAGAGCTAAAGAGGATTTTCATTTGGGTGGCGTAGTTGGAAAATATTACAACCAAAGGGGTTAAGAAAAGCGCCCATAGATCCGAGGATCACTCTTAAACCATCTTCTTCTCTCCAAAGTGCTGTGACCTTTCACTTAATCTAAGAGCACGTTTTACATCGAGAGAAACAAACAAATCCAATGATCCTCTAAGCTCCGAAGTGCGCCTGGTTTATTCAATATAATAGATAAAATATGATCGAACTATATAAACCGATCTCTACAATGTTAGCAAGAGCATAACAATGGATTCATTTTAATTGGCTGGAAATATATAATGACAAATATTAACTGGCTGGAAATACAGTATATGGTAAGTGACAAAAAATATGCAAATGCTGATATCATGTTTTTTCATGCCAATAAATATTGAAATAATGTAAATGTTGAGGATATATATTTTTAAAACATTTCATTGAACATAGTACGACAATAATTTGCATCCCTGTTCACTAACTTTACTAAATTTTTCAGTTATCAAATTTACGTAAATGAAAAATGTACTTATAACTTATAAAGTATTTGTGAATTACTAATAAAACAATTTATGAAGTTTTGGCCCATAACAACCCAAAATGTAACGTAACAAAAATTATAGTATAATTACCACAGTGAACTATAGTTGAAAATTATTAATGAAAGTAAGATTCTTAAAGAAATAATTCTTTATTACTTATTATTTTTCCATACTTTTTGATAAAAAAAAAGTATATTTATAGTTTTATATACTATATAGCATATAACTTATATAGTGTATGAAAGAGATATACCTCTTTCATCAAAACTACTATATTTCTTCGATTAAGCTGAAACCATATGTTTTTATTGCTGTCCAAAAAAACACAGTAATGTAGTTTTGTTTATATAGTGCTTAGTCACTATGGAAACTAGTAATGAACCGTACAGTATTTAGTCAATTTTTAACCGATTTTAATGATCCAGGTACCATTATAATTGTATCATTGATTTAAAATTTAGTGTGGTAATGGAAGTATTAAAAAAATTGTACTCTATGAATCATAAAACCGGAAATTTCTAAGTTATTTCCCAATCAGTCATACGAGTGTTTTTATACATATATTGATTTTCTTCTAAATATTACTTTTTGAGGCTATTTAGCTTTGAAAAATAAAATCGGTCATCATTTTGAAACGGTAAAAGGTAAAAACATCAAATTCTTCACCATGATAGAACTTAATTATATACATTAGTTATACTAAATTTCAAATCAATATGTCAAACAATTGTAAAGATATAGTTAATTCTATAAAACTCAAAAATGACTGACAGAAGCTAAACGAAGCGAAATTTCATTAATTTTACTGTACATTTTTTGCTTATTATTGTGTGTAGAATCCGAACATGTATAGCCAGGGTACCTTTTTCTCACATTCTGTATGTGTTACACTCGATAGAGGGCGTCCCAGTCGAGTCTTCAGCTCCAGCTAGCTCCGTCCCTGGAACACCAGACGGCTGCCATGCTCAGCATCCTGGAGCGGTACAAGTGGCACCGGTTCTCCGTGGTTACCTCTCAAATCGCCGGCCACGATGACTTCATCCAAGCAATAAGAGAGAGGATATCTGACATGCAGGACAGATTCAAGTAAGTATATAAATATATATGACTTCCAACTTAATTTGTCTTCAATTTACAGAATAATAATTAATTTCCGCTTCTAGCAGGCATAATGTTGATATTAAACTACCACTTCTGGCAGGTCTAGGGTTGGCTTTTTTTTTTTTTTTTTTTTTTTTTTTTTTTGAGTGAAACCATAACACACTGAACTTCATATTCCATAATTTGAAAGAAATATTTTAATTAAAACCATAAATGTCTAACTTTACTTCATTTTTGCACTCAAAACTAAAACCTAAAGTATAGTTTTCTGAGTTAAACAAACTTTTATTACATGTCAGTCAAATTTTCAACTTTTTAAAGTAGTACTCAATAACCATTAAGAAATAAAAAAAAAACCAAGAATGGTTTAAAAAGGAGATAAAATGAATTGTTACTGAGCACATAAACAATAATTAGTTTGTAAACTGTATTAAATAAATGTTACTTTTTTACGAGTACAACATTAAATTACTATATATAAATAACAAATATTAAAACAATAGAATGTATTAGTACCACCGTACGTGTATAGATTGGTGGGTGGGTTAGTACCATCGTACGTGTATGGGTGGGCGGGTGGGTTAGTATCACCGTACTTGTATGGGTGGGCGGGTGGTTTAGTACCATCGTACCTGTATAGGAGGGCGGGTGGGTTATGTATGTATGTATGTACAGAAATCCTTAAGAATGTCGTGGGCGCTAGACACCAGGAAATTCTGCCAATTGTATCCTTTGGCTTTCTATAGTTATGCCACTTCGCCATGGAAAATAAGTGACTTTCACTGGACGCATGCTTTTCTAATTTTTCCCCTATCTTCTTCCAGTTACTTATGCCTTTTTCAGTTACAGATACTTCTTTATTGTTAGAGGAATGTATTCTACATGTATATATATATGTATATATATATATGTATATATATGTATATATATGTATACATGTATCTTATATATGTATATAAGATTGAATATCAGAGTAAATTTCAATCTTATTTATTCAATTTCAAATGCAGCAAACAAACTTACATCCAATTTCGAAGTAGCATTACACGTACCATGGTACTGAATAACTCCCCCCCCCCCCATACACGTAATGTGGTATTGGCTCACCCACCCTCTCATACACGTGCTGTGGTATTGACCCACCCGCCCTCCATACACGTTCTGTGGTATTGACCCACCCGCCCTCCATACACGTTCTGTGGTATTTGCCTACAAGCCCTCCATACACGTACTGTGGAATTGACCCATTCGCCCTCCATTCACGTACAGTGGTATTGGCCTACAAGCCCTCCATACACGTACTGTGGTATTAACAATAAGAAGTAGTATAAAATAAGTCAATAGTATGAACTAAACTGAGTTAATTTATTTATTAAGTTTCAGAGTTAAATTGACATATATTTTAGTGTATTTTAAATTCAAAATGTAAATTAAAATGTACTTTTCAATTTGTTTAGTATCACGGTGTCAAACGCTCCGCTCAGACAATAATCCATCTTTAGGAAATGTATTGTGTGACTGACAAATCGATACTTTACTTTTTTAATTGATACCAATATTAGACGTGGTGGCTTACATTCCGGAACTTTGTTAAGTAACTTTCTTGTAAACAACAGTAGCCGAATAAACAATATTTTCCATTTATTCAGCATTAAAATTAGTCGACACTTTTGAATTACTGTATTCAAACACAATTTATTGTATACTGTACATTTAATTATTTTACTTATGAAATTTTCTCATTAGTAAAAGTAGAGGTTGTTTCTATAATAACCATAGAAATCAAAATAGGTTTTTTTGGAGTAGTTGAGACAAATCAAGTTTGTTAACTGTTTCTCCACGACAAATCGATTTCTTCATGATGAACTATTGCGTTCATCGTGAAGAAATCAACGAAAAATTCGTTCTAGATTAAAATTGCGTGTTGGTGGGGAAATCGTGGTATTGTTTTGATTAGCAAACTATCACAAAAATTATATATTGAGAATATAACAAGTTTTTAAAAATCATTATATAGTTGTCATTCGTTCTTAGAATGACATTAATCTTGTTCTCGAGAACCGGGATATCATGGCTTGAAAAGAAATATTTTCTGGATACTGGGACATTTGGAGTGAAAATGGTTACAGACCCGGAAAACCAGGACGTGTGGCAATGCACAATTATGCAGGTCTGCCATCCGTGCCAAGAGCATTACGAGCCACAATAAAAGTGGTGAGATATGTGATACAGTTTGTGAATATCACCAAATATATTATAATAATATTGTTTATTAGGTATCATTTAATATATACCTATCACGTAATTAAGTTCGTCTTAACCTATATTGACTTTATTTACAGAAACTGATAGTTTCATAATTAGAGTAGTAGAGAAATATATTTCTGTACAAGATGGTCATCAGCACCATAGTGTATGGCTGGGAGAGTCATGGTCTCAATCTATGTATGGGTGGGTAAGAGGGTCATGACCTCCGTACGTTTATATGGGTGGGTGGGAGTCTTATAGTCTACGTACCTTTATAGCTGGGTGGGAGGGTCATGGTCCCCGTACATGTTTGGGTGGGTGGGAGGATCGTGGTCTCCGGACGTTTATGGGTGGGTCGCAATGTTATGGTCTCCGTACGTTTATGTGTGGGTGGGAGGGTTATAGTCTCCGCACCTTTATAGCTGGGTGGGAGGGTTATGGTCCCCGTACATGTTTGGGTGAGTGGGAGGGTTATAGTCCTCGTACCTTTATAGCTGGGTGGGCGGGTCATGGTCCCCGTACATGTATGGGTGGGTGGTAGGATTATAGTCTCCGTACCTTTATAGCTAGGTGGGTGGGTCATGGTCCCCGTACATGTATGGGTGGGTGAGAGGATCATCACCACCGTTCGTGTATGGGTGGGTGGCTAAGTCAATATTGTAGTAAATGAATAGTTGAGCAAAATAATTCATAGCCTTTTGTTCAGTAACCATTATGATAGAGTTAATGGACCCTACAGTAGAAAATCATCTCTTTCAAATAAATGGTAGTTCCCATGCAACAAAATCCGTAAATTAGACGTATGCTCAAAATTTCTCTTTGTATAAATTTCGTTTGGATTTTTTACAAATCACTCAGTATGTTTATTTTGTAAAAATAATTAATTATTAATTAATCCTAGTGTTCTTATTGTTATTTGATAACAAATCATAATTATGGATGCAAACATTTTGAGCTGCTTAAAATGTTATTACTTTTGGCCCAATTGTTTTGGACATAACCTTATTTTTATTTTTGATAACACTTTGATAACAATTAAAATAGATTTGTAAAATAATTAATAAAAAAACTTATTATTTAAACTTTGGTTTAAAGCTTTCACATACAAGTTTTAATGAAAACAGTAAATGTGATATTTTATCGACTCGATTACAAGTGAACAATGTTAAATACAGGTTGTAGAATGTATAATGTAATCGCAATTCTAAGTGCGACGTGTTCATTACATATATGCAATGTAATGAAGCCATTTAATGCAAATGTAATATAACAAGACTTATACATTGTGACAATCTAATTTTCTGAACTAGTTTACTGAAATCGATCATACAATATGGATTTCTTCTTGAAAATATACTGTATTCTGATTTTTTTATTTTATTGTATTTTTTTTTTTTTTTGTGAGACAATTTTGTATAGTACAGAATTACTTTATACGGGGTTTGAGCTGTAAATTAACGGTTGTACAATGAAAAAAATTACACATATTAATATGAAACCAAAATAATAATATTTTAATAGATTTACTAATTGAAGATTAAGAGTTACAGCAACAAAAAGCTATTATAAACACACAATCACTAGAAGATCTCAATTTTTTTTATTTTTCTAATTCTGTAAAAATTAATTATAATGTATTAAAATACTTGAGCGATACTAAAAGTCACTGTTCTTATTAATAACGATATATTATCGTGTTGTATAATAATTTGATCGAAACTGTTACTTTTCTATCCTAAACTAATTTTAAAATATCAAAATATATAAAAAGACAAGTCCTGACTCACTCACTGACTGATTCAACACCACCCAGCAAAAACCATAAAAGATAGAGACATGAAATTTAGTACATATGTTAGTACATATGTCCTATAGGCGCACTAGTTGAGGATTTTTCGAAATTCCATTCCGAAGGGGTACAAACAGCCCCTCAAAATTTCCTTTTTGCCATAAGAATAACACTGGGTTAATTTTAGTAAATTAATGGCAGCTGTTTTGTAAATAAATAAACATGTTTATTTTGTATGTTTATCATTATATTATTGATGCATTAAAAGTCTGATCTTCAGCTGTTAAACAAAAACACATGAAATGAACACATTTGAAATAGGCTAAGTAATACCAGTAGGTATTTATACTAATAAATATGTAGCAATGCAAGTAATGTAAGTAAATAAATTTAATATTGTGATTTTACGTTATACAGTTAATCTACTATTATTTGTAGTCAAAAGTCACATGCCGAGGCCGAAGGCTGAAGTGTATCGAGCGCAGCGAGAGTTGGGGTTGGCACGCAAAGCGTGCAGGGGTGCCCCCTAGTTTGGATATAAACATTTAGATATTTTAAAAGTTCTTACAAACATTACATTAGTACTTTTAGCTTAAATATTTAAACCTCTGATCTTACATATACATGACATGATTATACATTGCCTCATGCTACTATGGACAGATGTATTGTCAATTACATAAGTAAGTAAAAATAAATATGATTTTTTTAATATTATATTATACTTTAGGAGAATGTTTATTATGAGTTTAATCTTTGTTACTTACTAAGGCAATTTGATCCTTAAAAAGAAGAATTATAACCTCAATCGCCAGTTTACATGAGCCTGTAGGCCTGTGCGTGATCGTTATTCCAATGAAAGAAGTAATGAGACTGTTATCTCAGTTGCGTATTCGAACCGTGGTACAAATATTCTGATGTTCCAAGCCTTAGACCCTGAACCATCAAGCCGGGAAATTGAGAACATTTATTTAATCTTTTATTTAAAGCTGAATATAATATCTGGAATCCGGATCACGTAGTACTGATATTCTTTCAGCTATACTCTATTTAATTAATCTTCTGACTTGATATGAGCGAGCTTAGTGGCGCTTGAATGAAACTCTGGTGAGCTGTTTGCTAAGAGCATTCCGCATCTGGTGATCTATAACTGTATATAAATAATAAAAACAAAAATAGATATGACAATAGAAATAATATGAAAATCCATGATCATAAAATGTTTACTTTAATTCAAATTAACATATTCAAACAATTAGGTTATCAGGAAGGTGTAAATAAAGAACTTAAATGTAACAGCCATGCAAGGAGTTAAGCGTTGCTATGGTTACGGCTGGTTAATATCGTCACATCATTGATCATAGCACTTTGAACTCTCTCTTAGCTCCAGCTATTGCTGTAAGAGCGCTCTGACATCACGTCGGGATATTCAGTAAATGGACAAGCCTGATGCGCAGTTCTCTTCCCCAGAGATCATCTTAAATCCTTTAGTGCCAAAACGGCCATCGTAAACTTGTCCTGAACTGCCTACACCGATATCAATATTTGAGCAGAATTTTTAATATTATTAAGAGAGTTTAAAATAGAACCTTTCAAATACAAACTTAAAAAAAAACTACTCTGTTAAATAATTAGTTTACAGCACTATGGCCACAAATATAATATATATACTAGCTGAACCCGGCGGACGTTGTCTCGCCTTTCATTTTTCATTGACATACCAAAATAAAGCAATAAAAAGAATTTTAGAAAAAAACCATTATTTATTAAATGAGTGCAAGAGGGTAGACAATATTTTTGGTCTTCTTATTTGGTGTATAAATGTAAAGGTTTTTTGGTGAGCCTACTCTCGAGCAAGCGACGTAGAGCTGTCCATGTGAAAAACATGGATAAATCAAAACATATACAGTACTGTTGTTGTGAGAACTTCAATCTGCTTATGGCATGTGAAACTACATTAAACCACACAGTCATATGTTTTTTGTAAATAATTCAGATTCTCCATTTGAATAACATGGGATCTTTAGGAGCCCGTGGGGCGGGACCCTGTGGGCGGATCTGCATCAAACTTCACAGAAACCATCTCGGGAGTATACAGGACAACATCCTAAAGTCTTATGGCGATCGGTTGGATGGTTTGGCAGCGCATAAACTTCAAACATATATATATATACTAGCTGTACCCGCCCACTTCGCCGATCATAATATTGAGTTTGATTTAGAACCTAATAGCTGAAAGAATTCGAGCATTTTTGCTTCTTCTACCAATATTAGATTTTTTAGGAGACATGTCATAAAAAGTAAACAAATAATTATTTATTTTTTATTTTCACGTTTCACCACACGTTTTAATTACCGAGGAAAAAAGGTTAACACCAAATACAGATCACCTGATCAAGTAAAAGTAGTGTGTGCTACACTCTCAAGGTGAAATGTAGAACTACAATAAATCAAAACATATACAGTACTGTTGTTGTGAGAACTTCAATCTGCTTATGGCATGTGAAACTACATTAAACCACACAGTCATATGTTTTTTGTAAACAATTCAGATTCTCCATTTGAATAACATGGGATCTTTAGGAGCCCGTGGGGCGAGACCCTGTGGACGTATCTGCATCAACCTTCACAGAAACCATCTCGGGAGTATACAGGACAACATCCTAAAGTTTTATGGCGATCGGTTGGATGGTTTGGCAGCGCATAAACTTCAAACATATATATATATATATATATATATATATATATATATATATATATATATATATATATATATATATATATATATATATATACTAGCTGAACCCGGCGGACGTTATCTCGCCTTTCATTTTTCATTGACATACCAAAATAAAGCAATAAAAAGAATTATAGAAAAAAACCATTATTTATTAAATGAGTGCAAGAGGGTAAATAATATTTTTGGTCTTCTTATTTGGTGTATAAATGTAAAGGTTTTTGTAGTGAACACTCTCAAGGTGAAATGTAGAACTACAATAAATCAAAACATATACAGTACTGTTATTGTGAGAACTTCAATCTGCTTATGGCATGTGAAACTACATTAAACCACACAGTCATATGTTTTTTGTAAACAATTCAGATTCTCCATTTGAATAACATGGGATCTTTAGGAGCCCGTGGGGCGGGACCCTGTGGACGGATCTGCATCAAACTTCACAGAAACCATCTCCGGACTATACAGGATAACATCCTAAAGTTTCATGGCGATCGGTTGGATGGTTTGGCAGCGCATAAACTTCAAATATATATATATATATATATACAAACATCCTCTTTTATAAATATAGATATATATATATATATATATATATATATATATATATGTATATACAGGGTGTTTCGGGATAAGTGTAAACAACTTAACCAGGAGATTCCTTACATCGAAACCAGAAAAAAATCTTATATGAACATGGGTCCGTAAACCAGTCGTTCTCAAGTTACAGCCAAAAATTGATTTTTTTCAATTTTAAGTGTAGTTATTGCACTTTTGGGCCTCTAGATTGAAAATTTGTAAAGATAATAAAATAATAAAGCTGATCTCAAGATAAAGAAAATTCATCTTCTTTTTTTATAAATGTGGAAGAGAGGCCACTAATTATAATCTAAAAATAAGGTAGTATTAAATTTTACTTAAAGATTTATTAAACAAAAATTTAAATCATTTTCAAATTACAAATCACAATGTTTTGTGAAAATACACATAAAAATTAAAGATCTAGAGTGAAATAATACTGTTATTTACAAAACAACGAGGGTACCATGGGTGCACCTTACAAGAAATTTTCAAAGTGACCACCATCTTTCTGCCTGCACAATCTTGCTCGTGAAATCAATGAGTTTGTTGCCGCTCGGACGACTGCTGGGTTGTTCTTGATGGACTCAGCTACATTCATTATCCTTTGCAATAATTCTTCTCTTGTTCTAGGCTTTGTTGTGTAGACTTGTGATTTCATCCATCCCCATAAAAAATAGTCCATGGGTGTAAGGTCAGGAGACCTTGCGGGCCAATGTACTGGACCGTTGTTAGCTATTACCCTTTGCCCAAATTTCTGACGCAGTAGTTCTACAACTTCTCTTGAAGAGTGAGGCGGTGCACCGTCGTGTTGAAACCAGAGATTTACTATGGTTCCAAGAGGGACTTCCTCTAGGAGTCTTTGTAACTCATTGAGCAGGAATGCATGATAAGTGGCTCTGTTTAGATTCCCCTCGATGATAAAAGGTCCAATCAGCTTATCATTAACAAGGCCACACCACAAATTTACAGAAAACCTTTGTTGGAAATGATTTTCTATTAATTTATGGGGATTTTCTGTAGCCCAATTGTGTAGGTTTCTTAAGTTATTTATTCCATTTCTCGAGAACTGGGCTTCATCAGTAAACAAAATGCACTTAACTAACCTCCGGTTAGCCACTACCCAATTGCAAAATGCCAGCCTAGCATCGTTGTCCCCAGGGTGAAGGGCTTGCACTTTTTGAAAGTGATAGAGGTGCATTTTTTCCTTCTTCAGAACTCTCCAAACCTTTGTTGAAGACACTAAATGTTGGTTTGATAGTCTCCTAACACTCGTACCTGGACTTTGCTGCACTGCTTCAATAATATTTTCTTCAGTATGCACATCAACTTGATCGAATCCCTCTCGCTTTCTCCTACTAACCGATCCTGTCTCTTTAAGTCGGTTGTGCAGGTCGGTAAAAAATCTCGGGTTTGGAATATTTCTGTTTGGATATCTTCTCCTGTACTCAGCCGAAGCTGCCTTTGCATTCCCATTGCAATACCCATAGACAAAATGCATATCAGTATACTCACTGTTTGAATACATTTTCACTTTGGAGTTAAAACCACCAGCACTTACTGAGAGGAAACTTATTTTAATGGACAGGAAACCACATTATTTCTCAACAATGAAATTAAACAGATGTGGCTTACGGAAACAGTGCTGCCAACTCACCAATGAAAACAACAACATACAAGACGGAACGATGATATAAGTATTGAATGAGGTTAAATTAAAATAAACCCAATTCTCGTGTATTCGTCCGATAAGTACTAAATTAGTTTATGTCTTAAGAAGATTACAGTATTTGTTTTAAAAAAAAACGTATAATAACATTTTGGTATTTTTTGTTTTCAAACTGTTAGTTGACAATGTTTATTTTTTTGTTATTGTTGTTTTTTTTTTTTTTTTTGTGTAGCCATCCTGTGTAGGAAAAGGCCGTTTTTTTTAAACATTGCCTCAGTGGGGTCCTGTGGTGGAATGTTAAAGGATTTAGGATCTTGTAAATTTTAAAATTTTTTGAAGATTTTATAAAAAAATTTCAGCTGAAAGATTTCCTTTGGTTTTATTGATTTGATTGACTGGCTGGATAATTGATGTGTTCCTTTCTAAATTTTGTTATCTTACAATATTTTGGGTTTTTACATAAATATTATTTTTTAACGCATACATAAATTGTTATTATTTTGTTCTCCATAGAATTCTACAGCTTTTGGGAAAGTTGCAGCCCAAATACTCAAACGGTTATGATATAATAGCTAATCAAAAACAAAAATCATTTTTAAGACCTTGAATTTTTGGAAAAATTTTATTTTTGAACTATTTTTTTCTCAGCGACACTTAACATTACAGTACAAAACATCAATGATAAATCTTTGAAATTTCATAATCTATCTAACTGTGAACATTATAACAAACTATCTTTACAAATTTTCAATCTAGAGGCCCAAAAGTGCAATAACTACACTTAAAATAGAAAAAAAACATTTTTTGGCTGTAACTCGAGAACGACTGGTTTACGGACCCATGTTCATATAAGATTTTTTTCTGGTTTCGATGTAAGGAATCTCCTGGTTAAGTTGTTTACACTTATCCCGAAACACCCTGTATATATATATATATATATATATATATATATATATATATATATATATATATATATATACTAGCTGTACCCGCCCGCTTCGCCGATCATAATATTGAGTTTGATTTAGAACCTAATAGCTGAAAGAATTCGAGCATTTTTGCTTCTTCTACCAATACTAGATTTTTTAGGAGACATGTCATAAAAAGTAAACAAATAATTATTTATTTTTTATTTTCACGTTTCACCACATGTTTTAATTACCGAGGAAAAAATGTTAACACCAAATACAGATCACCTGATCAAGTAAAAGTAGTGTGTGCTACACTCTCAAGGTGAAATGTAGAACTACAATAAATCAAAACATATACAGTACTGTTGTTGTGAGAACTTCAATCTGCTTATGGCATGTGAAACTGCATTAAACCACACAGTCATATGTTTTTTGTAAATAATTCAGATTCTCCATTTGAATAACATGAGATCTTTAGGAGCCCGTGGGGCGGGACCCTGTGAGCGGATCTGCATCAAACTTCACAGAAACCATCTCGGGAGTATACAGGACAACATCCTAAAGTTTTATGGCGATCGGTTGGATGGTTTGGCAGCGCATAAACTTCAAATATACAAACATCCTCTTTTATAAATATATATATATATATATATACAAACATCCTCTTTTATAAATATAGATTTTTAATGTATTACTTACCATATAATATAGTAAATCATTATAAATTAATTCTAGATTAATTGAGAACGCGTAGAACACACTTTATTTGAATTGAAAATACGACATGTTTACACTTTTAATAATTTTCATGATAAAATTTCAACTAAAAAATAATTCATTATCGAATAAAAAATTATAAAACCTGTGTTTTCGGTCAATAATGTTGACTTATTTGGATTATTTGCTGATACTTTTGATATTATTTTGTATATTTCGTATTTTATCAAATATTGTGTCGTTGTAGTTGATTTATGTGTTCAATAAGTACATTGGATTTTCTTTTTGGACAAACTATATATGTAAATATTCTATAGCATTTATTTTCAAACCTTTTTCTATAATATTAAATATTTTCATATTTCCTGTTATATAAGTGTAGTTGTGGTGGAGAGTAAGTATTCAGCATGGTGGATTTTATTTCGCTAGTATTATAGCTTCTTAAAGCGTGTATGTGTTCTTGAAAGCGCGTTTTATATTGACTTTTGTTTTCTCCAAGTAGAATTTATCACAGACTGTGCATTTTATTTCGTAAATATTATATTTTTTGTTGTAAACGATATCATTATTGGTTAATTTTTTATTTGTCACTTAAAATCTTGAATATAGTAAATATATAAGTAATTTTTAAATGTATACAAATGTTCTATGCGCCTAAAATAGCGTATACATTCCCCTTCTTCCCCTATATATCCTCTATATATTCCCCATTTTAACATCGTTAATGTACAAATGAGGTGTTAATGTCTCTAATGTAATAGGAACGAAGATTATTTCACTTCTACTTGTGCCAGACTTTTTATTTAAGTTATAATCCCTACGCTAAGCCTGTATTAAAGCTGCACGCAAGAAAATTTCGGCAAAGCCGAGACTTATCCTCAAAACTCAACGTCTTCGACCACTTGGCTATCTAATAATGTACCACAAGTGCATTGTAAGTTTTTACAAGAAATAAATATCAAATCCCCATCTTAAATTGTTCAAGAAGTAGTGTAAAGTAAAAATCTATGGATTTAAAGTTACCTTAATTCCGTCAGGTATCCAATTTTACTGCAAGCTACAGCTGTTTCGAAGTATTTTGTTTTAATCAGGCTTGGAACATTTACACGCAAAGTCAATTTACAAAATAAGTCACGAGAAACATTAAAAAGACACTAATTATATATTATTTTTAAAAACCGCGTGGCCACGGTGGTTTCCTGGTATAGAATCTATATCCAGGAAACCACCACGGCCACACTTTTTTATAATAATAAAATAATTAGTAGGCCTACCTGTACAGGACAAGTGTTATGTGTTTTTTATGTTTTCTCGTGACGTATTTTGTAAAATGACTTTTATGAAATGCAATATCTAGCTTGCAGTTAAATTGGATACCGGACAGAACTTAAGATAACTTTAAACCTATCGATTTTTTACAAGGTTGTCAGGAGGCTTTACCATGAAAATAAAGTAAAAAGAAGAAATTAATCATACAATTAGTAAATAATTGTTATCAATAAAACGTATATGTTCATTGGCACTTTTAAAGATAGTAACGAATATCCAAACAACCCATGTACAATTACAGTGTTGTAGTTTTGACCCACATACCCGCCTATATACGTACGGTTGTGTTGGTCGACCCACTGCTCATATACGTGCGATTGTGTTGTCTCACCCACCCACCCATATACTTACAGTGATATTCACCTACTTGCCTATACATACACGTACAATGGTCTTGGCTCACCCACCCATTCATACACGTGAGGTGGTATTGACTCACTCACCTTCACATGTACGTACATTGGCGTAGCCACCACCCAGACACGCATACACGTACATTGATATTGGCTTACCCACCCACATACACGTACAGTGGTGTTGTATATCTTAAAATAATAAATATACAACGACATATTATTTAAATTTGACAAAATATGAAATCTTATTATTGTGAAATCAATCCGTTATGTACTTGTTATTATTAAGACAGCTCTTCTTTTTATCCAATTATTTTGTAAGTCAACTGGTCTAAAGATGTTAAACGTTGTTTATTGAAATCGGTCACAATATGTGCGTGCTCTTTTGTTCTTATATTTTATCAAACGTGTGTCGTATGACGTTCGCTTATTTTAAATTTCTACCAACACGTAATGTGCTAACTACGAAACTGTTTTTCTTATTAAAACCTCAACACATGTCTATTTTCTGAATCATAAAAATTACAACTTTTACCTTCTTCTTTCCCCTTCCCCAATTGAACAGTGAAAATAAACCTCTCTCCCACCCACCAAAGCACGTACAGTGGTATTGACCCTCCCACCCACCTATACACGTATACCGCACCTATGCATGTATAGTTGTAATGACTCTCCTAACTGCCTATATATATACATATATATATATATATATATATATATATATATATATATGTGTGTGTGTGTGTGCGTGTGTGTGTGTGTGTGTGTGTGTGTGTGTGTGTGTGTGTGTGTGTGTGTGTGTGTGTATGTATGTATATGTATATGTATATGTATATGTATATGTATATGTATATGTATGTATATATACGTGTATACGTGCAGTGATAGTGACCCTCCCACCCACCTATACACGTACAGTGTTAATGACCCTCACGCCCACCATAAATGTATAGTTGTAATGACTCTCCTATCCGCCTATACACGTGCAGTGGTAATGACACTTCCACCCAACTATACACGTATAGCGTTAATGACCCTCACACCCACCATAAATGTATAGTTGTAATGACTCTCCTATCCACCTATACACGTGCAGTTGTAATGACCCTTCCACCCCATGCCCCCGGCCTACTCACTCTTGCTAGACCTTCCGTTATACCTGAACTCAGTTCCTCCTCTAGACAAAATGTGCAGACTGAACCCTCCAACCATGTTCACAACAATAGCAACCATTGGTGGAAACGCTCTGTCAGTGATTCCTCCTCTAGACAAACTGTGCAGACTGAACCCTCCAACCATGTCCACAACAATAGCAACCATTGGTGGAAACGCTCTGTCGGTGATAACAGGGCTACGACTTAAAATGTCGCAAAACATTTCCACAACACGATCCCAAAGTTATAATTATAACTATCCAAATTGGGCAAAATAACATATATTTATTTGTCAATGCAATGCTTTAAAAATATATTAACAATTACTTATATATTAATCAATCTATATATAACTAGATTATCGTAGGAACAGCATGAATACAAGATGAAATATTCAAAAACTAACAGTAGGAAACTATTCAGAAAACGTTAAAGAGACAATCTCGTTCTTAATACTAAAATATATATTTGACAAAACATATTTACTTTCTTTAACTAAGAAAAACAAAAATTAAAGGGTTTTAAAGAATTGGCACAAACTTTCCCCCATATTAAACACTAAACAAATCAAAACTTTGAAAGTTACCAGTTTGATTCCCAAATAGTTTTTTTCCATAACTCAAAAACTAGTCAAGTTAGAATTGTAATTCACATCTTCCTTGAACATTTAATCAACATCGTTATAGATTTTTTTGAGAATATTCAATTTTTGTATGTTTTTTGCTTACAAAAATAAAATTTCAAAAAATTGACAAAATAGTCTGGAGATATTGGCTAAATACACAACACACATGCCAAATTTCATACAAATTGATCCATCCGTTTGGTCTCCAGTGAAGTGCTCATACACACAGACAGACACACATACGGGCAGACTTTTTTTCGAAAAAAACACTTTTTTGGGTTCAGGGACCCTAAAATGAATTTTTAGACCAACTTTTAAAAAACATTTTTTGGACGATCACAATACTTTATCTTTTCTAACTCATACGGGAGAAAGTAAAAACTGAAAGTTATAGGAGGTTAAGTATTTAGACAATTTTTATAAAATTTCTTCAGTTAATGCATTACTTCATTTAGTTTTATGGTATAACTGAGCCAAGGCTATGTACTGCCCTCTATAACATGGTTATTGTTTCAATGTTCAATGCTGGTTGGGTAACCCTCGCCGATGTAGGGCATAATCTACGAACACTGTCCTTCGATTCGCACCAACAATGGGGTTAGTTAGGTTGGATTGAAACTGACCACTATATTAGCAGATCTAGGCCACCCAAACAGCTTTGTCACCTGAACAATCTCCTTTCAATATTATCGAGAGGATTTTCTCTATCAAATCACTTATAAGAAATACTAATTACGAGAAAGATAAACTGTTTATACGATCAAATTTAAAAAGATTTTTAATATAAATATGCAGATTAATATATTGATAACTATTTATTTTTATTAATCAATTGATATATTGATTTATTTTTACTATTCAATATAGAAATGTATGACTGTTATTATAATCATCACCAATATTCGTGGTTTAGATTCCACGTGAAGATCTGTAGGTCCCTTATTTGTGCCCGTTACTGTGTTGTTTTGAAGTGCGTCTTTTTAAGTGTCAGTTGACTTTGTAGTCATGAAAATTTAATTCGCTCATCCATATTCTTCATTACATTTTTGGGCAAATTTTTACAATATGCGTCACAATGATGATCAGTTGTAAAGAAAAAAATATATAATGTTTCCACCTTTAAATAGTAAATTATTGTACAAATTACATGCTAGTATTTGTCATAAAAATAATTTTAATCACAATTTTGCACAGGACAATAATCGATTATATTACTGAAATTAATATTATTTTTGTTGTGGCAACAAAATTATTAGGCTGGTAACAATTCACAATAAAATTTCAGATATTCAGTCAAGGTCAAGATTGTAAATAATCTTAGTCAAAGGAAAACCAAAAGGATTTCGCCTTTAAATTTTTATATCATTAAATTACTATGAAATATAAGAATTTCTTAAATCAGAATCGAAGCTGCGCATGCTTAAATATGTATATGCTATTAAAACCACAACTGACATAATTTGAAATATTTAAACACATCAAATTATAAAGATTATTATTTCAATTTTCAAAATAAAAAACTCATTTTTAATTGTTATTGTTGATCACTAAATTTTGAAATATGGGTTTTTATGAATAATTGGAAGAGCTATATAAATATCTATACAGGCAGAAAGTATAAAACTGGCAGTTCTGCACCAACGAGTCAACACTTTTTCTCCCCCCCTCCTTCACCAACGTCATCAATTTTTTTATGAACACAACACTGTAAACAATCCCCCTATATTGGCTGCCAAGACAAGAGATTACATAAACTGAGCAGTTTAGTTTCATGATATGACCGACATCCAATGAATACAAAGTTACTCTATGAAAAACACGGCACAGAGAGTATGAACATTTTCATGCTCCAATACAGGTACAGTACTAGACCCAATTACATTGAGGCAGTTCATACATTTATACATTATTCTTTCTTGTGGGAGGTTTACAGCATAATCACCCAACTAAACCTATGTCTATATTATAAAGTCTTATCACTAGGCAATAAATATAAATTCTAACAATTAATCAAAACAAACAACGATATAAATATAGTAAATAGTACGATGAGAAAAAAAAGATATATATATATACAATAATAATCTAGACTTTTAAAAGCACATTTTACATTAAATATATGAAAAAATAGAAGGCAAATAATAAAAAATTTTGCGGAAAATAAATTATTTAGTTAATGGGACTTGAAAAACATTAGACATTTATATTTAAAAGCCCTAACTGTATCCAGAAATATGTCTATTTCAATCCCCACTGAAAGCATCGAATTATAATCCCTCATCATCCGGAAAAGAGGCAAGGATGCATGAGCAACAGTACGAACATTTGGCAGTAGGAATAGCTGTTTGTTCCTGGTACAAATGTTTGGGACTCTGAAGCAGACACTCTAATCCGGACGGGTCATCCACCCGCCTCCTGACCAGGCCCCACAGGAAAACTTGACCCATCACCAGTCTCCTTTGGCTTAATCTCTCAAACCCAAACATATCCAGGAGCTCGCTGTATGGAGTTAAATAGGTGTATACATTAAAAGACTTATAAAAAAGGTATCGTAAAAAATCGTTTTTGGATTCGCTCAACCTCATCTTCATGAGTTGTATAAAATGGAGTCGCACATTCAAGTCTCGACCTGACCAAGGCTCCGTAAAGTAAGATTGACGTTCTTAAACTTTTGAAATGTTTCCCTTGCTTAATAATTAACCCCATCATTCGGCTTGCACCAGCAATGCATTTACATTTATGTACTGAAAACGATAATGTGCTATCCAAATAAACACCCAGATCTCTCACTAAATCCACTCTTGACAGAGCAACACCATTTAGATAGTAATCATTTTTAGTACAAATCTTAGATCTAGTAAAAGTCATAACATTACATTTTAATACATTAAATTTCATTTTGTTGATTTCACTCCATTTATATACACTATCAAGATTTGCCTGCAATCCAATAGCATCATTCTGATTGTATATTTGTTGATACAGTTTTAAGTACTCCGCAAAAAGTAAAGCTTTTACAGAATGCACATTCTCACACAAATCATTTATTATAATTGTAAATAAACAAGGTCCCAAATTTGAGCCCTGAGGTACACCTGATTGCACTATAAAAGTTTACGACTTTTGCCCTTTGTAAAATATAAACTGTTTCCTATTAACCAAATAAGATGTAAACAAGTGAATTAGACCATCAAAAAAAACATAATAATGTAATTTTTTTAACAAAATCAGATGATCCACACTATCAAAAGCCTTAGCCAGGTCGAGAAATATGGCGTCTGTCTGGGTCATTGAGTCCAAACCAGATGATATATAGTTAGTAAAAGACAACAAATTCGTGTTAACTGATCTACCCGGAATGAAACCGTGTTGATTGTTAAAGGTATTTACTGAAGTGATGAAATAAAAATTTGTGTATAATTGACTCATAAATCTTAGCTGGTACTGATATTCACCGTGTTGATGGTGAAAGGTATTTACTGAAGTGATGAAATAAAAATTTGTGTATAATTGACTCATAAATCTTAGCTGGTACTGATAAAATAGCTTTATGAGCATACAATTTTTTTAACTAAGTCATTTTGGAAAGAAGACACGATTGTTTAGTCCCCGCTAAGACAGATATTTTGTAACTGGTTTGGTTTATTTTTATATACCAATGTACGTGTATGGGTGGGCGGGTGGGTCACTGCCAATGTACGTGTATGGGTGGGCGGGTGGGTCACTGTCAATGTACGTGTATAGGAGGGCGGGTGGGTGACTGCCAATGTACGTGTATGGGTGGGCGGGTGGGTCACTGTCAATGTACGTGTATGGGTGCAGATATGAATGGCACTGTTGAAGACGAAACGATGTACAAGAACAATGGTAAATTTATGAAGGTAGGCAAAAAAAACAATTCCCTTTCCATCTGGTAACACATGTTATGCCTGACAATGGGGCTTCCAAGGAATATTATGAACTATTCCTAAATACGGACAAATTACAAATGATGGTTGATGAAACAAATAAAAATGCTGCCAAAGTGATCTCTGAATTACGCTTAAATCAGTAGTAGGTTGAGAAAATGGCATCCCACAAATACTGTGAAAAAATTTAAATTGTTCTTTTTTTCTTTTTTTCTTTTTTTTTTCTTTATCACACAACAGCTAGAAAAAGCTGAAAAACGCTACTGATAACTGGCACTCCTTGGAATCCAAACAGGGAAGGGAGAGTCAACTGCCACGACTGTTCAAATCACGCAATGGTTTTGGGTTGGACAGACAGAAGACAACAGGTCTTCTGATAGTCGGCGGAGTGCAAGTACTGTATTTCCAAATTCAACACCAGGTAGAGGTTCAGAGGCTCGAGTGCGACAAAACTATTCACTAGAGAATACTGTTAAACAGGAAAAATTCGCTTGTTCATGGGATGAAACCAATCATCTTGAACAAATACTTTTGGGTCTTCCCATTTTAATAATTTCAAAATAGTAGTGGTATTGACCCACCCGCCCACCCATACACATACAGTAGTTTTGACCCACCCGCCCACCCATACACATACAGTAGTATTGACCCACCCGCCCACCCATACACATACAGTAGTATTGACCCACCCGTCCACCCATACAGTGGTAACCATACAGTGGTAATGTATTGGTTCAAAATAGGGTGGGTCAATACAAAAACTAATTGTTGTACGTTAAATATAATGTACAACAATTAGTTTTAATCGCACTATTTTAATATTTACTATAGCCCATTTACTGAATCTCACGACCTGACTTCAGAGCGCTCTTGCAACAAGTGTGAGAACTAAAAGGAGTTTGGGTATGCTACGACCAACAGTTTTAATATATTAACCAGCCATAAACATAAAAACTCCTTCACCTTTTACAAGGTTGTCAGAATGAAGATTCAAGCCTTATCTATGCCTGGCTACTCTATGAATATCTGAAAATTGTTTTTAATATCAAAAACTTTTTCTTCTTATTGTGTTATTTTGTTATAGATTGTACTCCAATTAATTTCTCTTTAAATATAGTTACTCTAAACGTGGACAAATTAAAAGCTTTTTGTATTGAAATAATAATAATGTATTGTTTATTAAGTTTTAACAACTCTTCCTGCTGTTCAGATTTACAATTCTCAACGCTGTCCTGGTGACGAAGCCCTCCGACCTCTTGGAGCTCGTGAATTCCGAGTCACGAGTCATGCTGCTGTACTCCACCAGGGAAGAGGCAACTCACATCCTCTCTGCGGCCAGGGACTACAAGATCACCGGGGAAAACTACGTCTGGGTGGTTACTCAGAGTGTAATAGAGAACCTGCAGACGCCCTACCAGTTCCCAGTCGGCATGCTCGGTAAGATTTGATGGGTTCGTAGTTTGTACTACACTTTTTACATGTATAATATACCAACAACAAAAATTTAGGGAGATCCGGTAGCTGAAAGGTCTAAAGAGTCAGGATTTTTAGCCTGAGTTTTATGTATTTTAGGTTCAATTTCTGACATGAACTGGAAGTATTTATGAGTAGTTTTTACACTCTACTGCACTGGTTCACCTCTTACTTTGTCTGAGTAAGTTCTCCTCGCACAGATCAAAAGTGTATGAGGGGTAGACCGTGTAAATTTAACAAACTTCCCCATCTTTCAGATGTTTCAGACTCCAGAGTATATTCAAACGCTTACAAATTTTCATTGAAAAATCTAAACTAAAATAATTATATTTATTAATGCCTAGTTTATTTGAATGCTTGTTTGAGGCACAGCTATTGTAATATAACCGAAATTTGTAGTACAAGCTTAACTGAACTCATCGTCTGATAATTTTTAACATTTAAGCTCCAGTTTGGTCAATGACTTCTTAGTTATTTACAACGAAATATTAATGTTTTCTTTGAACTATTGTTTAAAGAATATTTTCGACCAATAATTGAGATAAATTAAATATGAATACAGAAGGAATGTAAAATATAGAGTATATTTTATTTTTAACCATCTTAATAACATAATTCAATGATTAATATAAATATCCGTACTTTAAAACAGGGACTCAATCCTTTAGGGTACTTAACCATACAATCTTCAAAACCAAAATCTCAATTAACAAAGCAAACTGTCTCTGCAGGTGTTCATTTCGACACCTCCAGTGACCGTCTTGTCAACGAAATCACCACAGCCATCAAGGTGTACGCCTATGGAGTTGAAGACTACGTCAACGACCCTCGCAACTCCAACCACTCCCTCAACACTCAGCTGTCCTGCGAGGGTGCGGGGGATGCCCGTTGGAAGACTGGGGACCGCTTCTACAGGTAAAAATGTCAAATATAAACTATATTCTATTCAGTGAGAGTTGAGAGTGAAGCTCCACTCACTGCTGGTGTGACTTGGGCGCTAGGCCCGATTCACAGGCATTCACATGTTGCTGTAGTGATGAACTGTTCTTTCAATCCTGAGCCTGACTGATTGACTGCCGACTGGGGATGCCAATGAATCAGTTTTGTTGTAAATCAAGGGTCCACGTGGAGACCAAGACATCCTCTTCTTTGGCCGGAATCCTTATGACAGCGACAGTCTAGGCGGAGCCTCATTCTCAACTCTCCCTGAACATAAATTAGTTGAACACCTGTGCTGGATAAAATACGAACTTTACAGGGAAATGTTCATTTTGCCCGACGAACATGAACATAAGTACGCAGACTTTTTTAAAATCATTTATTATTTATTAAATCAAAATTATACTGCAGTTTTTAGGAATCTCTCTAGCTTCCTAGTTATCATAATTTTAATTTTAATTATGATAATTAGCTCTTAATTTTATCATAATAAAAATGAATCAACTAAGAATCAAAAAAAATCAACTAATTTTATCAAAATAAAACATCTTTTTATAGTTAATCTTAGAATAATTAATATGAAAAAAATAAATAAATCAACAAAAGTCAAGCAAACATAAATTAGTGGAAAGCAAAAAATATTTACTATATATAATATTTTAGTAATGGCAAGTAATTGAGACATATTCCACACGTTCGATTTAACATTCCTGTTAAATTATTAGAGATTATAAACATCTTGAAAAATTAGGTAGCAACACATTCCGTTGCAGACTAAATTTTCATTGCAGCCTCATGCGAACAATGACACCCGCCCTCCCATTCATGTACAGTGGTACTGACCCACCCACCCTCCCATACACGTAGAGTGGTATTGACCCACCCACCCTCCCATACACGTAGAGTGGTATTGACCCACCCACCCTCCCATACACGTACAGTGGTAATGACCCACCCACCCATATATGTACAGTGGTATTGACCTACCCACCCACCCATACACGTACAGTGGTTTTGACCCACCAGCCCTCCCATACACGTACAGTGGTAATGACCCACCCACCCTCCCATACACGTAGAGTGGTATTGACCCACCCACCCTCCCATACACGTACATAGGTAATGACTCACCCACCCACCCATATACGTACAGTGGTATTTTTCATTATAAAATTCAATGTTTTCCTTCTTTTAAAAAAAAATTATTTGTTGTACTAATATTCCTCATTTGATTATATTTTTGGAGTTTATCTCATTCACTTGTTTGATTGTTTAAAACTTCCTTCTGGATCACGACTGGTAGTCCTAAAATTATATAGTTTTAAAAGCCTAAAAGTATTAAATAATAATACAATGGAAATAAATAAATAATATAAACAAGTATATTAAACAAACATTACTATAAATCAACAATAAATTAACAATATTATATATTATATAAATTTAACAAAAAAACACACCAAAACAAACGAACGATCTACTTATAACATATACATACTCTGAACAAATAACTTAATAAAAAAACAATAAATAAAACTATATTTTTATTTCTTATAACACGATGAGACGTGCTAAGAAGGGATTTCTCGACATTCCATTCCTCAACGTCCCTTGTTTCCAAAATAGTAAAACTAGCATGTAATTAGTAAGAAGTTACATAATATTCTAACTATAAACTACAACGGGTGGCTGGTCATCAATGTTACACAACATTTTGAGCAAAAGTACAATGTACTTGGAGTTTAATGATGTATATAAGACGTTCCAGTTCTCTAGCGGCTAATACTGGTATTACTCGTTTGAAAGTATCAAAAGTCTTGAAATACATTTCATCCATATAATTTCACTCAGGTCATGCCTCTTGAAGCGAATGATTATAAAAATATATGGTGTTCTGTCACTGGCTCTTGAACAGAAACATTGAAGAGTACCACATTTTGAAAAATATGCTGTGGACAGATGAGGCACGATTCATTCAAGAGGGAGTTTTCAACTCTCACAACATGCATGTCTGAGCAACAGAAAATCCAAAAGCTATGAGAGAATCTTCTTTCCAGCATAGGTTCAGTATAAATGTGTGGGCTGCATTTGTTAGCGATATGTTGGTGGGGCCGCATTTCTTTGAGGGAGACTTGACAGGAGAAAAATATCTAGATTTTTTACAGCACAACTTGCCTCAAATTCTCGATAAACTTAATGAACAGCAGAAATATTTAATCTTCTAGCAAGACGGTGCACCCCCTAATTTCACCAACGACCAACGATTAGTGAAAAGCACGGCTGACAGAAAATTACCCGGATTGGATTGGTCGTAAAGGTTGCTTGGCCACCCAGGTCTCCAGATTCAACCCCCTTGGACTTTTTATGTTTGGGAGTACATGGCAGTTAAAGTGTACAAGACCGTTGTTCGGGATGAAAATGATATGTGCAACTGCATTATTGAAGCTGAGAACAAAGTGAGGAATGAACTGTCATTCAAAGTCACCGTGCGCGCTATTAGAAAAAGAGCAAGAACCTGTATAAGGGGAAACGGAGGGCAATTTGAACATAAAATAAAGTAAAAGTGTTATTGTTTTTTCCAAGTAAAATTCACTTTATTTTAATAAACCAAGACCTTGTGTATGTTTTATGTACCAAATAAATAAAATATAAATTTAAATATCATTAAAATTAACAATTTAGTAACATTTCTTCAGGCAAACTTGTAAGTTTTTGTATTAATTCAAGTTTTTTATGATTTTAAACACTCCGTGTTTTTCAACATTCAAACCACTAAAGTTCACACAATTTTAACGAAAATTTATTAGTGTAGCATATTGTTTGAAAGCTTATGAAATGGCAGAGTTTTTATCTAACTTGACATCTTCTTGAATTCAGAGTGTAAAAAATGTCAATAGGCTATATTTTTTTACTTTTTACAAAATTTAACAATTGTTTTCTTTGGCATTGGCATAATTTACAATGTCGATTTCTTCTCTAAACCTACAAACCATTGACTTATTATTATTGTAAATTTAATGTAGAACATGTTAATGGTATATTTTGTTGAGATATGATTAGTGGTGGCCGAGAAATCGAAGTCTTAGGTCTCAAAGCACGTGTCTTTTAAGAAATGTTAAAAGATTCTTTTCGTAGCCAATTTTGAGAGTTAGAACGTCTTATGTACATCATTAAACTCCATGTACATTGTAATTTTACCTAAAATTTTGTGTAACAATGATGACCAACCACCCTGTATTTGTTAAGAAGTAGGCTAAAAGTGAAAATTAGTTTCGTCGCTATTCACCGACATAATAGATAAAATAAATGCACTGAGATATTAAGCCAAAGAGGTATGGCATTTCTTGTTGCTGTGTTTAAATTTTAAACAATATAACTTCACAATAAGTAAATAATAAAAAACAAGATATTAAAAATAGTGGAAAATAACTGTGTAAAATATTCTGTTTAAAAAATTCCATCACAGCTGAAATGAAACGTTAAAATAAAATACAACTTGTGTTCTCATCCATAAGACTAATATTATAACTGCGGAGACTGAGGGTGGCCTGCGGTGAATTCCAAATTACACAAAACCTTCTCAAGCCTTTAAAAAAATGATGATACAGCTTTACAAAACCGTACCCTCTTTTTCTTTAAATATGAACAAAAGAATTGTTATCATCAGGCAGAAATGAATATAAGAATCTTTTCGAAATATTCTAAGCAAAGTACAGACAAAACTTCTGTCTTATTTATAAACATTTTCACTCCTAAAAGTAATTGTTGCTTTTTAGCTATTAATAGGGACTGTTGGTATTGTTCTTTTTTTTTAATTTTGCATTATTATTTTTAGGATTAATTATACTATTAAAGAGTTATAATATAATTATAAGATACGTACTATAGTGTAAAACCTCAGCCAAATTTGCTTATCCATTATAATTATAATAGGGTCTCCCAATTCGAAGTGTTATTATTATTATTTTATTTATTTATTTTTTTTTTTTTTTCAATTATACATCTAAATAAGATAAATTATATCTTAAATATCCTTCTTTATCTCATATTCCTGTTCGTTGGTGATAAAAATGTTTTAAAAGATGTATGTTATTTAAGTAATTTTCTTAAAGTGGCTTTTTAAAAAATAACTAAATGAGTATGTTCTTTTCATTATAACCTCAACTTTTATTTAAAAATCCAAGGATTTAGTTTACATTATATTTTTGTCAGATTGTCCTCCAAGTTCCTAACTGGTTGTACCTGATTTTGATGTGGTTTAAATAAGAGACTAAGTGACACTCCTGTGTGTTTCGCGTGCCAACCCTGACTCGCTCATGTAATTTAGCTATTTTTCTTCATTATGCCAAGTTGCACAACCCTAAGATCTATCATTCGTATGGTAAGTGGTAATAAAGGCTAGGGATATTTATTATCTACCTTAGTTTAGTGCTTTGTGAGAGAATGTCTTTAAAATACCTTCTTTGTACCATCTAGAAGCTATAAGCAATACTTGTGCCAAGTCTCACGGTCTAAAGCCTAATACTTTTTGATAAATTTTGATCAGTAAGGCAATCGTATTTAGCTTTAATAGTTAAAGATTTCTATTGATATAACTGAATAAATTTAGTGATTTCTTTTTAATTCGCAAAACTTTAATAAAGTCCGTTATAATTACGTACCTGACCGACTAACCTCAATCCAATTTGGTTTGTCCATTTATATGTTGGAAACATCCCAATTGGATTCGTCTCCTTCTTTTGTTTTCCTAACTATGGTATTGCAAAGGTGAGTTTCAATACCAACGTCATATGATAAAATTACTTTTTTCTATTGCACATGTTTTACAAAATGTGCACCATGATCAAGTTTTTTTGGAACTACAGTGATTATTGAAAATTTCATTTTGTATATAACCAAACAAATCAATTTGTAAGTTATTTTTATGCGTGAAAGAAATTGTTGTACACAATAATTGTACTTGGATAAACTGGCAAAGTAAGAATCACATATAGTATTAATTATATAGTACCAACAATTTATCTCCTTTATTCAAAAATCGCTCGTCGCTAGTCAGGCCTGAAATGGTTTTTTGTTCGTATATTTAATTCAAAAACTGTTTTCTCACTCCTTACCAAACCTCTTGAACTAAACTAAATGAAATTTGGAGTGAAAAAGGTTTTTGTATTATATCTCGAAATTCGATTCTTCAAAAGGAGTAGAAACAACCCCTCCACGTTTACTTTTTTCCAAAAGAGTTATATTGTTATATTTTCATTAATTTGTTTGATAATTTATTTCAAACAACTGATTTAAAAAATCATAAACTTCACACCTAAGCTTCCCTAATTTGGTATTAATTGATAAATATTTAAAGCTCATTTCTACTAACTCTCACATGATTTAAGTACTTTGCATCCCCCTAAAATAGACTTATAGGGCTCTCTATACCTCAAAACGTTGTTATTTAGAACGGCAGCTGGCTGACCCTATTGTTGATGTCATGGGTTATAAAAACCAAGGAGGAGGGTAATCAGCTGTAGAGAACCACCCAGTAACGAAGCGAGGTCTGTCGGATAGTAAAATATAAATTTATAGCTAAAGCTAATAATAAACTGGAATTTTAAATAAATTAAATATAAAGCAAATTAAAAACAATTTTGTAAAATTTAATAAAATCACTCTTTTTTCATACATATATTCGATGAAAACTAATTATTGTACATGACTTTTATTATAAAAATTAAATCTAAAAATAAACATACAAACAAAAAAATAAAACATAATGAAAGAAATGTTTATGCATTTAATAACAAACTTTTTTAAAGATTGTGTTCATTTTTCTGTTATTGCTGTTTATTTTTGTTCATGTTCGTTTATTTTAGATCACACGAAAATTATGTACGTTGTTTTCATCAAGGTTAAATTTTAGAATTCAATCTATTTTTACACAGTGTTCTATATTTATCATTGTAATTAATAACAAAATATAATAATAACAGGTAAAGAAGGTGAAATATAAAATGTATTTCTATTGCGTCGAGAACGTTAAAATTAGTTTTGACTGTTTGTTGAATAAACAGGAAGTACTCTACTGCATTCATATATAAAACAACTGTCCACAATGTCAACTAAGGTAGACATATGGCCCATTCTAGCTACTGGGTCGGTATGCAGAACCCATTACCTAAACAATTCACAGAATGGCAGAGTATCAGCCAGTTGTTTCCCACTCTCGTGCCATGGTTGCCAACATATGAGCAATACCAGTACACCAGCACTATAATTGTTTTATTTTATTTCTGTAAAGTCAGCAAAATAACCGTCAGTATAAGTTGTATATATGTTCTTTAAATTTTATTTGTTGACGTTTGATTGTTCAAATTGGTAATAAACACGTTCCATTTACATAAAAACTCTACTATACAAATAAACCCTGCATTTTAAGTGAATTTAAAAAAAAAAGTAGTGATGAATATATTGTCGTACGTGTTTTATGAATCAATTTATGATGATTATGCTCAATAAGTTATGTCATAACATTTATATTATTTATAATGTTTGTTTAAGATACATTGTAACAATGTAAATAAAATTGTTATTGCTCAGTTAGTAAAATTAAGAGACACAAAAAAGACATAAAAAATAAATGTACTTCAACTGTAATTAGTTTAAAACTTAATAAGAACATTCATAAATATTAAAGTTTGAAAAATAAGGCTTGGAGATAAAATAACGAATGCGTGCCTTTGGCGAATTTATAGGGTGTAATTAATTGTTCTCCTTCGTTGCAATAAGGTTAATCGGGGCAAGCACTGTTAGGGTTAAGGTATTGTAACCCTGGGGCCATTAGTTAGACTAATGAGTTAGTCGGTGCCATAACAACAATTCACATCATGACTTGAATCCATTCCGGCACTTCAACTCAGTCTGTTCAAATATTTATATTCTTACAATCCATAAGGTCCTAAATAATATGGCAATTTCACTTTGGGTCTACTAACTGTCCTTTTATTCCACTTTGGGGCTACTAACTGTACTTTTATTCCACTTTGGGGCTACTAACTGTACTTTTATTCCACTTTGGGGCTACTAACTGTACTTTTATTCCACTTTGGGGCTACTAACTGTACTTTTATACATACTCATAATTAACTAAATTACACACGAAGAGATATTTACAGATCCTGTTTAGGACTTGATTCTAAACCACCATTATTTAAAATAATTAATTAATATTACCACACTCGAGTTAGTGTTCGCACAATCATGAGTTAGTGTCACAGATCGTGAACTGTCATTATTAAAAATAATAATAATAACTTCCACTACAGACTATAACATGAAGGCACGCTTCCACTGGACTGACTGACTCGTCAGCTGGGTTATGGTTCTGGAACTATGGTGGCAATTTTTCTGAAAAGGTGATCTAGATAGTTCCGGACTCCATTGCTGGAAAGTTCTGGCTTCGCCTACACACAAATTAACTGCCATTATAGGGCTGTCAAATTAGTTGTCATTATTGCTAGGACCTTCTGGATTGGCAGGAAGTACCGCAAATCACGCGCAGGGAAAGGAACGCAATTACGTGTGCGGTGCTTCTGTTATTGCCGTGATCCGTAACGATATGATTGGGTGTTGGTTTATCTGTTTTCTGTTTTTAATTCGTCTATTCTTAAAAAAGAAGAGGGTTGTCAGTTTTTTTTAACTTTACATTCATATTAATTTTATTAATACATCGGAATCCATCACAATATGTTGATAATGCATTGTTCATGTTATATAAATGTAAATTTAGGAGTTTTCAAAACAACCGGCCACAATCTCCTGTGGTTAAACCGTTTGACATAGAACAATGCAAAAACCTGTAAACCTAATAAATCTCATATGGCGAACGTTCTAAAATCGTTTTTGTTTCATTTAAAATACATGGTGTGCCTCAAAATAAAGATCACGGCTACTCTAATTTTTCTAATCTCAAAATTTTTTTAAAAGTAACATAGGTCATGTTACATCTCATTTTTAAGGTTTTTAAAGCCTTAACTTAAAGATTATAACTTTATTTAACTATATCTTAAAGATTATATGATTATTAACTTAAATTTTTTTAAATCATTTTGATATAAAAATTGTCAAATTATATTTAACCCCGAGGAATGAGTCGACCAAAATGTGATCAATTTCGGTTTTTAGAGACGATTTTACTACAACGCTTTTGTACGAGACAAGGATATTATGTCGCTATCCAATACTACGAATATCCTTTCAAATAACAATAAGATTGGTCATTTATCTCCTCATCTTCGAAATTACAAAAATCAGTAAAATTTTGAAAATAAATAGTTCTAAGTAAAAAACGTTAAATAGGACCATATTCCATATATATCATTCAAATTGAAGGTCTTTAAAACAAAACCCCGACACTTTTTGTATTTAAAGTTTGCCATATCTCTGTTCATTTTTAAATTGCGAAAAAAACCGTTTTTATCGTGAAAATAAGGATGGGTAAAAGGTTTTTAACATCAAACTATGTCATTCTGCATACCAAAATTAAAGATCTCTAAAAATAAAACCATTTTGTATTTTAAGTTTTGCAATTATTTAATACGGTTTTCAAATAGCTGATGATGAAAAACTATTTTTTTACTTTTCTTTAGGTTTTGAAATACATTTGGTTACACTTCTGCAACATAAATTACATACCCATAAATTTCAGGTACCTGAGGAACGTAACAGTGGAGGGAGATCAGGTCAAAGGCGAACCCAAGGTGGAGTTTACTGCTGATGGAGTGCTGAAGTCTGCTGAACTGAAAATAATGAACCTGAGGCCTGGTGTCAGCAAACAGCTCGTATGGGAAGAAGTAAGTTATTTCCATACAGCTGTTTCACGAACTGCCACCAATGTTTTTTTTTTTTTTTTTTAACAAGACTAATAATTTTTTAAGTATATATTCCAGTAAAGTGAGTACGTTAAAAGTATACATTCCATTAGCATAATTCAGCTTTTGTAATGTGTTTATATTTTATAAAAACGTTTGATGCAAAGCAACCTTTTTCAGTTAAAAAAATATTGTATTTATTGTTGTATAAGTAATAGATTATTTAATCACTTCTTAAGTTTGTCAAGAATGTTATTATATTAACGGGTTTCTTACTATTAATTTTTTATCAGACACTTTGAATACACTAATTTATAAGACTTAATGACATCTTGAGGATAATTTTTATTGTAATTAAATTGCCTCAACTATAAATATACAAAAGCTCTTGAATAATATCTCCAAAATAGAAATGTTAAGAATTTTAAAAACTCGTTGGTTTTTATGAGAAGTTGTAAACTAACAGTTAATATTTAGAAGGGATGTCAGCAAAACAAACATTATAAATTGTTTGAAATGTGTGACCATCACATCATATATGTTGTTCAGAATGTTAATATAAAAAATGATTTTATTCTTCCTTTTATTGTTAAAATTAAACAAAAAATATATATTCTAAAGATAGTCACTGCAAGTATCCTAGAAGAGCGGTATAAGTAACTAAAACAAGGTCAACATAAAATATCTTGCAACTCGTCTTCCTCCGTCTCGCTTGATTCTCCGTCTTATTTTTTCACATTAGGTAGACAATAAAAGAAAATAAATTACAGCTTATATCTTCTTTGTAGTTTTTACTAGGTACAGTAGATTGATTTAGTTTTCAAATTTTATAAGAAATAAAAGTAAACTGGTTTATACAACTTAAATCGATAACTATTAAAATTAATTGAAACTATAACAATAGAAGTTACGTTTTTATTTTTTTATGCCTCCGAAATCCAATTGTTTGTTCCAATATTCAGTTCTAATTTAGAAATCAGTTTCTTAGTTGATATATAAATAGTCAGTAGAAATAAAAAACAAGTGAACGTATGCCAACTTATATATACATATTAATATATAGGAAAATCATTATTTATTTGTGAGTCCTTAAGGTCTGAAGATGGTCAAAGTGATTTATAATAATAGACCACTATATTATTAGTATATTTGATTTCTTATATTGTAATACATTTTTTGTGTGACAATAACTTTTTTTGTACTCAAGGTTGGAGATAGACAAAAAGGAAGTAAGATTCTACCCATATATTTTCCAGTTACGTGTTAGGATAACAATGTTGAAATGTTTATTTAATAGTACATATTTTAAAGTACTGTAGTTTAGTTTAGTAAATTAAATTATATTTAATTTTGATTATTATAGTAGGCCTAATCTGTTTTTAAAATCAAACAAAAAATATAGATTTTTTTTATTTTGTATTTAACTCATTCATTGTTGTCCACACAAATAAAATAATAATTTATTAGTAAAAAGTACTTTTTAATTTCTATTTTAAAACCATATCACTAAAAGTATATATTTTTATATATTATTTATACTTTAGTTAAATAAAAAAAAGTAACCTAAAAATGCCAAATAACATTTTGTGTAATGTTTACGAAGTTACAAAATCATAGTGAACCAATGACATAGCTTATAAAATTGTATTCTTGTTCCTATTTAATATTAATATGATAACAAAAAATTATAAAATTGATTTGTTAAATAAACATATTTTTAGTTTGCCAATATATACCACTTGATGTGTTTTACATAATATAACACTCGTTTTATAAGTTTAATTGTTGCTCGTAAACATTAAACCACCATAACCGTAAATTACTCTATCAACAGAAATTTAACAGAAAGAATCTTTAAATGAAGAAGAATTACAAAGATAATTATTTATAATTCTGACATTTTTAAAGAAAATGTTACCAACATTTTTTTAATAAATGATGATCCCGGAATGCTGCTGGGCGTGTGATAGAGTTTTTATGACAGCAGCGAAGCTGATAAGCAGCTATTTGAAATAAAGAAGTACAATTTACCTCTCCAAGCAATATTTTTATCATTGCCATTCGCATAGTAATATTATACATAAAATGAGTATCTTATGGTGGATGCTTATTTTCTAAACAACTATTTCAATTTAAGTCTTTTTTATAGAATTTTATTTTTACATTTATTCCGTAGCAATAAATATTTATTTATTTTTTCATTATCTACTCATGGAATTTTTCTAACCATTTTGATGAAACATTCAAAATGTTATTTCAATTTAAAGTCCTTAATTGGCAACTTTTTTTATTTAAGTTCTTTTCATGTAACGCATTGCAAGGATTGTATTGTACCTATATTTTATAAGATTGTACTTTCTGTCAAATTCAAAAATTGTTCATCACATATCTATTAGTCCCTTCTTAGTATTTTGTTTGTTTATATATATTTTACATTTATTATACTTTAAGAGATCAAAATAAACCTATGGTGATAAGTTTTAATTTTATCATTTACAGCAACAAAACGGTTGGTCCATTTCATATTCCCATTACGGTACCTTAAAAACCAGTCGTTTCATCAAGAAATACTAAACGCTTGAATCACAAAAGAAAAGTTCACACTTTATATAAATTAGCACAGTAAAGATTTCAGCATAGTTTTTTTTTTTTTTTTTTTTGTCAATACCTCTGTACGTGTATGGGTGGGTGGGTGGGTCAACAATACCTCTGTAGGTGTATGGGTGGGTCAATACCACTGTAAGTGAGCGCGCGCGCGTGCGCGTGTGTGTGTGTGCGGGAGAGAGAGAGGGAGAGAGAGAGAGAGAGAGAGAGAGAGAGAGAGAGAGAGAGAGAGAGAGAGAGAGAGAGAGAGAGAGAGAGAGAGAGAGAGAGAGAGAGAGAGAGAGAGAGAGAGAGAGAGAGAGAGAGAGAGAGAGAGAGAGAGCATTTTTAAATAATGGTTTAAGTGAAAAATTCAACAAAAAACTACATTATTAGCTGCCTATTGCATTATGCAACAGCTGACAATAAATTAATAGATGCTCATTGGCGAAATTTCCGCCACACAACTAATAGGAGAAAAATACGAAGAAAAGAATGTTGACTCGTTAGTGAGAAGACCAGTGATAAAAAAAGTGAGATTACGTTAGGTAAGAAGGTTAGATTTGATATTTTAGTGGGCATAAAAATCAGGTTAATAATTTTTGTGGAATGAAAGCGAGGTAAGGAAAGTTTGTGGGAATGAATGTAGCTATTTTAAAAATAATAGTGAAATGAGGATTTTTAAAATTAAAGTGAGGAATTTAATTGATGTAAAGAAGAAGTGGTAGTCATGTGACAAGAATTAACAAAGACAACTGACAACACTGCTGTGACGTCAACACCATGAAATAACATACACTTTTTTTTGTTATACTAGGTTAGGTTATGTTAGGTTAGGTTATGTCAGTTTATGTTAAGTTTCTTGAGATTCATCTTATTTGAGAGGTAGGTGAATCACCATATTGCAGGCATCTTATAATATTCCAGGTTCATTTTGTTTATGTAATTTGGTTTATTTACTAATATAAAATAGTTATTTAATTAGCATAATGCGTGTTGGTACATATACAGTACAAGTAAACGTCACACAACACAAATGCACAAATATATTACAATAAGTACAAAATGTACAAATATTATGGTGATCGATTTCGCAACTTCCTCAGACCAGAGGGATTCACAAAATCACTGTCTGAGGAAGTTGAGCGTGGTTCACCGAAAACGTAATAAATTTGTGTTCTGTGACTTTTACATGTACTGTAATATAAAATGTAATTAAAGCATGAATTTTACAAAAAATATAGTTTTGACTTTTTGTACTAATGATAGTGTAATCTTAGTGATAATTTAGGGTTGTCTTTATGTATACATAAGATGTCTTTATGTATATATTTTAAGACATGTACATCATCAGTTAGTTACAAAATAGTTCAGTATTCTTTGATAAGTAAAAGCAATATTTTTATAATTTGTAAATTTAAACTATATCAGATAATTTTTTAATGGATATCGCCCTCGCTATTCTCGATCTGATGAATCTCCCAACTTGACAAGAGCGCGTTTAGTGGCATTTGAGTGAACCGCTGGCATGCGTGTTGATAAGAGCACACAAGGCTGGCAATTTAATTCAATATAAATAGTAAAAATAAATATATTTAGAATAATATGAAAAATATAATAATAAAAAAATAATAAGAATAAAATAATAATAAAAAAAAAAATAATAAGAAAATATCCAACCATGAAATTTATAAAATGCTAATTTTCAAACAAGTCTGGTATCAGAAACGCGCCGATAAAGACTGACATTTGACAACCACTCAAGGCGTTAAGGCGTCGCTTTGGTTACGACTGGTTAATATCATCATGTCATCGGTTGTAGCATTTTAAACCTTCTCGTAGTTCTAGCATTTTCTGTAAGAGTGCTCTGAGTCAAGTCGGGATTCAATAAATTGACTGTAATTGGTCCACTACAGACCCTTGTACTCGTTGGTTTCAGATCGGGGTCTGGAAGTCATGGGTACCGGAGGGTCTGGATATCAAGGACATCGTTTGGCCAGGGAACTCACACACTCCTCCCCAAGGAGTACCGGAGAAGTTCCACCTCAAGATTACCTTCCTTGAGGAACCCCCGTACATCACTATGGCACCACCGGACCCCATTACCGCCAAGTGTAATATGAATCGTGGAGTGATCTGCCGCGTGGCTACAGATCCTGATACCGCTGAGTGAGTAGAAAGTAATGTATTCTAGTTAGACTTTTCTGTTTACACTTTTGGTTCTAAACTTAAGTATAAAAAAACATAAAATAGTTTTTACGTTTTATTTCGTTTTATAAATTAATTTCAACGACTTTCTAAGAACTTAATTAGCAAAATTTCCTTCGATCTTAAAATATTTTAGAGACAAGAGAACAAGTAAAGTTTTTTTTTTTTTTTATTATTATTTGCTACTGATATTCTAGTATCTGTAATGATTTAATCTTACATTGTTACCCTATAAGACAGTAGGACTAAAAGAAATTCTAGTAACTTATGGTATGGTTTCCAATCAGCACGAATCTCTCCCCAAGAGGCTGATCGTGGAGTTACATTTTCTCAAATCAAACTAAAATCTAGGTCTACTAGTAGCCCTTTAAGAGTTTGTTCATTAGCTGATTTTAAAGATTTTAACTTTTACAATTTTGTTTAGTAAATGCTCAATGATGATTCAATTAATTTTGAAATTAGAACAATTATAAGTACCTATATACAAAAATTAAAGTACGCAAAGCATTCATCATTGTCCATTAATACTTACAAAATGACGTATCAAAAACGATGATAAAGGAAAAAATATGTAAAATTTCATCTTAAGATGGCCTTTCCCAAACTGCCAGCCATCGCTGGGAAGTCAACAGCTATACTCGTATAGTAGACAGGCGATGTTACCGTCAGCGGGCCAAAACATGTTTTTTTTTATTTCAACTGTACGGTTCGTGTGTTCACTATTATAACGAGCTATAGTGAACACTGTACGGTTATCGAAGGTACAATAAAGTGGACCTTAAGTTAATAATATGAGTTTTTAATTTATAATCGTCAAGAATGACATTCGAAGTTACACATATTTAACTGCAAAACATAATAGATATATATAACTGTATTTTTTACATAAATCTACTTGTTGTCCACTAGAATAGGTGGTCCTATCAACTGACACTTCAATGTTTGCAATAAAATCATTAATACTGACCGAATCGTTTAAATGGAACCCAATGTTTTTGGCTTTTTTCGTGGAAAACCTACTACCTTAACGGTTTAATATTGTTGTTATGGAGAACATACTCAAAACTTACATTCTTACATATGAGACGCCGACACAACGTTGTTGGTATTTTAAGGCGAATATGAATGATTATATGAGTGTAGGATGAGTGTAGCCTGGTTACTAACTGAGTTCAACTGTTCCTCAGAAAGGGCAATTTATCAGAAAGCCCAACAGCCAGGGCAACTAAGGGACCTACAGCTTTACGTGGTATCCGAACCACGTAGTGTTGATCTGATTTTCAGCTAATTGACAAGCCTGATACTCAGTTATCTCCCCCACACAACATCCGTACAGTGATTACCATCCAACATGGACACCCCAGACTTCTCTAGTAGTGTCCACGCCGATAGCAACCATTGAGCGGACGGCTATTAAGAGGACCGAGCATCCAACCTATCGCCTACAATCTCCCAAACACTTTGTCCCCAAGTAGCTGGGTTACAGCACTGCGCCACCAGTGCCGACAATATGGCCGACCACTCTAATCTTTTCAAGAAAATAAAATATTATTTACTATAATATATCTGTAAAAATGTTTCCACTCTCAAGAACAGGAACGGGAACATAAACTACCGAATGTAAGAAGACCTTAATCCCAAATTTAGGTTAGGATACACATTATAAAAAAGGTTTTAAATAGGAAAGCATGTTATACACAAAAACGTCATTCTCCCTGCATCGTTCACTATTTCACCACCCACTAAACTTTACTGCTCCACATCTCACCTTATCGGCTTGTGTCACTCGACATTCTGCGCACTCGATTAAACAAATGTCGAGTGACACAAGCCGATTAAACAAATGAACCTCGTTCGTCACCTGATAGAGCTCAATGATGACTCTTCAATACATTGTATCCAGAACCAATATATTTGAGATTACTGCAAACTAACTAGAGAAAATAACATTTTTTTACTACGTTTTTCGTGAGTTTTTTGCGTGAAATGAATATCTTAATGGTAATTAGATAACCTTTTTTGTTTAAATTTCATAAAATAATTATACAATTATTATTTTTTTCTCTACAACAGTATAAGTTTTGTTTCCAAAAATAAATGAAATGAGAAATGATATTTAATGATATAAGAATTTATCAAATCAAAAATATCACCCCGAATAGAGATGAATACAACTACCCAACAATATGGTTTACAAAGAAATAGAGCATTAAGAAACACACCCGTGCTCGTGGACTCGACTGTACATTTCGTTCTCACGAGGTAGAACTATTTCATTTTGCAATCAAAGACTAACTAGTATTTTACATATACGGTACCTAAACAAATAATAAAGTTTAGTTTTTTATGATCGCACAGATGTTACAAAAAGATAATATATTCTATATATTTTTAAAATACCTAAACCATATGTTATTTGTTTATTTAATTGAGATTATTGAAATAGATAAGAAACGTATTAAATTAACACTATTTAAATGTTACTACAGTATGAAGAAATATTATTTAACAGTATCTAATAATTATTCTAGGCCTCATTAAAACGATTCAGAAATAGTGATAATTATTTGCAATAAATTAAAAAAAACAGGCTATATTTACAAATAGAATTAATACAAAACGATTATTTACCGGTGAATTTCAATTTACACTGGTAACTAATATTTTCTCGTTTGCAACCGCCTGATCAGTGTAACGTTTTCATAAAAGTACCCCCACCCCACCCTGCCTCTATTAGCCTCTTCTCAAAACCACGCGCGACTTTAGGCTGGGCCAACTGTACTTGATGAAGGATGCCTTAAGATAAAATACAAAATAGTAAAAAGAATGTTTGAAAACAAATTAATGACTGATTGAATCAAATAAGTAAAAAGGATACGAGAGACCTTTATAATTTTTCTTTTATGTGAAATTTGACAAAAATGTGTTCTTTTATGGAATCAACTCAAATCTATCAGACTTATATAACAGAAAATTATAGAAATTGGGTTATAAAAACTATCTAATTAATACATTAGAGAAACAACCCTAAAAGCAAACATAAAAACTCAACATAAGACATAATAATAGATCAATAAATGTATATGAGAGTTATTGGATAAAACTAGAAAGGATTAGGGGATATTGGAGAAAGATAAAGTTAAGGAACAAGACAAAGACTAACTGTAAATGACTAAAAAAGTCCAATTGTGCCCTTAAACGTTTAAATATATAGGGTGCCACAAAAAACGTGTCCTGGCTGTTCATTTTCCGACTTTACACCTAATTTAGAGCAAAAAATAAAGGATTAAGTTTTCCGAATTCCGCTCCGTTTAGTGTCTGCCTTTTGGCGTTTTTTACAACAAAATTAATTCAACAACAGCTGTTCAATCGACTTATCGACTTACTTAAATTTTTGCATACTTCTTGACGTTAACATTAATTACTAAGCAGTGACAAAATTGAGTTTTGTTCAGCCATTCCAAAGTGATGGCCATTTAAAATTTTAACTCCAAATATCTTGTAAACCTTTAGGTTTATCAATATTATACAAGAACTTAATTTTTTTATAATTTTAATACAAACCTATTGATACTGTATCTTTTATTGTAGATTAACCTCCATTCTCAATGTGTTTTTCTTCTTCTTCTTTTTGCTGTTTATTAATATAAAAAAGTAAGTAAAACCTCAAGTAAATCGATTAAATCGTTTCTACGAGAATCGAGAACCGTTACTCGTAGAATCGAGAACCGTTACTCGTAGAATCGAGAACCGTTACTCGTAGAATCGAGAACCGTTACTACGAGAATCGAGAACCGTTACTCGTAGAATCGAGAACCGTTACTCGTAGAATCGAGAACCGTTACTCGTAGAATCGAGAACCGTTACTCGTAGAATCGAGAACCGTTACTACGAGAATCGAGAACCGTTACTCGTAGAATCGAGAACCGTTACTCGTAGAATCGAGAACCGTTACTCGTAGAATCGAGAACCGTTACTCGTAGAATCTACATTTTCTGGTGACAACCGCGTCAAGGTACTATCAACAATATTCACAAGATAACCAGACGTTTCGCCCTTATTGGCATCCTCAGTGGTTTCTCTGAGACTGATGATGGCACATCACAGAATGGGCGAAACGTCTGGTTATCTTATAAATATTGTAGATAGTACCTTGACGCGGTTGTCACCGGAAAATGTAGATTCTAGTTATGACACCGGCCGCTTAAGTCTAAGTTCTACGATTTAACCGTTCTTGAGTTATTAATTTTGTTTAAAAAAAACCGCAAAAGGACAGACACTAAACGGATTGGAATTTGAAAAATCCTTATCCTTCATTTTTTAAATCCTAAATTAGGTTAACAGCTAAAAGGTTAAAATTAACAGCTATGATGCCTGTTTTGTGACACCCTGTATGCCATATGTTTATGACGTTTTATTTTAATAAAAGAATTATGTGATGGTTTTAAAAAACTTCAAAATACATATTGCAATCGGGTTTAGTGTGATTTTGATTATAATCCACAGGATATCATATCAGGTAATTGCTAAATAACAGGTATCTAATTTAGTCTGCGGTGAGTAATTGATGTTTTGTCGATGTCATTAGGCTTACTCGGTTGTTACGGCCTATTTACTTGATTGGCTAGTACTTATGTATCTCTTATTAGGCGTATCTCAAACTTATTGCTACGGTAGTAAAAGATCAAAATCTTCAGATAAACAGTAAATGTATCTTTTAACCTATCCTCTGAGAATCCTTCTTTAGAATAAGTGTTCAGAAAATGTACCAATTTATTATTTTACACCCTCTTTGAACTTAAAATTTCAAATTCCTGAAATAGATTGTTTCAATAAGATACGAATAAAATAAACAGATAAAATGCAAGTAAATTGCCTTAAAGATACATGTTTAAGAGTTGTTTTAGTGTAATAGTACCGAGAGACCAAGCTTCGCTCAGTTGAATTTTGCAAAGTGAAGATCCATTTCTCCCATAGGATCCTGAGGATCGTTTTTTGTTGCTCTACCTTTTTGGTTAGAATTAAAATTTCGTTTCGGAGGTCTTCCGCGTTTACCTTTAGCCTCTTTGTGGATCTCGGCCTACGGCCTCGCGGGGGAAAATTCCGTCTGCGGCCACTCTGCCTGCTACAATCCCATTTCTGGATCTAGACATGTCACCTCGTGAGGAAGATTGATCTACGGCCCTCTTAAGCAGTATAACTGAATTTTATTTTTTGGGGCAGTGAAGCCTATAAACATAGTCTCTTCCAAAATATGTTGGTATATTAGTAATTAAGAGACGAATACGTTTAATTTGATACCCCACTTGGGTGTATTAATTTACATTACCCAATTTTGGATTTTTTAGCATATTTTTTATTTGGGGTGGGGGGCAGAGTCCTTAAATGTTTTCTCTTCCAAAATGTAATGATATAATGTGATTTAGGAGATAAATGCCTATAGTTTGATACACCACATTATGCTAGAAGTCGATAACGATTCCTTTTTGTTTTTCTAGTAGAAGTCCTTGATACGGGACTTTTTTCTGACGTCCCTGGGGCAGGAATCAGAATTTTCCCAGAGTTGATACCAGTGCTAATCGATTTTTCGTGTTCGAAAACCCCCCAAAAATTAAAAATCCTTAGAGCCAAAAACAAATTCTGTCCGGACGTGGCTTGTTTTAGATCATAAGATTACATCATTTTATATTTAATTCCGCTAAATGAACAATGCAATATTTCGTTTCAACTCGTGAAATTTATCACATTTTATTTTTTTTCTTATTTAAAACTCAATCAGAGATTTTGAAGGATATTTATTTGAGAATTATTGTAATTTGAGTATAATGATCGAAATTGTTCTTTGTAGCTACGGTTGACTGGTCCTTACAAAGAGAAATGTATTATAACTTAGGGGAGCTTAGAGCTTATCGAGGAATTCAAACCACGCAGTATAACTACAATGTTTTACTAGCTATTAACCATGATATTTGTTGATATTGTTGTGGTATAAATAACAAATCTTGCTATTTTAAGTTATAAATAATTTATATTTTGGGATTAACCAACATAGTTCCGAAAAGTAATTTGCTTAACACATAGTTTGTCTAATTAAAACGAAAGCGTGTAGAATTTGTCTCATGACCGAAAATCGATTATGAAATTAAAGAAGTATCAAGATGTTGCAACTTTTGTAATTTTTAATTTGCACGAGAGCACGAAAAGTAATATCTGTCAGCTGTCACAGTTCTGAAAAAACGTGTCCCCATTATTCACGTGGGTTTTGCAGACCCCTTATTAAGTAACTTGTTTTACTGATCGTTGATGTTTATTCTAGTTGATTGCATATTTTTAAAATTAATAGTATGACATCAGCATACACTGTAAATACTGCTAGACTATTCAAGCCCTGATAAGTATATATGGAATCCCTAACAAAATATTTATTGACAACGGACTAAATTTTTCGGGACAGCTGGTGATGAATTTTTGTAAACAATTATACATAAAAATAAGTGATCACATCAATTCGTAATCTACCTTATGATGGTCGAACTGAAAAAGATACTCATAAAGGATGAGAAACTTATCTTCAAAATGTTCTTTTTAAATATTCTTCCTAAATATTATTCATTATTCATCAATAAGATATATATTCCACCGATCGTAGATATATGGGCGGATAGACACTGAATGAGTGTGATTTATTTATTTATGAATTATACAAACGGCACCAATTAACAAATAGTAACATAGATGGCTCCAATAATTCCATTAATCAGTAATCAACAATAATAAACGATTAAACAATAACTAACAAAGATAAACTATCCAAATAATAACAAGAAGAAAACAAATTCACTAATAAATTAACAATACGTTAAAAATACAAAAAACGTATGTAATATATAAACAATGCAAAAATATCAAAAACAGCAATAGATTTTATGATATGGAAAATAGTCAGTGGAGCAAAACCACCCTCCGGGACCACTACCTCTCATTGGTTGAGCCGGTCGATCTCAGCAGCGACTCGCTTCACGGCTTGGATGTGGAAGTGAATAAATCCACAGAAGTACACATCCTGTTTCCAAGACGCATCATTCGAGGAATAGGGGAGTGAAAAGAATAGTTCCTGCCAGCAAAGCCAATACCAAGAAGGCGCTGATGTCTGGTCGGGGTTGATACATGAAAGCGTATTCTCTCTAGTAATTCAGAGTAGTTTATTTGTTGTTCATATTCTTGTACAGAGAGGATATATCCGCCACTTTTCTTCTTTCCTCCAAACTATGAAGATCGAGCATCCCTGAAAGATCATGAATGTAGATAAATGAAGGCAGTAATTATTTCTAACTAAGGTCGACTGTTGCTTAGAAAGAGCCATTTTTAATAACACAATAAGCAGGTAAACTAAGGGACCTGTAGCTTTATGTGGGATCTGGACCATGTAGTACTGGTCTGATTTGCAGCTAATTACAAGCCATTTATTCAGTTTCTTCTATACACAACACGGCAACCCCAGACTTCTCTAGTAGTGTCCACGCCGATAGGAACTATTGGGTGGACGCCGTGTCGTTAGCATAGAACCTATCGCCTATAATCTCCCTAACCCGTTGTCCCCAAGTAGCTGGGTTACAGCACTGCGCCACTTCAACCCTCGTCTAACTAGAGATACGTCCCTTGATGAACTATTCATACTTGTCATCGTTTAGACGCCAACTGGATGTAATTCATCCAGAAATAAAGTCTTAAGAGACAAAACAATTCAAGATTTGACATACTGGTAAAACAGACATGGCAAAATAATTTGGTAAGCTGCAAAAATTAAAAACAGATTTGGAAGTAATTTATGAAAGTTGGAGTCGGAGGGAGACTAATTAAAACATGCCGGCCTGTTAAGAAGTGAGGGTGTTAAGTGCCAACTAAAACATGACTTAATGACGTGAAATCATTAATTGGTATATATAAAAATCATTACCAACCTACCGCCCAACTTGACCTCACGCTTGGTTAAGTCGCGCACCAATTAAGGTGGGTGCAGATTTGTTTGTTCATTAAGAAAAATAAACTTCACTTAACATGCTTTTTTAACATATATTTAAACATTCTTGAAACTACTAGTTGTTATTTCCATGCTATGACAAAATTTTTTTCTTTTAAATTATTTAATTGAGGTATTTATAAACATAATTACCAGAGGAAAATATTCTCTTATATTAAATAGAGGAATGGGCAAGATTACATAAATATAAATGTAACATAAAGGCAAGCTAAGTGAATTCAATATTGCATTTTAATAAGGCGTTTGTCCTCCAAAAGTGGTGTCTACGAATAATTGCAAAAAGGAGAATGTTCAAGTTCTGTAAGCTCCTGTATACGAATTAGTTTTTTTTTTTTGAAGCAACCCAAATATTTTTTAACAGTGGGAATTTTCATAATTATCAAACACAATCTAGAGAGAGAGCTTGTACCTGTTTATGGAGATGAAAAGGACATCTTTTGCGACAAACTTAACAAAATTAACGTTCACTCGAGAAGAAATAAAAAAATATACTTTCTTGGTAAATACTACCATTGTTTACAGGATTTATTATTTTTAAATCTAGTTTTAGTTACTTGACGTGTAATGTAAATATGTATTTTTACATGTACGAATAAAGATTTTGAATTTGAATTTTGAAGTGAGAAAGTTTTACTAAAATTTGGTCTGTTGCTATTTTTAAGTTCTAAAAGAACCTGTTTATTGTTAAACAATGACATTTGTATGAAAATTATATTCTTCCGTAAAGTTGTATTACATATTAGCTTAACTCGAAGGACCACACGTTGAAAAAAAAAATGGGTGGCTAAATTGATCACTGGCAGTTACCCTATTTGATCACGGACGGCTACCCAAGTTGAAGATTGGAATCCACCCACTGGTGAAATAACCTTTTTTCACATAGAGGCTTTACGGCCCACCCACTCACCCTTCACATAGAGGCTTTATGGCCCGCCCCGTAAATTTGCCCGTCACATAAAGGTTTGATGGCCCATCCACTCACCCTTCACATAGAAGCTGATGGTTCACCCACCCGGCTTCACACAGAGCCTTGAATGCCCGCCCACCCGGCCTTTACATAGAGGCTTAATGGCCCACCTATCCACCCTTCACCCTGGTAGAGGGAAAAACCGGTCTTTCGACATTTTAGTTAAAATGCTTCGAAAATCAGACCAACACTACGTGGTTCGGATTCCACGTAAAGCTGTAGGTCCCATAGTTGCCCTGGCTATTGGGCTATTAATAAATAGTCCTTTCTGAGCTAAGTCGAACTCAGATAGTAACAATGACTACGTTCATTTCGTTCATCTACACTCATCACACTCATTCAACCCTCATACTCGCCTATATCTTTACGATCGGCGTCTTTAATGATGATGATGATGATAATGATTACCGTTCTAGATTTTCAGGACTGTTCCTGCCTTATAAAACATACTTACTTTTTCACTTTACGACAGTTCAATCCAGGCCAAACATTTTTTTACTTCACTTAGCAGTTCACATGGGCCTGTATGCCTGTGCGTGAATTTATTCAACTTAAGTACCGACCGTTAATCTCAGTAATATATTACTTTTATATTATTCTTTTAAAAGTAATATAAATCTAAATTTTATCTGCTTTTTTTTAATAAAATCGTCTTTTTGGTGTAGGCCTACTAAGTTTTAATTGGTAAATTTATTTTGAGTTGTAGAGTTTTAAATAGTTTTTATTGGTATATATTAAATATGGATGCCAGATATTCATACTAACCATGGATAGCTATATACACGTTTACGGATATATACGGTACTGTAAAATACTTTTAAAATCCAAATCTTTTTACCTTAGCTGAATGGCAAAGTTTACTAGTAAAGTTTCTACATTATTTTATGAATAATACTATTGTATAATTAAAGCAGAAATTCCTTATATCAAATGTGTTACTTTGTGAAACGATACACAAAGGAACAAAAAGTCCTCACTCGTTATGTAGAGTCTGGATTTCCACAGAAAACCCTCCTTTTCTTTCTCTTTGGTCTTAATACAGAACAGGTTTGAATTAATGGTGGTTTTGTTTTCGTATAAATTGTTATTTAAATAATATAAGTACTCCTAAATAAGTCATACTAAATTACTCAATTTACTGTAAAAGTACTTAATTACTTTCGAATAGGATAATGGGATAAGTAATATCTTTTCTTGTAAACTACTAATTCAGTTTATATATATATATATATATATATATATATATATATATATCTTAGCGGGCGTTTAAATTTTACATAGGTCTGTCCAGATATTTAATTACACTAAATAAGATAAATACTGTATTCTCAATATACACTAAAAAAATATTTAATATTGTCGATGAATTTCAAAGTCCAAACAAGTATCAATACGCCATTATAAATTATAGAGTAAAAAAATATTTAACGTATATAAACATTAACAATTGATGTTAATCCACTCACAATACGTGTTTGATAAACTTATTGTATACTTTATTTGCTTATGTTAGGCTAATCAATATTAGATACTACACAGAAAAAAACGCCTTCTTCACAAATTTCTGAATTATACTAAATTTCAAATTCATTTATTCATTATTTAGACGCAGATCTTGAAGATATGAGTGAATATGATTTGCGAATGAATTAGATAAGTGTAGATAAACGAGTGTTCATTTTATTCACTATTACTAAGTATGGTTAAATGTTCCTTAGACTTTTTTAAATAGCCACGCTAACTACGGGACCTACAGCTTTACGTGGAATCCAAACCACGTAATATTGCTCTGATTTTCAGCTAATTGACAAGCCTGATACTCGGTTCTCTTCCACTATTTTCAACATCTGGACACTGTCTCCAACCCCAGAGAAAAAAGAATCTGCTGGGCAGGCCAGCACCTTGTCAGTCCCCCCCCCCATCCACCAGGATAATCGTAGTAATTATTAATATAGATGTATAAACGTGTGCATTAATTGTAATCTATCTATAGCTGCCACTGAGGCTGCAGTTATAAAAAAGTGACTTATATTTTTATTTCTCTGTGCTCACACCAACAACAGTTTAAGTGTAAGAGAGGACATAACAGTCCTAACTTTTCCTTAATAAATAAAGCAGTTTTCATTTCATTTCGCTCCGCTTCACTTCACTTCATTCTTCAATTTCAAAATATAAGTAAATAGAAGTATATATCCTTTCCAAAGTCGCTCAATGTATATAAAGTTACAAATAATTACTAATATCACATAATAATTATTGAGAATATTGTAAAACGATCCCTAAATATAATTTGGACAATAAGCTCTTTCTTTTCACACATTGTAAATTTATAGGTAGAGATATTAAACTATGTTTTAGTAAAACCCAATCTACATGACTGCTATGCGCTATCCATCCACACGTAACCAGATATTCGCGCAACTATCATGACAGCCATCCAGCCATTTGTAATGGGATGTTTTTATCGTCTCCGATAACACGACACGTCGCACAAAACACTCGTCCTAATGACAGAGAAGTCCTGTAAAGTAAAGAACGAAGTCCTGTTCAGTGAACAAAAACCTATTGTAGCGGCATCGACAGTGCACTGCGTTGATTTAGGGTTTCCAATTATCTCGAGACAAAAGGGCTTTCAACCCTTAACACCAGGTGTAATTCATTACTTGCCACAAACGTTCAATTTATAGGTCTCAATTTAGTAATACATATATGGCAAAACCAATGAAATGTGTTCAAATAAAAAATACAATTAATACTGCTGAATATTTTTTATAACCAAGCAATGGAAGTTCATTTAGTTATTCTGAGTTCGCCGTGGTATTCAGATGTTTCAGTTATGAAACCGCTAGCTAGCTTGTGTGTATTTTAATAACTGTGCGTATTTTGGGAAACCTCCAAGAACTTCGTGTAAGTCACTCTTTAAGGAGGCTAAAGTTTTAAAGTTCCCGTTAATTTATATCTTAAACTGCGTAACATTTGTTCATAATCACCTTCACCTTTTCAAACCAAATAATCCCCAACATCGTCTCAATCTTCGTCACACCAAATAAATAAAATCCCTACCCGTAAAACTAAATTTTTTTAAAAGCATTTATTAATCAGTGGCATTAAACTTTACTATGTTCTCCCAGCCTCTATGGAAGTAAAAGCAAGACCGTATTTTGAGAGGGAGGTTAAGAGGTTTTTGATGCAGAGTGCCTATTATGGTGTCAGGGATTTTGTTGAGTGCGCTGATCATACTGGTTTAAGCTAAGGTGAATGGCCACCTGTATAAGCTGTACTTCATTTTAGAAGTAACCTAGAGTTTAGTTTTATTTTAATTATTCTATGTTAATGTTACCATATTCAATTGATTTAGGTTATTTTTAATCACCTAATGTAATTTATTGTTGATGCTATTTTGCAGTGTAATTCTGTTGTCAATAAAGAATTTTTGAGTTCTGAGTATGTAATTCCGCGCGAGCTAAAATCTCATAAAATACAAAGAATATGTGAAGTTTTTTCAGGAATGAAAATATTGTATTACTGTACGACAAAATACGAATGATGTAGACCTGTGTAGTCCTGTTACTAACTAAGTTTGACTTATGCTCAGACCACAGCCAGGAGAAAAAGTTCTATAGCTTAATAATTTTGAATCTGAACCACGTAATATCGGTCTGATTTTCTCCTCGATGCTCTTCCCTGAAAAATATTCGAACCCTGATCACGATCAAATACGGACAACCCTAACTTTTCTATAAGTCTCCTCCAGATCAATGACAACCGTTGAGCGTACGCCGAGTTGGCTTGAGAGTCAGCTATACCTGCCGCCATATTGGATTTGATTCTAGATAAAGCCAATTTTAATTTCAAAAAAAATTACAACTTCGTTCACGAGTATACAATTTTAATCTTGATTTTTTTTTAAGAGGACACAATTATCTAGTGCCCCTGATATCAGGTATTGTTACGTGTTCTAATTATTCTAGTTTCTATTTTTAATGTATTTAACTGTATTTTATGGTAGCTTGTATAATTTTAGTTTTATGTTTGCTGTTTTAGGATAGATATAACAACTGCTCACAGAAATGGCACCTACTACCAGTGCTGTTCTGGTTTCTGCATTGATCTGCTGGAAAAGTTTGCCGAGGAGCTGGGCTTCACTTACGAGCTGGTCAGAGTGGAAGATGGGAAGTGGGGTACACTTGAGGTAAGAGTTGTTGTCATTCTTCCAGATGTCTTACTATTCTAAATAACTAAATGTGTTCTGTGAGCAATTGTATTGAAGTTATTTTAAGATGTATCAGGATATAATAATTGAATAATTTACTGGTCAAAAATTAAAACTGTTAAAACAAGTAAAATTAACATAAATTATTGATAAAAAGCATTCCAATGATCCCTCGTCTGCCATATTTATATCAATCATACTTTACATAGTTTACTTTCAATCAGAATCTAAAATGATACTATCTATAAATTGCTGTCATTTGGCAATACTGTTATTTAATTATAACTGTTTTTAATATCACAATTGAGACTAGGTTATATGTTCTCAAAAAAAAAAAAAAAATGTTTCTCTTCCAAAATGCAGTTACCATTTAGGTATGCAGAAACTACTATCAGCATATGGGCTGATAGATTATTTGTGAAGAAAAGTCTTTGGATCAGATAAATCTTGACTAGCATAATGCTGCAGCATAAGAAATACAACACATCCTTGCAGTAGTCCATATGTTGGCAAGATGGAAACGATGGCAAATTTTGGAAGAATCCCATCGGTTTGAATAATGTAGTCTAAATTAGTGAGTTACATATAAAACTCAGTAGATATAAATATACATTTATGTATTTCAATCACACATTTATTGGTTTTGATCTGTCAGTGTTATTTTTTAAATAAGAAATGTAATGTTAGTAGATAATTAAAATAAATTAGAGTTGATTTTTTTAAATTTTTTATTTTAAACATTTAAGAAGTTTTACAATTAAGTTGACCGTTTAGTATATGGAAATCATGGTTCGTAAGGGTAAAAAAAGCATATTTCTGGTATTTTAACATAAAATTACAAAATGAGAATATAGTAAGAACTAATTCGTTACACCTGTTGAGTGACCATGTGTAACGTGTAGACTGTAGAGTATCACATGACCAATATTCAGTGCAGAATCTGGTTTTGTTATTTTTGGTTCAGCTTTGGGGCGCTTTAAAGAAGAGCCCCTGTAGTTTACTGATATCCTCCTCTCCCCCTCTCCAACCCAATATTGGAGATCCAAATCTTAAAGACAAGTCATGTAGAAAACAACATCCTAAAACTTTTATGTGTTGTTGTTTAGACTGTTTGTAGTTATAATCATTTCAAGAAAACATGACTTTCTGAAGTCAATCTTAGTTTATATTTAAGGCTTTATGTTCTTATTGTTTAAAATAATCATATTATAACGTTACCTTGGTGAAATTATCCAATTACCTTAAAAATTCCTCATAAACTTGAACAGTCTTGGTTTACAAAGTACAATTTCCCTAGATATTCAAACAGCTACTGAATGCTGAAGAAAATATCATCTAGCTATTTAACACTGAATTAGAACTAAATCTTAAATTGCATATTATGTGTTGGTTATCCAAATTGGATTACAATTTTATAACTTAAAATTCAAAGTTAGAAATTATTACTTTATTATATTAATGTACTGAACATAATCTCAGTTACGCTTACAAGTTTTTTTTCTACCAATTATATTTTTACAAACTGTTTTCAGCATGAGTATAGAACTAAACTACTTGACTGAGTTCTAGTAACAATTGTACGATATGTCATATTTTCAAAATAAATCCCTTTTACTCCAACTTTTTTGATAATGGATTGAAATTGAAATATTGTTAAAATGCCATTACCTTTAATTACAATTTTTACGTAATAGCATAAGACATTTTTCTACCAATTACTAGTTCAAATTTTTTTTCTATGTAAAAATTTTCTTCGTTCTCTAAACTCCCTTTCCACACTTAACTTACGCCTTCGAATAATAGGCCTCACCAATTATTTAGGCCAGTGTGAGCTTTTCATTATTACTTTTGGATAGTACAGTGCAAGCATATTGTAGAAAAGTTGAGCTTATGTCATGTTATGTGCTTAAATTGTCTAACTTTAATCATTGTCTTAGTTTTTAAATACATTATATCTTGAAAATATTATAAGAGGGAGAATGTTTTGTTTTTTACCATACATATTTTTTTACATAATTCAACATCAGTCCAAATCCCAGTTAGCAAATTATTAAGTGGCCCTTCCGGGATTTCGAACCATAACTCTCTACGTTGGAAGCAGAAGTGCTAGCTCTGAGATAGCAAGAGGCCTAAGGTTAGAAAGATATTATTTATGATGTGGATAAATCATTGGTTGTTTCAGAATGGCAAGTGGAATGGCCTAGTCGCAGAACTTGTAAACCGTAAAACGGACATGGTCATGACGTCACTGATGATCAATTCCGAGCGTGAGGCTGTGGTCGACTTCACAGTGCCGTTTATGGAAACAGGAATTGCTATTGTTGTGGCCAAGAGAATTGGCATCATTTCCCCTACAGCTTTTCTAGGTAGGTTTTAGAATGGCAGTTGGTTAAAAATGTTCTTCTAACGGGTTTGCTGGAGTGATAAGAAATTCTGGTGTCCGGCCAGCACAAATTTATTCTCCATAAGACCCTAGTTATATTTTCTCCAGTCAACAACACATACATCTCTAACTTTATTCATACAAAGCAATCATTCTTTAGCAGATTTTATTGATTCAATTTTATAATTTTCAATAAATGCTTATTTTGATTAATTATTGGTTTTTCCATTTTGTTTGTGTTTTTGTTTCAATTAATTTTTGAACTTAGAACTATCTTATGTATATGTATTATAAACATTAAAATAAATAAATGGTTCCAAAGAATTGACACAAAATTTCCCCCATAGTAAACACTAAACAAAATCAAAACTTTGAAAATTACCAGTTTGAGTCCCAAATTTTTTTTTTTTATTTTTATATGACTATAAAAAACTAGTCAAGTTAGATACATGAGGGTTTTACTAAAATATTTTAAATTGTAATTCACAACTTTCCTTAAAATTTAATGAAAATCGTTAGAGCTGTTTTTGAGAAAATCCATTTTTTTATGTTTTTGTGCATAAAAATTAAATAAACTAAAATTTCAAAAAAGTGAAAAAAACAATCGGGAGATACTGGCTAAATATACCAACATACCAAATTTCATAAAAATTGATCAATTCGTTTGGTCTCCAGCAAACTGCACATACACGCAGACATACATATAAATTGTTTTTCGAAAAACCACTTTTTTGGGTTAAGGGTACCTTAAAAAGGATTTTTAGACCAACTTGTAAAAAAATTATGGGAGAAAGTAACAAATTAAACATAATACCAATAATATCATTACACCATCTTTAAAGTGGCATATCAACAATGCTATCAGAAGAATCATGTAAAAAAACAGCTTATCCTTGTAACACTTTTCTTAATTTCCTTTTATTCCCATCAAGTGGTTTTTTTAAATTTTAATAGTTGTTGATTACTTAATAAGTTTTGAAGAATGAGTATAAATATTTAGTTTGCTTGTAAATAACACTTGATGAAAATTATCTTCCAAACGTGTTTACCACTCTCTTACTCTTTGATGTTTGACATTTTATTAACTGTGAAAGACTTCTTTTGTTAAGTTTTGTATGCGACTGAAACTATCATTGAGTCATAGAACTAATGTAATCAGATTTATGATTTAAATTCTAAAATTTGAATGTATTTTTACATAAAGTATTTTTTTTTTTTTCTGAAAATACAGAATATGCCAGGGGTTGAACTATATTAAATCTTAATACAGGAGAGCTGCTTTACATAATAGCAATACACATTAATTTTATTTATTTGACTATTTTAACTATAATCTTATGGTTTTTTAAACCGTCCTATTAACTAAGTGAACTATAATGGTAGAAGATAAATTTGTAAAAATGCATGACCGTTATTCCAGAAAATCTTTTATTTTAAAAGAAAAGCTCATCGCACAGAATTACACAAGACAATCCCAATGTAGGATGGAAGAAGAAATGTATGAAAAATTATCCAAAAACATAAATATAAAAATAATTTCAATCAAGGCCAGAATTTGAATTCCTGTAATTCCTCTAACTCAAGACCTGTTAACTTTGTATGATGTATAATACATTATTTTGTCTACATTAATTTCCTTATTGATTTATATTCTTATTACTATTTTGATTTGTTTTCAGAACCGTTCGATACCGCCTCTTGGATGCTGGTTGGCCTGGTAGCCATACAAGCCGCTGCATATACCATATTCTTCTTCGAGTGGCTCAGTCCTTCTGGGTTTGACATGAAGGTTACTGTGAGTATTTTAAAGATAAATTAATATAATAATAAATTATAGTAGCTTCAGGTTAGGGAACTCTGCCAGGAGTTAATTTAGTAGAAGAGATGGTGCATCAGCAAATTCACCTGAGGTAGGTCCTCTCAGAAGCCTGAAGACTGAGATCCCTACAGGCAGAGTTCCTGGGGAATGAGGACATAGGTCGTGATATAAAGGGTAACCCTTTTGCAATGTCCACTGGTAGAGTTCATTTGAAGACTGAAGGCCAAGGCCAAAAGATGAGATAAATAATTGGTGCTACTGGCAGCCTCCATTTGCTAGATTGAAGGCTGAGATGAGATCTTCAAGTTATATCATCGTATATATATAGCATCAGGTCGTAGACGAAACCCCCTCTGCCCTCCAACTATGAGGCATATATGTGACTATGCATAGCTCCTAAACTAGCTATAACTCAAATGTTTTTAAGTTTTTTAATAACCTTTGTGACATTATGGTAAATCAGATTTAGCTACGTTGCTTTGTATTAACTTAATTTGCTCCTAGCTCAAACTTTTTTTATCCTTTGAGAATGTTATAATTTTCCTCCTTAACCACAGAGAAGAAAGACAGAAAACAGGGTTACATCTAATAGTGAGCTGAATGTGTGTCGAGTAGTTATTTCTCCAGTTTATCGTGCAATGGCAGTACCTTGTCTTGGCAGTACCTTGTCTGCCTACCCCATTTCTCCCAAACCCTTTATGATAAACTAAGTAATTAAAATTACATGTTCAACTTGTTCTAAATATTACATTGGCCAAACAGGAAAAGTTTTAGTAAAAGATTGAACGAACATAAACCAAAAAACAATTTCAAAATTGATCAACGTTTGCTGAGCATTTAATTCAAGAAAAACCATAATATTTCATCAATAGAAGAAAATTTAGAAATTATCCATTTTGGACCTAAAAGTGAAAAACTAAATGCTATTGAAAATTTTTACATATACAAAAACACAAAAAAAATCCATCATTATTACTCAACGACCAAATAAAATTTCACTCAAATATTATGTTTGATTCAATCATGAAAATGCAAAATTATAAAGTTTAACAAGATCTACAACTTATCCATCTACATTTTATTTAAATTTTTATAGTATCAGCTGTTGAATTAATTATTCTACAATTAAATATTTTTATAACCTTATACCTGTACAACTGAAGACATAAGGTCTTTCGAGGCCGAAATCAATCTTGATTATTAAACATCACAAAATATTGCCAAGTGTTGTCTTTATATATACATAAGAAATTAACTATTACTTCAGATTTATAATTAAAATTTAGATTAGTATGTTGTGCTACTAAGGCGTTTGCTGCGGTCATAGGAAAGCAACCTCTGTTTCTTTTTTTCTCTATGAATCTAGCTATTTTAAAGTATCTAAACTTAATGTTTTTTAAGCCATTCTTTTAACTAGGTGTACTATAATGACAGCGATGAGTCTATAAACTGATAAATCCATCCGTATAAACACATAAATCCATTTATAAACAGATAGATCCTTAGCCAACTTTCTTCTTCTTGCTGACCTCTTTTTTCCCTTTGAATTTGCTCTTAAAAACCCTGTATCATCAAATGTGTGTTCCCAATTCAGCCTTTCCTTTTTCTACTTCAGTAAGCCATTTTCGGTTTTGATTTCTAGATAAATTAAAGATCTGTGTAGATTTTTGCCTCCTCCCTTCTGTTTGATTCTATGTGTTCATAAAAAGTAAAATTTTATTTTTCTAATTAGGTACATTAGTAATTCCAATTTATAAATAGACCTCTATTTTGATCTTAATGACATTAAGAAAAATTCATAACTACTGTATTACTATTATGTTTTTTTATAGATTAATATATTTTGACTTTTCTTATATTTCCAGATATCAGTTACCTAAAAATTTATGACTTTCCGCTGCATTCAAAGTTTCACACCCCATCAATTCAATTCAAATACTCTTTATTCATTTTTATGTACATATGATACAATGAATAGCGTCAAGGTTCTAAACACTAACTTACTTAACTAAACAAATCAAACAGTTTTGAAATTAATAAATATTTACATTGTTTTGTACTGACTCTAGTTACAAACTCTGTTCTGGATGTTCAGTTTATATTAGTTAGAGAGTGGTAAAGAGTTCCTCAACAGAGTAGAGAGCTTTGTTGAGCAAGTATTCTTTTAACTTGTTTTTGAACATAAGGCCTTTTTCGATTTTTATGTTTTGTATGTATTTTTTAAAATTTGTTTCCCATATATGTAGGTTTTTTTTCAAAAAACTTTAGCCTATGTTCCTTGACCACCTCATTTTTTGCCCTTGTGTTATAAGGGTGACTGGGTGTCTTAAAATTTAAGTCTAATTTTTGGTTTTTTTCTGTAAGAATGGATTCAAAAATATATTGGCCATAAACAGTAAAAATTTTTAAATGTTTAAAATGTTCCTTAGCTCATAATGTTTCAGCCTTAGCATTATCCGTATGGCCTTTTTTTGTTGCTTTAAAATATTATCCATATTTACTTGTTTTGTTGAACCATACAGAGCAATTCAAAAAGAAACATGAGAATGTACATGAGCAAAGTATATATTTTTAACGTTTTTAGGTCACAGTAATAACTCATTCGTGATAATGCATAGACCCCAGAATTTATTTTAATTAAAAGCTTATGAACAAGTTCGTCCCAATTCAGATGACGATCTATTGTTAAACCTAGAAAATTTGTGCTGTTTTGATTAGTGTCTTACTTTTGTGTTTCAGAACATATATTTTATTCATCCTATTGAATGCTCTTCCTTTCTTATCTATTTTTCTTTCTTGATCAACTTATATTTTTAGCTGTTTTATTTGAAACTTTAGAATAAGATAAGGAAAGTACCTTCATGAAAACTTGTGCCTAACATCAGAGCCAACTTGAGCAAAACTTGTTATCTGGGAACGAGATAAACACAGGAATCTTGTTTCTGCCAAACTTAGGTTGTATTTGAAGGAAACTACATCGTTTAACATATTATTTGAAGGAAAATTATAAACTTTCGAGCACTAAAGGACAGTCTGAAGAACATGGAAAAGATAGTTGATACTATTTCAAAAGGTCATATCTGAATTAGGTATTAGAATTTAAATAATAATAATAAATTCAATATTTTACCTACTGCTTTTCAAGTGACAACTTAACCTATCTTAACCTTCATTCCAACCATTCAGTGTCATTTATTTACCTAAAATAGAATAACATTAGCTTGATTTAAAGCCAAATAATCTTTTTGATAGAACTATTATAATTGCTATCAATTCACCATTTACTGGAACATCTAGTTATATTTAGTTAGCTCTAGTTTTTTTAAAGCTTAGGATTTGAAAAGGCTCTACCTGTTTCTGAAGATAAACTACCTAATTGCAGATAATGTATTGAACAAAAATATCACTCAATATGAAGGCTATTATTCTCTTCACAAAGTAACCACATTGTTGACTTTTTATAACATTTCTTAACTTAATATTAAACCTATTCACAATTAATTGTAAAATAAATCTATGCAACCTTGGTTTCTTTATATTGTAAAACAATTGCGAAGACTTCATGTGAAATAGATTAGGTTTACAAAAGACGTTTGAGTCAAGCCAGATTCATTATGTTCAGGAAATTGTTAAATTTCCTGACAGTTGTGTAGTCCTAACTAAAGAATATCTTTGAACAACATTCAGCCTCAAGCAAGCCTATCTCAGAAAACAAATCTAATTTCTAATATTTTAGAAAACATTTACGTTACAGCTACATAATTTACCTGTACCACATATCTGTTTTTAAAACTCTCAGACTTTTCTACATAATGAGCGGCAATGTAGGATCTCTCAAAACCAATTATTCTCAATTACCAATTATGAAATGCGTAGCAACAGACAGAAGCCAAAAGTAAAGAAATTATTTTCTAAGCAATCATCACTATATCAGAGCTCTCATTTTTCAATTTACTACCATTTGATGTAAAGTAGGCTAATCTATAAATCTAAAAACATTTCGTTCTAGTATTATCAACTGGCTTTTCTCTTTAAATAATTTAGATTTTTTATTTGAATTCTTATTATAATTTTTATTTACTGCATATATTATGATTTCTTCTATGTTTGCTTAATGCTTATTGCAGTTTGACAAAAACAATTATATTGTGTCGTAATAATTATTTTAATAAAATCAAGAGTGTTTACTTATTTATTTTTTTATCAAGTGTGTTAGATAAAAAGGTTCTCCTAATATTATTATCTAAAACAAGCCACGCCTGGACGAACAATTTTGACTCTAAGGATTTTTAATTTTTGGGGGGTTTTCGACCATAAGAAATTGATTGGCACCGGTCTCAATCCTGGGAAAATTCTGATTTCTGTCCCAGAGGCTTCTAGACGTCCAGAGTTATCGACTATTAGCAGAAAAAACAATATGGAACCATTACAACTTCTGCATAAAGTGGGGTATCAAACTATAGGTATTTATCTCCTAAATCACATTATACCAATATATTTTGGAAGAGAAAACATTTAAGGGCTCTACACCCTCCCAAATAAATATACTAAAAAACCCAAATTTGGGTAATGTTAAACTAATACGTCCAAGTGGGGTATCAATTTAGGGTATTCTTCTCTTAATTACTAATATACCATCATATTTTAGAAAAGACTATGTTTATGAGTCCACTGCCCCAAAAACTAAAGTTCATGGTCATACTGCCAATTCTGGTGTAGGCCAATCTTCTTCACAAGGCAACATGCCGAAATCCACAAATGGGAATGTAGCAGAGTGGCTTGGTGAGGCTGCAGGCTGAACTTTCTCCTGCAAGGTCGTAGGCTGAGTTCCACAAAGAGGCCTGTTGCAGAAAATTTTGGCGAGGCCATAGGCCGAGCTGCCTCACGTGGCCACAGGCCGAGTTCCACAAAGGAGATAAAGGTAAACGCGGAAGACCTTCGAAACGAAATTTTATTAATAACCTATAAGGAAGAGCAACAACAAACAATCCTCAGGATCCTCTGGGAGATATGGATGCTACCTCTTCAGTTTGCAAAAATCAACTGAGAGAAGCTCGGTCTCCTGGTACTTTAATATTATTGTATCATTTATGGCATTATCAGTTTTATTTTTATTTATTTTTGTTGTTGTTGTCTCTATCACTCTGTTTTAACATATACGAAATATTATATATATGTTTTTTTACTTTTTTCTCTCCATGTGTGCTTTGAAAATGACTGTTTCAACATGTGAATATGAAGAATTTTATTTTATTTATTTATTTTTATTTTATTTAAAGTCATAAATTATATAGCTTATTTCTTTTATACCCTAACCACGTAACAATACAAACCACATAATTTACTATTGTTGTATTATTGTAAGCTATGAATGAGCGAGCGGTTGGCGAACGGTAGGCAAGCGGTGGTCGAGCGTTCTAAGGCAACAGGACTTTTAACCTGAGTTAGAAATAGGGCAGGTTCAAATCCTAACTGAATTACAAGTTTTTATCAGTAATATTTACTTGATGCTTTATTGGTTCTCTCCGTAGCTCTGTCTAAATAAGTTTCCCCCACAGATCAATAGTCTATGGGGAAGTGGTAGAGGAAGGTTAAAAAAAGAGATCAACCTCTCTTTTTTATTTATTTATTTATTTTCCTCGCCAGAAGATGGATTGAAATTCTATATCTGCAAATTACATAATAATTTTATACATGTTTTACACCACTTTGATATAAATTATCAATAAATTTATAAATCCAGTACATTTGCAGATCTTTGGTTAAGAAAAATCATTTTTATTTTAAAGCTGTGAAAGCCATTACTAAAGGATAACCACAAACACTCTAACCATATAACCTTTGAAATATTCAATTTAAGACAAAACTAACACCACAGAACTGTGACCTATATCTGGTCATTGTTACAGAACGTAACTGCAGGCAAGACGCATCGCTTTTCATTGTTCCGCACGTACTGGCTAGTGTGTGCTCTTCTCTTCCAAGCTGCTGTCCGCATAGATAGTCCTAAAGGCATCACATCCAAGTAATTGTTAAAATATATATAACAAAAATTATTATGAAACAGTATCTCTTACTGTATTGTAACAAGTGAACAAGTTCTAAAATGTAGCCTACATCATATATGTTGTGCTAAAATACCAATTAATAAATGCAATACTTATTAATAAATGTTTATATTTAAAACTTTTTGTAAAACAAACTGTTGATAGTTGTTTTTAAAATGTTTTCATGACTAAAAACGTATATATTTCAAAAATGTACGTTTTACGTTTTAAAAGTGGTCAAAAATACAAGTTAAATTTAATCCATAGAAAATATTACGTTTGATTTTAGATTTACAACAGCTAATAATTGTAGCTCTTATATATAAGTATTATATTAAGAAATTAATTTACAAAATATTAGGAAATAAATCAAAATTATTCATACTTCACACAAATCCAGAATTTATATACTGTATAAATAGAAGTAGCAGATTTCAGTAGATTTTAGAGCAGAAATATAGTTACTTAAATAAAGCAACTTTGGGAGAAGTAGGGGTAAGTGGTTCACCTAGAGTCTTTTTTCGAAAGGAAAATATAATGACTTTGCCTCAATTTCCTATTTCCTTCTGGTATGCATTATTTTAGTCTCATTATGTACCTGTTTTTATAATATTTTTTTTGGTACTGTAGTTGGTTAACTGTAGAAAACATATCTTAAATTAATAATTGTCAAATAATTTTCTATCTCATCACAACATGACTAAAACTAATTTAAATTAGATTCAGTCCTAGACTTTTTCTCTTCTTACCATCATTTAGCGTATAGTTAACATTTTATAAGTATTTGTACTTTTTTTAAGCAGACGCTTGTATCAAAAATATTTTGTTGTCTATCAAGCATAAAGTTTGAAAAAATAACTCTTACAAATTGAAATATTATTTTTTTCCTACAGGTTCATGACAAACGTCTGGGCCATGTTCGCTGTTGTCTTCCTTGCCATTTACACTGCAAACCTGGCGGCAGTCATGATAACTAGAGAGGAGTTTCATGAGTTTAGTGGAATCGATGATCCGAGGGTAAGATCTAAAGTTTTTAATTAAAATATTCTTGATACTTTTTTTTTTGGGTCCTCCCACAATCACCTACACCTTACCATTCCATGCACTATCCAGACTTAGGCACTCAGGAAGCAATAAAACAAAGATGGCAGTTATAACACAACAGCCTTATAAGCCTTACCCCTGAAATCATTGGGTTTTTAGTAATTGAATCATTACAGTTAAGTGCGAACAGAGATTCTACCATGCCAGTTTTCTAAGGGTATCTCGACCACCCTCTAACATTAGTAGAAATGTTTTAAAAAATCTGAATTGTCAAAATAATTATTATCAGTGCCAATGAATCTAATGAATGGGTCACAGACACCCTTATGAGGTGCTGCAAACAGTCCATGCAGTTTCAATCCTCATCTTATACAATTTTTTTTCGAATATTTATAAATAAATTATATTTCCATATTAAGTGTTAAATTTGAAACAAAATTTATGTTTAGTCGTAATCCAGTAGACTGAGTCAGGTTACTATGTACAAATTGTACAAGATGTTGATGTTTCAAGCATATTGCAACACTCATCTTCATTGTTTCTAAAGGTACATTCTGGAACTCTTAAACCAACAGTTTGTTACCTAAATACAGTGTCCACAAGATGTTATATAACTAAAATATGCATTATTATCTTGAAATAATGAACATTTTTACAGTTCAGGAAAACATCTTAGAGTACTTTGTACATCAAAAAGATTGTAAAAATATTTTGTGTTTACACACATTCTATAAAAGAATGCTGTCATTTTAATTAAACTGCGTGGAAAAAATGAACTATTTTCCTAAGTACATAAAAGCTATTTACAAACAGTAATGCGGAATATTATTAAATGATTATTATTATAATAAATATCCTTTTTTTATTTTATAATGATTTAAAAACAGCAGATATTCTAATTATGTTTCTCAATGAAATCTATTTCTTCAATACTCATATAATTACCTACTTACTCCTGTGTTCAGAATTTTGGCCTCGCCAACAACTTATCTCAATGTTCTGCTCACTTCTGTCATCTCTATTTCACGAACCTATCTTCACACCTGCCACTCGATCATCCATCTTAACCTAGGTTTTCTTATAAAGAACTTTCCTTCCTTTTGCATTCCATGCTTTTTTTCTCTCAGTTTTACCCTCTTCTCTCCTTATATGACCCATCCATCCCTTACCTTTATGGTGGTTGGCCCATCCTCAACATGTACCACGGTTATGTCTCCTGCTACGATAACAGGTTTTGGTACGATTCTCTGAGCTCTCTGTTTGTCTTTACTCTCCATACTTCTGTCTCACTAGTTCGTCATATAATTACTATATCAAACTATCAGTTAAGTTTGTAAGCTTATTATTTGTAGGAGTATTATTGTTTATTTCTGTTTGTAGTTGTCGAAACCATACAGCCATAAGCCCATGTTCAAATTTGGAACGACTCCCTTCAGCCATACAGACTCCACCATCAAAAAGTATTTCTATGATATGCACTCGTACATGCGGCAGTTCAACAAGACCACAGTCATGGAAGGAGTTGCGGCAGTTGAGAATGGGTAAAAACTTTCAACCTTTACTTTTTGTTGAAGTTTTGAATACATATGCCTTAATACATGTCAAAACTTTGAATTGTTTTATTAAATTAATTGTTATATTAAATTAACATGATACAGTAGTACCTCTTTTTGATAGTGTGATTGGGGCTGAACGGATGTAGGTTGTCCTCTACATTAAAAGACTGTTTCAAATCTTTTTAGTTTTGAACAAATCTGGCATGGTGGCTCAACGCCTAAGGCTCAGACTGCGGAGGGCAAGGTCCAATCACTCATTGAATAAAGTTCATGCACAGGCTTGTAGGCCCATATAAACTGGCGAGTTAAGTTTTTATTTTAAAAAAATCAAATAATTCTTAGAGGGTTGGAATTCTATTGGGCAAACACCAATGAATAAAAAGAACAATCCAGCAGTTAAATATGAATATGCATTATGTATTGTATGTATAAACAGAAAAGGAGAAAAAAGAGGATGCATATGTTTGCTAAATGTGTATAGAATTAGTGTGTCGATTAGTTATTTCTCCAGTTTGCCATGTGATGTAAATAGCTACATATACGGTAGCTAACTTTCGATTGCAAATCCAGTTTCTTTGCATAAGAGAGTTAACTATGAAGTGAAAATTGATTAAATATAACAGTTCCTAACTACCATTGTGTTTGAACGTGTGTTGCAAACTGAAGAATTTATGTTAGTGCTGGGCTCAGGTTGGCCAATATGAACGTATGCTTGTGGGGGAGCTTCAGATTGCTGTAAAGTGAATTTATTTCCTTATTAATCTCAAAATAAGTTAAAAATCAGGGTTGAACAATTACAATTGTATTTAACACATTTACTGTAGCACCTTCAATTCTGCCATTTTTAAACCAAATATATAAAAACCTATTCAGTTTAGCTGGTTGTCTATGTTTCGTTCACTGATGAGTTAATTCATTCACTGATGAGGTCAAGTGTAAGAGAGGACCTAATGGTCCTAACTTTGCCTCACTAAATAAAACTTTTTTCATTCAATTCCTTTTCAATTCACACTATTCCTGCACATTTTAACTAATTTATTACCAGGTCCATTTTATTCTAAAATAGATTCATCATTTTTAGAATTATTTCTAACAATGATATTAAAATGTTTTAATGTATTTAATCCATAGTGCTCAAAAATATATATATATATATAAGTTTGTTTTTTTTTCAAAAAAGGAGAGGCAGATTTTCTTAACCTTACTCTGCTCATTCCTCATAGACTATTGATCTGTGCGAGGAACTTATCAAGTGGCAATTTGAAGGTGATAACTCATCTTCCCATAAAACTTTATTGTCCGTTTGATAAAGGGCTGGTGCACATGAACCATTAGTATTAGTTATGTAGTGTGCTGTCCGTTATAAATAATTACGTTATAGTGAGGTATTTCTGTACTTCATAAACTATTTTACAAATACAGTATTTACAAGAATGTTTTTGTAAATTTTCCCTCATAGTTGTGAATAGTTTTCAAATGTTCCCTACCTTCTTCAAATGTTGTACAGATAGAGTCTGAATGTAATTTTTATGTTTATTTCAGCAATCATTACTTAGTTTTTATTACCAAAGCAAATACTTCAAGTAGTTTTAAATGAGTAGTAAATGATCATCAAAACATGATTCTTGAGAAAAATATATCAAGAAAGATTTTGCTGCAAGAGACATTAAATATTTACTTACAATATCAGACTTGAACTAAGTTTATCGTGGAGAGATCATACCTTTTACCTTGAAAAAGATGCACGGGCGAATGATTCTTGAATAAAACCTTTTAATGATTTTGGTCACTTTCCAGATGATTTACCTACCAAATATTTATTTATAAATTTGTGTACACCTCGCCTATTGCCAGAATCTCTTTCTCTAATGGCTAATTAGCCTTCCTATTAGTTTAAGCTAGATGTAACGGAACAAACAACAAGCTTTTTATTTTTTATTAAATAAATACTTATTATATGAAATAACCCTTTACAATAATACAACACATAGTCCTGTTGAAAAACATACAACTTATATAGTTACAAGATCAGAGTAGGTTAGGCAATGTGGCTTTGACAAAAGTACATTTAAATCCTAAATTTCATTGTAATTGAACACTTCATTTAAAGCATGATATTTTTAATTAGTAAAATATATAAAGGGACACGTGGATTAATTTATTAAGAGCAATAATTTTGAGTGGCAAGAATCTGTTTTAATATCTTTCGATTAATTAATTAAGGATAGCATGTTTTGAACCACAAGTAAATTGTGTGTCGATCTGCAAAAGTATCAGTCAGTAAAGACATACTATAATGTGCTAACAAAATCTACCTTCCATCTTGTGAAATCTGTTACTATACCATCTAAATCCAAGTTTTACTCAAACATAGGAGCGGTTGTAGCTCAGCAGCTAAGGCGATAGCTTGCCAAACAGCTGTTTCAGGTTTGATTCCCAGTGTGACCTTTAACAGATTTTAAGCCCGTGCCGTACCTGTGGTTGGAAGTCAAGTTAAGCCGGTGATCCAACGAGCTTACAAAACAAAAATGGGCTTTTCTTAGCAGTCAAGGATAAATGTGTCTTAATTGGACATCTCTCCCCAGTAAAAGCCATACGAAATTTATTATTTATTTATCAAACATAATTTTAATTAATTTCACTATTCATTCATTCATAGGGAACTTGATGCTTTCATCTATGATGGCACAGTCTTGGACTACCTTGTTGCTCAGGATGAGGACTGTCGACTGCTCACAGTAGGCTCTTGGTACGCCAAGACTGGCTACGGACTTGCTTTTACTCGTAATTCAAAGTATGTTCAAATGTTCAACAAGAGACTACTCGACTTCAGAGAAAATGGTAATTGCTTAAATTTCAACAATATTTAAGTAGAAATAATTTAAGCAGTAGTTTATACATCCGATATAATCTATTATCAAATGGTTTGAATTTAATCTATGCAAAACTTGTTACTTCCTTTTAAAATGCACTTTTCACCAACAAGAAATGTATGCCTGCATAATTTTTTGAAAAAGCAACTCTTATTTATATGTGTATTTAATACTAAGGCTTTAGTTTGCAAGGAACTGAAATTCTATATTTTCAATCCCCTTTCTAATTTTCAGGTAAAAAAAATCTGTTATCTTTAAATTACTTCAACCCAACTCATGACACTGCATAACACTAAATCGAATTTATTGATTTTTATGAGAAAAACTCCTAATATTTTAAGAAAACAAAATTGCTCAATATTTCAATTCATCATCTTAATTTAAATTGTCAACTCTGTATTATCCCAGCAACATTAGATCTCAGAACAACTGCTAGTGTTTGCTTGTGGTCTTTTTAGAGATTAACCTAATTTTAACATATAATCTTATAAGAGCTACAAAATTAAAGTCCTATGTAATTGGGGACACCACTTGAAGATAAGAAGTGTTTTTACAACACTATTAAGCTAAACAGTTTGAATAAAATCAGACTGATTAATAAGTTAGTGGATTAATTTAATCTGTAATCACATCATATTAGCATTCTGGTCAAAGTTGGCATTATTAATAGTTTACAGTGAATGTATAGTATCATTTTGTAACACTTATTTGTTGTCCAATTAAGGTGATTTGGAGCGACTAAGGCGTTACTGGATGACGGGCACGTGCAAGCCCGGCAGAGAACAACGAAAGTCAAGCGACCCCTTGGCTCTGGAGCAGTTTTTATCAGCCTTCCTCCTCTTGATGCTTGGCATCCTCCTAGCAGCGGCACTTCTAGGTGGTGAACACTTATACTTTAAGTGCATACGGAAGCACTTAATAAAAACTGATAGAGGGGGTTGCTGCGCCCTCGTCAGTTTGGTAAGGGTTAATTTGTTTTTATTAAATCAATTGAAAAATATCTAAACGTAATTAAAACTATAAAGATATTATCTGATCACAAATACTCACATTTAACGTCCCTTATTATTCCATTTAATTATTACATAACATTACATTTTGTATTTAATTAATATTTGTCCTGTAGTTCAAAGTATATTTTTTTTATTAATGCCTAAATTACATAATGCCTGGAAAGGAGGGGGATTTTTGGAAGTGCTATGCACCGTTACGGGGAGAGTGGTGATGTTCTATGCAGCGTTACTCAACTATTAATCCTCATCAATTTGTTTAGATCCATTCACAAAATTTTATTGATTTTTCCCCAAAACAAGATTTTTTTTAAAGATTTTAAAGTTAGAAATATATTCTTCCCCTATTAGAAAACAAACAGAATAGTCTAAACAGTGACTTTATCGTAAATCAAAATATGCATAAAAGTGGATGAAGGAAATAAAGGGGAAGGGGGTTCCTGACAGCGTTACATAATTTATAAGGTGGATTTATTATTACCGTTGCAAGTCCGTTACATGGGGGGAAAGGGGTAAAAAAAAGGCTGATTTTAGTGTTACGTAAGTTATCCAGCCTCAGAGCATACAATTGCATGTACAATTTAAATGCACATCCAATTTATATTTCTACATATTTATTGCAAAAATCGTAAAAAGTTAACAATTAGAGAACAATTAGAACTAACTCTCTTTAACAACTCTTTAAATATGTTCTCATAATTCCATAGGTTTTAATTTTGAAATGCACCTGTCTAAGAGAGACAGAAAATATGGAGGGTGAACACACTGCCCCTCCACGTCATAGATTTCTTCCCCTTTATACCATCCACCGAACAAGAGGAGAGTGTTTAGGTGAATCAAAATTTTTTTAAATAAATAGCCTCTGTGATGTCACCGGTTTAATCAAGCCTTTGCTAATAAGAGTACAAAAAAATTAAAATAGAAGGAGAATAGGTATATTCAACATTCTACACTGTACCGGGTCTTGGACCGGTACAGTTTCGTTTTTTCGTCATTGTCTGCCAGGCTGCCTGAGATTCGCTTTTGCCCGGCGATTTGCGTACTTTGGTGGCCGTTGGCCCAGTTCCGTTTCGTTCCGTGTTCCAGCAGCTTCTGTCCGGTTGGCCTGTCTGGTCAGTTGTCTTGTGCTGCCTGCAGAATCTCGTTATGAGTGGCTAGACACACTAAAACTCCAGGGTCCTTGAGTAGGACGGTTCAACCCTCAGCCGGTCGTCCGGGCAAAGTTCTACCTACGACACTGCGAGCCTGGCCTGGGGACCATGTGATTGAGCAAGTTTGCCCTGTGCTGCCCTCTCTACTTCTTTGGGTAGAAGACTTCTGTCCTCAGGTCAGTGCGTTCCAGCTTATTTCCCGGCGGCTGAGCTGGGGGTGATTTGTGGAAAATAAATATTTATAAAAAAAGAAATAAAAAAAGAAGAATGGTGGTGGAACTATTTTATTGAGGCCTAGGCCTAAAGACTGAAAGTGACAAAACAGCCATGGGGACATTGCTAGGGATATATATAATTATATTGAAATTTAAGAAAAGAAAAAAAAAAAGAAAAGAAAACGTTGATATTTATTGTTATTTATTTAATTAGTTTATTTTATTGTTATATTTTTTAGATTTTATATTTTGTTAGGTCCCTATGGTTAAGTTATGTTATTGTTGATTATTATGTTTAGGCCTAGTGATTGTTATTTATATTTTTCGTGTAGTGTATTATTGATGTCAGGGGATAATAGAACGGTACCGTGTTATATTTTTTTTTAAATTGTTTATTTTTTTTAAACTTTCACCAAAAGGGGATTATTGTGCTTTGCTTAATTTTCAATTCAGAGCTGCCCAGGGATGCCGGCTTACTCCCTGGCCTCGGTGGAATCAAGGGATATGTGGGCTAAATTGCCGGTTTAATTGTTGTTTTCCAGACGTTTTCTAAATTTTCACTTTTATTTGGGGTTATCTAAATTTGTTTCTAAGTTTGTCACCTTTTAAATTTTGTTTCTTTAATAATTTGTCTTACGTTTTGGGTGTCTCAGGCCAAAACTGCAGATAGGCCATACAGTTTGTTAATTGTAGTTTTGGTATTTGTAGCGTTAAGTGTTTTGGTAGCTTTTGTCGTTATATTGTTAAATTTTGTGTTTATTATTTATTTAATTGCAGATTTTATATGGTGGCCTTCTGCCGTTTTTGATTTTTTTAAATGTTGTTTCTTGAAATAAAATTAGTTTTGCTCAGCGGCCGAGTGTTATTTTGACCCTCCAACTGCCACCCGTGATCCCATCGCTCGACTTGATTTGAGCCATCCCCCCGGTTGGCACGCTTCCCAGCTTTGGTGGGGGGGGGGGATGGGTCTCAATTGGTAGCAGAGCGTGGTTAAATAAAAATTATTTAAAAAGCAAAACAATTAGAAAATCCTAATAAATAATTTAACTTTAAAAAAAAAAAAAAAAAAACAAAACCCTAGGCAATCCGCTTGGTTACTTTGTTGAATGGGTTTCATGGGTGGATTGGAGTGGTCGGCAGTGGCTCGGTAGGCTGAGGGTTTAGTTCGTCTTGGACCCTGGAGTTGTCGTTTTTTTGTGTATATTGTTGAGAATTTTGTTTTGCGAGATGGCCTATCTGCAGAATGTTGCGCTCCTAGTCAAGGAGGAATTAATTTTCAAGTTGAGGTCGCGTGGGGTGACTCCGGAGGGTGATGTTCTGAATCTCCGGAGGGTGCTGCGGGAGCAGTTGTCCGCGGGTACGGCGGTGGATTGGTCTGCTCTACTGGAGGTTGGTGAGGAGTTATTGGTTTGTAAACGTAAGGTGGAAGATTGGGAAGGGGTGTTAGAGGATTTGCAGTTTGAACCTCCACTAGGTCGTGACCGGGCCTGCCGCCTTGCACGTTTGGGGCATCTGCTTGCCCGTTTAAGGCTGGTCAACCGGGCACCGGGGTTGGAACCATCGGATAGGGCGTGGATCTTGGAGAGTGTGTCTAGGCTGGATGAGATTTTTCAGGCACTCTCCGGGTCCACGACTCCTACGGGTCTGGGTCGGCGGCCTACTTTTGCGCTTTCGCCTAACGTGTCGAGGCCGCAGGCTGAGACAACGGCTCTCACTGTGCCTGAGGTTCCTTCTGAGCCTGCAGGCGTTTCTGTTGAGGTTGCTTGTGGTTCGGCTCCAGCTGCCGTTCCTACTGCTTCTTTGGGTTCACCTGCTCTTCTGCAGCTGAGCTACCACAAGCTGCCTAACCCTCTCACGCCCATGATCCAGAATCTCCCTGTGATCGATGGGATGGATCCTGAGGAGCTTCTTAAGTTTCTGGTGGCCTTTCTCAGACTTAGTGAGATGCCCGGCATGCAGGCTGGGGACTTGCTTCGTCTGGTTTTCCCGTATTGTAGAGGCCCCGTTGGGGAGTTGCTGAGTTCTGTCTTGGCCAGTGATGCCTCGGTGGACTCGTTCCACCGAGAGTTACTTTCATCGTTTCTTCCCATTCGACTCAGGGAGAGGATGGTCATGGACAGATTTTATCGGTCGCAGGGTAGGGGCGAGTCTCTGGCAGCCTATGTCTCTTCAGTCAAGGAAGCTCGTCAAGCGTTGCGCCTCACCCTTTCTGAAGCTGACACCGTTCGTGTCATCCTGGATGGCATTTCTCCCGAAGAACGGTGCAGATTGGTTTTTGCTGGTGTTCCTTCGACTTTTCGGGAGCTGCATCAGCTGTGCATTGTTTCGCGCAGCGTGCAGTTCTCAGACCAGCAAGGGAGGGATTCTGAGAGTCATCGTGCTCTCCCCACCCGTCGACCGGCTATGTCTGTAGGTGTGAGTCAGCCAGTGGAGGGTCGTGGTTCTCGGCCTCCGGTTGTGTGCTTTGCTTGGGGCCAACCTGGTCGCATTCGACGTGACTGTCCACGTGCTCGAGGTCGTGGGGCGGGAAACGCTCAGCGCGTGGGGTTGCCTCCACAGTAGCTCCCCGCGTTGTTGCGACTGACCGTGGCCATTTGCCTCTGACACGTGCCCATAGCAGGAGTGTCGGGGATTTTTCGGGCCTTACTGGGATGGCTTCCCTGGGACTTAGTGCGGTCACCTCGGTGTGTCCTGGCGTTTTTGTTTCTTTTGGTGGTACGGTGTGTCGAGCCCTTCTTGATTCTGGTTCGGCATGCAGTATCATCAGCCTTTCTCTTTTTGAGTCCCTTGACGCCTTAGGACTTGTCAGGCACACCGAGCCTTCTTCTATTACGTGCTGGACGGCATCCCAAACTCCTCTATCTATAATTCTAAAGGCGTTTTTCCATTTTAAAATCGAAGGATTTTCCTGGAGGTGGGGTTTTCTTGTTGCCAAGGACCTGGCGGTTTCTTGTATCCTAGGGGCAGACTTTATTTCTAAGAGTGGTATGGTGCTTGACCTCCAGAAGCGCCAGATATTTTTCAAGTTTCATCGGCGAGTTTTGGTGCCTCTAGTAGGTGATTCTGACTGCCCTCCTGCAGTCAGAGAGGTGGGTTGTGAGCCCGAACAACCCAAGGTGGATCCGGTTGGTCATCTCCCCCCTGAGCAGGCGGAGGCCATTAGGAGGCTGTGTTTGCGGTTTCCTGATGTGCTTACGGCTGAGCTTGGGGTCACTTCTCTTCTGGAGTATGAGATCCACCTCACCGATTCTCAGCCAGTTAGAAGTCATCCGTACAAACTTGCTCCCCTAAAGATGGAGGTTATGAGGGCTATGATCGAAGATCTTCTGAGCAAGGGTGTGATTGAACCGTCTCGTTCTGCTTATGCCAGTCCAGCTTTTCTTGTGCCCAAGCCTAATGGTAAGTCTAGGCTTGTGATGGATTATCGGAGGCTCAACGCTAAGGTCGCTATTGACTCGGTACCTCTGCCTGATTTGCATTCTGCGTTTGATTGGTTCGGTAAGGCTAAGTTTTTCAGTGTGTTTGATTTGAACCAGGCCTACCATCAGATTCCATTGAAGAAGGAATCACGGCCCATGACTAGCTTCTGTGTTCCCTGGAATCTCTATCAGTTCACTAGGGTTCCTATGGGTCTTGCTGTGGGTGCCCAGACTCTTACTCGTCTGCTTGATTCCATCTTCCATGATGTGAAGTTCAAGTTTGTTTTCAATTACCTGGACGATCTTCTTGTCTACAGTGAGACTTTCGGGGAACACATGCAACATCTGGAGGAAGTTCTTAGTCGCCTCAAATCAGCTGGCCTTACCGTCAATCCAGAGAAAGTCACTTTTGCTCGTCCTGAGATTTCTTTTCTGGGTCATCTTATCTCTTCTCGAGGCGTCTGCATAGATCCTGCGAGGACCCAGGGCATTCGGGATTTTCCTCCTCCCAGAGATGCCAAGGGGATTGCCCGTTTTGTGGGGATGGTGAATTTTTACCGTCGCTTCATCCCTAACGTGGCCGAGCTTGCTGCCCCGTTGAACGAGCTGCGAAAGAAAGGTGTCCCTTTTGTGTGGGGCCAAGCTCAGCAGACTGCCTTTGATGCTCTCAAGGAGGCTATCATGCAACCTCCTGTCCTGCGGATGCCTGATTTCAGCAGAGAATTTGTTCTTCAGACTGATGCCTCCTCCTCCGCCATTGCTGCTGTTCTTTCTCAGGAGTTTGATGGGGTCAGGCAGCCCATCGCTTTTGCTTCGAGGACGTTGTCTCACCAGGAAAGGAAAGCTTCTTCCATCTATGAGTTAGAGTGTCTGGCTGTTGTCTTTGGTACGGACAAGTTTCGGCGTTTCTTGGAACACGCTGAGTTCTTGCTGGAGACGGACAATCAGGCACTGTCTTGGCTTCTTGCCCATCCCCGACAGCTCGGGAAAATTGGTCGCTGGGTGGTCAAAATTTCTGCTTTTAAGTTCCGAGTCCAACATCTTAGGGGTACCCAGAATGTCATCGCGGATGCTCTTTCCCGCATGTACCACGAACCCAGTGATCCACCGACTGAGGCTGTTGCTCAGTGTGGTGCTGTTCTTCTGGATTTTCCTCTGGCTTTTGACGACCTACTGTCCCATCAGCAGAAAGATCCTGAGCTGTCAGTCATCTTAGGTGAGCTTCAAGAGGGAGGTGCCCACCCTCCCTATTTTCTGTCCAAAGGGGTACTCTGTTGCCGTCCTCGACAGAGGGGTGAACCCCGTGTAGTGCTGCCTAGTCATCTAGTACCGATGGTCTTTCAATATTATCACTCTTCCCTTGTGGGCGGTCATCTTGGCATTCATAAGACCATCGCTAAGATTCGTAGGTACTTCATCTGGAAGGGCATGGACCGGGATGTTGCTGGCAGAGTGCGGGCTTGTCACCTGTGCTCTCTCAGCAAGCCTAGTCAGAATGCAAGGTTAGGGTTGTTATCTTCTGAGGTGGCCGAGCGTCCTTTTGAGAAGGTGTTCATCGACTACGTGGGTCCTTTTCCCCGTAGCAAGTCAGGTAGCTCCTACCTACTTGTTTGTGTGGATGCTTTCTCGAAGTTCGTTTGGCTTTTCCCACTTCGGAGTGCTACGGCTAAGCTCACCATCCGTGCTCTCCAGTCCCAACTCTTCCAGCACTTTGGTGTGCCTTCCACTCTTGTGTCCGACAACGGTAGCCAGTTTACCTCCCATGAGTTTCGTAGGTTCTGTTTTGGCAATGGTATCAGGCATGTGACTACCTCTCCTTATTACCCACAGCCTTCTCATGCAGAGCGGTTCAACCGCAATCTTCGGTCTGCCCTTATTACCTTCCATGCTGAGAAGCAGAACACCTGGGATGAGAGTCTCTCTTGGCTCCAGCTTGCTTTTAATTCTTCCAAGCATGAGAGTCACAATGCCACTCCCTTCGAGATTCTACATGGCTACCCTCCTAACAACCCTTTGTCCAACTTGTGGAGGTTAGAGGATCTTCTACCTACGCCAGGTGCCACTGACGTAGTGTCCACGTGGCGGGCTGCTCGGCGCAACCTGCTACGTGCTAGAGAGAGAGTGAGGAGGAGGTATGATAAGGGTCGTACTCCTAACCCTTTTCAGGTTGGAGATCTGGTTCTTTGTCAGGCTCACCCGGTCAGTTCGGCCGCGGAACGAAGAGCTGCAAAGTTGTGCTATCGGTGGTCTGGTCCCCACCGCATCGACAGGTTTTTGTCACCGGTGACTGCTCTGCTGGTTGATCCCCAGTCAGGCAGGGTGTTTAGGAAAGCCCATGTGTCCCAGCTTAAGGCTTTCCGGGGAACGGTTGGTCCAGGAGTTGGTGTTCCTGGGGGTTTCTTGGGGCAAAGAGATTGATCAACTCTGCGCCCTAGGTGGCTGTTCTGAGAGAGTCTTCTTTCTCTCTTTTTTCTTGTCGGGCCCGACAGTCAGGGTAGTTTGCTCCCTGTTCGAGGGGTTTCCCCTCTTAGGTTCTCTTGGACGTCCTTGGAACACCACTCTTCGGAGGTCTTCGTCTTCTCTTGGTTCCCTGAGGTACCGAGTGTTCTCCCCTGCCTGGGTGTGTTGAGATTTGCAGAGGGAGGTTGTACCGGGTCTTGGACCGGTACAGTTTCGTTTTTTCGTCATTGTCTGCCAGGCTGCCTGAGATTCGCTTTTGCCCGGCGATTTGCGTACTTTGGTGGCCGTTGGCCCAGTTCCGTTGCGTTCCGTGTTCCAGCAGCTTCTGTCCGGTTGGCCTGTCTGGTCAGTTGTCTTGTGCTGCCTGCAGAATCTCGTTATGAGTGGCTAGACACACTAAAACTCCAGGGTCCTTGAGTAGGACGGTTCAACCCTCAGCCGGTCGTCCGGGCAAAGTTCTACCTACGACACTGCGAGCCTGGCCTGGGGACCATGTGATTGAGCAAGTTTGCCCTGTGCTGCCCTCTCTACTTCTTTGGGTAGAAGACTTCTGTCCTCAGGTCAGTGCGTTCCAGCTTATTTCCCGGCGGCTGAGCTGGGGGTGATTTGTGGAAAATAAATATTTATAAAAAAAGAAATAAAAAAAAAGAATGGTGGTGGAACTATTTTATTGAGGCCTAGGCCTAAAGACTGAAAGTGACAAAACAGCCATGGGGACATTGCTAGGGATATATATAATTATATTGAAATTTAAGAAAAGAAAAAAAAAAAAGAAAAGAAAACGTTGATATTTATTGTTATTTATTTAATTAGTTTATTTTATTGTTATATTTTTTAGATTTTATATTTTGTTAGGTCCCTATGGTTAAGTTATGTTATTGTTGATTATTATGTTTAGGCCTAGTGATTGTTATTTATATTTTTCGTGTAGTGTATTATTGATGTCAGGGGATAATAGAACGGTACCGTGTTATATTTTTTTTTTTAATTGTTTAATTTTTTTAAACTTTCACCAAAAGGGGATTATTGTGCTTTGCTTAATTTTCAATTCGGAGCTGCCTAGGGATGCCGGCTTACTCCCTGGCCTCGGTGGAATCAAGGGATATGTGGGCTAAATTGCCGGTTTAATTGTTGTTTTCCAGACGTTTTCTAAATTTTCACTTTTATTTGGGGTTATCTAAATTTGTTTCTAAGTTTGTCACCTTTTAAATTTTGTTTCTTTAATAATTTGTCTTACGTTTTGGGTGTCTCAGGCCAAAACTGCAGATAGGCCATACAGTTTGTTAATTGTAGTTTTGGTATTTGTAGCGTTAAGTGTTTTGGTAGCTTTTGTCGTTATATTGTTAAATTTTGTGTTTATTGTTATTTATTTAATTGCAGATTTTATATGGTGGCCTTCTGCCGTTTTTGATTTTTTTAAATGTTGTTTCTTGAAATAAAATTAGTTTTGCTCAGCGGCCGAGTGTTATTTTGACCCTCCAACTGCCACCCGTGATCCCATCGCTCGACTTGTTTTGAGCCATCCCCCCGGTTGGCACGCTTCCCAGCTTTGGTGGGGGGGGGGATGGGTCTCAACACCATGACAATCCAATAACAAGCCCACCCATACACATACATTGGTATTGACCCACCCGCCCACCCATATACATACATTGGTATTGACCCACCCGCCCACCCATATACATACATTGGTATTGGATGACGTTTTAACTACCTCTGCCATCTTACTTTTATCAACAAGCATCTAAAAATGGCTAAAATAGAAGAAAAATAATGTTGCAACCTTCCCAATCACACTCACATTTAATATACTTGGGAAAGAGCTGATAAATGCTGCAGAGTAAAAAGATAAGACCTAGACTTTTTTATTGTATTTTATTTTTAACAGAAATTAAAATTATCCAGATTAAAAATATATTGTTTAAAAACATGAACACAATAATGAGGAAATGACTGAATCAGCTGTGACAGTGTCTTTACGACTCCAAGCATATCGAGGGGTCAGTGGAGGGGGATCACATACTGACATGCAATGTAGGGAACTGCGTAAACCTCTCCTACATGCGTACTTCTACCTTGTGCAGGTCGTCATCTAGAAAATTGTCTATAGTCTGTAGCCACACCTAAACTAAACAGCTAAGTGACAGGATTTTTTAAATTTGGCACACTAAGTTCTTACATTACACTCTCATAAATTATAAATTCCATAAAATTTTAATCTCCAAAAGCGTGAATACTCAAATATATTTTAGTTATTGGGAAATTATCATCATTTTCAAATGTATTATAGTCCGTTTACATAATAGTTTCAAAATAACATATGTGCAGTATAGTATATGTATAAATCAATCTTTTGTATGTTTGTGTATACTAAATTGAAAATCAATTAATGGATTCACTTAACATTTGTACACAACATTGCATTCCGATTGGATCGTGAAGGCGTAGCAGGGAGCTACGGCTGTTATAGGCACTGAGGCCTCTTCAGCCTAGGATAGGTGTTTGAAGGGTATTTTGGCCACAACCATCATGACTGCACGAGACAAGCTGGCAGCTCGGGTTTCCGGAAAGAAGGTCTTGCATTCATATACAAGACCGTTTTTATATATTCAGTTCCTAAAATTGTAAACGAGAATTTTACGAGATTCAAGTTTTTTACAACCTATCTACATTTCATAAGTCAAAATAAATTACAGTGTTGAAAAAAAACTACTCTGTCCAGCTGATTTATGTGCATATTATATCCTCTAAGTTCATTACTGCGATCAGATGAATATTTATGAATGTTTATTTATTTATGAAAGCAACCGTAAGATTCTTTATTTCAGATAAAATCAAGTAAACAAATAAAATAAAAAATCTTATATATTTCCAAACAAATTATGTACATTTTATATTATTAATAAAGTTTACATTAACAAACATAAATTTAACTATTCAAAAGAGCAAATAAATATTAAAATATACTTAGAAAATGTTGACTTAAAATTAAAGCTTGATTAAAAGGAAATAAAGAGCCTTCATGGGCAGGTAGCATGTGTGTTGGATCTAGTTGCCTTAATGAAGTAAAGTAATGAGTTTAAATGCTTTCATTTACAAATAATATTGTTTTTTAATTTAAATTAAATAAATAATATAGCTGAAATGTTAACGGCATAAGATTTGTAATAAATAAATTTTAAATATAAAAAAGACAAAAAGTCAACCTTTACTTTTCTAACAATTAACACATTCACCACGAGTTATGACTAATAAAAAATATTTCCTCACAATACAACAACATGTGCCACCAATGGCACATCGGTGATCTTCTTGAAACTTCGGCATGAGCCACCCATGGCGAATAGTTCAAATGGTAACAATGCTTGTTCTAAATTGTAGCCGGGTTTTATTTCTATTATCAATATCTTTATCGTATCTTATACTAAATCTAGAAAAAATGTGGCCACCGGTTCTAGACGTATAAAAAAATTATCACTAGGATTTGCAATGTTCAAAACAACATTTTAGGATAAACACATATTTTATTTTACAGTAAGTAAGCCACAAGATTACTTACTGATTTTACTTACTGAAAAATAATTTGTCTGATAAAACAAAACAGTTTTAATGAAGTTTATTAAAACAATAAAGACACATTGCTGGATTACTCTGACATAAAATGCAAAATGTTAAAACACGCTTTACTATATGACAATATTTTCCCCTGGTGTCACATTTGAATTCAAAATTAACATTTAACAGACTCATATATGAAGAACTTTTAAAAACTATAAGGAACAAATATTGCTGGATATATAAGTTTTATGCTTGAAAACATTGTCGTTTTTTAGCAAAGTTCAATGGATAAAATCACAGTTTTTTGATCGTTCAGTATTTTAGCGTGTACCACCAATAGCGCATATTGTAGTGAACGTGTTAAAGTCAAAAATAGTAACTAATAGTTAATTACAGACTAAGCCACAGCAAAGTATGGTCGGGTTTAGCTAGTTACACATGAAATTGATAGCATAAAACTAAAACAAATCTAGCTCTATTAAATTTACTTATCTCAATGCAGACCAAGTAAAAAACTAAAAAACCATTTAAAATAGCCACTATTGTATTACAGAGTATGGGGAAGTCTTTGACATTTCGTGGAGCAGTGTACGAAGCACAAGACATCATTCGCAACCACCGCTGTAGAGATCCAATATGTGATACACATCTCTGGAAGGTACGTCACGAACTGGACTTGGCGCGCATGCGCATCAAACAACTGGAGAAAGAACTAGAGAGTCACGGCATTAAGCCGAGTCGAAGGTAAGAAAATCCAAAGTGTGCAGTGATGTATATTATTTCTTTTCCACAAAAGGTTAAAATAAAGAATGAAGAGTAACAATTAACAATTAACAAAATACTATATAAACAAGAAACATAAATGTAATTCTTAAAATAATATACTTAAGCTACAAATTTATAAAATTTCTAAAATTTAAGAACATACCACTTTTAATAAATATGTTTGGATTGTTTCAAACTATAAATTTACTTCGTTTAAAGCTAAAAAATATTTGTTTTATTCCTGATATTGACATCAAACAGTAAAATAAGTTTTTTTGGAAGATGAGAAAAAGTAATGAATCTTTCACAAGATGGTTTGAGCAAAGTTTAAATTATAAATTTTTGTAGAAGTATATCAAGAATAATTGTTGTTATTTCATAAAAACAAAATCTACTTTGCTGAAAAAAATTGCAATTCTTAGGCTAAGATAAACAATGATTCATGAAATTTCTTAAGAATGAGGGCGCTGTCCATGGAGTCAAAATAAAGAGTTTGAAAAAATTGTATAGCATAAAGTCTTGCCTGAGAAAAGGTAATAACAAAACAAGGCAAAATGTAAAAAATATTTTATCACAAAAAATTTTTAAAAGATGATTTGGGATTGGCAAAGAGGTTTTGCAAAGAATTATCTAGTATCCAAACGCAAATATATGATTTAATTGTAGCAATTGTCTTTAATTTGATTTTCTCATAAACAAAATGTTATCCTCATGTAAATAATCTACTAATTTTTTAACGATAGCAATAACCAGTATTTTATGATTTTACTTTTTAGTCAATATGGATTTGCTATGCATAAAATAACCTAACAACTAATCTAATGCTTATTTACTTTAAGATTCCTCAACATACTTCCCATCCTTGCACCTAAGATATATTTACTCTCATATATGTACATACATTGAGTGAGGTTTGCATTTGTTCAGTTTTGACCATGGACAATGCTCCGCCCTGACCATTTCTAGTTTGCAAAGGTATGGGACATTTTACAAAACCTCCTTTCAGTAGATTTGATTTTAATACCTTAAGCACATCAGTCTATTACACTTTGCAACCACTGTATTTAAATGGAACATTTTACTGTAGTGTATTTTTGGTCTACAAAGCTTTTTTACGTAGCTTCGTTGTATACTTTTCATATTTTCAGCATGTAGCATGTAGGTTGCACTAGTTCAGGTAATTATTGGCGATAAATTACACAATTGAACAAACCATTTAAAATGTATTTTATCAAGCGATTCTCCTTAACATATAAAATTAGTTAAATTACGTATAATTAACCTTTGATCTATGAGCAAGCACCCTTGCAGAAAATCTTTAGTTACAAAACAGAATGTATTAAAACATGAATTGCATAGAAAATATGTTCTTAAAGCTACAAAGTTGTTATTTTTACAATTTAAAAGTTTAGTTTTTATGATTATCTACTGATCAATCAAGATTGCATAAATCATTTACAATTAGTAGGATAAAGTCCAAAATAGTTTTTTTTTTAAGTAGTTCAACATGCAATAAATCCTTAAAAGCTAAATAAATAAAAGAAATGTCAATAATTAATTGAAACGTTCCTATTTAATATGCAATAATCATATTTTATGTTTTCTCTGGTTTGATAACTTTATCTATTATTTATTTATTATTTATCTCTATTTTCATATGCTTATTTCATTTATAAATTGAATGCAATACAAATATCAATTGATAATTATTAAATCTTTTCATACATATCTTTAACATATTACAAATAAAGAAAGCCAATTTAAATGGTATTTTAAAAAATCAATTACACAATAAAATCTATTTACATCATACTTAGTACATCACCTCACAGTTCTTACTTTTTACCTCTACCAATACACTTCACATCACCAATACACTTCTAATTAAGATAAATTTAGGGTTTTCCCCCAATGAATAATAACTGGGGTTAACAATTATTAACAATTTGGGTTGACTGTACTCCTTAAAAATACAACTATTAATTATTACTTTGAGAGTAATTTAGAATATTTCCTTTATGTGGTACTCATAGACCAATAACGCAAGATTAAATAGAATTTAACATAAATTCAACACACAATTTAATGCTTCAAGTGTTTTGTTTTTTATTTATTTATTTATTTATATATACCAACGGACATCTCCATTTTTACATTAAATGAAACATAAGTTTGACAATTGGCTCAAAGTATGATTTACAGCTATGATTGCCATGCAAAGACTAAATTATGGCTACCATACCAATAATAGAATCAAACATACAATGGAACATGACAATGTACAATAAACATGTGAAATAATTACAGTTCAATCATCATGCACGAGAATAATAAACAATGTATACACAAGAAAACTAAACCGTAATACAATAACATTAAATAGATGCAAGCCCGATCATAAATAGTACAATAATTATAAATAGAACAAGATGATGCAATAAATATTGATAATGTACAGTATATACATGAAAAACTGGATTATAACGCATAATAACAATAAATAGTACAAGCGTGATTTACATAGACCCATAATTATATAAATAGAACAATGCAATAAATAATGATATGAATACATGCAAAATAACTACAAAGTGCAAAACAAACAGATCTTTTTTACTCTTGCCACGCTATCGTGAAAGAAGTCTACATGTTTGGCAACGTTGTTACCAGCTCTTTTGAGTCGGGCCATCGTGCTGTTGGCTGCATAGCTAGTTCGATGCTGTTGCCTTATGAACAGGTCATCAGTCGGGACCCTGTACAAGACCAAACGAAGTATGTTTGGGCAGTCGACTTTTCCATTTATGATCTTATGTAGCAACACCATGTCGACAGAGAGTCTACGCTGCTCAAGTGATTGGAGTCCAAGGTCAATAGATAACGTTTCAAATGGAACTTGAAAGTATGGATAACCCTCCTTAAAGCCAACCATGCGAATAATCTTCATTGGACTCTCTCCAGTTCAGCAATGAGGTATTTCTGATAAGGGTTCAATATTGGTGAGCCGTATTCCAGAATTTACCTAACTAAGGAACAAATACAATTTTTTGATAGTTAAAACAAACTCCTGTCATCTTCAGGTGTTACTTATTACCTTAGCCTACATTTACATAGTTTTCATAAATTATTATGGATTTAAAAAAAACTAGTTGTAAACATAGGCTAGGTTAGTAAGTAACATGTGAAGATGATAGGACAATAGCTTGTCAAGCTTTGTTTCTTAAAATACTTGAAGCGCTGGAAATCTCCAAATATTTTCTACCAGTCATGAACAATCTAATGCTAACAAATAACTTTCAAAACAACTCACAATTTAAAGTGAAACGTCGTGTCACACATCAAATATTTTTTAGCCTAAAACATATTAATTTCAAAGTTATTAAACAAATACTATTCATTGCTAAAATAACTCTTTTTGACATGTTTTTCCATACCATACTTTAGTTTTTCAACAGTCTTACCAGGTTCCTACATTACAACTGCTCTTAAACTGTTACAAATTTGTTGTGCTAGTTAACATTATCTACTACAATTTATATATATTAATATTCCATTCTTGTAGCAAACTAGTTATCTCTCGTTATTCCCTGTTATAATATTCGCTTGTAATAAAATTTGTTTTTTTTAATCAGAATATTACTTTGCTTAAGGTAATCAAATAATTGAACATCAAAAAAAATCTAAAAGAGAAGTTTTGAAAATGAAAAAATGTATTCGTACTTCACAAAGTAGCTCAATGCACGTTAGATTATCAATCACAGCTTAAAGAGAACTGACCACTGGTCGGCCCTGGTAAATCCGGACCTTCTATGTTTTCTTAAAAAGTTTATTTACAAATACCGACTGAAAGAGGCTAAAGATCATTTGGAACTCAATGGGGATCGGAGATTGTTGAACCAAAAATTAGGTTTGCCTAAACATTCATTTGATTAATGACAACATCTTCCCTTACAAAACTTAAGGTCCTAAATGCAACCATCTATCTTTCACCTGACTTCCTAGAACTGCACATTTTTACTTTACATCTGCTTCAGCCTTCCCGTTTTCCACCGCAACATCTTCCTCAATCACAGATTTTTATCCAACAGTAAAACCTTCCCCCGATAATCACGTCTAAACCTATATTTATCGTGGTTTTCTTCTCCAAAAGCTCCCTGTTCCAGCTTCAATGAAGACTTTCACAAATATCTCCTCCATGATTTCAACATACTTTTTCCTTCTAAATGCTCCTCCTACTCCATAAAAACTCTCTTTTCCCAAATAAATGCTCAGCCTGCTATGAGCACGTGCATGTCTGTTAGGCGTGGAGAGTCCTCAGCCCTGCAGTCCTCGTCTTGCTGTTGGCTCCCATGTGGTGCTAAGGCTGACAAATCAAAAGGGTGAGTGTCGCATGCTTGCACGCAGTATTCTAGTGTTTGTTTAGCCACAGTTCAATAGCAACCAGTGACGAAAGTCCACTACTTAGTATATAGCTAATGCTTATATATAGTATAGAGCTAAGTCAGCTACCAGATCAATCTTACACTAAATCTATGGTACAAAATACCTGGATAAGGGCAAAAATCAGATATCACTAAGTAAAAAAAGAGTATGAAAATATAAAAAAGAGATTTACCGATCACAAAGGTGAATCCAAGCTGGTAATCCATTTGAGCAGTCTATCTTCATATTGTGAAGACCGCCCAAACACCCTGAAAAGGCTCACAAAAGGGAGTCATCGACAATGTGGTTTGTTGTCCGAGATTTTGTGTCACAGTTGCATGACAGATTTAATGTTACATCCCATTTACTCTTCTAATAATTTAACTGCTTCTATCCACTCCAGCTCGAGACTGATTTAACAGCAGCCAATCCATGCAAGGAAGTTTCATGCCGCCCACTGTTATCGCAGGAATCAGAGATTCCTCTGCTTCTTCTATCCATCAGTCATATCTTATGAATATCTCAAAATAAGAAATTCTGTCAATGTTTTAGACAATTAACCTAATCTCGAGGAGGGACTTTTAGCTTTGTTAGGGAGAGACGTGTGAAATATCCATTCTCATAGGATTTCTGTCTGCGGCGTATTTTATTTGTAGGATTTATCTGCAGTAGAGGGAGTCAGTTGTTGAATTGTTAGAAGTAAGCAGTAGATCACCTCAGCTGCAGCACAGAAAAAAAAAAGAAACAGATGCCGCTTTCTTTGGCCGCATCAAACGCTTCAGTAGTAGTTATCAGGAATGTAAACTTTATTGATTTGTAGTAATAATTACTTCTTTATCCTTCAGGATTTGGAGGGGAATAAGAGGAGGGACTGACAATGGTGCTATTCTGTAGAGAACTAGAGAAACTTAACTCAGCACGTATTTAGCACACCTCTGTTTATTTCTTCTCTGTAGCTGTAATGAATTCAGTCATCGCATATTTATATGTAGTGTTTGTATAGTTTTCAAGCCCTCCTACCCAACTTACCAAAAGTCTTGATAGGCCAAATTTTCGACCTGATTTACATCTTGAAGGTCCATCACAGCCACCAACTTGCATTTTGATAGACCCACTCACCCAGCTTTTATAGTTGCCAAATGAGACTTTTTGCCTCCAGCCAAATCGAGCTTTTTGCAGAGATATTACACACCAGCTTTAATTGCCCTAAATAGGAGCTACTCTGTAAGGTAATCGTATTTTCTTATCTATTCAAGGCTATTTGTAAATAAGCTGTTTACCTATTGCCTTTGCAAACCTATATTCATTCTTAATCAGTTCTGTAAAATCGTAGCAAGCCCAAGAATTCTTCTTGTAGCTATTATTCAGGTCAACATATTCTTCGGCAAGTAACAGACCTTGAAGTAGTTCTATCTCTAACTTGATTGTCAATCTTGTTTCTAATCAGTCAGTCAAACAGATACTTTACATGAGATAGCAGTTTTTTTTATGAGTTCATCTCTAAGTGAGGCATAGCCCTGGTAAGTAGAAGCGTTTTCTGCAACAGTAAAATTACCATTTTATTTAATACTGTGCATATTAAACTAAATGTTTTAATTATTAAACCTATAAAATAACTAGCTGTTACTTGGCTTCACTCTGGAAGTTGATAAGAGATTGTGTGGTAGAAGTTGAAATTTGAACCAACCATGGATCTTGCTTTATGTATCCCACTAATGGGTAATCCCACCCATACATAAAAAGAGTTTGAATGGTACACAATGTTCCATGGAATGCTCCCGATTATTTTGGACTGTTCTAGAAATGTCTAGAGAGCAATACTTCCAACCCTAATATCTTCAACAGCATGACCTTCTGGTAAAAATGGAAACCTTATTCATGAAGAGCTACTAGACCATATAAATCCCTTGATATTACCAGCATATATTTTATAGCTTTTACAGCATGTACATTGTATGTTACTCTTATAATATACTAGCTGTCAGCCCTTGCTTCACTACAGGGTGGTTCTCTACACTTGCTTACTCTTTTGTCCGTGGTTCTTTCCTAACCATCACATCAATATAAAACCAGCTTATCATGCTGCTGTTCTCCAAGATAACAAAGTTTTATATTGACTTATAAATCTACTTTTTGTGAGGAGAGGAGGTAAAAATTTATTTACGAACAATGTGTGGGACACTCAGTTTCCCAAACTACCCACTAAAAACTCCCTCTTCTACTAAGACTAACCTGGAACAGTTTATCAAATTACTTCAGGCTAGGCTTATTTGTTGTTTATTTGCCTTCAAGGGATTTCACAATCTATACTGCTAAGTTAGCGGTCTAGATAAGCCTTCTTTTCCCGAAGTGTGGCCTCAACATACTGGGCTACACAGTTCCAGGTGTCTTCCGCTCTCAGCATGCCACCAAAGACATGATTCGGGTCGAAGTCATGGACCTTCACAATCAGAGCAACTCTTCTCATCAGGATCCAATGGTATCACTGGAAAAAAGTGTGCTCCGCTGTGTCCTGAATGCAGTATATGTATTCAAGGCTCTCTGCCCATAAGAGTCTACTTTATGTCACTTTATTGGGATACAAAATAGTACAATCATGCCAGAGTTAGTAGAAATGACCTTAAACATTTCACGATTAAATCAAATTAGCCAAGCTTTTGTGTCAGCTTTGTTTTTTGTATTTTGAAATAAACTTGGTTTAATTAACAATAATGTTATTCTTATGGAAAAAAGGAAACATTGAGGGGCTGTTTCTACCCCTTAGGAACAACCAATGGATTTACAAGAAATACTTTAATGATGGGTCTCTATGATACAAATTTAACTTCCCTCCAAATATCATCAAAATCTGTTCAGTAGTTCTGGATATTTCATGACGAGTGAGTACATCGTTTTTGGATATTATTATTAAGATATTGATTAGCACAGTTCATTTAATTATGCTTATCTGTTTAGTAAATATTAAAAATTAGCAGTTATCAAGCATAACACCTTAATAATTAAAAGTAAATAAATAAAACAAAACTTAGGACAATGTTGAAAATTAAACTGAACTTGCCCCTAAATAATAAGAATTATTTGTAATAATCAAGTCAACCAAGTGAGAGTCTGTTTGATGATGAGTCAAATAATTAAAGGTTAAGCACTAAAAATAGAAGACTGTGTCTCAAAGTAGAGAAAACATTTCTGATTTCAACTTATTACATAAAAGCTCCACTGTTTAAATAACTGTCACGGTTAACTAGTTCTGTCGTTTCATATTAATATTATTTGTGAACATTTTGTAGAGTAGTTATAATAATCAAATTAATTAGTAATTTTTCAAAACAATTGTTAGTTTAATCACTAAATTTACACAAAACTATTTTCAAGTTTACCTACCCCCAACTCACATAATATAAATTCTGTTGTGAAACAACATGAAGTATGAATATTTTTTATATAGTTTATGTAAATTCATTATTTTTGAAATGATATTGGCTTTTCGATCAAATTACTAATCAGTCATGCATCCTATATAATCACACAATTCCTGACAATACAACTAACCGTTAAATGTTAATAAATACTTAACAAATAGACAGATGGAAATTGTCATTTCACAACATACATGCAGTTTCTGATATGAATGCACATAATACCATCCTAAAAACAAACAAATTTATTATGGTTATCTACACATATAAACATATGAATGACGATGTGACAAATGACAGATTCAATCCAATTTCACCCTAACTATGACAAATTTAATGTGTTTATTTTTATTTATGTTCAGGTTCATGACGACGACAGAGCTTCTGCGTACTAGGGACATGACACACAACCACATCACGTCCACTGAGTTCAGTGGTCGATTCGCCAGCTCTCCACAAATATACAGGTAATACCTTATCAAACCATCTCTAGTAAATTATGTTGTAAAAATTATTATATTATAGCTGGCTGCGGTACGACATGCAACACGTAAAAGCTGATCATGGTAGCACTTTGTTTATTGAGGGCATGAGCCCAAAGCTCCATAGAGCAGTACTGAATTGACAGAGGACATTACAGAGTAGCCACAGGATATCTTGAGCTGTGGCTTATGTCTCGGTCAGTACCGGTGGGAGGGGGATCTCTACCAATAAACAGTAATTAGCATACTACTAGCATTGCTGTAAACATTTGACCCACCCGCCCACCCATACACGTACAGTGGTATTGACCCACCCACCCACCCATACACGTTCAAAGGTATTGACCCTACCACCCACCCATACACGTACAGTGGTATTGATTGAATACCACTGTACGTGTATGGGTAGGCGGGTGGGTTAATACCACTGTACGTGTATGGGTGGGCGGGGCGGGTGGGTCAGTACCACTGTACGTGTATGGGTGGGCGGGTGGGTCAATACCACTGTACGTGTATGGGTGGGCGGGTGGGTCAATACCACTGTACGTGTATGGGTGGGCGGGTGGGTCAATACCACTGTACGTGTATGGGTGGGCGGGTGGGTCAATACCACTGTACGTGTATGGGTGGGCGGGTGGGTCAATACCACTGTACGTGTATGGGTGGGCGGGTGGGTCAATACCACTGTAGGGGTGGGTCAATACCACTGTACGTGTATGGGTGGGCGGGTGGGTCAATACCACTGTACGTGTATGGGTAGGCGGGTGGGTCAGTACCACTGTACACCATGCCCACAAGTTACCTTATATATAACACAACTCCCATCTGATTAATCACTAATATTTTTTATTTATAATCATATTACTTGATAATATAATGTGTTGTAATGTTATAATTATAGGCCTTTAATTATATACTAGGCCTATTATCTTTGTCTAATATTTAATGAGAAAAAAAAAATACAATCATATGGAATACCAAATAATTAAACACTAGTGAATGTACAGAATGTAGGTTATGTGAGTAAATAAGTACTGCTCAGGAGTTTATTGTAAGCAGTCCGTAATTTAATTGTATATTAGGAAATACATATTTGTGAATAACTTTGTGAACAATATTAAATTTAATCTCTTTAAAGATAGACAGCCGTTCTAATTAAATTAATATTTAAATTATAACATCTGCGGCTAAGTTATTAAATACATAACAACTAATAATATAAACAAAATTATTGCACTTAATATTTGCAATAACAAATGCTTTCGATACAAAAAGAAGACAGCGATACTCCACTCTCCAATCAGCTGATCAGCAGCGGTAGCCAACGTTTACATGTCAGGCTAGTACAAAGCCACACATGCGTATGCCATACCCCTCCCCTCCACTTACCAAGCATTTGAAAAGAAACGGTTTCGATCGCTCAAGTTATTCCGTGGCTACTGTAGCAGCGTGCGCTTGCTGGGAGATGGACCACCGACGTTGGTCATGAGCCTATCAGGTGAAGTTACTACCTTGGCAGGTTTCTCGGCGGTGCATCCGATTTACTTCCTAAACCTCATCTTATTATAAATCATCACTTCAAGGTATTTTGCCACAGGTTTGGTCTTGATGTTGAGATTTACATGTATAAGGATGATCGTCTGAATGTGCTTGTTAGTGAGAACATCAATTTCTGTCTTGCTGAGCACAAGAGACAATCCATGATCTCACATCCACTCATTAACCCCTTATGAGGTTAAGTGTAAAAGAGAACCTAATGGTCCTAAGTTTTCCTTATTAAATAAAGCTTTTTTTTATTTCATTGTCTCTTTGCCTATACAATATTAAATAGTTAATTGTATTAATTATTAATCTAAGTATTTTCTAGTACAATGAGCATGTAATTTATTCATTATTACTTTAATTAATACTTTTTAATACAAGTGTGTATGACTGTATCCTGTGTTATAGCATGTATATAACATTAACATCCCATCAAATATTCATAAACATTAATGTAGCAGTGTAAAGGTTTCTCACACAGATCACATGAACAGATTGAAAGTGTTTTATGTTAATAAATACCATCAATATATCCTCCAGGGAATAGTTTGTGATTTGACTCAAACTATTCCCTGCTATACATTTCAATAGCTTAGTCTGTATCTTAATGTCACTTTGGAATTACTATCATTGAATTATGATAAACCCCTACCAACTTCCAGGGGTAGGGGTGGGGGGTAAGTGTTGTCACATTCCCAGAAGAAGGAGAAATATCGAGGCCACTGTCATCTTAAGTAAACATTAGTGTCAACCCCATGTACTTTGTCAGCTCATGACACCAAGCTCCCACAGTAGCTCGGAGAGTTTGAGAGTTCAAAGGGTGGCTGAAGTGATAAGAAATTTTGGTAACTTCAAGCCCAGTTTCCGGCTAGCACGAATCTATTTTCCATAAGACTAATGTTCAATTTCCATAAATTTAACAAAAACATAGTTGCCCTGGTTGTCAGAAGGATTAACCGATAACGATTTAAATTTTAACAAATTTAGAATTAATATTGATTGCTTTTTGTTTTTCTGATTTTTAGTGTTTTCCTTTCAACTAATTTTAAAATAAAAACAGTTTTAAGTAATTTTATCATAAACATTGATATGAAAAATTAAAATACGCTAAGCAATCAACATTCTCCATTACAATATCTCCAAAATGAGATACCAGCATAAGGGTAAGATAAAAAGTGTTCTGCCTGACACAGAGATGGCACTCCAATTGGCGAAAGTTTACGTTTCCTACCTGCCCACAATGATCATTAGTTCATATAACAAGGTTCAACTTGTTTGCTCTAGAAGTTTGTGTAAATAAGTCTGCAGTACATGTCATGCGCGTGTTTTGTTAAAATGGATAAACTTGAATATCATGCAGTCATAAAGTTCTTCGTTTTGGACGTGTTAATGAAAGTTTACAGGTGCTCATTCAGTTTCAAACGTTAAAAAGTTGGCAGCTGAATTTAAATGTTGTCGCACATCACTCAAAGATGACTCATGTAAAGGACAGTAAAAAACTGCAACCACGCCGGAAATCATCAAAAAGGTGCACAATATCATAGGTTGGACGATAGGCAAGTAAAGGTTTGTGAGATAGAAAGGATGCAATATATCTTGCAAGAAGAATTAAGGATAATCAAGCTCTGTGCAAGGTGGGTGCCGCATTTGCTGTATGCATATCAAAAGCAAATGTGCAAACGTCATTCGCAGCAATGTTTCACTGTCCTGTAAAAATCATCTTTCACCAGAACAAAGCATTTGCTCAGAAAAGTGTGTTGAAAATTGGATTTGACGTATGATTTGTTTGGCCATCCTTCCTATTCTCCTGATTTGCCACCATCAGACTTCCATCTCTTTCCTAAACCTGAAGAAATTTATTTCTGGCAAGCGCTTCATGACCAGTGAAGAAGTTGAGAAGGCCATAGATGATTATTATAACAGCCTTCCTAAGTCTATTTTCCATGAAGGAAAGCTATTGGAGAAATGCAGGACCAAGTGTGTTGAAGTCAAGGGAGATTACGTAGAAAAATAAAATCATTTTTTATTTCAAAATCACAGTCTTTCATTGTCAAGCCTTCAACTTTTCTCCCCGCCCTCATATTTTATCAGAATAATAGTGGGAAATTTGTTTATCCATTTAATATTGGGATTGTGGAGTGTAGATCCAAAATGGTAACAATTCAAGACCCCGCTTAAGGTAGCCCTTAGATATGTATAGTAAAGTACAAGTAAACGTCATGCAACAGAAATCTATTACACAATATAAGCACAAAATGCACAAATATATTACAATACAAGTGCAAAATGCACAAATATTATTGTGGTCGATTTCAGTGAACCATGCTCACCTTCCTCAGACCAGAGGGATTCATAAAAGGGACCCACCTGCCCACCCATACACGTTCAGTGGTATTGTCCCACCTGCCCACATGTACACGTACACAAGTATTGACCCACATGCTCACCCATATACCTACAGTGGTATTGACCCACTCGACCACCCATACACGCACAGTGGTATTGACCCACTCACCTACCCATACATGTACAGTGGTATTGATTTCTTTTGTGAATCCCTCTGGTCTGAGGAAGGTGAGCGTGGTTCACCGAAATCGATCACCATAATATTTGTGCATTTTGTACTTGTATTGTAATAGATTTGTATTATGTGACATTTACTTATAATGTATATGTACCAACACGTATTATGCTAATTTAAAAACTATATGTACAGTACAATTGACACCAATCAAGGGCAGCGAGCGTCGGGTTTGGCATGCAAATCGTGCAGGTGTGTTCCCTAGTTAAATAATAAAAATGTTCAAATACAAATATCAAAATGTTCTAGTATCAGTGTATGTCTTGTATTGTCTACCTGATACTTGTTAAAGTTACATCCATGCATGTTCCAGGACGGAAATAGCAGAGATGGAAACGGTCCTGTGATGTCAACTTGATAACGGACCCCAACCAGATGTGACGTCCCACCATCTCTACCAATACTAGTGACTCACACTACTACTCACACTGAAAACATTAAACATGGCAATGTGCAATTAGGCACGACTACTTAAAAAAATAGTGTTAGTATTAAAGCCAATTAAATAGTACAACAAATTTTTACATTTTCTTTTTTTCTATTCGAATATTTTAGCTCAAAAACAACAAAAATAATCCCCATTACAAGGGATTTTTAAATATGCGATGCTTAAAATAAATCAGAAAATATAAGACTGAATTCGTTGCATACTTTTATCATACCTCTTTGAGGATAATGTTTTCAGTGAGAGAAAGTATTTTATACAATTTGTAGATTTTTATAGTGTAATTACGACGAAATAAATGTTATCATTACTTTTTTCATAAATAATTTATTAATATTGTTCAAGTGTGATGTTGGTATTGAGGTAATTTGCTTCGGATAGGAATGTTGTTATAGATATTCACATTGTTACTCCAACATGGTGCTTTTGTGGTTTGTAGTTTGTAAATTGTAAATTTTAGCAAATGTTATCACACTTTTATTAAAAGATTTGCTAGTTTTATTGTGGCTCAAAAACAGAATGCTTTAAGTTAAAAATAAATCATTATATTTACTTAAAATATACATTACCATATAAATCATAAAATTCACAACAAAATCGGAAAAAAATACTATGAACACTTTATAACAAATTTTCTTTTAATAATAATTAAAATGCTCCTTGTTTATATCATGTTTGCCTCGGTGTATAGGTTGAAACAATAATATTATTTTTACAACAATTTGTTCACTATTAAAAAGGTTACAGTAAAAATATACCATTATTTTGGCTCATACTTTCTAGTTGGTAAAATTAATTATGTGACAGTAAAAGAAATTGCTAATTAAATTTGCACTTCAAGCAATTTTATTTTCTATAAATAAATAATTTTATAAAGTAAACTGCCTACTTTTGGTTCACCTGGAAAGGCAACATAGGTAAATTATATTTTTACTACAAGATTGCAGTAATAAATAATATAAAATCAAATAAATACAGGGTGTGGCAGCATAACTTTCTTTTTAAAAAACTTATTAAAACCCATTGTATAAATCACAATATTTTTATTTATTTTTTATAATGTAGGCATTATATGTCTAAAGATTTTTTCTTGCATAGTTTCAGGTAAATGACACCCCCTATTCTCCATACACTAAGTAAACTGATTACTAGCATTCATCATGACTGTTGCCAGCATAGCAGGAGTTTTGCTGGCAATTTCTTCTTGGATTTTGGTCTGGAAATCTTGTAGGGTTCTTGAATAGTTCACATTAACACAGGATTTTAAAAAACCCCATAGAACAAAATCATAAGGGGCTAAATCGAGGGAGTGTGCTCCAAACCGGCTCTGAATGAGACAACACGCTCTGGAAATTGTTCCCTCAAAACAACCATCGGTGCTATTGAAGTGTGTGCTATGCACCGTCTTAATTGAACCACGTGTCTCCCAACTACAACTCATGTAGCCTTGTTGAAAAATATCCCTTTAACATGTTTCATTTTCCTCAAAATAAAATAAATAAATAAATATAATTTTATTGTCATTAAACTTTACAGCAATAGACAACGTCAGGTTACAAATATTTACAAATGTACAACAAATATCTGTACAAACAGCAATGTTTCAAATTCCTACACTAAGCAATCATCTTACACTAAGCAATGAAAATTATATTCTACAAATTACATTTAACATTTAAGAATCCACTAACACTGCAGTAAGTTACAAAAAATTAGGTTACAAATATCTGTACATGTTTATAACGAAAAAGACATACATAGGCTACAACTGAGTCAAATTTCTAAACAAAGTAATCATTTCAAATAACCCAATTCTGAATTATATATATCACAATTTACATTCAAAAAATTCATTGATACTGTAAAAAGGTGTCACTACAAGCCAATTATATAATTGTTGCTTAAATATTTTAAACGGAGCTACTCTCCATTCAAGGGGCAATTTATTAAACATTTTCATACCTACTATTTCATGACTGTTTAATGATTTAGATAGCCTACAGAAAGGTATATTGATGCATTTATTATTCCTTGTACTATAAGGGTGTATATCCTGCCTACGTTGGTGGGCTGATAAGTTATTCTTTGTATATAAGATAACAGTATAGATGTACAAGTTAACTAAAGTTAATATTCTTAAATTAATAAACAAAGGTTTACAGTGGGCAAATTTTTCTGAGTTTGTAATTATCCTAACTACTTTCTTTTGTAGAACTAAAATATCCTGAGCATGTGAGCTATTACCCCAAAGTAAGAGCCCATAAGATATAACACCTTGAAAAAAAGCAAAGTAGGCTGATCTTACATATGAAAATGGTACATGATTCTTCAAATTTCTTAACAAGTATGTAACTCTAGACAGCTTAGCACTAATGTGTTTAATGTGAGGTTCCCATGACAATTTACTATCAATAACAACACCTAAAAACTTAACACTGCCTAAACTATTCTCTATTGGTACATCCCTTAAACTAAATAACATTTGTTGAGTTTTACTCTCATTTAGTAAAAAACCATTAGCTCGAAACCAGATTGACACTTGAGATAGTGTGTTTTTCGTCATAGTTTGAAGAGTATTAAAATTTGAACTAGTGTTGAAAAAGGTTGTGTCATCAGCATAGAGAATGGAATGAATATTCAAATAGGATGGTAGATCATTAATCATTAGGATGAACAACAGAGGTCCCAAAACTGAGCCCTGTGGCACTCCACATTTAATGTCAGCAATTTGAGATTGTTTCTTTCCAATGCAAACTATTTGTTTGCGGTTATTTAAAAATGATTCAAAAATGTTATTAGTTTTGTCATTGACAATGCCATAATGAACCAATTTCTCCAAAAGTGAGTCATGCTCAACACAGTCAAAGGCTCTGCTCAGGTCACAAAAAGTGGCCTGAGCAAAGTCTCCATCCTCATAAGAATTGAGCACTTTTTTAATTAAAGAGTCTATGGCATGAACAGTAGATTTGGCCTTCCTAAAGCCAAACTGCACATCAGAGAGAATTATGGACCAATAATTCCAGCTGAGGAAATCGCGCACCTTACTGTGATTCATGCAATAGGTTTTATTAAGTTTTTGAAAATGGAAGTTATGCTGCCACACCCTGTATTATTTTAATATTAAGCAATAAACAACTATTTCAAATAGTATATTTATAGTAACAATATTTCAACAATTAATTATGTACATCTAAATACATTCACATATAATTAACATACTCTAAAAATATAATTGAACAATTTTATTGTATTTACATTTTACATGGTAAAATGATTTCGGTTGGTTAACAATGAATCACTCATAAATGATTAATAATATACCTCTATGTAAACTAAATTTGTTGACAAATGTTTTTATCTATTGTAATTTGAGAAAATGTTGTAAGTTGTTTCAATGTTCAGTGCTAGTTCCGAGTTTCTATTTTATCTGAGCTGCTTAATTTCAAATTAGTAAATGTTTTAGAAGGGAAATAAAATTTACACCATTGTGAGTCACTGTAGGACAGTAGATGTATCATAGCAGATCTACTGAGACACGATAACTCCTGACACAAAGTCTTCATAACCAACGCCCCCTCCCCTTATATAAAAGAGGTTTATGACCTATCACATTCGCACATAGGGGCCTGGGTTATATGTTCTGATATCCTGTGGTGTATTGTGTTCAGTATATTATGATTAAAGTTTGACATGAATCCTACAAGAATGAGTGGTGATTGAAGATCTGTAAATATTATATTTGCTGATATATAGCACTTATATTTACTTCAACTACACCTGGGTAGTAATGACTGTTGATTTTAACAGTGACGTTCTTGATGCTGCAAGAGAGGAATAAGTGGTGGCCGGCGAGACATGTCCCTTCGTCTCTATGAACAATTATTCAAAGTCTTGAGTGACTCTAGTCTCGAGTCTGCCGGATGGAAGTGGCAGGCGAGACGAACAAAGTCTCTCTGAACGAAATATTAAAAATTATTCTAAGTCTGAGAGAGTGGAGAAAAACCTCCGAAGACGACTGAGTCAGAGTCACACTTATGAGTTGAGAACGTGCGGCGTAAAGTCGCCAGGAGCCCACCCGGACCGGGTTACTACTGTGAAATGTCTTCTTCACAGATAAGAAAGAAACAGAGGTTGCATGCAATAGTGCACTGAATTGGTGTCCAGTTATAGAAACTTAGTATGTTGAGTAGTAAGTTTTCCAGTTTTCCGAGTGGATAGAAGGACCAGCACCGTTGTCTGTCACTCAAGACATTCCTCTCCAAATCCTAAAGAATAAAATTAGTAATTATTATTGCAAATTTATAAAGATTTACTATTGGTAACTTCCATTGAGGCATTTGTTCACTTTGGCCACAAGAAAGTGACCTTTGTTTCATTTACCTCAGTGGCAAGTGGCAGCTACTGTACTAACTGTCCTGCTGACATTTGCACATACTGCTCACTCAGTGATCCCGTTGATTCAAAATTTAAAACAATATAATGGGTCCAGCTAGAAATATTATAAACAAATTTATAAAGTTTTAAATCAATTTATTTGAAACATTATTTTAGTACATATTATAAATGTAATATAAAATCTAAGATAAAACCTTCTAGATTACTGTTTTTGTCTCAGTAAACATATTTGTCAAACTTATATACTTTGATTTACGAACATTTCTCATATATTGGATTGAACACCGCTGTGATGTGCTAAAACTGATTGTTGAATTATTATCTAATTCAATTCAACAAATAGATTCATAATTCATTCCAACTTATTTCTTACTTTGGCTCTCTCTAAGAAATATTATTTACTTAAATAACATTTATTAAGAGTGCAGTATTTTCCTTAAGGAGCCAGGCAGGTGAGTTATCTAATGTTTTTAGTAAAGAGGCCCTTCCTTGCCCCTTGCCAAATGTCTTTTAAAGAGCCACTCGTTAAAAAGCAGGGGATTTTACTGACATATTTTACTTACAGAGCATATTGAATAAATGATGTACTTTCCCCCATTATTTATGATCAGATTACATTTAAAATCAAATTTCAAACGTTTCACAAATATAAATATTGCATTTTATAGTTACAAAACAGTTTCAAGTTTAAAATATGTACATAGAGTTTGGCAGTTCTTATTATAGTTTATCTTTTACAATTTTAAATGTTTCAGCTAAAGGATGACTTTATTATTTTACAAAAACAAACCAATCAATACCATCGATAAGTAAATTATGAACTTTTTTATATGAATAGAACAAGTTTTTTGTGAATGAATAAAATTCTAAATATTTAATTCCAATTATGAATTATTATAATATTGCTGACAATATTAAAAACGTTCAGAATATTAAGAGATATTATCCTTAGGCAAAATTTTGTGAATTGGCTTATTAGAATATTGGTTTTAAACACTAACAATGATATTACTAATACTGATGAAGAGTAATGGCAATCACATAACAACAGATTATCACTTAATTAAGTACAATAATTATCAAAATATAAGACTATATCTGAGAGGTCAATTTTTTGCGATAAAATTACAACAATTAAAATCGTGTTTCCCCATCCAAGTTTCCGTCTGTCTCCATCTCATCTGTCTGTCTCAGGCATCTGTTTGTCATAGCACAGACCAAACATAATACTTACTTGATCTTTGGTCATAGCAATTTAAGTACAATTTGTCTAAGTTATCCTGGGTTTAGGTTTTTTTATTTTTTGTGGTGTTAGGTACCGTATACATTGAAGTTATTTCTTATCTTAGACCATCTGTTATGATCCATACAATTGACAAGACCATAACTTTTGAAACTTTCAGATTCATTGGTATCACTATAGTTGTCTGTATATTAATTCTCTCGTGAATTTCTTATTTTATCCATTAATCTGAGTCTGCAACACCTTCTCAAAAACCCATTTCTGCTTCTTGGTTTTGATTACAGAATTTAATTGGTCAGTAGTTTAGTTGGTTAAAGCCCAGCTTGATAAGCTAAAGGTTCTCAGTTCGATCTCGATTAGTCATGACAAATTTTGAAGGAGGTCATCTGATAACCACCGGCTGTTAATTTTTATTTATTTATTCTTAAGACGCCGATCGTCAAGATATGGGCGAAAATGGATTTCCAATGTGTGTGATGAGTGTAGATGAACAAATGAGTCATTGTTAGAATGACCGACTATTCCTTAGAAAGTGTTGTTAATTAATAGACCAATAATTACAAATGAACAGCTGTTGGTTATCAACTGATCGCTTTCAAAATTTGTTATGACTCTGATTGGGATCAAACTGATTGAGCCCTTTAGCTAATTAGGCTGGGCTTCTACTAACTAAGGTACTGTTAATTGTCATTGGGCTATTGATGACACTTTCTATAGAATAGTCTCCCTTAGTTTGTAACAATGACTACACTCGCTCATCTACACTCATCACACTCATTCGAAATCCATATTCGCCCATATCTTGATGGTCGATGCCTCATGAATGAATAAATAAATTTCACATAAATTAATGTCATTAATTAAATCCTTAATCAAAGTTAACTATAGGGAGCAGTACATTTTTATTAAAACTAAGGATTATTATTATCACTCTTAATATACAAATCAGTTACTTGGGTTAGATCATTGATTTTACTAGATCTTGGCTTTCAAGTATATTTGGGGTTAATATCTCAAGGCATTCGATCAGATAATACAGCGGGGTTAAAATACAGCTGACTGAAATACAGGAGGATGATTTATTTAAATAACAAGCAATAAATAACAGAATGTCATTGGCTTTTGAGGGTTTTTAAGAATAACATGTTGTGGAAAACCCATTATGTATGTTGTGTTATATGAAGCGTTATGTATATCAAAATACAGTGTGTAAAAACATAATTACTTAAAGATTAAAACAAATATATAGCTGAGAAACATATTCTACATTAGAATATTTTATTTGGTAAGAAGGCATTATTAGATTTTAATTATAAATGTTACTAACTCTTTCACCAATGGTGCCAAATTGGAAAAATTTAGACATATTAAGAATTGAGGTTGTAAAGGAAGGTAGCTACACTTTTGTACATTATTTTTATGTTATTATAAAATTATTCCTCAATTATATTAACCACTGAATCACAAGCCTATGTAATACTAGATATTTCAGTATATAGCTTTTCTGGCCGCAAAATAAAACCCGATTCTCCAACCATTTGAAGATTACTTAACGTAAAAAATATATTTACTGTTGAAAGAAACAGTTGAGCTCTATTTTTGTACAAAGATACTAAATAATGCAATATAACCTTATCATATTGATGTTATGTAGAAACGTAGGATATTCGAAGCATGGGTTGTGCCTTGAATGTGTTAAGTTCATATGACCCAGTAGGTATTTAACTACTTCCAACTTTCAAAAACAACTATTGATGTTAAAATTGCTTGCTCGTAGTAATTCACTAAATAAATAACTTATTAATATAAAGTTAGGTGGTTGTTTCATAAATCTTTTTGTATAAATAATTACGTTTTAGTTTACTTTTTAAATTGTAGTAAATGATGTTTGTATTTACAAATTGTTTTTAATAGTGTTACTTAGCCGTTTGTGTTTGTAAGCAGTAAATTTTGAACACATTTAGTAAAAGTAGTTTAGGTAGCAACAAAGTTCATTAATTATATACTAAAGGGGGGGTAATTATATACTAAAGGGGGGTAATTATATACTTGAACTTATTCTCTGTAAGAGCAATGTTAAATTTTCTCAAATTAAGCAAACACATAGCTCCACTAGTAGTCTTTTAAAGCATTTGCTGGTTTAATGATTTAAATTCTGTCAAATTCTTTAATAAATCCTAATTGCGTTTTTTTCTTTTTTGATTTTCTGGAGTTTTATCCCAATTAATTTTTAAAATCAGAATAATTTTAAGTATGTCTAACATAAACATTCAAATTAAAATACACTAAGCTTCTTCATTACAATGACTACAAAATAGCATATCACACATAAGATTATCAGAAAGAATGTGTAAAATATTGGCTTATCTTTCTATTTGACAATGGTCTTATTGAGAATAGACACAAGATGGCTGACCCCTCTAGCCTCCCTAAGGGGCCGTCTCTAAATTACACAATGCCTTTAGGGGGGGAGGGGGGATTTTCAGCAGCGTTATACACCATTACGGAGGAGGGTTGGAGGTTTCTATGCAGAGTTACGTAACTATTAACATCAACAATATGCTTGAATTCATTCACAAAATTTGACCATTATTTCCAAAAATACAAGATTTTAAATTTATATATTCTACCCATTAGAAAACAAATGAAACAAAATCAAAACAATGACTATCATAAATCATAATCTGTAAGAAAACGACAAAAATTGGAGGAGGGGGTTGGTCGTGTTACATAATTATTGAAGGGGTTTAAGTATTACCGTTACATGGTGGGGGAGGGGGGGTCTGAAGAGCCTTATTGTAGCGTTGGGTAATTTAGGGATGGCCCCTAAGTCATTCTATAAAAGAATTACCTTATTCCCTGCAGTTTTAATATCAAATAAGAGATAAACAAATGGCATTGTCGATATTTCCTAACTCATATGTTACACAACAGCTTATATCGCAGAAGTCACCAAATTTTCTTCACGAAACTGTAAAATATATACTGGCTAGACTTAATTAAATGTGAAAAGTAGACAAGAGCTCAGTGATTTGCTCCTAATGTTATGACATTAGGAGACCCTGTAAAGAAATCTTTTCAAGCATTACCCACTCCCTAAAGGGACATTCTATTATATAAGAAAAACTAGAACACATACAAAACAAATTAATTGAACCAGAAGAATATTAGCAAATGTTTAACAAAAAGGAACAAAAAAGAAACATATGTAGAAATTTGTACAATAATTCTCTCAACTAAGGTATAAAATACAATATATCTACAGTATAACATTAAACAAAGTAGTGGGTTCCTCATGACCCTATTGCAACACTTGAAGTGTCATTTGACATGTGAAAAACTGTCCTAGTGAACCATGAGTTGGTTTACTAAAAATTTAGCATTTTTATATTGTTTTACAGTAAATATGTTAAACATGGAATGCCCTTAGTGATTTTAAATTAAAAAAACAGCAATATTAACTTGTGGTCCACTAGAACGGAGTGTTCTCTATAATAAATCAGGAATTACTCTTTTTATTGCAGAAGAAAAACTCATTTATTTAAGTTTAAAAAAAATGCTATTTCAATTTAAAGTGAACGTTTCCCAAACTGCCAAGCAGCCACTGGGAAGTCGACAGCCCAATAATAGATAGACCGTCAGCAGGCTAAGACATGCTGATCTATTACTTCAACTGTAAAATCGCCACCATAGTAAAAAACACCAAAGTCTTCCACTAAGTTGTTGCTTTTCTACAAAACACAGAAACCTTTTTTTGTCTTCCACTTGAGGAGAGACAAGACTTTCACTAAATTTTGGTTTTCCGCAGAGTGTTGGTAAAGATCAAAGAAAATTTACAACAAAAAGTAGAAGATTTGTTGCTGTACGCTTTTTGCAAGCAACTTGTAGGAAACTAGTGGAAAACTGTTCCCTGTCCACGCGCCCCGGACGAACAAACTTCAATTACAAATAGTGAAATGGTTTATTTTGAGATTTTAAACAGATAACCGAGACTAGCGTAAGAATCACCAGTAGCCAAAAAACATAATGTAATATTTAGCTTTTCTTGGACAGATACTGCTTTCCTGTAGTTTGTGTCACTTTTCTTGATTCATTTAATTTTTTTCATTTCATTGAAAAAAGTGGTCATTCTCAGAAAGTTTTTGACACTCCCGTTGCATCTCAGCTCACCACTCAACGGATCAACATCATCTTCTCGGAGATCAGTTATCATGTCACTGCCACTCTACCTATCCCTAGCCTTCAACGAGGGTCCCACCCAATATCTTTGAGGAGCTATTGTATAGTGCCTGGCTATGATGACACAAGCAGCCGCAGCAATGTGCGTCTTCTTTGTCCGACATCCTTGACACTACTGCCTAATCTTTCGTGCGCCAATCCTTTGGCAACAAGTTTTCCACTTGTTTCTCTAAACTTTAGAAAAGCAACTTTTATTTTTCTAGAAAATATCTTTCACTTGTTGCTCTAATTTGAGAACAACAAATTTTAGTTTTCTACAAACAATTGGTTGTCATCTTTTAGTTATCAACTTTGGTGTAAATGTGGCTTAAGGTTCATTTCCATCATTGTATTATAGAGAACATTCTAGTGGACCATATTAATCCACATTTCTTGGATTAATAATATAACTTTTTTTAAGTGTAAAAAAAAGTTAGAAATGTTTTTTTTTTTTTTTTAGAATAACATTTCATGCTTGACATATTTACCATACAAAATTATAAATGCTACATTTTGAGTAAACTAACACATGGTTCACTAAAACAGTTCTTCACCTGTCAAATGACACTTCTAGTGTTGCAATAGGGCCAAATCGTTGAAATAGAGAGCCATGTTTTTGGCGTTTGTATTTATTTTTAAAGCGAAACGGCCCTCTTACCTCATCTAATAGAAGTTGTTTATCCTCTCGGTTTTTTATTTGGATATAAATGTACATGAAGCAACCACGATTCCACATAAAACTTTAAATGTTAGATTTATTGTTCGTTTTACATACAAGTCTTATTATAAGGTGTCATTATTTAATAGTTAGGTTGCTAAATTTTATGTTATGTGATATTTTAAATATTATGTGAAATATGAGGATAAGAAATGTTGTACTTAATGTGCATTCAAGCGTATTTTGCTCAGTTAGGTTTTAATGGTGAATGTACAGTTTTAGGGCTGCTTTAATGTTACTATAACGTCATTTCAGTTTATGCGAGTATAAATATGTATTTAAGTATTATTGTTGTCAGTATTGCTACTTAACGTTGTAAAATATCTTTATTAGTTTTAACCCTTCCTTAGTTATTGATCCACAATAAACATTAAAGATTACTAGTTACAATATATTTTTTTATATACATAATTATGAATATTTATAATTTTTATTTATATATTTATAACTAATCTCAAAAAAATGTCCGTTGTCAAGATGCTCCCGTTCCTCGTTTAAATATGATTTGTTTTTAGCATTGTGTGAACTGAGTATCAAAGTTGTTAAATATGTTTTTATAAGATTGAATATTTTCATCTATTTGGAATTGTTATGTAGTTTTCAAGTTGAATATTTACTCAATAATATATTTAGTAAACAGTAAAGTCATAAAGCATTGTTATCTCCCATTAAAAATTTATTTTTCATAAATATTGTTCCATCTAAATTAGCAAATAATATTTAAGAGATAAATGTATTTTTAGTGTGATCGTTATAAATCTAAATTAAAATAAACTAAATTGTGTTAAATGGTCAAAACACATCTCTACTTAGCATCGTTCATCAAATAATTTTATATTTTTTCTGTTTTTACAGTTACTAAAGTAGTATTTTAATATTTTACATTATTATTGCTAAATATATTTTTTTACAAGTCTTAGTGCTTATGTATACTTTATTGTTAATTAAAATTTTTTTATTCGTCAATCATACGTAATATTTTTCATTTTACTCTATTACTTATTGTGAGTTACTGTACATTTAAAATGACCTGGTTTAGTTACCATACCTGTAAATAATCTAATCACGATACACTAAACTGTATTTTGTACATACAATAAAACCATTCATGTTAAACTATATACTAGATATGTAATACATGTTAAACATCTAAAATATCATATAATGTAATGGAAATGGTGTATAAAATAAAGAAAAGGCTAAACGTAAGTTACCTGTTCTTTTTATTTGATACCCCAAACTCACATTACATTTACAAATATTTTTAGTGTTATATATTTCATTTCAAGACATTTAGGTTGAAATACTTGTGGTATGTGTTTATTTAAAGTGCTTTGTCATGTGAATAAAATTAGTTTTTATATACATTGAGAGGTTGTACAAATGAGGATACTATTAGTTATATTAAACATGATGAATGTTTGATAAACTGACAATACTTGATATATAAAACTTTTAACTCATTAACTTTATAATGGGATTGGACAGTAAACAACCTGCGTGTCATATTTAGCGCATATTCCAGCAGCAGAGGGGAATCTTTCCTCCGCTCAGCTGCCTTACTTCACAGGCGTAACTAACTTCCGCCTTCGATGTTCAATTTCCACAACAGTGTTTATTTGAACAAAATAACTGTAATAATGTTGATTTCGGTAGAGAACTTATCCCTGAAGGACCTTGTCCCGGATGTATCTTTCCACCAGTTATATTCACCAGTTTTAAGCATAAACGAGGAGAGACTGATTGTCTGAATGCCTTAACTTGACTATGGTCAGACTTGTCTCGCTTCCCAATAAACACCACTTTGCTCACTGCCCAAGCTGTCGGTACGTGAACATGTGCTATGCAAGCCCTGAAGGACCCTGTGCCGGATGTATCTTTCCACCAGTTACATAAACGAGGAGAGACTGATTGTCTGAATGCCTTAACTTGGCTATGGTCAGACTTGTCTCGCTTCCCAATAAACACCACTTTGCTCACTGCCCAAGCTGTCGGTACGTGAACATGTGCTATGCAGGCCCTGAAGGACCCTGTCCCGGATGTATCTTTCCACCAGTTACATAAACGAGGAGAGACTGATTGTCTGAATGCCTTAACTTGGCTATGGTCAGACTTGTCTCGCTTCCCAATAAACACCACTTTGCTCACTGCCCAAGCTGTCGGTACGTGAACATATGCTATGCAAGCCCTGAAGGACCCTGTCCCGGATGTATCTTTCCACCAGTTACATAAACGAGGAGAGACTGATTGTCTGAATGCCTTAACTTGGCTATGGTCAGACTTGTCTCGCTTCCCAATAAACACCACTTTGCTCACTGCCCAAGCTGTCGGTACATGAACATGTGCTATGCAAGCCCTGAAGGACCCTGTGCCGGATGTATCTTTCCACCAGTTACATAAATGAGGAGAGACTGATTGTCTGAATGCCTTAACTTGGCTATGGTCAGACTTGTCTCGCTTCCCAATAAACACCACTTTGCTCACTGCCCAAGCTGTCGGTACGTGAACATATGCTATGCAAGCCCTGAAGGACCCTGTCCCGGATGTATCTTTCCACCAGTTACATAAACGAGGAGAGACTGATTGTCTGAATGCCTTAACTTGGCTATGGTCAGACTTGTCTCGCTTCCCAATAAACACCACTTTGCTCACTGCCCAAGCTGTCAGTACGTGAACATGTGCTATGCAAGCCCTGAAGGACCCTGTGCCGGATGTATCTTTCCACCAGTTACATAAACGAGGAGAGACTGATTGTCTGAATGCCTTAACTTGGCTATGGTCAGACTTGTCTCGCTTCCCAATAAACACCACTTTGCTCACGGCCCAAGCTGTCGGTACTTGAACATATGCTATGCAGGCGCTGTAAAGTTCACAAAGCAGTTGTATAACTCAGCCAGGTTCTCTCTGCATAAAAGCAGGGTACATGCTGTCTCCCTCAGGTGAATTATATGGGCTAAACTTGTTGATAGCCCATTTCACCCTCGAAAAGGTGACAATTTGTCTGGCTAGGTTCCAGTCCACCCATGCAGCCCTTGGCCGAGGGCTTTCACCAGCATAACTAGCCCCAGCCAGCTTGGTGTCACACCTGATGCATCCCAGAAAGTGTGTCTCAAGGAGAAGTTTCACCTGCCATCAATATATATTCTCTGTCTGATTTCCGAAGAGTACCAATTGGGTACAAAGGTTTTAAAGCCAGTAATTTGTTTAGTTTATCTACATATGTAAAGCTGTTTACTTCTTCAGTAAAAACTTTCCAGGACATAAATACTCCCATAAAAGAGTGGTAAGCTCCCAAAACTCCAGTCGTTTTGGCTCGATTGAAGAGTTGTCAAGTGTTTCTCCTCTGCAGATCCAGATCCTGAGTCCACCTCGCAACGTTGGTAGTCCTAGATTTAGTTTGTAGAGGACAGTTATCGACAGTAGAGCTAATAATTAGGTCGTTCAAAGACGTTGCAATTAGGTCTGTCTTCACAAAAGCTCACTCTTTTTGGCAGTGACCTAGTCATTTCTGTGAGTTGTTCAGTGTAGAGTGCCCAATCAGTTTTCCTAGGACTTCTGTAGAGCACCTGAGGTTGTTCAGTGTTCAGTGTAAACTGAATATAATTGTGATCCGACAGTGAAGCTTTATCAGAGACTTTCTAGTTTTTAACAAAGTCTACTAAATTAGATGTACAGAAAGTAACATCAATAATCTCACTACACACCCTATTAACAAAGGTTGGCTTGATACCAACATTAATTTATCTATAAGTTTTAGCTAATATAAATTCAAGCAGAGACTCACCTCTACTGTTGTTATCGGAGCTCCCCCAGTCAAGTGTGTAATGTGCATTGGCGTCACACCCCACAAGGAGATGTTGTCCATGAGCCCCAGAAGTCTGAGCAAGTATTTACTTCTATAGTGCTAACACTGTGCAGTGTTTCTACAATTTTTACTCTGACATCAAGTGTAAGTCATAAAAAGAGAGCATAAGTCATATGGATTGTCAAGATTGGCATTTACAAAAAAAATATCATTACATAAAAATTAAAAGGTTTGTGATATCAGATGAATACAGAATTGGCCTTAAACAATTACTTATTCCATAAACAACTCATAGTTAATGTGAAGAATGGTCATGTCAATTAAGATTTTTTGTTTGAGCGGTGATGTACCAACCGTTAGCTCAGTTAGGGATTTGAACCTTGGACCAAGCCCTCTGCAGTATTAACACTTATATATTGATCACCACGCCGGCTCAAGACTAAAAGGCATAAGGATGTCTACTTCAAGAGTAGACATACACTATCACTCAAGCTATGAATTATTGGTGAACTACATTACGTTCATATAGATCATATTTCTAAAGTCCCACATTTCTAAAGTCCGAAAATTGACAGCGATAGAAAAAAATTGTTAATGTAAAGAGTCTTCTCCAGTGAATAATTAAATCACAGTCAAACCCCCTAACCACTATCTAAACGTAGTGTTAAATTTTGGAACCACTAGCAACTCCATTGACAATTGTAGACTGGTTGTTGTCTGTCCTTCTGTCTCCAAGCCAGGTTTGAAGAGAGATAAACAACGGTGGCAGTTAACCCTCTCTTCCCAGCTTACCCATCACGCAGTGTGTTTATCAGTAGCTGTACCCGCCTTTTGTGGTTGAGCATTACTTCACTTACAGACCTGTCACGTTTACATTTGTTAAATTTATACATTTCAAATTTTGACATGCTTTGCAGAATAAGCATAACTAGAGCCCTATGAGATTGGATTTTTTCCAACTGGTTTTGGTTTATTTAAAAAAATATTAAAAAAGAATATTTGTTATTTGTATTTTTTTTTTTTTTTTTTTTTATCAGGTTCTAAATTAAAATCTCTTATATCTAGAACCTCTAGTAAGTCTGTTCTCTTAAAAAAAGACAAGCTTAAAAGTTTACATTCTTAAATAAAGCTGTAATCCTCATTTAAATCTAACATCGGCCTTGAATAGAATCAAATCCAATATAGCAGGAGTTATAGAAGACAACAATTGTTATGATTGTGAATTGGTGATTGCCTATTTTCCAAGGATTGTCACAGGGCAGGTAAGGACCTACTGACTTAGAGGGTCTTTTATATAACCACAGTTTTCTACCTGTCATTGATGCTTTAGCATATAGCCAGAAATGATAGCAGTAACATCACTATCATCTAGAAACACCATTGAAGAATTAAGGAAGTACTTAGCTGCCTGTGTAATCCTCCTATAGCTTACTACATCGGATAACTAAGAAAATTTATATCAAACTACAGTGGATACTACAGATCTGCTTCGCATCACCTTACAATCAATGGTCAAGTTGAACATTAGATTCAATAATGTAACAAGCTACACCCATTATATGTCACTATTTAAAGGCTTATAGAAGTATTCAAAGTTCTCTCACTGGATTCACTCCAGCATTTTATTCATCGGATGTCACCTGCGCTCACAACTCGACTTGCTATCACCAAATATGTATCTATATTAACAAAAGAAAATAAATGCTAGAAAAGTGAAATTAATATGCAAACTTTAGCTTCATCACAGAGAAGAAAGAAACAGAGTTTGCGTCCAATAGTGCTCTAAATAGATGTTGAGTAGTTAGTCCACCAGTTCTCAGAACAGATGGTAGAACCGGCACTGTTGTCAGTCCCTCCCCTTTTCCCCTCGAAATCCTGAAAGATTAAACTGCAGCCAAAGCAAAATAACTTCTGTTTTTTTTTTTTCTGTGGCTCCTTAACAGGTTAAAACTGTTACATTCAGAACTTATAATTTATCTTAAAAGTGAAACTGAATTAAGATTCAAGGACATATTCCTGAGAAGACTAATGTTTATTGCCAGCATTTTGGCTCAATGTCTAAGGCTTAGGACTGTAGAGGGCAAGGTCTAAGGTTCAAAACCCAAACCAAGCTAACAGTTTGTACTTCACTACTAGAATAAAGTTCACACACAGGCCTGCAGGTCCATGTGAACTGGCGAGTGAAGTTTTTTTATATTTTTTAATCATAAAACTGTTAGTTTAATGTTTAATTAAGGATGGAGATCTTATTGGTTCTTTTATATTTAGTTTCATTCAATCAAACACAATTTCAAAGCAATATTTCAAACTTTATCATGGGAAGTATTTCAATAGTAAAGCTATCATCTTCAGGCACTTCACATTATATACTTTATTTAATAAAATACTCATTTTAATGTGAAGAGTCTGATGATGATAGCATTGCTATCAAAAGACACGCATAATACAGTTTTGTATATTGGTTTGATGTTTTGTTTAATTTAATGAAATGTTTATTTTGAAAAATGCAATTTAAGAGGTAAGATGTGCAATCTGTGAGAGGTAATGTTCTAATATTTTGAGTGGTAGACTAGAATAACCTTACTACTGTATTAAAGTTTGAAAATGAGATTTGTTTTATTTTCACAGTCAAACGCCTAGAATCAGTCAGAAGATGTAACTTTATAATTCAGAATATGACAAGATAATAAACAGCCTCAAGGGGTAATCATTGACGAATAACAATGAATGACCCTTCAAGACGATGTTCATTAAAGACCATATTTTCTTGATATTAAAAAGCAATAGTGGTAAATTGCTGTTAATAAAATTGCCATTGTAGTGGCTCAGTAGCTAAGGCTTCAGACAGCGGAGGGCAAGGTCCGAGGTCCGAACCTGTATTGGGTTTCTGAACACTAACTTTGAGTCTACACAGGTTATCCACACTAAAACTACAATCATATAATCATTCATATTCACACTATACAAAGTTGTGCACAAATATTTAGGAAGAAGAATTCAGAATGGTACAAGGTAAGGCTTGGAGGTTGTTCTAGACATGCTCAAATTGAAGGAATTAGTTTAATTTTCCGCAGTGGCTCAGAGGAAAATAATAAAACTCATATTAAAAGAAAAAGCAGTATCCCAGTAATTTAGTATATTCAGAATTTCTTGTTTTAACCGTAAGGCAGTTTTTTATTAAAAACCTTATTTTTTATGTTTGTTGTAATAAATCAGATATATTTGTACAGTTAAATCACAATTTTCCAACTAGAAATAGGTTGAATTTTGGATTTCAGATTCCAAGGCCATGTAGTAGTTTAGATTTCACAGCCCCTTTTTTATCGCACATTCCCTCTATAAAAATCTTCCTCAAGACATTCTGTTATTGGAGGCTGGCAGTGTCGTGGTGTAAAAGCGTGGGGTAAGTAGGTGGCTGCTCACGTAATCTCCTGAGGAGACTGAGTGACTGATCTGCTCAAACTATTTATAGCATCAGCTGTTATTCTCAGTTACTTAAATATATCTTTTCAATTAATTACCTTTATTGATTTTCAAATAGTAAAATTGTATTTATCTCCTTCTATTCTTCATAAATTGTTTGGTTTGCTACAATTTGTTGGTGAAGTTCAATTAAATTTGGGCTATATAATATTTTTATGTCTCTTTAATTTAAAATTCTGATTTAACTTTAATAAGTCCATTTTTACTAATAACATACATTTATTCATCTGTTGATTTATGTAGTAGTATATTTTTAAGTACATTCCTGTATAAGAACATTTGTCCTACACACAGACCGATAGTCTAAGCACGACAATTATTCATTTATTGTACTTTTTCATGTTGTACATATATATATTTTTTTAATAAATTTATAATCAATCGATTAAACTATTTTAGAAATTAAACTTTCTTGGCAAGATTTTATGTGTGAATTTGACACAATTAGATGTCTAAATATCATTCCTATATTCTAAATTAAATGAGAAAATATATGTGATGCAGCCTGATAGTCATGAAGACAACTCTGGGCAAGTGTGGAAACTAAAGAATCTTTTGTAGTCATGGCTTAAAACAAAACCCCGATTGCTACAATAATGACTTCTAAGTTCATAAAATCACAAGGTTTCAGAGCAAGTGAAACAGATTCTTACTTATTCTCAAAGAAGAAAAAGATCTTACAGTCCTCTATATTTGATTCTAAGCAAAACCAGATATAATCTGTGGGCCATCAAAGTTATAAAGATATAGGTTCTGTCTTAAACATCTGTCATTTGAATGTTGAGGCTCTGTGTAGAACGGCTGTAGCTAAGGGGCTAGGGTGGTGGCTTGCCATCCAACCAATTCGGGTTCAATTCCCGATATGACCAAACAGTTTTGCCCTGTGCCACTCCTGTACTTGGGAAGTTACCTAAAACCGTTGATCCCCAGTTTAACTGTTAGAGAGGGCTACTTAGCCCTAACTTCGCCGTAAAATTAAGGCATTCCTTTTCTTTGGGTAAAGTTCTCTCTGAAAACAGTGTTGATGTCCTAGCACTTCAAGAAACACACGTTGAAGAACTACAAAGTAGTGCAAGAGGCGATATCCCTGGGTATAGACTGGTGGAGGCTACTGGACATAGAGCTTATGGTTTAGCAACATTATGTGAAGCTTGACATTGATTAGGTTAATATGAACACAAAATCTGTGAAGATAATATTTTCATACTTTGTCTGAAACTATCGTAGTAAATGTATACAAACCACTAAATTCCAAATAGTTAGATGTGATAAATCCAGTTTTCGAACACCCTGTCCTGTATGTTGGGGACTTTGTCATACAGCCATTGGGGTTACTCATGAGACGATAATAGTAAAAGTCTAACCAACTGGGCTTCCACTAACAACTTACTTCCTTGTTGTACTTGCTTCTCAGCTTGTTGCCTCCATGTTTATTTCCTGTACTTGCTTTTGTTCGTGTGAATAAGCTTCAAGACCTCTAAATATTAGGAAGAGTGTCTCCTTGGTCTCATTCACAACACAGGCTTGTTTTAATATTTGTAGGAATTCATGTTCCTATTGTTCAATCTTTTCCCCAGCCCAGATGGAGCTTTAACAAAGCTGATTAGAAGGCTTTTAACTTAAGAAATAATTCTGGTTTAGTTTACCTTTTTCTGTTGTAACAGTTCTTCAATTACTATATTGCTATGTACATTTCAAAGCATTAAAGCTTCATCATCAGGTTTCCAAAAATGTGACGTTTTTGGAAGCCTGATGATGAAGCTTTAATGCTTTGAAATGTACATGCAGTTCTTCAAGTTATTGAAGAACTGTTACAACAGAAAAAGGTAAACTAAACCAGTATTATTTCTATAATATAACAGTTCTGGAGGCTAATAAAACAAAATGAATAAATTTTACATTAAGACTTGTTTATTTATTTATTTACTAGCTGAACCCGGCAGACGTTGTCTTGCCTTTCATTTTTCATTGACATAGCAAAATAAAGCAATAAAAAGAATTATAGAAAAAACCATTATTTATTAAATGAGTGCAAGAGGGTAAACAATATTTTTGGTCTTCTTATTTGGTGTATAAATGTAAAGGTTTTTTGTAGTGTGTGCTACACTCTCAAGGTGAAATGTAGAACTACAATAAATCAAAACATATACAGCACTGTTGTTGTGAGAACTTCAATCTGCTTATGGCATGTGAAACTACATTAAACCACACAGTCATATGTTTTTTGTAAACAATTCAGATTCTCCATTTGAATAACATGGGATCTTTAGGAGCCCGTGGGGCAGGACCCTGTGGACGGATCTGCATCAAACTTCACAGAAACCATCTCGGGAGTATACAGGACAACATCCTAAAGTTTCATAGCGATCGGTTGGATGGTTTGGCAGCGCATAAACTTCAAACATAATATATATATATATATATACAAACATCCTCTTTTATAAATATAGAATAAGACGCCAATCGTCAAGATATGGGCGAATATGGATTTCGAATGAGTGTGATGAGTGTATCCATACTTACGTGTATTAATTCTAACCCACCCACCCACCAGTTGGTATCATGTACAATGGTATTGACCCACCTGCCCACCCAAACAAGTACAATGGTATTGACCCACCCACCCACCCATACAAATACAATGGTATTGACCCACCCGCCCACCCATACAAGTACAATACCACTGTACGTGAATGGGTGGGCGGGTAGGGTCAATACCACTGTACGTGTATAGGTGGTGGGTGGGTCAATACCACTGTACGTGTATAGGTGGTGGGTGGGTCAATACCACTGTACGTGTATAGGTGGTGGGTGGGTCAATACCACTGTACGTGTATAGGTGGTGTGTGGGTCAATACCACTGTACATGTATAGGTGGTGGGTGGGTCAATACCACTGTACGTGTATAGGTGGTGGGTGGGTCAATACCACTGTAAGTATAAGTGTAGTATGTAAGTATGGATTTCAATACCATTGTGCGTGTATGGGTGGGTGGGTGGGTGAATACCATTGTGCGTGTATGGGTGGGTGGGTGGGTGGGTCAATACCATTGTGCGTGTATGGGTGGGTAGGTGGGTGAATACCATTGTGCGTGTATGGGTGGGTGGGTGGGTGGGTCAATACCATTGTGCGTGTATGGGCGGGTGCGTGGGTGGGTCAATACCATTGTAAGTGTATGGGCGAGTATCTAAGTTGTAGATGAGCGAATGTAGTCATTGTTAAAAACTAAGGCCGACTATTCCTTAGAAAGTGTCATTAATTAATAGCCCAATGACAAACGAACAGCCGGTGATTACCAGCTGATCCTTCTCAAAATGTATTGACTCTGATTGGGATCGAACTGAGAACCTTTAGCACATGAAGCTGTGATTGACCAACTATGCTATCGACCAATTATGTATGACGCTTGAAAATGGCATCGGGTTAATTCCACCTTTATTAAAGAGTTATGATTGTTTCACAAAACTTGTGCCACTGCCAAGTTGACTTTCAAACAGGGCATCATTTATATCTTTTACAGCAAACAAACGCTGCCTTGTTTCCATATCTTGCAGTTTTCTAGCCCAAACCATTGCTATTTCCAAATATTCATATTTTTCACTTTTTTGCTGTCTGAGACAAACGTTCCATGCTCATAAGTTCATTTTGTTTAGCAATAGGACCTTTTACATGTTTCTTTTTAGTTTGATGGTAACTTCCTAAACTTGCAATAGAGGTGGACAAGGTGTTCCCAGTTGGTTCCATTTCTGTGGCCACAGAAACATTTTACTCTTGATCTCGTAAACCTTGAGTCATCTTCTGTTGAGTGAGTAGATTAGTCAATAGTTGCAATCTGGAAAGAAAAAAAAAATACTATAGAAACAATGTATGATAACTAGGAAGTTTTTATAAAGGATTGCAATGTTTTGTTTCAGTTCTCTACATCATCTGAATAATAGATTGGCATTGCCTTACAGTTTGGAAACAAGCTTAAATTTTGGAACTGTGTAGGTTCTTTGGACAAAAAGCATATTACCAAAATGAAACTTTTCACTCAGGATCAACATACTTCAACTAAACTAAAAAGACTTTAACAGTATTGTGTTGTTGTGGATGTTAACAAACAGTTTACAATTGTGGGCACTGTTTTAAAGGATGAACTTCTGTTGGAGAGCAATTAATTGTTTTTTCTAAGTTTGGTGAGTTACTTAAACAGAACTGTCTACAACTTCTGGATCCTTCATATCTTATGAACAGACCACTCATTCCCATTTGATTTAATAGCGGATGATGCTTTTGTTTTGGGCAAATGTGTTCAAAATGTGGTAGACAGCCTCTCCTAGGACACTGAATAATTTTAATAGCGGATGATGCTCATAATGCTTCGTAGGGAGACGAATATCCGTAACCTTTTCAAAATTAAAAATATGAAGAAATTTACCTCTATTTAGGATTTTCCAGATAAATATTTATTTGCAGGTAGTTCATAAGATACCACAATCTCTAAAGCTCAGGATAACCAAGATGTTTGTAGACATCTTTCCCAGTACCATAAAGTCAACAGCTGGATTGAGATCAAGATTTGTCACTTGCTCTCAGCAAGCAGGATATTATTGTTCTCACTAAGAAGCACATTCAGACAACTGTCCCTATGCAGGTAGGAGATCTTGACATCAAACCAAACCTGCAGGAAAATATCTCAGGGTGATGACTGACAATTTGAGCTTTGGCAAACAGATATGACGCAAGCAGCCAAGGGAGTAGCTTCCCTTTGTAGGTTTAAGGCCAACATAAGTGGTTCATCCTCCAGCAAGCGTCATCTGCTCATGTCCTCTGTCTATCAAGTCCAGCTGTATAGAGCTAAAGTTTGGGCTTATGCTCTGAGCAAGAAGTGTTGCTGTAATTAATTTTTACGTGCTCAGCGTGTATAGGGCTGTTACTTACCACACAGTCTCTGAGCTGGATGTCCTGAAAATCACCGGAGTCGTTCCCATCCATCTTTTGACATGTTAGCTGCGGGCAATTTACTGTAGAAGGCACAAAGCCGGAAGGGATGATGTTACCAAAGAAATCAATCATACTTTCGCTGATCGGCAGGCTGGCTGGCGGACAGAAATGAAAGGTCGTTGGACAGAGAGGTTGATCTTTGAAGTCAAACTATTTCACCTTGGATAGAGAGGAAGCTTGAGTAAGTGAGTTTTGAGACTTAATGTTTTGTCACGTACTAGTGGGTACTTCCGCCACTATCTTCATAAATAGGAACAGCAGGAGTTTCGATTAATCGTACTGCCCCTATCGATAGGACTATGCAGATATATACCATTTTTACTTGCTGCAGATATATATAGTATATGGGATGTATATAGTGATAACATCAACACTATATATCAGCTTGTGTTGAACTTGAAGAATGTTGATCAATATTCTCCAAGAGCCACTAGTGTCTAGGGTCGGGTTATTTGATCCGAACAAACTTGTGATAATACTGCTTTATGAGGAAAACATCAAGAATCGTGTTGCATGCTTTTTCAAAAAGCATTACGAAAGGTGAAAAGGCATAGTAGGCCTTAAGTTATTAGGCGATTAAGATTATATGCTCTTTGGGCTACGATAAATGGCTTAGCCTTGATAATGTGTTAAATGGTTTCAACTCAGAGGAAATATATTTGGTTCCGTTGAGGTTTAAAATTAGTGCCTCAGAGAAAGAGAGTTTTTAGCCAGTTGTCTGCCAGAGTTTGACTTGTCGAGCTAACGGGATTCTGGCACTACTGCAATTAATTGCGTATACACCTATTTACCTCCTTACACACAAAAAGTATTTAAATGCATGTCAACACAGTCAAAATCCCTTCACTCAGTATAACATGATAAACCAGAGGAACACTAAACATTCAATATTGCTGTGGCCTTCTTTTCTACACTAACGACCAAAAGTGGCGAGCTATCCTGGATACCAAAACATTGACGTAGATCCTTATATTACTTTGTCCTGAGACAGACTAATTATCAACCTTCAAAGTATTAAACATTATTGAAGAGCATAAAATCAGCCTTTCCCAGCTGTTCAGCAAATGTAACTAAGAATATAAAAGGCATCTTTTCCAACTGATGAAATTATTTGTTATTCTAAGTTCAATTCTTTTTCATACCATTTCTTCTTAAGGTTGCCGTTTCCCAAACTGCCAAGTCACCGCTGGGAAGTCCACATTCCTAGACAATCTTTTAGTAACCATGAAATCTTACTGTCACTGGGCTGAAACAATCTTTTCTATTTTAACTATATGGTTTGTGTTTATTATTATTACAAGCTATAGTGAATAATGTATGGTTATTAAAGGTCCAATCTAGTGGACTATAAGTTGATATTATTGCATTTTCCAATTAAAATAGTCAAGAACGATATTCAAGATTTCACATATTTAACAAAATAATAAAAACAGAATATTTTTAACAAAAATCATCTTATGGTCCACTAGAGCATTAGTTTAAATTATAATGTAAATTTACAGCTAACGGATGTATATTCTTTCATTACTTACAAATTTTTCTTTAAAATGTCTGTATATTTCATCATTTATTTACCATTTGTGTGTTTGTAAACAATCAGAAATTGAAATTTTTGCTCTTAGCAAGTATCCTAACATAAGCACAGACCAATCTCCTTTATTACCTTTTTCTGTTCATTCACCATAGACTTCTAACCTGTGCGCGAGACCTATTCAAACAGAATAAGTGGAAGAACCAGTACAGTGCAAGGTGAATATTAGTGATAAATATTTCAAATCTGCTATATCTAACTCAAGCTCAAAGTCCCAAAGCCTTAGTCCATTGGCCACCCGCTGTGCCAAGTTTGCTCAAAAATGCATTGCACATATTAAATTTATGAAGGCTCAATTTGCACTCAGATTGTGACTTGTACCTATGTGAAAATTAATAAGTTAGATAATATAATCTACATGATTTTTTTTACCATAGCGAATTAAAATGAAACATTTTTCTATATGTAAAGATAAACTTGGGTAATAGGTAGTTGGTGTTGTAACCCTAATGGTTTTCTCACAAAGGGCATAAGGTTAAGGTGACCGTTTCCCAAACTACCAAGCCACCGCTGGCAAGTCGACACGCGCAGGCAGCCCTACAGTAGACCGCCAGCAGGCTAAAATATGCTTTTTTATTTAAACTGAACGATTATTATTATTATAATGAGTTATAGTGAACACTGTATGATTATTAATCTTGTTCCCTCCAATGATCAGCCAACTCGTATAAAATCTTGCATCGATAACATTATTGTTAATTTTACTAGGAATCTATATGATGTATCTCTCGGAGATCATTCTTTTTCGGATCATGTACCACTTTCATTTTATATGTATTTAGTAAGTAATTCCACTGGAAGTAAAAAAAAAACAATCAGGTTTCTCATATATTACATTGCAAAAAAAAAAAGAAAATGTCAATTTGTTTATATCTAGTTTAGAACAAGAAAATTAGCAGATAGAAGACTTTCAACAGAACAAAATTAATGTACAAACACTATTTAATGAATTTTTTTTAAATATGTAGATCTATGGCACTTCTGCTCACCTTTAATCAAAATATATAATAGAAATAGCTCAAAAAAATCTAAATTGATCAACTGGTACACACCAGCGTTAGCAGAATTAAAAACTAGAATTTTAACACTGTATACAATCTATAAAAATCTTTTGAGGCAGGAGTCAGAGCACTATCAGGCTGCCTACAACGTCTACTTACAACAGAAAAGAATTTACCAAAAAGAATTAATAGAAGCAAAAAGACTTACAGTAGAGGAGTATATTGGTAATGCCACAAATAGCTGAAAAGCTGCTTGGAAGGTAATAAGTAATGAATTTTCTCCAACTCATAGTAGTGAGATCAATCTTAATCCAGATGAATTAAATTATTTTTTCTTGGACTCAATAAGTCAATTGAGTAAAGGAAATAATCCAAGTACCAACTCTCCTGAAGAGTTTTTGGGTAACAGAGCAGGAAAAATTGTCTTTTAAATGGTCTGAAATTTCCTCATCTGATGTGATAAAAGCTGTACCTAAATTTTCAAACTCTAATTCTATGGATTGTTATTGGCTTTCTAATTCAATTACTAAACAAAAAATTCATTTGATTAGTGAACCACTTGCTTTTATTTATAACAAATGTTTGGATAAGGGATATTTTGCACCATCACTAAAAATTTCAAAAATAAAAAAATTTAAAAAAATTTTTAAAAAAGGAGATAAAAGTTAACCCCAAAATTAGGGGTTAGGGCCTTCCTTCCAAACAGAGATGATTGGATGGGGAGTATCGAGCCCGCACAAGTAAAAGGAAGCGTCTGGTATACAGACGGCTCACTTATAGAAGGTGCGGGTGCGGGGGTGTACAGGAGAGGAGCACGGAAAGTTCTGTCTGTACCTCTAGGGGTCCATGCAACCGTCTTCCAGGCGGAGGTGATGGCTATCATGATAGACACACAAGAAGAAATGCGTCTAGGTGGCTTCGGAGGAGTTGTCTCAATCTGCTTGGACAGCCAGGCGGCGATAAAGGCGATCATGGCACCACGTACCAGCTCTAAGCTGGTATGGGAGTGCCAGGGGATCCTGGAGACTCTCTGCCAGCGTAAACAGGTGAGACTCATATGGGTCCCTGGGCATGCTGGTATTGATGGGAATGAGAGAGCCGATGCACTGGCTAGGAGAGGGGCAAAATGCCCACTGCTGGGGCCGGAGCCGGCTCTTGGTATTCCTCTTCAAAAGGTAAAAAGAAGAATTGACAGGTGGACCTCTGAGGAACAAGATAGTAGATGAAGGACCGAGTCCGGGCTCAGGCAGTCTCGTGCTCTTATCCAAGGACCGGGTCGCAGGTACAGCGGAGATCTGCTGAGCTGTAACCGGGCCAAGGTGAGGGCGGTTACAGGTATGCTGACCGGACACAATCTTCTTAATAGACACATGAAGATTATGGGCCTAACAGAGGACTCCACATGTAGGCTCTGCGAGGAGGATGAGGAGAGCTCCATACACATCTTTTGTCATTGTGGAGCTCTCTCATCTCTTAGGTATAGGACTCTGGGTGCCGCTTTTCTGGAACCAGAGGATATTAGAAGAGCTACACTCGGGGAGATCATGACCTTCATAAGGGGGACTGGTCTCTTGTGACACTGTCGCCAGTCTCGGGGCGCAAAGGGCCATGGAGTCTAGGCGCAGTGGGCTTGGCGACAGGACCACAACCTGGTGTATCTAATCTAATCTAACCCCAAAATTACAGACCAATATCAATAATTCTATATTCTTTAAAGTATTTGAATCATTAATGTACAAACAACTAAGTAACTTCTTTGAGTCACATAACTTACTTTTATCATGTCAACATGAATTTCGTCAGGGTAGATCCACTACTTCTGCAATACTTAATCTAATCGATTTGTCTCTGAACGCTTTTGAAAGAAAAGAGTCAGTGTCCTTGGTGTTGTGTGATCTCAGTAAGGCTTTTGACAGTGTTCCATTTGATATTCTTTTAAAAAAAACTAAAATTTTACGGTATTGAAGATAGTTCTTTAAAAATAATTCAATCATATTTATCTAATAGGAGTCAATTTGTTTCTATAAAAGATAAATCTTCAACTATGAATATATTAACACAGGTGTGCCTCAGGGTTCCATTCTTGGACCATTCTTTTTCTTGGTGTATATAAATGATCTGCCGCAAAATTTAAATGTTCATTCTATTATTTATGCCGATGACACTACTTTAATGGCCAGTCATAACAACCTTAATGCGTTGACACAGATCACTATTGAAGCAGAAGACCAGGCTCTTTCTTGGTTTTCTTCAAATAAATTTGATCCAGATAAAACGCAATATTTAACATTAAGCTTTAAGCAAGATATTAACATTGAGTCTGTTAGGCTTCTGGGATTCCACATCGATTCAAGGTTACAATGGTCCTTGCATATTGGAACAATTTGCAAAAAAATATCAAGAGTAAATTACTTACTATGGAAGTTGAGAAACTTTGTAAGTTTTGAATAATTAAGAATGTCATATTTTGGTCTTCTTCAATCACATATACTGTATGGTATTTTAGCTTGGGGCCATTCTCCTCTTGTAAATGATATTCAATTATTACAGAAAAAGGCAGTCCGTAATATTGCAGGAGTTGGATTACTTACTCACTGTAAACCTCTTTTTATCGAACTCACAATTCCTACAGTTATAAATTTGTATGTTTTTCAGGTACTTTTATATACCAAATCAAATTTACAAAACTTTCCTATTAGAAACGATGTTCACCAGTATAATACTAGAGATAGAGTTAAGCTTAACATACTTCCTCATAGATTGGCCAAAACTGGCACATCTCTCAAACTCAACTGTATTCGTTTCTTTAATAAGATGTCTGATAGTGCAAGAACTGTGTTTTAAACTCTTTAAAAATAATATTTATAAATGGCTAATACAGCACCATTTTTATCATATAAATGAATTTCTGAATTGTAATTTTGATGTAAATCTTTAATATACAAACTTAAATGTACTGTAATTTTAGTTGATTTTAGGACTGTAGTTTTTAGTTACTGCAGTTGTTTTTAGTTGTAGGAATTAAGTTGAAAGTGTGTCTTATTGCATTGTTATTTGACATGTCCTATTTCTTTATTGTAAAGTTCTTATTCTTATTATTAAAGGTGCAATCTAGTGGACCATAAGTTGATATTATAGTCATTTTAAATTAATAATATTGATATTCAAATTTTCCATATTTAACTGCAAACAAATTATAAAAACAATCAATTTTGTACAAAAATATCTTATGGTCCACTAGAACAGGTCTTCACCTATCAAATTACCACTTCAAGTGTTGTGAAATGATCATATTATGAACCAAATCGTTAAAATACAATGCTGTTTTGGGTGTTTTTCGAGGAGGGAAAAAATCCCCTCAATAATTGAATCCAAACTGTTTTTATTTGATTTTGCCGACTTGAAACTTGTTTGCCCCAATTAATTAATTGTTAAGGGCACAGAAGTAGATGACAAGTGTAGGCCCAAACAGGCAACTTTGTATAAAAAATGCTGATACCAGCACTAGTACATTGTTAGTAATAAAACAGTTGTCTCACGGATCCAAGTTGTACCTAAATATACGAAGAGCGAGTATTGGTTATTAATTTTCTCTGACTCCTGATCCTGACATCGGTGCTCACACCCAAAACATTGAAAGGGTCTGGAGGGAGGTGAGAGGTAATATCCCTAGATACGGCAACCAAAAACATCATCTCATTGGCCATTTAGGTGTTTTTGTTTAAAAGGAAGTTCTGTTACTATAAGACTCGAGTACATCACTTATTCAGAGCGATTTCATATGTCTTCAACGGAATTTCAGCATATTGTGATCACACAGAGCCACAACGTAAGCAGCCGGACTGTGACTCAGATAGTGATGACTATTAAGGTTAGTTATGTATTTTAATGTTGTTTCCGGCATGTAATTATAAGTTTTAACTAATTCTACATATATTAGGAACATAATATTGTAATATGAAAAAAATCAGAGTTGACCCATATACTCGTATTACTCAGAATTACCTCAAAATATTTTGAATGATAATTTTTCAAATATATTTTCCACAAAAATTAATTTGAAACCTTTCAATTTGAAAAGAAATCCACATTCTCAATTTTTCTACTTATGACAAATGGAACTTGTTAACATTGGTCTTGAATCAAGATGACTGATCAGTCCAGGAGTCCTTAACATGCTCATTTATTGTCAATCACCTGACATGGACATTCCTCAACATTTTCAATAATGCCTATGCTGAAGACTATTGAACAGATGAGGGTAGTAAAGAATACTAATGTCTTATCTCTTTTTCTCATTTATTTAGCTTTTTCCAGGTTGTGCCTGATTTTTTTTTTTTCATTGCATTTTACTATGAATTGTATGAAATTTGTTTTTGTACAAATAAATGTTTTTGTTTTTGCATTTGAATAAATAATTTCAATTTTTATAAAAATGCGTAAAAGTTGTGGATGGATTAACTATTTTTTTACAGATTATACTACTCTTTATCCATCGGCACAGCTTTTACACACTTCCAGTGATTGGATATATAACATATCAAAGTAGTAAATTATTTCTTTCTAATATTCCTGTACAGTCTTTCATTTCAGCGCTATTTTTTTAGAAATTCTTGGTCTTTGGGAGATGACCGTATTAATTAATTCTGTGCATTACACACAGGATCAGCCAGCTTCAGCAGTTAATTACAGCCTGTTGCCCTGATGATGGCTTTCTTTATCGAGGCCAAAACATTAGCTGATCCCAAGTATAATGCAAGGAATTTATTGACATGGTCTCCCAAAGATCAAGAACTAATACAAAATATTTCTTCCAGTACTGCTTTTTAACTTTCAGTATTTTTCATTGACACTATACAAACATTATTGTGGCAAAGAGCACTTTGATCTGCTAAATGCTATGTTTCATTTTCAATAATATATAGGCCTATTTCAGAATAGGAGGGTATAAATAACAAAGGCAGTGGTAGTGGAATTATCTAGTTTAATATTTAAACTGCAACCTAACACAACTCATACATAACTGTTGTAATACTGGACAGGCGTCAAGTCAACTGTACTCAAAGACAATGCTCAGATTGTTTCTTATATATTGTTTTAACAAAAATACTCATTGGAATTATTTTGACTATCAGTAAACTGAACAATTCTTATCAAAAGATTTCACATTTTCAAGAACCACTTAACAAAAACCAGTTTCGATATAAATATATTTTATTGTAGTCTAGACAAGGAATGTGGCACTCAAGCCAGGCCAGCTGGCTGACCACAAAAACCGAACATCAAACATTTAAATACAACATCATGCAAAAAGTACAGGTGACAATGATGAGAACAAAAATAAACTGAACACAAATTGACAATTACACTGAAATAAATAGACCATTTATAAGGCCACCTTATTGCGTACTTTGCGACACTTGAGGAACCAGACCAACAATTACTAATTTCTTTGGAATCATTGTTTTTAAATAAAATGTAAACTTATGTGAAAATAAATAAGTTAGATTATAAAACTACAGGAATTAGAACCAAACAAATTAAGTGACACGATATAGCAGTAATCATTGATAATAATAAAGATCAATTTGGCATCAGAACAAGAAAATGGAACAATCAACCTGGTAAACAGAACAAGTAGTATACTAAATTACAAAGTCTTTGGCCCAACTCAAATATAAACTCTTGAATGGAAACAGTCTCATTTTTAAAAGAAACACCACAACGATATGTTTAATGGACTTGCTTGAGACATATCTTTTGAATGAATGAAAAATACAACCAAACAAGACAGACTTTAACAAGAGTAGTATACTGATGTAGATAACAAACATTCTCTATTGACACACACAATTGCTACAATTAATTTAGCAAACATTTGCAATACTGGGAGTCGATGAAAACGAGGAAAACGAGCAAAATAAATATTAGGACAAGCAAAAATGATACAAAATACTCAAACATAGCTTATTTACAAAGGACATTCGTTTTCTCAAGTGTTTCACCGACTCCCCATATAACAACTGGTACCTATCTAATATTTATACAATATAAATTAGAATTATTTTAAATACATCAACAGCCTCGTACGCAACTAAATACTTACAAGTTAACAATAAATATAACGAATGTGAAAATGAGATTTTCCCTTGAGTCCATACGGAAAAACAAATATGTTAATATCATAGTCGGCAATAAATAGATACTAAGTGACGGCGCACTATTATAATTAACCTAATTGCATTGATGTCAGGCGTCACACGCGCACTTGAGTCTGTCGCTGCTGGTACACAGTGGAACGCACTTTAACTAGATATCACAGAGAGTTGAGCCTAATTCAGCTAGGGGTTATGAAGGAGTGGCCTTCTGTCCGAACACCGTTTGGTGCATTTCATCTATCGCTCTGATCCACTCGAGGGCGTCTGAGTTAGGGTCCTCCATGCTGTACGTACGCTCACCCCGGGAATCCTGACAGTGGAGGTAGAAGTTCTTGAAAGTGCGAGGTTCTAGCTTCAGCTCGGGAGTCCACCTGATCTCCCCCTTTAGGGTGCCGCTGTAAGGGTCAGCGTAGTAGAGGTGTGGACCTAGTGTCAGGAACAACATTCTTCTCCTTGCAAAAAGACCCTGCAACAAAACAACAATCATTATAATCTGATCCACAAATCTTTTGCAAAAAATCATTACAAGTAAATCTTTTCATGGCCAGGATATAATCTTGATTCACAAAAGGTTACATGTGTAGAAAAAAACCATTATGGTATTGACATTTTGTCAGAATTTTTAAGTATTTGTTTATCCCTAAACTATTTAAATTGAAGCATCAAATATAAATTGTTGATCATGGTTGTTCTGGTATATCATTTTAACCTCATAAAGAATGTATGAGGTTAAAATCTTGGTTTTTGCCCGATTTTGTTTAGATCAATTATATTTAGTGAATAACAAAATTTAGATTATGACTCTTCCGAATTTAAAATATTCAAAAAGTCGTCAAAAATATTCTACAACCTTCCAAAATTAATAATCCGAGAAATGAAAACAAACAAATTTTGTTGATATACTTACAGAGTTAAGCTTGCGTTTCTCTATTAGGCCCTGCTTTAGTATAAGGTTCCCTTCAACCAGATTGTGCCACTTGCTTTCCGCCTGTTGCTGCTGCAGTCGTCGCTGGATCTCTTCCTCTGTAAGCCCCTGCACGTAGGACTTCTTGCGTGCCGGAACACGGGCCTCAATGGCTGGAGGTGTGACTGGAGGTTCCAAGCCCAGGAGGCGAGATAGTTGCCCTCTGTCCAGGCCGGGCTCCAGATGGTCTGGCACCCAGTGGTCTGAAGTGGGTTGCTTGGCACTGCCGTGAGGGTAGAGTGGTGGTGGTGTTGTGGTGCTCAGAGACTCCCAGGCCACGCCATTGAAGAATGGGTGACTTCGGAGACTTGGGTAACCCTCAGCATCTGACGCTCCCAGCCTCTCAGTAGGATCCAACACCTACGGGACATAAATAATGATGAGTACAAGAAGGTTTATATTAGACATCCTTCTTTACTACCTAAAAATATCATTGTACTGTAAAACACTAAAAATATGCAATTTTATGATTATTAACCCTCGACCTGGCAAAGTGCGCTTTTAGCGCACTGTTTATGTGTGTCGAAATGGCAGAGTGCGCTTTTAGCGCACTGTTGACACGACCGCATATAACTGTCATTATAGTACGTATTTATCACGCTACGACAAAGTTTTACATGCCTATGGATTCTACGTTAGTGGCCGATTCCAACGATATGCATCGATAGTCAATACAGCGTTTATTTTGGTGACGTCATGTGATTGAAAACAATTCTTCGCAGCACAAATTCATCTATTACGTGAGGAACTCCTAGCCCTACACTAAAGGACACCAATGTAAGCATTCAACAAATATTTTCAATTTATAGCTCTTATATTTACCTAAATTTTGGTATAAGTATGAACTCTGTAGTGTATATAGTTTTTTTTAGGAAATTATTGAATATAACAGTATCCGCGGTAACGAAATTTCTGATTTTTGTACTGTTTACATTTATAAATTTCCAAAATTTATTTTTACCTATAAGATATATATAATGTTTATATTTTCTGAAACTAGATAAAATTTAGAAACTTTTGGCTATCTCACATTTCCTAATTTATTATCGCCACTATGTTTCCTAGGGGTACCCCCCCCCCTTTTCATGTTTTATAAAGTAAAACTTTTGAAATGTAACAAGTCACAAAAAAAAACTAAAACAAAATTTTTGTTTCTTTTTATACTATTTGATAGTCTACTTCATTGTGATCATTTTGATACCAAACATAAGTATATTTACAGTATATAACTATTTTTTATGAATTTATTAACCCTTTCGCTTCCGACGTCCGATATATCGGACGTCATGGTTTTTTCGAAAACTTCCAACGTCCGATATATCGGACGTCCGCGGAAATTTTTTTTTCAGTTACTTAAATTTGTCCGATTATCATGTAACTATAGCAACGTATGCATAAACATATAGGTTACACTAGAAATTAGGTTTTATCGTCTTTTGAATAATAACTTTAATTTTACGCATCTTTGAATTTGAACGTCTGTAACTTACAACTTAACCTTTAGCATATGTGTCCGTTTGATGTCAGCTGTGTTGCGTATTACTTTTAGTTGTTTTTAGAGTGTTTTATTTATTTCATAATTAGTATTTGCTTCTTTATAGTTTGTTTAGTGTTTATATCGAAGTGTAAATATGAGTAACGGTAGACGAAAACGAGAACGATCGCCCATTAGCGAGAACACTATCTTCCATGAATTGATTGCGAATCAGCGTAAAAAAATTCTACAACTCAGACATTTTTAAAGGTAAGACCATACAAATTTGTAAGCATGTTAGCAACAAGATTATCTTTAAAATGTATATCTTGAAAATGTTCTAAGATTTTTTTGTGCACTGTAGGTTAGTTTAAACTACAAAAATAAAAAAAATTAAAAATTATTTATACATGTATATACATATAAATAAACATTTTTTAACTAATAAATATTACTTTATCAATTATATTTATAGAGAATTTAATGACAAAAAAAACAAAACAAAAATCATTCAATTCCATTCATAAATAAAAAATATATAGCATATTTCTTAAAACAATGCATTTTCACCAAAAAGGACCTTGGAAGTCTTCGCAAATACCACATAACGGACGTCGGAAGCGAAAGGGTTAAAAAAGGCTTACACACAGGCCTAAAATCACCCGCCAGTACAGACAAAATCAACTGCCAGGTCGAGAGTTAAAAACCAAGGATAAAAAGTTTAAGGTTTTAAAATATTTTAGAGATCCAAGAGAGTTGAAAAACAAGGGCAACTAAATTTTTAACTAGGCTGAATTAAATTTTAGAAGAAAATTAGAATACAAATCTCGTAACGCAACTACTAATAACAATATATTGCAGTGGAAATGCATTATGCATAAACTTACCAATAGTTTTTGAACAAGGTCCTTCGCCAATGGATCAAATTCCTCCGGGAACTCATACTCCAATTTCTGGATCTTCTGGAAGATGATGTATTCGCTCCTAGAAACAGCAAAAGAAAACATTAGATTTAACTGACTGTGATATGATTACATAAACATTATTCTTCCCAATGTTCATCAGAAGGCAACATTAATGCAAAATCCTACAACTTTAACCCTACCAGTACCAACGACGTCTCAGGCGTCGATCGGCACCTGCTTGCCGATACCGTCGACGCCTCTGACGTCGATGTGCATGCCTTTCGTAATTTGCCGTTGTTGAGTCATCTATTGGTATGGAACGGTTGTTATAGTACTCAAAATGTGCAGAAAGAAGCATACTTTAATTTGGTACTCTATGACAACAATTTGAGTGAAGCAGCTATTTTTTTCTTTGCTACAACATCAACAGTATTTTTCGTCAGCTGATTTGTGTTATTGTTTGTGTTTACTGCTTGCAATATTTTGAGAATATTCATTGAATAAAGTATATCATATTATACGTATTTTTGAAGTAGATAAACTGTTCTATAGAAAAAACATATCGATTACCATGGAAACATTTGTTTATTATCACATTTCAGGGGTAAAACGAAAAAAAAATTCAAAAATTTCGCAATTTTTGTCTTTTTTATTTTTGTTTAATTTTTGAACAGTTAAAAAATGTGATGTTATTTTATTTTTATTTCTCGTTAAATTCTGAAAATAATGATATATAACAACATATAGTTTGATATTTATTAGTAGGTGAAAAAAAAAATAATCCCAAGACTTACAAAGTGACACAAATCTGGTGTGTATTGCTGGTAAAACCAGACAGTACAGCTAGGGTTAAACTATTATAGAATCTGAAGGTACCGTAATGTTATGTAATTAGTCAGGTGCGTGCGAGTGATGAACCTCATATACCAGTAATATTTGCATAGTAGTTTTTAAATTTTCAGGAATTGTTCAAAAATAAATTTAGTACAAATTTAGGTACAACTTGTTTTCAAAGCACAAATCAGTACATGCCTTACCCCATAAATCCTTGCATCTTAGGCCTAGTGGAGCTAGGAATCCACAATTCACAATTTACTATATTATTATGTTTAAACTTACTCATGTCTGGGTTGGGTTTGTTTTTATAAAACTTCAGAAATAACAACCTTGTTTAATACAAAATAAATAAACAAACACTAATTAGCTGACATATTTCTGCTGAATGGCGCAGTTTTTACCGACTAGAATCTGTGACATAATCTCACCTGGATTGGAATGGAGGTGAACCGGTGAGCATTTGGAATAGAATGCAGCCAAGAGCCCAGAGGTCCGCACTGAAGGAAGCACACTTGTCCTTCAACAGCTCGGGAGAGATGTATTGCGCTGTGCCTACAAAGCTGTTCCTCCGCTCTCGCATACCTTGTTCTTCATCTGTTAACAGTACAAGGACTTTTTATAAACAATGTAAGGAGGATTTAGTCATGTACTTAAGTATATTTGAGATTTTAACTTATTTTTAAATATCTTCCTTCAAAGAATTGGAATTAGGTGATTTTTTTTTTTATTGTTGCTGGCCTTTGGTATATCATATGCTAATAGGTCCTGGAGAATAATACCATGCTTATTCAGCAATCATACCAAAAATGACTACTACACTTCCTGACTAAGTCCAGAATACTTCCAGTGAGAAGATGAAAACTCTAAGATACAAAATTAGGTTCAACGAGAGCTGTAGTGTACAATGTAGGGTTCGATTAATAGATGTCAAATTTCAACATCTTGATATTTGAAGTACCATATGTTTTGCTGTAAAAATTACAATAACACTCAATTGTTTACAAAAATCATCTTATGGGACATTAAAACATTTCTCCATCTATGAAATGAAACTTCAGTTGTTACGATACGATCATTGTTGCTTATAATTGAAATAGAATCCTATGTTCTGCTCTCTTTTAGAAGAAAATATTTTCAAACAAAAAAGCTTTTCCGTTAAAACTCAATTTGGAGCTGGAATCTTTTAACTAGATGTCCTGGTCTCATCTCAGGCTATGGCATTCTTCAAATAAATTAAAAAGTGTAAACAATTTTACCTTTGGAGAAGCGTAAAAAATCTGATTTGCATTCAACATATAAGCATAAAAAGTTTAAATAAAACACAGATCTAGATCCTTACCAGACTCAGTCTCGGATGTGGCGGTGTGGACGATCTTGACAGATCCAAAGTCAGTGACGAGGATGTGCATGTTCTCATCAAGCAGGATGTTCTCGGGCTTGAGGTCTCTGTGGATAACATTAGCGGCACGCAAGTGCTCCAACGCAACCACCAGCTCTGCTGCATAAAACCGAGCGCACTCACTTGACAACTGCTTTACAAGGTTGATGTGGGTTAGTAGTTCTCCGTTCTTGGCGTAGGTCAGCACAAAGTAAAGCCGTTCTACGTCTTGGAATGTGCAGTACAGTTTGACGAAGAATGGTGCGCCAGACTCACTGAGGATGTTCAGTACTTTCTTCTCTCTCTTTACATGCTCCGTTTTTTTCTCTCGGATGAGATGCTTTTTCTCACATACTTTTACTGTAACAAATACACTTTCGTTTAGAACAAAATATATAAAGAATGGAAATGAATTTCATGTGTTGATGATATGAGAAGGGACGTGGTAATAAGAGGATAAGAGTAAGAGACAGAGCTATGAGGAGACAGAGATTATAGTGACATTATTAGACCGAGGCTAATTAATACCTATACCCAGGAATTGTATGTCTGAAGGTCAGTAGCGGAAACGAATGTGTGCATGTTGTTTCAATGAGTTAATGGAACTTAATTATTGCAGTAAGCAAATCAAGAATATATGTAGTTCATCTATTACAGTTAAAAGGTCCACAAATAGAAAAAATGAATTTAATTCCTTTTAAAAATATAATTGATACATTACAGTGCTATTGCAATTAACAAAAATAAATTATAAAACAATTGACACCATTTGAATTCATTTATTCTGGAATCAAGGATTGAGAAGAAGTATATTGTGAGATAATTAATGGGTGAGGTACTGACTAATTTGAAGTTTCTGACTTTCAGGCATTGTTAAGTTTTAGAGAACCCATAAATAAATTTAAAGAGAAAAACTTATTAACCTAGAGTAAAATTATCTCCATTCAAGTGGTACTTACTTGCATAATCTCTACCGGTGTGAATGTCTTTGGCAAGGTACACCTGAAACACAAGAGAAAAGTTGTAACAGTCACAATAACAAGCAACATTGTAATTGAAGTATACAAATGATCAAGCATAATTCAATGAAACACATTAAATGTCAACTTCTCAAAATTTACATGAAAAATACAATCACAGTAGTTAAGTTTAATTTTACTCTCTCTAAAAATGACAACTATAATCTGTGATAATCAGAGAAAATTAAAACAAACAGATGGAAAGAACCAAAACTGATGAATGGTTAAAGGTGTAAAGTCACCCCTCTCTCCAATGGTAGTGTTGTTAATCGAAACCAACCTGTCAATCGATTGTGTCTAGTTATCAAACTTATCTTAATAGTTGTCCTACCTGCTGGTGTCAGCTGATCACTGATAGATGGATAGATTTGGTAAGCATCCCAACCATGTGTTGTTGAATACAGAAGTGGCAAACCATCTATTGAATGATAGTGTCACTAAACCTCCCACCCACATAGATGGATGGATAGTGTTGGTAATCCTCCCCCACCCACCTAGTTGATTGGTGGTCTTGATGGTTCTTCCACAAAGTCTCCACCAGCGAGCACTAAAGACCAATAGAGAGGACATGCGGGGCTGGAGGTGAAGCCGGTCAAATACTACCAGTGAAGGCGTTGATAGGCAACACGCCGAGCACCAAGGATGAGTCACCCAGTGGTCGCGCGCTCAGTAGTGCAAAAATAGCACAGTACTGGTAGTCCAGCTGCCCCTTCCGGCCTTATTAGCATCACTCACCTGTGTTCTCTTACTGTAGTCTACTAGTGTGTTTAAGATACATTGATTTGATTAAAAGTGTAGTTTTTTAATATGCCCACTGGGTGTATTGCTTACGGCTGCTTCAACAATGGGAAGATTGAAGGCATTTCTTATCACAGGTAAGAATTATTACATATTGTACTGGAAATAAATTTTTATTAATTATATAAGGTTTATGTGGTATGAAAATGTTTTAAAAAATTGTATCACAAAGCTAATTGCAAGTAGAAGTAGGCCTAAAGTGTCTGGAAAGCTGATTTCACTAGTATAAAATGGCTCTTTAGCAAAACATAATTGGTGCTTTTGTCAAAATTTACTTGTTTTATGTCTGTATAATTTAGGAATTCCTTGTGCAATGTTCTTCTTATTTAAACTGACTGATTTGATAAGCTCATGTATCAATTACGCAACATTTTATTTAACATGATGAAAGACTAGCACGTGAAGTTGTCTGTTTTAAGGTTAAGTTTGAGAAATTTGCGTAGGCCTACCGTCGTTATTTGGCAGGGTGCACGTTGTTGCCTCATGGAATTTAAATGTAACTTAATGGTTAGCAAGATAAATGCAAAATTCTAAATTCAGTATCGATTATTCTGAAAAGTCAATAAAATAACTATGTCTGTTATTTAATGGTTTTTAGATTGAGATGGATCAAGTCATAAACAGATTATTACTAATTTTATGAAATATTCCTAGTAATGAGAGGTTTTTTGGTATTGTTAACATTAGCATGACATTATCAATATGAACTATTTTTACAAATGTTTATATTTTTTATTAATCTTTGCCCCCAAAAATAGTGCAAAATATTCCCTTAGTTGTGCACAGTTTTACCTTGGTCTTTGGGACAGTATCGTGCACTATTAGACTATTGTGAAATGGATTTTAAAATTGAAATTCGTAGGGTGATAAAATTACGGAGATTGTCTTTTTTAGATAGTTAAATTTGCTACTAAATGAGGTGGTTACCTATTTGATACAAAATATAAAAATAAATTTAGCTTAAGTGCGTGGCATTAACCAGTTATACCCTATCTAACAAAGCGTGTAAAGATCATTATGTATAAAAACGGCCTTATATTAAATAAATAATATTGTAAAAATTGTACCTTAAATTAAAAACAGTCTTTGTCTATTGTTTAGGTCTAACTCTTTACAAACGGTTTGTTTATTTATAAAAAATTAAATACTACTAATTTCGTACAGGTTTCCAACTGATGCCGAGTTACGACAGAGGTGGGTCAACGCCGTCAAGAGGAAGGACTGGGAACCCAAAAAACACAGTCGGATATGTTCATCTCACTTCAAGGAAGAAGACATTGATCGATCACTGGGCCGTGTGAAGATTCGAGAAGGAGCAGTACCTGTAATTTTCCCGCATGAGTCACATGTTACAGAACGCCGAACAATAAAAAGAAAACTTGAACCAGAGGTAAGCTTTCCAAAAATTGCTAGATCACCAAATAAGAAATTATTAAAGATTGAACTAACAAAAACCAAGACAAATCTTAACAAGTACAAACATAGGGTAAAATGCTTACAGCAAAATAAAAGAAGGCTGCATAAAAAAGTGGCAAAGCTTGAAGATATACTAGAAACGCTAAAGAAAAGATTAAACTTTAAAGAAGAGGAGTGTAATCACTTATCCTCGATTTCACTAAATTCGGACTGTTTAGTTAACAGGGCTGTGCAGAAAACATTAAATCCAAACTTAAAAAAAGAGTATGATGAAAGATTAAAGTGTTTTGCAATTACTCTTCATTTCCTATCACCGAAAGCGTATTTATTTATTAGGAAAACATTCAATACGGCATTGCCACACCCACGGACACTAAGACGTTGGTATTGTAGTATTGATGCTGAACCCGGATTTTCGTCAGAAGTTTTCAGAGCATTGAAAGAGCACACCAGTAATATTACAAACAGACCTGTTATTTGTGCATTAATGTTGGACTGCATGTCCATAAAGCATCGTCTGGAATGGGACGGTAAACGCTTTCACGGTACTGTAAACGTGGGCAATACCGGTACTGTTGACAATGATGATTCCAACCCAATGGCAAAAGAAGCATTGGTCTTCCATTTGGTGTCAATGAATTCGTCATGGAAAGTTCCTTTAGGGCACTTTTTTGTAGCTTCTACGAGTGGAGAACAGCTTAGTAGCTTGGTGAAGCAGTGTTTAGGACTTCTTCATGATTCTGGTATCAAAGTCGCTTCTCTAACCTGTGACGGCACATCATGTAATCTTGCCATGGCAAATAATTTGGGCTGTTGTATGGATCCCAAGAACTTGGTGCATTGGTTCCCACACCCCAGCAGTGGTGAACGAATAAACTTCTTCTTGGACCCCTGCCATATGCTCAAACTCGTAAGAAATACTTTGGCAGATTATAAAGTATTGTTCGATTCTGAAAACAACCGTATAGAATGGAAGTACATTGCACAACTGCACGAACTCCAAAAACAAGAAGGGCTTCATCTTGGAAATAGGCTTACAAATGCTCACATCAACTATACCAAGCAAAAGATGAAAGTGAAACTGGCTGCACAAGTGTTCAGTTCATCTGTCGCTGACTCACTGGATTACCTTTTAAAAAATAAGGTTCAAGGTTTTGAAGGTTGCTCAGCTACGATAGAGTTTTTGCGAAAGTTCGACATGCTATTTGACATCCTCAATTCAAGAAGCATTAAAGCGAAATATGGAAAACAAGCTTTGTACCCAGGCAATATAAGGAAGCATTCCGAAATACTCCTTAAAACCAAGACATACATTTCGCAACTAAAGGATAAACTTGGAATGCCTATACTACTTTCAAAGAGGAAAACAGGATTTCTTGGTTTCATTTCATGTATAGACAGTGCTTTAGCAATGTATGATGAATTTGTGAAGACAGAAAATGGACCACTTAAGTATTTACCACTATATAAAGTGAGCCAGGACCACCTAGAACGCCTTTTCGGGTACATTCGGTCTCGCGGAGGACACAACAACAATCCCACATGCCGAGAGTTTACTAGCTCATTTAAAAGAATTTTGTTACATAGAGAGCTACAAGAAAGTAACACGGGAAATGCACTTATACTAAACAAGACTTTGATATTCAGTATAAATAAAGCATCGTCCAACCAACAGACCAATGAAACAGATGACATCAATTTTTCAACACCGGGCTGGAGATGTTTAGAAGATGAAGAACAGGAATTGTACACATCCGAGCAAGGCGAAACAGCTGAAGACGAAGAGTTTTTTCAAATCGTGCGCTGTACTTCAAACATTACCCGTGACATTGTAGAGTACATAGCAGGTTATGTAGTAAGATCTGTACGATCCAAAATTTTCTGTAACAGTTGTTCTGAACTTTTAGTTAGTCATAATTCACCAGCCAACAGTTTGATTCATTGTAAAAACCGAGGTGGCCTTGTCCAGCCTTCTGAGGGCGCAGTTAAACTTTGTTTGATTTGCGAGTCAGTAGTTAAAGTCCATATCAATTCAGGTACTGTTACCACAGTCAAGGACCTACCTGAGGTGATGACTGCAGCAGTACTAAGAAAATGTATTGGAGTTTATTTATTTCCAAATAGTGAACACCACTTAGAACAGGAGCCTGAAAACAACCATTTAGTTCTCTTGATGAAGGCACTGTGCAAAAAGTATTTCATTGTACGATTGCACCACTACTCTAAACGGTACAGTGAGGCAATGTTCAAAACTAAGATTAGAAACTATCTGACTAAAACAGTAACGTTTATGGGTCAATAATAATTAAATATTATGTATAATAGTATTATGTATAATAGTATTATTATGTACAATAGTAATTAAATAAATATTAGTAAACCATGACGATGGTTTACTAAAAATGACATGCTGTTAAGTCCTGAAAAAACAAATTTTATTAATTTTAGTCTAAGAAAAAAAGTTGCATTTAGTAATGATGTATTATATCCATGTGCAGATTGTTTGTGTCATAACACATTTTACTGCAGCACAAAGTGTTCTATAGTTGGCAAAGTAGAAAAGATCAAATATTTGGGTATCGTGCTAGATGATGAGCTAAATTGGAAAGCTCACATCAAAAACTTGAAGTTGAAATTAAATAATACATTGAGAATTTTCTATTTTTTAAAATCAATTTGTAGTAAAGATGTTTTACGGATGCTTTATTTTTCCTTGGTGCATAGTAGGATGAATTATGGTCTTTCTTGTTGGGGGGGAACGTATGAAACAAACTTAAAGCCAATTGTAGTTCTACAAAAAAAGTTTCTAAGAACTATACTATGTAAAGGAAAGATGGAACCATCTCATCCGCTTTTTATAAATAATAAAATATTACCATTAAAATACATGTTTGTTTTCAAAGTATTAAATATCTTTTACAACATGAGTGGAAATTTACCAGAAATAAATAATGATTTTAAAAATGCATTAAGAAATCCAAAAGTATTTTCTATTCCAAAACCTAACATTACACATTTTGAGAAATGCTATTTATTTCAAGGACCAAGAATGTACAATAAATTGCCAATGGAAGTAAGAAATTGTAAAAGTAAATTTTTATTTAAAAAGAAGCTACTTTTTTGGCTTTTCAATCAAGATAATGTAGATGTATTAATTAACATTCAAGTTTGACATTTGGTATGATCTAGAGTTGCGTACGGGCAGGGGTGTGTCTTAGTGTGTGTAGGTGTGTGTGTGTAACGGTGTGAAAGAAATAAGTGTGAGTCTATTTTACATATAGAAATATTTTAATGTATTTTTGTTTACTTTGTTTAGTTAATATAGAGCAGGTTTAGTTTTTCTTTGAATCATTATCATTACAGAGTCTATATTCTATTTTCTTGTAAGTATTATAGTTTGTTTTATATAATTATTTTCTACACTGAATTGTTTTATCCTCTCTTCGTGTCTGACATTTTTATGTTTAATTTAGTTGGCTGGAACCTCTAAACAGGCATTGCCTTAGAGGCCCTATATTTTTCTTGAAAAATTGGGTTTTAAATAGATAGTATGTTATATTGATTTCTTTGTCTTCCTCAAATTAACTCTTATTTGTGTATTTTCCATATTTAATTTTTAATTTTTACATAAACATTTCAGTACTTTATCAAATTATTTGTATAATTTTATTTTTTGCAAACTCTGTATCTATAAATGTAATATAACATCGTAATAATAGGAGAGGAAGAATTTGAGAGGTTTTCTTTGTTTTCTTTGTTTTACATATTGTCTGTTTATAAATGTATAATTGTAATTGTAATTGTAAATTTTTCAAGAAAAATAAAAAAATTATTCTTAAATTATTCTTAAATATATTTTCACTGTAAACTGTCAATCACATCTTAAATACATTTTTTGTTGTATTATATGATATTAAAACATTAAAAGTTATAAAAAAATGGTTGAGATGTTTAGACTACATAACAAGTTGTAAACTATTATATCAGTTTGCTATCTATGTTTATATATTATTGTTGTAAATAAAAAGAGTATAAAAATTCATTCGTTCATATAATTGAAAAAAAATCTATAACTTCATCCAAAATATTATCTGAAGAAAGAATGAAAGAAAAGAAGGAAAGAATGAAATAACCAGGGTTTAATATTCAAAATGTTATTTACTACACGATATAAGACATGTGAAAACCACTATGGTCTGTAATATAATAGTGTTAGTTATATAAAAATAATAATTACTATACAATACAACACTAGGCAACGCGAAGCATAAGAAAGGTAGCACTGAGCGGGTGTCAGGCTCCGGGCAGCAGTTTGACCAGCGCGCCAACGCGACAGTTGCGATATCTGTACCTAAATTTCTAAAAAAAGTATAAGTCGGATAAATTTTTAAAAATCTGATAAAAGATCGTCAGCTATTTGGCTTGAACTTTCCCGCTTACATCACGTTTCTGACCAAAAAATAAAAATTTTGGCAGCCGACTAACTTTTTGAAGTCAAGATTTTAAATTCAAATAAAAAACTAAACTTTAATTAGTTGCACTAAATATAAGGAACTCATAATTGATATTTTTATTTGCACTAATGCCTTCCCAAACTAACACTCAATGCACATGCCAAGTTTCAGAATTTTATCTAAATCCTATCTAAGTCAAATAACGGTATATTTAATAACCGCACATTAATAATTTCTGCGTCTTCAAGGCCGGTTTGCCGTTTCTATACTACCAGTTGCGGCGGCGACGTGGCTTCACATCCCGTAATGCTTGTTAAATGGAGGTGGCCCCTCTATTGGTCTTTAGTGCTCGCTGGTCTCCACCCACTAACTAATGGATAGTCTAAATAACCCTTCCACCTATGCATTGGTGTAATCTTGTAATCCAACCACCCTCAAGTCCACATCCCATCCACCTTCTTTGGATACACTTGACATTCCTACCAAACTATCGTAACTCCTTCTTATCACTTGGTATTCATATTTTAACTCCTTATCTAGATATATATATCTAATCGAGATTGTTGATAACAAATATTTACTCACAGTTGAAAAGCTGCCTTCACCAACAGCTTTGCCGAATATGAAATCATTGGCTGACCGCTTGGCCGGGGTAGAGGAGTTGGTGTTGTTGGGTTGTGTCCCTGTGGTGACCGGTGAGCCGGGAGCTGGCACTCTGTCCTGGACCGCGGGGGCGGTAGGTGTGGGAGCGGCAGGTGTGGGGGCAGCTGGTGTGGGGGCGGCAGACACCCGGTGGGCTGTGCCGTTGCACTGCTTCTTGGAGTCAGGGGGCATCGTTACCACGGTGATTGGCAGCGTGGACACCCTCTAAAAAACACAACAACGCCTCGGTCAGCTGAAGGAAATACGAAGAACAAGGATGTAAAAGTAATTGTAAACTACAGAAGAAATATATCTTTAAGCCACAAGAGAAAGGGGAATCTAGTTATGTCCTCGAAATCTGCCAGCGTCTGGCGCATGTGACTCAGCCTTCTCGGGTGTGTCAGAACAAATAGATCCTAAGCGGACCAGACATCTCCTAATTTTAAAAATTGACCACGGTCCAAGACTGGCGCTTCGGTTCGAAAATAGTCTGCAGCATCTAAATGTCAGCCGGGCGGACACTGACCCTCGCACCCACGCCCGACCTGGGTGTGATATGTGAAACGACCTGCGTCAGACTGTGAAATAAAATGTGCAGAAAGACGTGTAAATGACAACAAACGTTGGGGAAGAGAACGCGCCATGACAAATTCGGCACTGAGCTGCGACGGTTACATCCGCGTTGAGTTGGCAGCAGCCTCGGCAATCAGCGAAAGGTCATGGGGCCAGTGGTGTTATCACAACAGCTGTCGCGAACCCCGCTCGCACAACTGATCTAACCTCACTCAGAACAGACCGTAGGACTGGCCAGTCGCTACCGCTCAGGAGATTTCTTTCGTGCAATAGTTAGTTCATATGACATCTGAATTTATTACAATGCGTTAATTTATATTTTTCTCACACAGAGTAATTCACGGCAGAGACTACGTTTGCGTCACATGACGACTGCTGGCGCCAGGAGATAAATGATTGGTACACAAAGGCTCAATTAACCATTAATTAAACCTGGTGTGTACACACATGTTGCTCTGTCGCTAGAAGCTTGCGTCACTAGTTGTGTACATAACTCACAGCGAGAATAGTAATTAAATATTGTTATAGCATTAAAAACGAAAAAAATAATTAATTCTTAAAAGTCGGGTACTTCACATAAAACAATATTACACCTTATTATATAATATTACTTGATTACAAAACTTATCCATTACTTGAATTTTTATATTCAAATAAAGAAAATTAGGAAACTTCAGAAAAAACAAAAATCAGTATTGCAAAATAATGACAAACGCTCAAGGTGAGCAACAAGTATCGAAACTGAAGTTATGTAATAAATAAGAGAAAACCCAGAGAAGAGGACAAAGATTTTAAAAATGAAAATGCAAACAAAACAACGGACTATTTTCATCTTACCGTGGGTGAGAGACGAAATATACCCATGCGAGTAGAAAATTAATCACAGAAATATGAAGACACTGGCACATACGTACAATACCGACAAAGTTGGTTACACAATGAAGAACAAGGCCGTATCTGAACCTCGACTGAGCTAGCGACTTTGGGCTAGCGAGGTACTACAGCTGGGACGGCGGAGAGGGGGGCGCTTTCACACGCGCTCACACGTGCAGCTGGTCGCTGAGAGGGGATTTACCGCGATGTATATCACGTGATCGGCGTCATGGGTGACGACTGATCCGCCAAACCGTCAGCTGACAAAGTAGATGGCAGTCACAGGGGCGCAAGGTGGCTCAAGTTCAAGGTAGGTGATCTAATGAAACGTCCCTCTAATGTGAAGACCACCGGAGAGGAACGGTACACGTGCTGATACCTTCATCAGCAGCAATGAAGCTGCTGCACTCGGTGCAGACCTTTCCCAAGCAGATTCCACGCAGTGCAGTGCTCAGGCAGCATTATAACAAACTCGCTGAATAGCGTCTAGACGTCTCCTTTGTACATCCAGCGTCTAATCCTTCTGTAGACACCCATGACAAAAACGACATGTGCAATAACTGTCGTCTAATACTGTGCAGGTATGCCCAAAACTTATGCGTTTTAAACAACACCCGTACTAATTCAAAACTATTTCGTGTAAAATACACCCCGCGACCGTTTGAATAAACATCGATCGAGAGTGGTGATGGTGACGTCGGTGTCCTGTGTGTAGCATTGTAGGAGGGGCGTGCCAGTGTGTACGTCATGGAAGTAGTGGGGTTGGGAGGCTAAAATCAATACGATGCGACGACCCCGCCCGCCCGCTCGCCAAATAGTGCAATATCTCACCTCACACCAGACCTGGCCTACATAGCCACGCGCCTCCGACAGACGGCCAGACAGGGCGCTCCAATTGTCCTGCCACACATGTAATCCTATCTTCCACCCAAGGCATCATACACGCAAGTAACAGCGCCCGCGGCCTGGTTTCTGTTCATCACGATCAGAACCTTAAATACTCATTAAGACCCATGTTATATTTACTCAACCAGCAAACAGGCCTAAATAAAGTCAAAGTGTGTTATTGTCCAACTTAATGTTGGACGCACTTCCAACACGTCCAAGAACAATGTTAAGTGCGTGCATCAAATATTAAAATTCATGATCTCCATTGCAATACCTAAAATAACACAGGTTTATAGGTAAAATACATAAATCTTCAGCTTTACTGATTATGGACAGATCCAAGTCGGCTGATTCCCCCCCCCCCCAAATACTTAACCGTAAAATGTTGTAGAGAATCAGACGAATTCCAGCAACTAAGACAATGATCCGAATCCTTTATTCTTTGGTATCTTATAACAGTATGCCTTTCTTCTCAGTGGTATTACTTAAACGTTTAAAAGTATGCTCCACTACTTTTTTTAACAATCCAAACGACACAGTCGTCGACCGTTATATACCATACATCAATCGCCATACGCCAACAATAACTACACTCTAAGTGTGCGTGTGCACTAAAAGTGCAGTTTGCAACATCTGTATGGCGCGTGCAGTAACGCCGCTCCACCAATCACTGTGGCCTCCACGTGCAGTTTACGAGCGGCGCCCGCACACGCGCGCACCGTTACGTCACTACTCCTGGTACGTCACAGAGTGACGGTTCGCGCCTACAGAGACGTCACTGCTGCAGGAGCCATCTGTCTCAGGTGCATGGCGGAATGCGCATTAGAATACGACAGATCGTGCAAATAATCATGATGTTCTGATACATTAGAAACTGCACATACAGACACTCCCAAGTTTGGAATAAACGAATTACAGCCCGTTCCTTCCACTATGGCCACTAGCAGATTTTAGAACTTTACTAGCACACACGCAAGACGGTAGGATTGTTTCTCTTCTTCAGGCCAACTCGGTGTGTAAAGAACACACAAACACACACCCGCCTAGTTGAGGTTGAGTGTTTACACGTTCAGTGGTTTTGACCTACCCGCCCGCCCATACACGTACAGTGGTACTGACCCACCCGCCCATACACGTACAGTTGTATTCAATATACACGTACAGAGGTAATTCACCCACACACCCGCCCATACGTAAAGTGGTATTACCAACCCGCCCATACACGTACAGTTGTATTCAATATACACGTACAGAGGTAATTCACCCACCCGCCCGCCCATACACGTAAAGTGGTATTACCAACCCGCCCGCCCTTACACGTACAGTGGTATTCACCCACCCGCCCATACACGTACAGTTGTAGTCAATATACACGTACAGAGGTATTCACCAACCCACCCGACCATACACGTACAGTGGTACTGACCCACCCGCCCATACACGTACAGTTGTATTCAATATACACGTACAGAGGTATTCACCAACCCACCCGCCCATACACGTACAGTGGTATTCACCAACCCGCCTGCCCATACACGTACAGTTGTATTCAATATACACGTACAGAGGTATTCACCAACCCACCCATACACGTACAGTTGTATTCAATATACACGTACAGAGGTATTCATCAATCCACCCACCCATACACGTACAGTGGTATTCACCAACCCGCCTGCCCATACACGTACAGTTGTATTCAATATACACGTACAGTGGTATTCCACCCGCCCATACACGTACAGTTGTATTCAATATACACGTACAGAGGTATTCACCAACCCACCCGCCCATACACGTACAGTTGTATTCAATATACACGTACAGAGGTATTCACCAACCCACCCGCCCATACACGTGAAGTGGTATTCACCAACCCACCCGCCCATACACGTAGTGGTATTCACCTACCCTTCCGCAAAATTTTAGTAAATTGTGAAAATATGATAAAAAAACCTAATTTTAAGTACACAAATAGGCTTAGAGTAGTGTAACGTCCACTTGTTTATTGATTATGAATGGCCTGAAAGAAAAATTACCATAATTTCTATATGGTCGTGCGTGTGTAGAAATAAGTATAATCGCAGCTATGGCCGAAAGAACTGACTGTAATTATGTTAAAAATAGTAAAATAAAACCACATTGCACATGACATTACAAGGAAATATCATTCCATGGTTCAAATAAAAAACGCTTGTAGGCTAACATTATGAATGGTTCTTATATAACTATTAGCGAATATAGTAATCTGACATGATTTAATCGATATCGTGCAGAAAATACACTTGTGATATCGGCCATAAGTCGTACGTAAATATTTCCGATGACAATTAATTGTGTGATAACACCCACAACTTGAGGTAATGTCACGCCGTCGCCACCAACAGGATTCTGAAACGCCCTTTGTACGGGCAAGGTCGTCGAGGCGAGGCGGATCTACAACACCAATAAGCCGTTAGAGTTCAAGGTCGTCTCTTGCCATTATCCGCCAAATGGCCGTTGCATTTTACGACATGCAACGAGCGGGCACGCCTAATCACGATCGCCTAATCGACGCAAATGCACAACTGCTATAAAACCAAAAAAATTGGAAATATTATTGTGTTTCAAAAATAGAAGGGTGTTAATAACCACCGACCTAACGAACGCCATGAACGGCGCAAAAACATCTTAAATTCTTATCGCAATCTTAGTTGCCAAATGTAACTGCGTTTATCCAAATTATATAAGACACACTTACGTAACGCTCGTCGGACATGCTGTTGAAGACTGATGCGACCTCACCGACCACGTCACGACTGATAATGAGGTGTTACCGACATCACTGATAACACAGACCGAGTAGGCGGGTAACCAACAATACACCTTGGCACGAGATAAGACGACCTGAACAATACATAACTCTCACACGTGTCAACAGTAAAACCCACTCCTTTCGTCGTTAATGTTATGTTTACAATCTTTCCATTTAATGAGTTCGCGAACTTGGTCAGTGGTCATACGTTAGGATTACGAAAGATACTAACTACCACGATAAAGTAAGTAATTTTTATCCAACTAAAACGTGTGAAGACGAATGCTTCGTTCAAAAGTAGGCGCACATTAAAAAAAGTCGCTACAGACACAACCTACTAATAAATACAATTGATTAGGCCAATTAACACTTCGTTCAATGTTTTGAATTTACTTGTTGCAAATTCCTACTAAGGGTTAACTTACAACCTTTATGGTGAGAGCTACACGCTGCTGGATCCAGAGAAACAATTTAGTTACTGCTTTACGAATTGCCCGCGTAGTGGCTTAGAGGCTAAGGCTTCTGAAAAGGTCCAAGGTTCGAATCCCCAACGGTACTACACTCCCATGTGTACTGTTAACTCCACTGTCCCGAGTGAAGTTAAAAAAGAAGAAGAGGAAGGAAAGTGCACTTACGTTACCTACCGTACTGACTCTTTGAAAACTGTGTAGTGTGAAAGTACACAAAATACTTAGCTTGAAAACTGCTTAACCCACGTCACCACTCGTCAACATCCAAAATCTGTCGATTCATAGCCGGATCACAAAATCGTAGAGTCCGCGCGATGATAACACATCGATTCACCGCCGACTTTCAGGCTGACGTCATGCGCCATAAATACAGTAGTGAACCTTATCGAAACACCTAAGTGAGGTGATGTCATCCTCCCACACCTATTCTGGGAACACTCTCCATAGCTCTCTACTGGGAACGTCTCCCAGGCGCCGCTCAGTTGGGAATTTGGTTAAATGATTTACCAACTTTCCAAGAATCCTAAATTTATCTCATGACTATGAACACCAATTGGATTACAAACAAGGTGTGGCTACATCTGAACCCACTATTAAATTCTGCGCTGTGACCGATTGTCAATATTAGAAAAGTTCAACCTATCATGTTTTTGAGTTGTGAAATAGTCCAGCGTCTAACTGCACGCGAATATCAATGGCGTCATCCAACCCTCGCAGGGCCATCAAACAAAATTACACCCAAATTTAGATGGTATCACACGTAACTGGACATAACCGGTATTTAGCCGGCTTGCAGTACGTTTTCAGAACTGCTAATCAAGACAATGTAACAAATTCGCTACGCGCTTATCTAGGTATAATAAGTAAATAATAAAAAACTAGTAAAACTTGTTGTACATCCAACTTGCGAGAGTCTGAACATAGGGGTACGGTCCATCTCTTTGTTGTACATCCAACTTGCGAGAGTCTGAACATAGGGGTACGGTCCATCTCTTTGTTGCGTGGCCATGGGGAGGGTCACTGGTCCGGCCGAGACGTTCACCCCACCATGGCACAAAGCTGACCTTCGCGGCGCGGCGTCCTGCCTTGAACTTCGCGCCACTGACTCCCGCCCGCCGTCCCTCTTTGTCGACGGGTTCGAGTCCCACGTGAGTGTCCTCCGGCCAGTCACCTCCGACAGCCACATGGAACGAATGGTGCTTCGAAAATAGAGGTGATCGTCGTAAACAAGGACACCGGTAAATAGCCATCGAGTCCGGCAACGATTTGGATAAATACAGCAATGTATCTTCGTAGAAAATGAAATTTATGCTGAAAAGTTTTACCGAGAGCTAGTTGAATAGAGTAAACATTTAAAATACGTCATAAAATTAGCAGTCTATTAGGGGAGACCACTGCGCGCTTCGCCTGGCCTTCGGCGTCGGTCTAGAACTTGTAACTGCAAATCATATAATTCATTGGAACTTCTAGGGCCAATAGAGCGCAGCTGTTATTTTTTTTTTTTTTAATTTCTGATATTTTCCCCACCGCCTTTGAATCTAATCTCGCTATCTTATTTTCTGTTGTCTTGATAAATATGGATAATCTGACGGAATTAAATATATAGCCGTCATCCCTACGGACGGATGATGGGTGGTGGCGATGGGCTACCGTATTACGACAGACGATAGAGAGCCGAACTGTGCCACCAGACGGAGACAGCGGCGTTGCATCACGAAGCGACTAGAATGACCCCATTTCTAGTGCCGAGCAAAGTATTCGGAGCAATGCCAAATGTACTCCCGCCCGCCCCCTCACCGTCCTTCTTCACACTGTAATACATTACAATTACATTCTCTTGCTCAACTTCAGCAAAGCCCAAAAACACCGTTAGTGTTACTTTGTTTATGAACGATAAACCAAGTTAACGCCACAATTGAAAAAAATAATTACAATAGACATTCCAATAGTAATCGATCTAATTACAATCATATTGTCGACATAACATAACACGAATTTGTTTATTTAAGGAACAGAAAAAAGAACCTACCTGTTGTGAGTTCACCATTAAAGCTCTACCGGTACTAAAGTATCGTGGTGAGGAGGATATCTATCATGGAATTACCACTAAAGCACTAATGTATCGTGTGATACGGCTGCATATCAGTGGAATTACCACTAAAACACTGTCGTACCGTAATGAGGCGGCTACCTAGGGTGCAATCACCACTGAAGCACTGTATCGTGTGATGCGGCTGCATAACAGTGGAATCGCCCCTAAAGCTGACTAATAGATACAAACTCTAAGAGAAAAACTGGTTAATCTTCAGCCAAAACTTTAATGTAAAAACAGTTGGTAATTTTAACGATAGGACGCTGTCGTGGTATTTAATAATAATAATTTTCATTTTCCAAAAACAATACATTACAATAAATTCAGTAGCATAATATATCTATAATATCTAATATCTAGCATAATATCTAGAAATTAAATGTGTTGTAAAAAATTAAATATAACATGTCCAAAACTACATATGTAACTTAAAAAGTATCATGCTCAGACTGACCAGTCTTATGCTATATTACTAAAGATTGGATAATTAATAATAAAAGATAAATACAGATAAAGTGCTTTTTACTATTACTTTAGATAATACTCAATACATAAAAGTTAGGTTTTTTGGAAAATGAAACCTCCAAGGCAAAGCCTGATTGGAGGAAAAAATCAATAAATTAAGCAAATAAATACAATCAAGATAATACAGGGCTGAATATAATCGTCATTTTTATAACTCCCAATAGACATAACTAAAAATAAAATTTTAATTTCTAAATAAGCCATTTATCAGTATGAACAAAATGACAGTTTTTTGCAGACCTAATTGAACAATTGTAAATTACAGTCTATATACAATATAAATAGTATCAGTGTTAGTCCCATTAAACTGTTGTGCAAAAATACATACATAAAAAAACATTCAGACTAAAACACAATTTCAAAATTACTCGTATATGTACACATTTCATAATAAAATAAACTAGTTTTTTCCCAGTGTGTACTGGAGACAAGTTACCAAAGTATTTGAGGGGGAAAAGAAGGGCATACCCCCAACCCTCTCGCTCACTCCAAGTACCAGCCAAGTACAGACACACATAGTCAAATTTGGTTGATTCCATGAGGTATACTTCTAGGGCACTACTGTGGCGGTGCAGCGAGGGTGTCGCAAGACTCGACATAGGCGGCCGTGTCAACTGACCCAAATAAACGGTGCGCGAACTAGGCCGGTGTTATGTAACCAGTAGACAGCCTACTTAGATACCAGTGGGTAAATACTCCACCGTACTTACCAGACGGCGTCAACTCAACTATACCACTAACTAACACGCTTAATCAGTTTTACCCATAGAAAATTATCAAATTATCAGGAAGGTCAAATTGCCCTAATGCCCCGTCGAACAATGAACAAACTTATTTGAAGACTCGGTAGCAAAAAATGAACCTTAAGAGTGTCGGCCATGTTGATTTTAATCCCATAAGAACAGTTATTTGCGAATCTATATTTTTTCGTTATTTAATGACCAAAATTTGTTTGAGGTGTCATTTTAAACACTATCATGTTGCACATTGGAGTTGCTCCTGATATTTAGAATATATACACGTAGTTTTGAAAAATATATGAAAATAAAAACTTTAAACTCAATTTTTTTAGTAAATATTGTTTCTATAAAACTAATCAGGAATCGCAAAGTAATTCCAACGCGCAAACTCATTCTTCATCAAATGCAATTTGTCTGGAAAATTCCATTTAAAAATAACTGTTTGATTTGGATAAGCATATGCGTGATCGTATGCCGGTACCAAAATAAAATTGATCTTATGGGATAGAAACAAATATTGGCCAACAGCCTCTTAGGACTCTGAAACGACTGCTATCTGCGGAGCCAGACAATGTGTTAAAATTCAATCTGTTTACTCAAAAGTTGTACAAACTTATGAAAACTAATATAATTTCCGGTCTGATTAACAAAAGCCTATCTGTAAGGGAGGAATTCAAAGTATCTAACTGCGTTCTGAATATTACAGATGAAATTTGACTTGATTTGATATTTTCACTACTAAGATCCAAAACATCATACGAAACAGAACACCAATCAATATAGTTTTACAAAAAACATGTTTTGAGAATTGTCCAGCAGTGTCAAAGAATAACAAAGTACCTAGTCGTTATTACGTGTTGGACCTCGCGGAACACCAATTTCCCACTCAATGTCAGCTGATGCAGATGGCATTGGTCTCTTTACTGCGCCGCAGTTCTTCTCTATGCAGAGACCTCTGCTGAAGGGCACCGTCTACGCAGCTGACTGCTGGCATCCTTCTCGTCAATGTCGCCGCGGTCAAGTGACGGGTAGCGCAACTAACCCCAAATATCAGGAAACCCTACAGGAATGTTACACTCATTTATCGATTAGTTAAACAAGAACGAAGAGGTAAAAAACCAAGATGGTTGACGGTGCCCAGAAAATAGAATTTAAATGCGTGATAAAAAGTTTAAAAATACTGCGAACTGTTACTAGCAAGAACAACATTGATCAGTTGGCGCGGTGCTACCAACTGCGCAAATAGTAAAACTCGGTGCCTGAGGCCGACTGACATCCAACCAACACCTTTTCAACTTGCAGCTGGTTTTTACTTCCGAAGACTGTCAATAACGAAACTATAATAGCAGTATAACCAAAGGTTTTAACCCCTGACACTTGACTGAACTACGTATCCGCAAAGGTCAGAGGTATCTGTGACAGCGCAGATACGAAGCTCAGCAGTTCCCACGGGGACTGTACGACGGCGGCAAAGGATAAAGGAAAGGCGGGCCTCTCTCGTGAGAGCTACTTTCCACTGGCTGCCGACAGATACGCTACGGCGGGGTGAAAGTGGTCGGTGCGATTGCACAAAAGTTGAGACGGCGGCGGTGTTTGAGGAAACCTGACGGAAATAAACAACCGGGTCACAGAGATCCGCTCCACACTAGACGGCTGACCTCGCACTCGGTAGGAAACAGAGACCTGACCCTGTCATTACCTCAACGTCAGCCTTGGACAAGGTGGAATGAAGCGGCTGGCCTACTTCGTACTGCGCACTATCACACGAAGATAGTCGATTGTTGATCGTGAACCCATTCTAAAGGCTATATTTGTGAGCCGAGTAACACTATACATAGATGACGTAAACAATAACAAGAGGCTCCAAAGTCCTTCGGTGGCGGTGTAAACAGCGCCACTTCACTGTCATTACTCGGCTAACCTTATCTCTACCGTCACATTCCTCGTCCGTTACATTAACAGATAAATTTAGATTAAAAAAAAAAAAACTCAAAGTTGATAATATTTTAAACTAGGCGTAACATCGTCCCTGAGAAGAATAGATACATCTAATGACATTATCAACTACCTTGGCCTGAAAGCTTAACTAACATCGACCTTCAGTAATGACCTTGAAACTCCTGGAGCCAGACGAGTAGTTCCATCAGTGGAGGTGGTGCAACAGGGACTGGAGGTAGAGGAATGCCATGTTGCGGCGGCGGCGACTGCGGTATGTGGAGCAAGGAATTGCGTCTTGCCTCTGTGGCTTTCACTTCAACTGGGTCACGGATACCGTACTGTGACTGGAGAAAGTCGGCGAGGCCGGTTGACGTAAGCCTTCCGCAACCACCAGCCTCCCACGCAAACAAACATTCCTGCAGCCGCAAGGACGTTGCGAGCGGCCGGGTCAGCACTCACCTTGGTCCACATACCTGCCAGACGTCTAGGCCTCGCTGGGACAGCGCAAACAAATGACTCAACAACAATGCAGTCAAAACATATTTGTATTATCTTCTGTTTGTAGATAATTATCCATTATTTACGACCTCAAGGACCACATAAGGACGGGGTTTATTCAAATGAGTTATATGAAATTAAAAATACAAACAAGCATCTTAATCTTCACTTTGTAAACACACATCATGGGATGAAATAAACACGTTTTGCAACAACCAGCTATATAACATTCGACCAATTCTTTCAGCACGTCCTGCCCTCCAGTACTCTCGTTCCTATCTAGGGCGACGTGAGAACCCCTGGATAGGTGAGTCCCATCACCTGGCGGCTAAGAAGATTGTTTCCCGCGGAAGGCCTTTTGTGAAGGTCGATTTAAAAGAGAACACGAGGGACGACCAAGGATCGAGGGGAGGACCTTTACAAAGGACTAGGGGAAGGCCATTGTACTCTAGAGCCAGGTGGCTGGAGGCAGGTGGTTCAAGACGTTACGTTAGATAGACCGTCTAGACGTCGCGTGCCGAGTATGTGCTGCGCGCAGGTGTATCCCCAGACCACCAGGTGACGCGGAGGCAGATGGCCGCCCGGAGACGTCAACATCCAAGCACCGGGGAGCAGCTGTCGACATGATATAAAGCAGAGAAACAAATCCGATATGGAAAACTCATCTTGGCAGCTAAATTGTTCTTGCTTTATCGCGGTCTTCTAAACAAAGGAGAATAACCAAATATGTAGGGCCTAAACCGTAACTGAAAATTGAAGATTCATAAAAACTCAAAATCCATTGATCGAAGAATGAAAATATAATCGTGCTGTGTAACAAGAAAGGTTTCGATGTATAACTTATCATGTAACAAAAGAACAATCACATCAAACGGCTACAATACTTTTTGACAGCAAATAAAAATCATTCAAAAATCAAGAGCAAAAGTTCTTAACTTATTCTCAAACTGCGCTTTCAATTATTATTCAATTCTTTCATTTCGTGTAAACAGTCGTTTCCACTTCCTTCCTACCAGCGAGGACACAAACAAGTGTATCCCCGCTCACAGGTCACTCACTTGTTTTTTCCACCTCGAAGAACGATGACCTTCACTTCACAAACAGCTGGCCTCCACGCGCTCGCTACCTCCACTGGAATCGCGTTAAATTTATCGCCCAGCTGCTGTCGGCAGGGGAGACATCAACTGTCCAAACAGCTAGTTAGGTAGGCCTATCTCTACAAGGTGAATCAAACACAAGATATTATAGCCACAAGAGCCCTTGGTAATATTTAGTTGTAACATTTTCCTCGTTCGATTATTTTGAGCACTTTCCTCCTGATGGTTAATTTTAACTTATACAATTAATTATCCATCCAAATGTGTCAATGCATCTTCTTACACACATCGACGTTATCGTCAAATAGGTCTTGATTCTGTACTAGGTCAAAAGGTAAACAGGTGTGAACAGCCCCGGAACTTACTATATAGAGCTAGTAATTTCAGTACATTGAACCTAAATTCGTCAATGTCATTACTAATTTAGCATTTTAGAACTCATGGAAAATAAACTTATCCTATATTATCATCAAAGTTACAAAATAGATTTTCAAATTGCGGCAATAAAGTATAAGGATGCTAAGTTTTCAGCTATAATATATTTACCAATTGCTCAACTTGAAAAATTCTGTACTTATAAGGAAGTTTGCATACGAAGAGGAAGTTAGGAGTTGCTGAGCTACAACCAAAATAGGCAAGAGTGACGGGGTTGTGAGTCAGCAAAGTACCTGGACGACTTCCTCCATATCGGGCCGAAATACCTGGTCACAGCTTTCCCCTAGCCTTTCACTGCCTACACGAACAGTCGCACTGACGGGGCAATGGTCAGTGTACAGTATGAAGGGAGACATTAGAATGCCTAGCTGACGTATACTGAGAAAACAACCCTATGAATACAATGGTAATAAATTACGCTAATTATGGCTAGAAAAATAATTAAATTGAAATACAGGACATAATTACTACACATTACCATCGAAGTTGAATATTGAATAAATTAATAAGTCCTGATTAAAGAAATAAATTGATGGAATTGCGTACGACTATCGGTCCATACTTGCATTATTAACCCTCGATCCGGCAGTCATTTTTGCCCAAAATGTCGGGTCATTTTTGGTGATTTTGCAGTGGTTTTATAAAATTCATAAAAAATATTATATTACAATGAAAGTACAATTGTGTGGTATCAAACTGTTCACAAGAATGTGGGCTATCATATATTACATTATTCATAACCTATAATTTTTTTTTATGAAATATTTGTAAATTTTTTTTAGAAATCACGGAAAATAGGAGGGGACCACCCTCTATGATCAATGCTGTGATGATAAAAAAAGAAATGTGAGATAGCCAAAATGTTCTAAATTTTATCTAGTTTCAGAAAATATATAGTTTATATAGGTTTGTAAGTAAACATTATTTTTTATAAATTTTTAACTGGAACGTATACAAAAACCTGAAAATTAGTAACCACGGTTACTATAACATTCAAAAATATGATACAAATTTTCTATAAACACTACAGAGTTCTATTATATACTAAAATTTAGCTAAAAACATGCTCTATTATGATATGGAAACTTAAATTGGTATCCATGGGTGTAGGCCTGGTGAAATTGCAGGGTTCCGTGAATGTTGATCAAGTTTGGCAGCCAAATCCGTAGAATTTTGTGTTTATGATGATCTTGAAGAATATTTTTATTTGCACTATGTTGAAAAACAGTTTATTTATGTAAATTGTAGTTAATATAGGTTACAATATAATTAATACACTTCTAAACACACTAGAAGTGATAATTACACTGTAAACGATAATTATTTACCGTAGTTGAAATCAGGCCCGGCAGACTAAACAACAAAAATGGCGCGACTCAGAGACTGGCTTCCTTCTTCAACTTTCACTACGTTTTAAAATAACGCCGATAGATTGCATTTTGCTTTGTTGCATACCACTGGAATCGTCTGTTCACGCTGAGTACATAGAGTATAAAAGCATCGAAGTAGCTCGATTTTAGCACATTATAAATATGGTAAATCGCCGACGCTGCAATTGTACGAAAATTCGTACAATGCCAGTTTGATGACGAAAAAATTGTACGAAATTTCGTAAAATGCCGGGTTAAATAGATTTCTTAACCAATTGCTTGAACAAATACGCCTAACGAAAAGTTGATTATATTTTTCGAAAATTGTATCTTAATTTTGATAATAAGAGCAACAGAGCATCAATTAAAATTTGAGAGCCAAGCTCTCAAACAAACATTTAATTGGAAAATTATGATTATTAAAAAATTATTATACATATCTTCCTACATCTAATAAACTACAGTAACTAGTAGAAATTCAAAATTGAGCAAAATTCAAATAATGCCTAACAATGAACAGTTCAGTTAATTTACGTCTAGAAGGCTAAGTAAATAATGTTCAATTTTGGCGACCTGTTGTTTAAGTCTGTAGGGTTTACCAATCAATCGGTTTTATTTAATCATAAGTTTAAAACTGCATAAAACATTTACGTGAGTAAAAAGGTAAAACCTATTTTGAATGAGAGGACGCGTTTCTCCGTCAAAACAAGACTTGATAGTGAAGAGAAACCTACCTTATTGTTTTTGATGACCTTGTCGTGTTTAGCGATCCTGAGGAGTTTGTTGAGAGCGTGTGCGAAGACTCCTCCGTGGCGCCAGAGGTACTTCTTACAGTGAGGCTCCATGGCAGTAACACATTACCGATGGAACACTAGCGTGCGACTAACTGTCCAGTAACGTATCAACAAAGCGCTGGCTGGCGGGAAACTGAACTGCTTGTCCGCCGTAGTGTGAGAACGGCTGAATGTCCTCCCCTCCACCGTCAGACGCGTTGGCGCGCTCTCCCCTCCACTGCCACTAGACCTCGCATTGGTGGTGTTTTAATTTGGCAGCTGCATGCGTGGAATTCTTTCCCATCCTCATCCGCTGTGTAGCTGTACTCCACACTCCACTAGACGGTCGTATATTCCATCTCGCTTGTGCAAGTTCATTCCCTTCGTTCCATTTGTTTACGGGGTTCCCAAAGTTGATCGATTTTATCACGTTCTAAATTTGACCGTATTATTATTATTATTATTGACCGGGCTCAAAATGTCGTTATACCACGACACTTGATGGGATGAAAAACACATTTGTTGTTGTTGTGTGCGGTCCTTTCGGTGTTGTTCCGAGGAGGGTCAATGGACTCCCGGCAAACAGACACTACGCGCGAATTCCTCTCGGCGTTCCCATGAAAGTATCTTCCTGCCCTGTAAATGCAGATCTGCACTGCAAGAGACATAAAAAAACTGAAATACATAGCTACACAAATAATAGTTTACACATAAATATAATTGTAATTTTAAATTCAAATGAGTAATTTGTTGTAAGCTTAACTTACAGTTACTAAAATGACTCCATTTTAAGAACAATGTTATTTGCATATCGATATTTGTTCGCCATTTATTAACCAAAAGTTGTGTATGAGGTGTCATTTTAAACGTTATTGTATTGCGCATTGGTTTAGCTTTTGATATTTTGAATACAGTACTTACACATATTTTCTAAATAGACAGTATGTGAAAATAAACCTTCAAACTAAATAGTTGTTATATTTTTATATATAAAATAATTAGGAGTTCGCAAAGCAATTTCAAAGCGAAATTTCATTCTTGATCAAATGCAATATGTTTGGAAAAATCCGTTGAAAAATAACTGCTTAGTTCGGATACGCGTGATCGTATGTTCGGTTCGAAAATAACATAGTTCTTACGGGATAAAAACCAACATGGCAGACAGTCTCTGCAGACTCTTAAACTCCGCAAGTATGTTGTGATACTTAAATAAATTGTAAATATTATTTAACTAAATCGATTATGCAAGGCAGATTTACATAGCACAGTTAAGGCATCTTGTCTAATAACATCGATAACATCTTTTTAAAATATATTTTGACCAATGATTTTTTTGTTAGTATAAATGTTGTTTTTTCATGTGGTCTACATATTTTGTAAGTTGTTATTTTAGTAAATGAGAAAATTGTCACAACACAACATGTTAAAAAGTGTTCAGTGTTTTCATTTTAATGTTTTATCTACACTTATTATATCTAATGGCCATTTTGTTTAATAACTATGAAAGATGGTTAATTAGTTTACACCTTACAGTGAAATAAGATGTGGAATGGTAAAAGAAACAAATTCGACAGCGTAAAACACCTTACTAAATTTAATCACTTTTATACAAGTAGTTTTATACACATACGATCAAAATTATTCGTTTATTCATAAAATGTTATGTGCAGGAAGTTGTGTACAAGTGTTTGGATGACAGCGATACTTCGAAAGCTTTATGTATCAAAAATGCATTACGTAATTTGAATAATATTACAAAGTAAGTAAAAAAAGCGTATGTAGGTTGTTAATTGAATAACATAATCAATTTATTATCCGGCAAAATGTAATGAACAGGCCTCCTGGCATAATACGAAATGAAACAAGAAAATATAGACTTGCACAACGGAAAAACGGAACCAAAATGACTCGAAAATTTCTTACAACAACTATATTCTAACTTGCTAACAGAGTCAAAGTGTTGACTAGTGCTCGACAGGGAAATCCTGAAGAGGAAACCAGCCACAATATTACGTAACGGGTGCGCATGAATGGCGGCGGGGAATCACGGGACCACCACGAAGATAACAGCTATTATTGTCATACATCGTCCTCCGGGAAACACCGCTGACTTGTGTAGTACATCTACTACTATTGTCCGTTCACAGTCTAGTTGACATCATGTCCCTATGGAAAATCGTTGCACTACTTTTTATAGGTTAGGTTTGAAAATATTGACTAATAGAAACTCTCAACCCATTTTCTTCAATACACTGACATCAAGGAATACACTAGTACTTTTATCCCAAAAGCAATTGTTTTAATCGTACATAATGAACCAACTACTGTATTTAAATCTGAACCATTAGAAACTCAAAATATATCTAACGTTATCCTGGTATTTACTTATAAATATTTGCAGTGAAATGCGAAACCATCAAACACTAACAATGACTGTCTGTACGTTGTTGTTGTCCGGGTTCGTTTTTTTTCTTTTTTTTTTTCAATAAATCTTATTAAACAAGTAGGGCCTAGTAATGTTTCAATGTTATGGAGAAAGCCGATGGACCAACCACAGGACCTACGTCGTAAAACAGGATATAGAAAGTGATAAACAAACCATTTGAATATCACGAATTCAAGCTATGAAAGGCATTGGTCAAATCACTTGAAGACATCTATTCGGTTATTAGGCTATTTAATGCGATGGTCGAACCACTTGAGGATCATACATCGTACCATAGGCTATTGAAGGCGATGGACGAATCACGTGAGGATCTTACTACGTACAATAGGCTTTGGAAGGCGATTGTCACCACTTGAGGATCTTACATTGTACTATGGAAGGCGATGGACAATCTTATCTCGAAGAATAGGCTATAGAAGCCGATTGCTGAGCCACTTCAGGATATTATTACTTCATACAGTAAACTATGGAAGGCAATAATAGTCTTACTTCGTACAATAGGCTATGGAAGGCGATGGTCATGTTTACAACAGCCCTGATTGAATACCTTTTAGAATTTATTTTCGACAAACACGCTCGCATATACCTTTGACCTCATTCCTAGCCTCGACAACAGATCGATGGACGACTGTTCTGTTTACAGTTGACACGAAGGGCCAGAGGTCTGGCCTCTGACACCAGTACAACCGTTCATTGGTGTCAAAGGCTATCAACGTATTAGAGGTTAAAGTATTAAACTCGCGTATTAAAAATTAGTCAACAAAAAAACCCATCTGGAAATAAATAAACCGCACTTGTTTGTGGACCGTGTTTTCCTCCTGGACTCACCACAACTGATTGTAGGCAATCCCCACTGGCTCTATCTCACCATCACAAGACATATTCCACTGAGAACCAGTTTTGAATGTATTTTTTACCTTCAAAAACCTGGGTTTTGTTTCATTTCCAATTTGAAAGAATATTCAGTACGGACTGCCATAAGTGCATTCAAAAATTACATTTTTAACCTGCTCAAAAATTGTTTGCACAGTCCCAGAAAAGAAGGAAATATTTCCTTATTATCTTTGGCTTAATAAACGCATAAGCCTATCATTTGAGAGAACCGCTTGTGGAAAACATCTATAGAAGGAAAAGTGAGTGGATTTAGAGGGAGAAGAAGGAGCTTCAAAACAAAAATCTAATTTATTTATTTGTTGATTTACTTTATTATTAGTCTAGTATTTTAAATATATGACACAGTAAAAATATAAGGTCAATGCACTAAAAGTGACAGGACAGCATAGCCTGTTCTGTTGTATAGTTAAACATTTTCATACGTTATATTTAATTTTGTCTTTATATTTTTCCATAATTGTCTCAAATGAGATAGTTTTAAAAACATGTGACTTTCTTACCAGTCAATCGTAGTCTAATAATCATGTAGTTTAAACTAGGCTATGGTAGTTTTCTAGTTACACCTGAAGACGGCAGTTTATACCTGTCGAAACGTCATGAAGTGCTAACATAATCGAATACTAGTTAACAGCCATTTTTGGAAATCTATTTTTCTAACATTTTAGTAGAATTACGTAAATTCAACTAGCCGACAACCCTTGATTCGCTACGTGGTGGCTTTCTAAAGCTTGCTTACCTTCCCCTATGTGGTTCCCCTATCAATATAAAACCTCAGCCTGCTGCCGTTCTTTTCAGTATTATTGTGTATAAACCCCTACAAGTCTACTCTATGGGGATGCAAAGTAGTGTAATAGTGTCGGGGTTAATAGAAATGACCTTAAACATTTCACAATGAAACCCAAATTAGCCAAACTTTTTTGTCATCTTTATGTTTTTTGTATCAGCGTGTTAAAATAAATTATCAAATTAAATTAGTGTTAATATTACTCTTACGGGAAAAGGAAACGTTGAGGGGCTGTTTCTACTCCTTAGGGATGGAATTTCCAGAAATACTTTCTTAGTTGTTCTTTATGATACAAAAGCTAACTTCCCTCCAAATTTCATCAAAATCTGTTAAGTGGTTTCGGAGATTTCGTAATGAGCGAGTTGGCCTACGTCGTTTTTTGATTTTATATATAAAGAAGATTACAAAATGTACCAATAAATACGTGCCAAATAAAAGATGGTAGGTTATTTAAAACTACTTTCAACGAGGTTGGCGCCGGCCACTACCTCAACGGTTTGTCAGTTCCGCCTAATGTATTCAACTGTATCTCAAAGAGCGACCTCATTAGATAAGCAAACACAATAATTGTTGTGATAAAACAAGCTAAAGTCATCGTGGGCCGAAAGTGAAAGTCATGGACTGTCTGGCGTAACTGTTTCCACGAGTGAGTCCAGTAGCTAACAGCTCTTGCTTCGCTACAGGGTGGTTTTATACGCTTGCTTACTCTTCCCTCCGTGGTTACCTCTAAATCATAATATCCATATAAAAGCTCAACCTGTTGCAGTTCTCATAGATAGCAAAGTTTTACAGTCTAGAAAAACCTATGAGTCTACTTTTGGGAGTGCAAAATACTGCAATCATGTTAGAATTAGTAGATATGACCATAAAAAACTTCACAATGAAAATCAAATTAGTCAATTTTTGTATCCATTACAAACTAAATTTTTATATTACTAGGGGACACCTTACACGCTCTGCGTGCCAACCCCGTCACTCGCTGCGCCCGTTATACCTTTGCCTTCGGCGATTCTCGAACAATCTGGCCAGATAAATTGGTTGGGGTACTTAACCCTCGTTAAACTGGGAAACAGGTAGAATAATTTTTGACGGTTAAACGATATGGGCAGATTGTTCGTTTACCACCGCCTTCAGCGTGTGTCTTTTGGGTACAAATAATAGTAGGTTAACTGTATCACGTAACAATATTAAATTTATTTACAGTATCTCACTTTAATTACTTATACCCATATATTACTATAAACACTCAATCATATTACTAAGCCTATTTGAAACGTGTTCATTTCATTTGGCTTTGTTTAACAGCCAAAGATTAATTAAATAACTGAATTAGATTACCATTGAAACACTAAAATCCATTAGGAGCCTTACAATGGAATGTAAATAAAACCACGCTTACAACCTTCCCTGGTTTAACATTATGAAATATATAACCTCCTCAATATTACAAACACTATTGTTTACATTCCAACAGATGTTAAAACTTTTAGGAAAACATTATTTACATTTGAACAGCTGTTTCTTTTACATCCATTTAAATGAATCTCTCCCAATTTATTTTATTTATTATTTTTTTATTTTTGTGTGCTAAAGGTTCTCAGTTCGAACCCAATCAGAGTCAATACATTTTGAGAAGGATCAGCTGATAATCACCGGCTGTTCATTTGTCATTGGGCTATTAATTAATGACACTTTCTAAGGAATAGTCGACCTTAGTTTGTAACAATGACTACATTCGCTCATCTACACTCATCGCACTCATTCGAAATCCATATTCGCCCATATCTTGACGATCGGCGTCTTATGAATAAATAAATAAATAAATGTACCGTGTTATTTTTTTTCTTTGTTTTTTTTCATGCAAGGAAAATGCGATTAATATATTATTTATCGTATTACATTCCATGCAGGTAATTTATTTGCATTTAAGGTTGCAGATTTGTAAAGAAACACTCGTATAAATGTTGGCTGTTTCTAGGTATAGAACAAGCCGAACATTCCAAAGTTTTTACGTCCACCCGGTAACACCGGTAGCTGTTGAGATACAACACGTTTCCGTGGTTCAGTCTCTATGTTTTCGTGAAAGACAGCCACCATGTTGTAATCGCTGATAACCATCGCTGCGCCATCTGATAAGCGACGATAAGCGCCAGCCCTTGTACACGTGGGACTCTATTTTGGGCGCACAAATAATTAATTATTCCATAACTACACCAGTAAACAACGGAACAGTCCCTAACGAGCAAGCGGACAACAATGGTGAAGGTTTGATGCCGGATAAGGCCGCTTATTATCTCTCTTCGCTGAATCTAATCATAATTAACACATCTGCAGGCACGTTGTAATGTTAATGTATTACAAAGAATAAAAAAATATAATTAACAAACTAAAACCCTAAAACAAACTCATTTAACCATTCCACGAACCATGAATTTTAAGATATCTTCCCGTTGACCTCAGATGTTAATCTAAAGCCGAGTTGACACGATACGAGTGTACTCGGTCCGATTGAACTCGGGGTGTTGCGCGCGCATCACTCGGGTGACACTCGTAACGTGTAAACACATATTCCGAGTAACTTGGTCCGGATATACTCGGTAGGAGTGAAGTCAGACTGCGCTCTAGTTATTCGTATACGAGTGATCGTAATTGTTTTCTAATTTACTGTTGCTATTTCATTCGTTTAGGTTCGTTCATTTAGGTTACGTTTATGTTTTTTCTAATACTGTACTCTAACGCAACAGCAGCTTTACATCTTCTCACTATCATTCCAGCTATCGTTTTAAGAAACACTAGATTTTACTTTATTCAAACATTCTGGCATCAATCCGAGCACAATTCGTCATGTCAACTCTGCCATCTGATCGCGTGTCCGAATGCGCTTAGACCGAGTACCAAAATTAATTATACTCGGTCCGGGTACGCTCGTATTCTGTCAACCCAGCTTAAGCATGAATTATTGTAATTTTACACCAACGGAAAAAACAAAATGGGAATAAAATAACTTCGTAGACTTTTAAAAATATATTTATTTTATTTTTATATAAATAATAAACAAAACACCACAACTATGGACTCTTTAAATACTACAGATACGACCCCTATCTGTAGGAGGCCCTACAGATACGACTTTAGGAGAATTAAACAACTTCTTAGGACTACCCACATACCCTTAAAACACAATATACTATAGCTCATGAGGCGTAATATCTACCACATAGATACCACAACTGACCACAAAGGAAAAATACACAGATGTCTCTTCCTTAGTGGCCACAGACAACAACCTCGGTAGCAGAATGACTGCGTTTATCCTTCAGGATTTGGAGAGGAATAAGGGGAGAGACTAACAACGGTGCTGGCTAACTAACAACTCGACACCCATTCAGTGCACTATTTGATGCGACCTCTGTTTCCTTCTTCTATGTGCTACTGCTGATCAGTTCACACGATGATAACCTTATCTTAGTATGCACAGTCATTCATATTTATTTACATTCCATAAGCTTTTATGAAAAATAAAAATAAATATAATTAATCTTTTAGACCAAACTCACAAACAAATGGAAGTATTTCACAACACGAACCACAACATAAAGTGAGATTTGGTAGGTTATATTTTCGTTGTTCTACTTCTTCGCTAGGCTCACAAACAATTTCCCAAACATTAACTTCTCTGCTCATTGTCACCCGATTTTGATTTTCTACGAAACTGTTCGCAAATCATTTAAAAATTGCAAGCTGTAATTGTTTTATTCAGTACAATCCACTTAAATTCTAATGTGATTATTAAAATGAGTAACCAAAGAAAATTAATTGGTTTAATCGTCTTGAGGAAATCAAAGTGGTAATTTATTAAAATGGAAAATACAATGGCCATGTTGCTAAAAAGATAATAGGACTTAAAGTTCTGAGAAAATTACCACACCTTTGTAAATGGAAAAGTTTGTTTAGAGAATTAATGTCCTTGGCGACAAATTAATACCTGTTTACCGGGGTCTTGACATATCTTTCTTGGCGCCACGGTAATCAGCGTTGCTCAATCTGGCTCTTTAACGGATAAAGGAAACGAGAACAGTCGGTTCAACGAGGCAGTCAACCTCTCATTCACTGGAACACCATAAGTATGTTTCATGAGAGAACGTTGGAGTTCGTATGTCTCTGGAATAAATCGTTGTGCGCCATGTCGTCCTAAAAGGTACCACGAGACAAAAGATCGGCACGAAACACGATCCCCCGCTACACGGGGACAACAGTGATTGTGACAGAAGAACAAGCAGAGGTTTATTATTGTCACGGGTGGCAGTGGCTGCAGTTTCAACGCTATTAGCCATTTCTATGACTAATAATTCTCAACTGTCCAAGACATTTGTAGATCAGTGATGAAATGGGAAGGTTACATAGTAAAGTGTCACTATTGGAGACTGACCACTGAGCCATGCGGATGAACAGAGGGGAAACAGATTTAACCAGAGTTCTTTTGACACTATTGGAGACTGACCACTGAGCCATGCGGATGAACAGAGGGGAAACAGATTTAACCAGAGTTCTTTTGAAAAGAAAACAGTTTAACGTGGATCTTTTTCTTTAAAAAGTGATTATTAATACTTTATTCGTGTTTTCTGTAACTATTGTTATAATTTACACATAAACAAACAACTAAAAACATAATCAACTTCATATCCGTTGGGTGAGATATGTCGCTGCTCGGTTCTCTTAATGCCGTTCGATCAATAGCTGCCATCGGCGTGGACGCTCCTAGAGAATTTTGGGATGTCCATGTTGGGTGGTAGTCAGAGTCCGGATGTTGTGTATGGATGAGAACTGAGTTCCGTACTTGTCAATTGTCTGAAAATACAACATAGTTCGGATGCCATGTAAAGCTGTTGGTCCTTTACATTTCCTGGCTGTTGGGACATAATACATTACCTTTTCTAATAAGTAGGCAATAGTCAACCTTAGTAAGTAACAGTGACTACACTCGTTAATATACACTCACTCCCCTCCATAGCCCCCCATATCTCTTCAATCAGCGCCTTAGTAATGAATAATAATTATGAAGAATAATTGACTGTGTTTCCTCAGAAAGACATTACCAATTGGGACTTTCCGAAAAATGGTGAAGATTGCGTTATATTATTTTCACTACACTACTATGCGTTTAGCTGTTTTCGTTATGTGTTTACAACCTGCGAAACATCATATTTTCAACAGCTGTCTATTGTTTACTACCGAAAGTAACATTGTTTACAACCGAAAATTTTCAACAGTCAACAACACCTGTTTTTATTCCGTAGTGTAGTGAAAAGTATCGTTCAAAACTCGAGTGAAAGTGTTTTGTATGTTCTCGACCATTCGAAGTGCTCGACAAGTCTCGCACTTCAAACATATGGTCTCGAACATGCAAAACCCCACTTTCCACTCTTGTTATGAAATATACTATTTCACTACACTACTATGAGTTCAGCTATTTTCTTATGTGTTTACAACCTGCGAAACATCATATTTTCAACGGCTGTCTATTGTTTACTACCGAAAGTAACATTGTTTACAACCGAAAATTTTCCACAGTCAACAACACCTGTTTTTATTCCGTAGTGTAGTGAAATTTATCCTTCAAAACTCGAGTGAAAGTGTTTTGTATGTTCTCGACCATTTAAAGTGCTCGACAGTCTCGCACTTCAAACATATGGTCTCGAACATGCAAAACCCCACTTTCCACTCTTGTTATGAAATATACTATTTCACTACACTACTATGAGTTCAGCTATTTTCTTATGTGTTTACAACCTGCGAAACATCATATTTTCAACGGCTGTCTATTGTTTACTACCGAAAGTAACATTGTTTACAACCGAAAATTTTCCACAGTCAACAACACCTGTTTTTATTCCGTAGTGTAGTGAAAATTATCGTTCAAAACTCGAGTGAAAGTGTTTTGTATGTTCTCGACCATTCGAAGTGCTCGACAAGTCTCGCACTTCAAACATATGGTCTCGAACATGCAAAACCCCACTTTCCACTCTTGTTATGAAATATACTATTTCACTACACTACTATGAGTTTAGCTGTTTTCGTTAAGTGTTTACAACCAGCGAAACATCATATTTTCAACAGCTGTCTATTGTTTACTACCGAAAGTAACATTGTTTACAACCGAAAATTTTCCACAGTCAACAATACCTGTTTTTATTCCGTAGTGTAGTGAAAAGTATCTTCAAAACTCGAGTGAAAGTGTTTTGTATGTTCTCGACCATTCGAAGTGCTCGACAAGTCTCGCAATTCAAACATATGGTCTCGAACATGCAAAACCCCACTTTCCACTCTTGTTATGAAATATACTATTTTGGTCCTCTAGAACCGATTGTTTGCCCCTTTCGATGACGCGCTGAACGCCTCCATTCACGTGCTCGTCACACGCCCTAACTCAGCTGACACATTTATTTTTGACACGGCCGTTTCCAATCGCTTCTTCGACATGACTATCTTGGCACACGAAAGTAAACAGGGGGGCGGCATTGAAACGCACCTGCAATGAAATGTTCGCCTCAAATAACTCTTGGGCCGCGAGTGAATCAGCTCTCTTACACAACTTGGCAGACGAGCCAGCGGATAAACCAGATCTAGACTCTAAATTAACCTCACTGCCAAACTGGTTCTGAAATAATACATAAATTAAAAAATTTTAACAAGATTCGAACGAAATATTACTCAATTAAGGCTTTTTTAATCATTTAAAAAAGAAGAAAATGGTAAACCCAAATTACACTTTAAAATCCAAATATAAAATCTACATTACTAAGTACTTTAGAACTAATGTAAAATAATGAATTCTTTTTACAAAACAAGATTCTCAACGATTCAACACCTGATTCTCTAGATTCACCAAGCTTAGCTGAATGGACCGAAATGGGCAATTAATATCACCAACTCATTAAATCTGACCACACCTTAGCAAAAGTGACTCAGCATAATATATTCCTTATGAGGAAGATTCTTACATATGAGACGCCGACACAACGTTGTTGGTATTTTAAGGCGAATATGAATGGTTATATGAGTGTAGGATGAGTGTGGATGAGTGTAGTCTGGTTACTAACTGAGTTCAACTGTTCCTCAGAAAGGGCAATTTATTAATAGCCCAACAGCCAGGGCAACTAAGGGACCTACAGCTTTACGTGGAATCCGAACCACGTAGTGCTGGTCTGATTTTAAACTAATTGACAAGCCTGATACTCAGTTATCTCCCCCACACAACATCCGCACAATGATTACCACCCAACATGGACACCCCAGACTTCTCTAGTAGTGTCCACGCCGATAGCAACCATCAAGCGGACGCCATGTCGGTAATAAGAGGACCGAGCATCCAACCTATCGCCTACAATCTCCCAAACACTTTGTCCCCAAGTAGCTGGGTTACAGCACTGCGCCACCAGTACCGATTCATTAAACTTATGACAAAGGTTTGACACCAGATATCCATACAGTAAAACGTATTTCAAATTAACACCCACGTGGTTGAACTAACTTGTAGTATAAGTTCGGAGACTACTCACAAAGCCAAAGAGCGTAAAAGAAAGACTTGCAGCTTTAGCATTAATACAAGAAATAAGTCATAAATTTCAGCTTAGTTAATTAGACTTCTGCCATTGTCCGATGTGTAACTCCACTGGATGTTATGACTTTTAAAGTCCTCGTCATAAAGGATAAGTTGATATAAAATTATAAGTGTGTCCAACCAATGATTATTCAATTTTCATATACATTTACTATGCTATTTTTAGAGGCTTTTCTCTCAGTATGAAAATATCATTTCACAGTTTTTGTGTACAGTTTAACCTCATCAATTCCAAGATTCATTGATGTCAATTTCCACTGTACTCTGTTGGAGTTGATTTCCAGGAGCGGCAAGCACTGAGAGAGCTTTAGCTGGCCGACGGATGGATGGCATAGGTGACACCATGGCTAGAATTTCAAATTTTTCCGGATACAGGATGAAACAGCAAATGGCTAAATGTAGTTATCTCGGTAAATTTCGTTACAAAGTTCAAGAAGGATATTCGCCGAAGATTTTAGAACTGAATCCCAAGAGGATGATGCCAAACGAAAGCGGCTTCTATGATATTCAAGCCATTGACGCCAAGGCACTGGAAAATGTTCATTTGACGTCCACAATACTCGCGTCAACAATTTGTCCACTTTGGAGTTTGTACTATACGCACCGTCACCTTGCAGAAAGTTCACATTAAGTGACGTCCACCGATTAGCAGACACGGATGAACTATTCTTCCAGAAGTGGAGTGGTGTCTGGAAGAATTTAATTTTGTTTTGAAGAAACAACCTATTTATGTTTCTTCATTTCAATGGTTGTTCAGATGAAGTTTAGAAATTTTCAAAGGAGGTTTTGTGACAGAAGAATTGAATTACAAGTTGAGGAAATAATTTTTACTCCAATTATCTATAAGGACTGTCAAGACAATATTTATTGACGCATTAACAAAGAAAACACAGCTTTTATTCTTAAAAATTTGTAGATATCATCTAAACTACCAATCGCCTAGTTACCGAGAAGTACGTGGTTACCAATCGCGTGGATGTCATCGGAAAAGATCGTAAGCTAGTAATCTAGCCATTGTGCCCAGTTCCAGCATTTTTAGGGAGAGCATCGTGGGACCTAAAAGGCTGGGACCACCCAGCCTTTGAATATGGCTATAATCCAAGAGCTGAAGACAACGGCAAGTGTTCGAGTGGTGTTTAGCGACTCGTTTCATCAGTGACCTTATCTCACTCTCTAAGGACTTGAAAACCCAAGCCATCTGACAGGATAGGAAACATTATGTAATAGAGGAACTGGTACCACCAGTAGGTGGATATTGATATTGTTCTTAACTGCGCCAAAAGTGTTTTTAAAGTAACGAGGAGTGGATTATTTCTCTTCCTTTCTTCATTGTACTCTACTGACACTTCTTACTGAGAAAGTGAAAACACAAACAACAAATCAGCCCTACGTTGGAGGAAAGTACAATACTAATAATACCCTTACAACAGAATATTACTATTCAATCATACTACATTCGATCTCAAATAAGAATCGCTTCACTTTTATTTCTACGGGGCTAATTCAGCACTGATGCATTCGGGAGTTGTAACAAACAAGCCAACCAAAAAGAATTCAATTTTAAATTTCTTGTATAACATGAAAACAGTTTAAGCCATAACTTATATGGTTAGTGTTGTAAACTAGCTACTTGGGAGACTGTTAGAGATATTTTTACTTATTAGTCCCAACACCAACTCCGCTCAATGGTTGCCATTGGCTTGGCCACTACTAGAGCAGAGTAGAGTGTCCACGTTTGATGGTGGTCAGATTCAGGGGATCACTGGTTAATCAGCCAAAAGTAAACCCAATACTACTACGTACAGTAGTTCGAAAGCAGAAGAAGCGAACAGAAGGTCGTTGGCACAGTTCACACATGGCAATAGTGCCAGTGTCAGTCGGACTGCCTCGCCTGGCAGGAACGGACACAGGGACCTAGGAAGGTCAGGGAATACCCAACAGTCGAGGGTCGTATGTGTTTATTGCGGAAGTATGCTGTTAGTGTTGACGATGGGCAGTTTATCTTTCCGATGTTTACGACTCCGGCCGATGGCCAACTATAGGATGTAACAGGCCGAGTTGAGGCAACCTGCAAGACGATAGTCCCTGCAGGGGTTTACTGACGATGTGTGCAACCCCTTAAAATCATCCATATTGGTACGCCAACGTTGGATTTCCCAAACAGGGCTTGGAACATTACAATTTATGTTTCTTCATTTCAATGGTTATTCCGATGAAATTTACAAATTGTCAAAGGGGGTTTTGTGACAGAAGAATTGAATTACAAGTTGAGGAAATAATTTTTACTCCAAGTATCTATAAGGACTGTCAGGACAATATTTATGGACCCATTAACAAATAAAACACAGATTTTATTCTTAAAAATTTAAAGATATCATATAAACTATTTAAATTATTTTTTAGAGGCAGTTGCAAAATTAAATGTTCACACGCCTATTGAGAAGTCTAGGGAAGCGTGCGTAATTGGATGAACTCAAGGGTCACGTTAGGGTATTGTTAAATAAACAAGGTCGTCCCTGTCCAACAACCTACACCAACTTAGCCTGTTGCACCTTGTAACACATTAGCGTAACAGTGCAGAACGTATCACAGTTTAGTCAGTTACGGATCTATAGACAGAACAAAGAAAATGGATAAAATCAACTACCTTAAAAAGCTTTATGAATGAACTCAGGGAACGAACAAAAATATGGAATTAGAATAGAATATTTTGTGTTCCATGGATATTTACAGTAAATGCATCGCAATGGTCAAACTTGAATTAAATTATTAAGTTGAATAAAATTAAAGCCGTCATTCCTACAGAGTTCCACATTGATACATTCTTCACATTCACACAATTAGTCCAAGTTAGATACTCAAGCATCCAGTGTCAAACCGCCGAATTATTAGTCTCCCAGTCAAATTAATGATGAGTGTGAGCATCGATTAACAATTAATTGTGATCAATACCTATAAAAACAATTAGTTAGTTTAAGCATAAGAACTTCCCCTACTGAGTAATCCAAGTAAAAACGTTGTAAAGATACCCAAAGACACAACTGTAGAAACTTCTTCAGATTTGGGTTGTATATTTTATGTTGAAAAGAATTTAGGGAGTGTTCCAACCCAAATATCGAAGGAAGAAGAAGAATGTGTCCATATATGGAACGGCCACAACGAGAGAAAACCTCGTGGTGGATACTCCAAAAAAACTTGAGAAGCGAAACAAGACGAATCTATAATATGACGAAAGAACGTTATCAGGGGATTAACTGCCCTGATAATGACATAGACGATAGTTATTGAAATCCAGTTCGTTCTTCATCAGAGGAACCATATCTTGAGAAGAAAGTTATGCTTTTTACTTGGAACAGAAAGAGGAAGGTAACTTGAAAGATATCTCTTTAACTTTCACACGTCAGATCTAAAAATGTTTCGTCCATCAATCAAACAAACGAGTTTGTTTTGCTGTTCCTATTACTGCGTAGATGCACTCATCACAAACCACAATGTCCACATGTCATTCTCTAGTCGCGAACATTGATTTGATTGTATGCGAGCTATTACAACAGTTCTACGAATATGTTTAGTGAATTAAAACTTGAATGTTGTAAGTTACTTGTTAGCACTTGATTGTTCATGATTCGTAGATAATATTCGAGATTTCCAATGCTTCAAGTTCCAATGTATCCAACGTCTACCAATGAAATCTTGAATTTTTTTCAGTTTTTTGTGTTGGCCAACAACAAGTTCGCTTGGTGGAGACGTGCCTTAAGAAAGCTACCTCTGTTCCTTTTTCCTCTGTGGTTACTGGTTACTTGGAAAGGCTTGGTGGGAAAACAAAATATTCCTGACTTGTTTACTCTTTTTCATCCTTGGGAGAAATTACAATGAATTTCCTGACGCCCCAGAGGTGTAAAGGTTACAAGAACAATCTTTAAACACTACCAGTAACGAGGAGTTCATTACTCTCAGCAAATGGAATTTTACTGTCGGTGGATCTAAAGTTTAAACCAAATAATTAAACAATAACAAAGAATTTCAGCCGATAATTGGTTTTATGTAATTATTTTCCCAGTCTTCCTCTCTGGCACACAGTTTGTTTACAGTTTTCATTGTTTGAACAACAGCCAAATACAAAAATAACAACATTCATATTATTAAAAGATTCTTGTTCACTGACATATTGAAAAAACTACGTAAAATATACAACTTAAAAAAATAATAAATTTGTTTATCCATTCACGTAACTTAAATCGATGAAACACAACAATCAATCAATTCCTCTCGCTAAAGAAAAAAACCCTACCCTCTACGGCCTCCACAAAAATGAATGGCTGACTTATTTTAGCTAGTAAAATAACATAAATTGCAAAATACTCTATGTCACATCTGCAAAAGACGTCGCATATTTAGGTCATAGACAACCAACTGCAATTAGTCACTACTACGTGTAAAATTTATTTTACAATGTTATACTGAGCTTCTCTATACGCATATTTCTCTTTGAACAGACAACAGTTTTACTAGATACGCAGCTATCGTACTTCTGAATACGTAAGCTTATTATTTTAAGCGAAAATGACACCAGGTGTCATAAACATTAACTGTACCGATAAGAACAAATGACACTTTATTTCTAGTATTGTTCAGTTAAATTATGTATTTACTTGTAAAAATTGTGTCGTCACAATGTATTTTTAATAACAACAATGGAAACGGAAATAACAATAGTTTATGACGAACGTAGTCATGAAATGTTACGTTGTTCTTAACTAAGCGGAAAAAAACATTGAGACGAGACGAGTTCCCGTTTCCCAAACTGCCGGGAATCACTATAGAAGACAAAAGCCTATAATTTTTCCGGGCTAAACATGCTTTTTTATTTTAACTGTAAAGTTCGTGTTTAAATTTGCAATGAGTTATAGTGAACGCTGTATGATAATCAAAGGTCCAATGTAGTGGACCTTAAGGTGATATTGTGAGTTTCAAATTTAAAAAAAGGAAAAAATTCAAGATGTTCTTGAATAATTGTATCTTAAAATTCCATATTACTTCGTGTAATACTCACATTTTGTCTTTCTGTCATAGCGGTGTATATAAAAAGATACTATCAGCAAATCCGTCACCTAGTTCCCTGAGATACTATCAGCAAATCCGTTCACCAAGTTCCTTCAGATACTATCAGCAAATCCGTCACCAAGTTCCTTCAGATACTATCAGCAAATACGTCACAAAGTTCCCTCAAACGGTTTTAACTTGTTACGATTGAACTCCCTACATCGTCTATACAACATTCAGACTGCTTCATCTGCACATTATCTGCAATTTTGTAACAAAGATTGATAACATTTGTCTGTCCAGTTTGAGAACTGTCTGCAGATTGCTGTAAATTACATCCAGATCGATACATCTTGGCCTTTTCTAGTCCATTCCGCCATTCAGTGCAGTAGAAGATTCTGGTGATCCAACCACGGCACGAAATGGAACTATCTAGTAACGGATTGACGTAAGTGGGTGGGTGGTAAAGTAATCAGAGCTCAACTGACGTCATACCCCGCCGATGGGGGAAAGGGTGGCGGTGACTGTGACGTCACGACTACCACCTACCCGCGGCGCGTGTGTTCCTCGGTTGGATGCGTCCACGTGGCGATATTGCCGATTTATCACACCACCCACATCCGCCGTATTTCATTGAAGCAAGGAATCGATATTGCGCAAAGTAGGCGTAAGTCTCAAAGAAAGTCGTTATCAACAAATAAAACTGCAAGAGGTCACAAGCGCTTTCTTTTAAATGCGGTTTCAATGTGGGTGGGTGGGCCATTACCACTGTTCGCGTGTGGGTGTAACTTCTAAGAATTGTGGATATTACAAAATTTGCATAGATTTACGTGGAACAAATAAAAATGTTGACAAACGTCAGGATTTTAACAAAATTACTACGATATAAAGATAATTATTGTAGAAATCAGTTCTGGGAAACAGCTTCTAATTCCAACATAAATATCATACCCATATACTTAAATCAATAATTTTAAGAAATATTTTACATTCGCCATGTGTCGAAAAAATCTCCATAATAATAACAAATTGTTCACTGTGAAAGGGAAAATCACTATATTTAATAAGTTAATAATTATTAAAAAAACATAAGATAATCGTCAAAGTGGTTCTACAACTAGATTTTTGAATGATAAAATAAGAGAATCGAACAGGAACTTGAATCTAAACAGTTTTAGGAACGTATAGTTTCTTATGGTAATATAGAGAAAGAGTTTTACAATCATACAGCTGTCACTGATTTATTATATTTATGCTATCACTCTCAAACATATGTTGATTAGCATACATTTTAAGTTTGTAAAGTAATTTTAGTTCCGGAGGCGAAATCGGAATACAGCATAATTTTCAAAAACTAAGGTTTTTTAATTCATTTATTGTCGATTCGCTCTTGCTAAAATATGGCAGGATACGGAACTTTTTTTTTAAGTTTTGAAAATCTTCATTAAAATTAACCAAAAGGCTAGTTTAATTCTAGCGCCGGTTATCGTTGGAAATTATAGTTAAATATAATTAATTCCACTTGAACAAATTATCCTTTGACTGACAATACTGTATGAAGAACTGCATTAACAAATTAAAGCCTCCATACACAAAGCAATGTTTAATATTGTGACAGTTCAGGCGAAGCTTTAAGTTAAGCAACCGAGAAAAAAGTAACAGAGGTTGCTTTCTTACGGCCACAGAAACGCCTTAGTGGAAGTTATGTGCACTTCCATGCTTTTTAGTTACCCTCTGGTTAGTCCGAATTATCGAGGTTATACTGTCTATATAGAAGTATAATAAAATTAACGTACGTATTTATAAATCTCCAGTAATAATTACTACATTTATGATGTTTTTTGGTGAACAAAGGGAGTTACTTACAAGGTGATGGCCCTTTTATCCACATGTTCAACTGGAGAACCAACTACAGTGTTGGACATATACGCGTAATTCGTCGGACAATTGCATGCGATCTCTGTTTCTTTCATAACCGTGGTTAAGCCTTCCTGTATTGTAACGTTGATTCCGATAGCAATGTTTATTTATACATTCTATAACAATTAATTATAGCCATATATCGTACCATGGCATAGTTTTCGTTTCTTTATTGTTGTATTTATTTATTTACTATATGTGTTAATATCAACTTTGTTACAATATTAATATTGTTTGTACGACTGTATTATTTTATACTGTTATTATGTTTAGATAATTCTGTTATTTCTTACTGCAATAATTATGTATGTTGACAAATATTTAGTTAGCAAATTAATATTATTAAAATTTAAAAACCTTTTAACGTTACATTCTTCTATATAGTCATATTATTTCTCGTTTGATGATTCTAGTTCCTTCGATCATATTATTTATTGGATTTTGTTTAACAAATTACGTTTCGCAAATAATTAAAATGTAACGCACCTATTCGAGTACCTATATGTAATTTACAACTACTACACACAATTTTCAACAGGACCATTTCTACTCCTGTAGTAATCACAATTATTAGGGAGGAATAATTCTGTTTGTTTTACAGTTCATCAAAACAATTTCGTAAGAAACAACACGAAGAACTAATCTGCCTCTGTTAGAACGTAAATTTCATCCCCCAAAAACGCCTCATTTACTTACCGCCAACAGATCTATTCAGTTTTCTTCCTAAACTAATTGTAGAAATGTCTGCGATACGATTTATAAATGACGCAACCGGCGTTACTCTCCGAGTGTCTTATAACCAATTACATCATGCATTCTTCGGTTTCATCATAATGCTAAATCATGCTCGAAAAGTAAACAATGCCGTAAATTCGAATCCGAGCACACGCGCCAGTCAAGTTGTTAGCCACACAAGTGTTGTTATTGACACGGTTGTTTGGAGGTTGTTTGGGATTGTGTAAGAGCGTGATGAGACAAACATTGGCATTGTTGTGAAAGGCAAGTGTGTTACCTGTGACAGACTAAACAGATAAAACCGGTTTTGACACTTACGTAAATACAGTGTAGACTCGTGTTAGGTATGACAGGTGTATATACGTTTTACTGTTTTAGACGATACAACGCAGAAAGTACTTCGAGCACAGCACAGTCTTATAGTACAGTAGTTAGATATAAACAGGTACTATCACTCGACCTAAATTCTTACTACTTAAAATCGTTCCTTTCGCGTCCTTTAAATTCAAGAAAATAAATATCAGCTGTCCAACCACCCAACCATTAATGACGGTGGTATTGACCCACCCACTTGCCCATAAATGCACGGTGGCATTCAACCACCCACTCACCTATACACATAAAGTTTTTATGAACCACCCACCCACCTGTAAACGTAAAGCGGCTTTAAATTGCATCTCAAATTTACACGAACTAGTTTGCTTAGGGGGATTGACCCACCCATAAACGAGGTTGGTATTGACCTACCCATTTGCTCTTAAACGTAGGGTTGTATTGACCCACCCACCCAACCATAAACGACGGTGGTACTGACCCACCTACTTTCCCATAAACGTAGGGTTGTACTGACTCATGTGCCTGCCCATAAACGTACGGTGGTATTGACTCATCCGCCTATCCATAAACGTACGGTGGGATTGACCCACCCATAAACGAGGTTGGCATTGATCCACCCACTTGTCCATAAACGTAGGGTTGTATTGACCCATCCACCCATTAACGTACGGTGGTATTGACTCATCCGCCTACCCATAAACGTACGGTGGGATTGACCCACCCATAAACGAGGTTGGCATTGACCCACCTACTTGTCCATAAACGTAGGGTTGTATTGACCCACCCACCCATTAACGTACTGTAGTATTGACTCATCTGTCCACCCATAAACTTACGGTGGGATTGACCCACCCATAAACGAGGTTGGCATTGACCCACCTACTTGTCCATAAACGTAGGGTTGTATTGACCCACCCACCCAACCATAAACGACGGTGGTACTGACCCACCTACTTTCCCATAAACGTAGGGTTGTACTGACTCATGTGCCTGCCCATAAACGTACGGTGGTATTGACTCATCCGCCTACCCATAAACGTACGGTGGGATTGACCCACCCATAAACGAGGTTGGCATTGATCCACCCACTTGTCCATAAACGTAGGGTTGTATTGACCCATCCACCCATTAACGTACGGTGGTATTGACTCATCCGCCTACCCATAAACGTACGGTGGGATTGACCCACCCATAAACGAGGTTGGCATTGACCCACCTACTTGTCCATAAACGTAGGGTTGTATTGACCCACCCACCCATTAACGTACTGTAGTATTGACTCATCTGTCCACCCATAAACTTACGGTGGCATTGACTCACCCACTCACCTATACACATAAAGTTGTGATGATCACCCACCCACACGTAAACGTATAGTGGCTTTAAATTGCTTCTCAAATTTATTAGAGTAAACTAATTTTCACATTTGCTTAGGCGAAGCGGGTTTGCTTAGTTATCTTGAATCTATCCTGCAAAAGAACAATGTTATTACGTGTTTATTCCGATAAAATTATGTTTAATGTGTAATTTTGAAGGAATAGTAATTTAGAATTTAACTGATTTTTTTTTAATGAATCGTATTTTAATTCTTTTGATACAAGTAGTTAAGGTCGTACTACCTTCAAAAATTAGTAAAATTGAAAACACCAACAAATTATAGGGAAAACATTCAAGCAATCATAAGAATTTGTCCAAATTTCAATCGATCAAATCAGCCATTGGACAAACGCTTCGAAGGTCCAGCAGTAGAGCAGCTATGTTTTTCTTGATTCGAGAAAATTCCACAATAGTCTTTTGGAGAATGGAATTTTGCTGGCCAACAAACAACCAAGCCAGAATTTCTCATCACTACAGCACACCCTATTTTAAACGGCGGATATTTTGGAAATATGACGATTCTCGAACGTTATCCAGTTCACGCGTCAATAGATTTTAACATAAAGTCATCCTCTACAACAACAACAAACTTAGTAGAGCCATCACTGTACGCCTACTTTGTATCCAACAGGGACAATATCTGGTATGAATTGTATTGTTATATTCCAATCTTGTTAAGTGTTGAGTTATATTTAATCGTTGCTGCCATCCACTTGCAAGTTGTGCAACAACAGCCTTGCAAGGCCGACCACTTGTGGGTTTTTGCGGCACAAAGACCACCGCTCACCTTGATCGGAATGCGGACTTGGCTAGTCACATAAGAACACTCACTAGCAGCACACTTTAGACATGACACAGGAATTAGATAGCTCATTAGCAGGGTTTCGTGCAATTGTCCTAATTGTTCATTCATAACTGTTAATTAATGTAGAGATAATCCTCCAAATTCGTCTATTCTATAGTGAGAGCTCTCAATATACCAGAAAATATGAAAATTACTATGGATAATTGGTATGTCCTTTGTTACAAATGAAGGTCGACTTTTTCAAATGCATACGTCAACAAAATTGTTAAGGGTTATTTGCGATTTTAATGGTGAACGAACGGTGAGGGACTCTTTTGTTCAAGAACTCAGTTCTTACCAACAAAACAAATATAATTTAACCTAATAAAAGTCGCAAATACTATGTATACAAACTTCCCCGACACGACTCACCGACAGAATTCTCACTAATATTGAAGAAGGAGAGATTTACCATGGATTGGCCAAGTTAAAATATAATAACAAAAATAAATAAATTGAACCAAAAGACGTTACAAATAGACGAATTTTCAGAAATAAAGTATAACAGTGGATTGTATAGTCAGACAAGGAAAAGAAATAAAGGACAAGGACAGAATAAAGAAAAATAAAACAGTGAGAAAGTATGAAATAAACCATGTCAGAAGCAATTGCGTGTTCCTTCTGGGTCATAAAGGATGTTTATTCCTTAGAATATACAAGGAGGACGGCTATGTATTAGTACTTCCCAACAATAAGACAAAATAAATTATTGTATCGGAAAATAACAAACCCTTAATAGTATATTATTGTGGAATTCCTCAAAATGTATTAATAATTGAATAGTAGAAATTCGTGGACATATTCGTAAGGCACCAGTAGGAGAATACTGCACTTTCCCATACAAACGTCTGGTTTTCAAATTATACCAACAAATATCAGGATGCTGATTTTCTCGGACCAACTCTAAGGTGCTACCGGTACTATTCGGAAAGTGAAATTTGTCAGAAAACTCAGCCCTACGAGTAATAAAAGTGCAATAGTGAAATTCTCAGACAACCTCCAGGCCTAATCATATTAAAATTCTTGAATTTCCCTGACGGGATACTAAGATGCTACTTATTAGGACACTGATAACTCTAATAATATCAAGACAGTGAAATTTCATAGAAAGGATCCTTCCAACAAACTTACATTAAGAGACTAAAATTTCTCGAACAAATTCTTAAGGTATTAGGACGATGCATTTTCTCAAAAAACTCTTATGTATAAGGACGCTGGAATTTCTCGAACAAACTTTTACTATCAGGACATTGGATTCTCTCGAACAATCTCTTATTATCAGGACAATGGATTCTCTCGAACAATCGCTTAAACTATCAGGAAGCTGGAATCTGGAACAATCTCTTAAACTATCAGGACGCTGGAGTCTCTCTAACAATCTCTTACTATCAGGTCGCTGGATTCTCTCGTACAATCTCTTACTATCACGACGCTGGAATCTCGAACAATTTCTTAAACTATCCTGGGCGCTGGATTCTTTCGAACATCTCTTACACATCAACCATTGTTTTCTGTATAACCTGTCGTGTGTTATGTAGGTCAATGATATTCTGGCAATGGTGACATACTAAACACTTTCCTGGTGGCTGTCACCTCGTGATCAGTTCAGTACAGATACGCCCAGAGGAACAAATATCTCACCAGTCGGTGGAACTAGTCAAGTCAACCATTGTTGTCTATATAAGTCTGTCGTGTGTTATGTAGGTTAACGATATTCTAGCGATGGTGACATACTAAACACTTTCCTGGTGGCTGTCACCTCGTGATCAGTTCAGTACAGATACGCCCAGAGGAACAAATATCTCACCAGTCGGTGGAACTAGTCAAGTCAACCATTGTTGTCTATATAAGTCTGTCGTGTGTTATGTAGGTTAACGATATTCTGGCGATGGTAACATACTAAACACTTTCCTGGTGGCTGTCACCTCGTGATCAGTTCAGTACAGATACGCCCAGAGGACAAATATCTAAGCAGTCGGTGGAACTAGTCAAGTCAACCATTGTTGTCTATATAAGTCTGTCGTGTGTTATGTAGGTTAACGATATTCTGGCGATGGTGACATACTAAACACTTTCCTGATGGCTGTCACCTCGTGATCAGTTCAGTACAGATACGCCCAGAGGAACAAATATCTCACCAGTCGGTGGAACTAGTCAAGTCAACCATTGTTGTCTATATAAGTCTGTCGTGTGTTATGTAGGTTAACGATATTCTGGCGATGGTGACATACTAAACACTTTCCTGGTGGCTGTCACCTCGTGATCAGTTCAGTACAGATACGCCCAGAGGACAAATATCTAAGCAGTCGGTGGAACTAGTCAAGTCAACCATTGTTGTCTATATAAGTCTGTCGTGTGTTATGTAGGTTAACGATATTCTGGCGATGGTGACATACTAAACACTTTCCTGGTGGCTGTCACCTCGTGATCAGTTCAGTACAGATACGCCCAGAGGAACTATCCCGCCAGTCGGTAAAACTGGTCATGTCAACCATTGTTGTCTATATAAGTATGTCGTGTGTTATGTAGGTTAACGATATTCTGGCGATGGTGACATACTAAACACTTTCCTGGTGGCTGTCACCTCGTGATCAGTTCAGTACAGATACGCCCAGAGGAACTATCCCGCCAGTCGGTAAAACTAGTCAAGTCAACCATTGTTGTCTATATAAGTCTGTCGTGTGTTATGTAGGTTAACGATATTCTAGCGATGGTGACATACTAAACACTTTCCTGGTGGCTGTCACCTCGTGATCAGTTCAGTACAGATACGCCCAGAGGAACTATCCCGCCAGTCGGTAAAACTGGTCATGTCAACCATTGTTGTCTATATAAGTATGTCGTGTGTTATGTAGGTTAACGATATTCTGGCGATGGTGACATACTAAACACTTTCCTGGTGGCTGTCACCCAGGGCCGTAGCTAGGCTGGGGCAACCGGGGCATTGCCCCGGGGCCCCCGGCCAGGGGGGGCCCCCAAATGAAGGTGGAAAAATTGAAAATGAAATTAAAGTTTATGTGAAATTTATTGATTACTGTAGGGATATTTCATCGAATCATCAAAATGTCTTTATAAAAAAATATTTAAATAGCTTTTCAATATAAAATAATGGACAGATATTGTTCTCACAGAGATTTCGTAACAAAAATAGACAGACTATCAATCAGCCTGTCAGTTGTCACGCAATTAAAGAAGTGCAGTTTGCACTTTTAGTTCACCTTACTCCCCCATCCCCAACAGTAATAAACTCGTCCTGACGTCGACGTGACGTAGACGGCTCCGTCTGCCGACTGCCTCTGCCACAGCTGACAGACGACAGTGAGAGTGACTACGACTAGTGACAGACAGCCCGGATAAGGTTATGTTATGTTGATGGTAAACTAACACCAAAAACTGACGTTTTGGCGTTCGCGTCCGTTACTCGTTTGTTACGGTGTTATACAATTTGTATTCTTATTCTTGTATTTGTTAAAATGAAAAGAAGCTATCAAAGTGGGGCAAAGAAAAGGCAAGACAAGAAGAAAAGAGAAGAGGATGCTTCAAAGTGTTCTTCCACCCTATCTGCTTGGTTAAGTCCTACTACTAGTACTACTACAACTAAAAGTACTAATGTCACATCTACATCTAGTACTGAAACTAGACCAATAATTGGTGAGTGGTTTGAATTTAGATACGGTATTTAGGCCTAATTAATTAGCTTGGCCAATAACTATATAATTAATATCTTAAAATTTAACTATGTTAAAATTAACTGTGTTAAAATTTAACTAGAGTTTGAGTGTTTGATTGAGTTTAGACCACTGTGTCTGACTCAGACTGCAATCTATTCTAATCTAATAAGCAATGTTTGTTTGTGAATTTATCACTAGTCATATATAGGCTACATATTACCTACTATTGTGTAGTGGTAATTTAATTTTTTATGTGACTTTTATGATTCCTTTGGTTTCTACTTCTTTCTGTGTAGGTATTTTATTTGTTTATACATGCACAGCAGCACAGCATGAATATCTATCATAGTAATTTTATATCTTTCTGTGATAATATGATGTAAAAAATGCACCACACTCGCTTGCACATTCATTATTTATGAGGCCATGTATCTACTCTACTGTATAGGTACATCAGCATCAGCTAGGCTGAGCTAGGCTATGTACTAAAATTGGGCTCGGCAGATTTAGTCCTAATAGTATGTTTTTCCAATGCAGGTGAAAGAGGTTTTGTTATATCTTTACAATGTTATTAAAATTGGCTTTAAATTATATGTTATATGTAACTAAATGATATTTTGACTTGCTATTTTTTATTGCAGCCTCAGTCCCAGGAAATGAGATTGAAAAGGAAGTTACAGCTCAAGATAACGCTGAAGAAAGTATTGATGAAGAAGTAACATGCCTAGGGCTAGGGCATCAACAAGAAAATTGTGCCAAACCTCCAACAAGTCCTACGTCAAGCAGTGAACTGATCGGCGTAAATGATCAAGTAAGTAGACATGCCAAGTACAGAATACTTATATTATATTTTTCAACATAACAACATATGCTGTTTTATCGCCCTAAACATGGAATATTTACGATAAAATATTCCATGGTTACATGGAAGTAAACAGTATTACTTCCATGTAAACATGGAATTACAGTAAGTCCCTATTGTTATGATCATGTTTGTAAGAAAAAAATACTAATGCATTGCAATCTACTTACAGGTGGAATGTAGCCGGACGAATAAAATTAATGAAACTTGTTTAAACACCGGAGAACCCCATTTTCCAGACCAGATCATCGATCCAGAGGTGAAAAAACGAATTATTGAATTAGGACCCTATCAACCAGTTGGCCCATTTCCATATGATGGAAAACAAGGTAGGTCCTTTTCAGACAATTATTTTACCCTGAAGTCAAAGTCTGGGCTCAAACTGAAAAGAACTTGGTTGTGCTATTCGTCCAAATTGGATTGTGTTTATTGCCAACCTTGCTGGTTGTTTCCCCAGAAAGGACCTGTAGGAGGATGGGATTCAGGATTAAGGGACTGGAAACATTTGTCTGATCGCATAAAGACACATGAGAATTCACAGCACCATGCTGATTCCTGCTTGGTTTATGAGCAATGGCGACGTCATGGCTCAATAGACGATGCACTAGAAAAAGGTTTGAAGGAGGAGCGGAATTTTTGGAGGAAAGTTTTGAAGAGGGTCTTAGATGTCTCCCTTATGTTGGCAACATGCAACCTTCCTTTTCGTGGAGACAGTTGGCATATCACTGATAGAAATAAAGGTAATTTTCTATCATTGATTGAATTGCTGTCAAAATATGACACTATCCTAGAAGATCTAATTACAAGGCCTAGTGGTACTGTTAATTATCTCAGTCCAACAATTCAGAATGAAATTATTTCTCTGATGGCTAGTGAAGTGCTTAGTGGAATTAAAGAAGAGCTTTTGAGTGCGCCTTTTTTCTCCATAATTTACGACACAACACAAGATGTAAGTAAAGTAGATCAGCTAAGCGAAGTTTTTCGCTATGTAAAGATTGACCATGACCAACTCGGAAAACCTTGTGAGTTGAGAATTTGTGAAAAGTTTACATCTTTCACAGCAGTTACTGACCAAACCGCTTCGGGGCTAGAAGACGTCATCATAAAATCAATTTCAGAAAAAGGCCTTGACATAACAAAATGCAGAGGACAAGGATACGATGGTGCATCGGTCATGAGTGGTGTGTATAATGGAGTACAAAAGAGAATCCAAGAACTTGCACCCCATGCCTATTTCATTCACTGTGCCAGCCATAATTTGAATCTGGTTCTTAAAGATGCCGTTGAATGCAATCGAGAAATAGCACAATTTTTTGAGACGGTGCAAAATATTTACAGTTTTTTTGGCCACAGCATTGTTCGGTGGCAAGAACTAAAAGTCGTTTCTGGTTGTACAGAGAATCCGAAGGCTCCTGGTCCTAAAGACAAGGTAACATTAAAGACTTTAAACCCTACACGTTGGGCAGGGAGATATGAAGCTGTGTACGCTTTAAAGGAAAGGTTCGGTGATGTAATGAAAGCCTTAAATAAAATAATTTTGACAAGCAAAAAGCCAAAGGAAAGGAATGAAGCTGAGGGGCTCAAAAAAAGGTTAGAATCTTTTAGTTTTGTTTTGGTCTTGACTGTCCAGTGCAAAGTATTAGGGGAAATAAACATTGCCTCAAAATCCTTGCAAACGGAATCTATTGATTTAATGACAGCGTACGATCTCCTAGGCAATGCTTTATTGAAAGTAACCGAACTTCGTTGGTCCTTTGAAGAAGTCTGTAGTGAGGCAGAAGAAGTATGTTCAAAATGGGGGATTACGATTACCCATGAATTTATTAGCCAACGTGCAAGAAAGGTAAAAAAGCACTTTGATGAACTTTGTGAAGACCAAAGACTGACAGATCCTAAAAGCAATTTCAGAGTGACAATATTCTTCCCAATGGTTGATACTATAGTGTCACAAATTGACAACCGTTTTAAAGGCATGAAGCAAGTGATTGATGCCTATAAAATTGTTCACCCTTCTTTCCTGGCCTCATGTTCAGATGAAGAACTGCGTTGTGAAGCTGATAATTTTGTAAGCAGATTTTCAGATGATGTAACGCCATTGTTCAAAGCTCAGATTTTATCAGTAAGGAATGCTTTTCAATCCAAATTAAAGGATTTCAAAGAAGTAAAAGAAGTTGCAAATCTCCTACTCATTGAAAACAGTTCCCTAGCATCAACCTACCCGGATGTACTAACAGCATGCTTTATGTACCTCACAGTCCCTGTGACAGTAGCCAAAGCAGAGAGATCATTCTCAAAATTAAAACTCATCAAAAACTACCTGCGAAGCTCCATGTCCCAACAACGTCTCACTGATTTGGCTCTTTTGTCTATTGAAAATGACAGAGCCCGAAAAATAGATTTTGACCGAATTATTGATGTTTTTGCTAGTGTCAAGTCAAGAAGAAAGTCTTTTTAGTAAGTTCAGTTGCATTCTCACTATCAAACTAGTTGGGCAATTTTAAACTTGAGAATGAGTGGGTATTACCACCATTGATCATATATAATCAATGGTATTACCAGTATTACCATAAACACCATAAATAAATATACAATTTATTGTGTATTCAAAGGTATTACATAATTAATGATATTACTTGTATGTTTATCTAATAAACTATATTGCTTGGATGTAGGCCTAAGAAGAGACTAAAAAGTTTTAAGACATCAACACTTATGTCTTTATATATTTATTATCTATTGTGAATAAAATTTGAAAAAATAATTATGTTTTTAATTTTCCTTTCAGCACTATAAATAGAATACCAATCACAATGGTAAGCTGAAAAAATAATGGTTCTAAAAACCAAACTAATGGCACCAGGGCCAGGAGTCATACAAATTTGCATATAAAATCATTACCAGTTTATGACTTACCGTAGAAATTTGTAAACATAGTTTATGCAAACAATTAAGTATTATAGATTTAATAAGAAAAAAAGGTAATAATAATAATAGGATAATAATAAAAAAAATGCACATAAATTCTAAGCCTAAAGATCCAATTACTGTATGCTTATATCTATTAATTAAAAAAAGTGCGAAATATATAACAAAGGGGGGCCCCGAATGGACTTTCTGCCCCGGGGCCTCCAAGGGCCTAGCTACGGGCCTGCTGTCACCTCGTGATCAGTTCAGTACAGATACGCCCAGAGGAACAAATATCTCACCAGTCGGTGGAACTAGTCAAGTCAACCATTGTTGTCTGTATAGCCTGTCGTGTGTTGTGTAGGTCAATGATATTCTGGCGATGGTGACATACTAAACACTTTCCTGGTGGCTGTCACCTCGTGATCAGTTCAGTACAGATAAGCCTAGAGGAACAAATATCTCACCAGTCGGTGGAACTAGTCAAGTCAACCATTGTTGTCTGTATAGCCTGTCGTGTGTTGTGTAGGTTAACGATATTCTGGCGATGGTGACATACTAAACACTTTCCTGATGGCTGTCACCTCGTGATCAGTTCAGTACAGATACGCCCAGAGGAACAAATATCTAACCAGTCGGTGGAACTAGTCAAGTCAACCATTGTTGTCTGTATAGCCTGTCGTGTGTTGTGTAGGTCAATGATATTCTGGCGATGGTGACATACTAAACACTTTCCTGGTGGCTGTCACCTCGTGATCAGTTCAGTACAGATACGCCCAGAGGAACAAATATCTAACCAGTCGGTGGAACTAGTCAAGTCAACCATTGTTGTCTATATAGCCTGTCGTGTGTTGTGTAGGTCAATGATATTCTGGCGATGGTGACATACTAAACACTTTCCTGGTGGATGTCACCTCGTGATCAGTTCAGTACAGATAAGCCTAGAGGAACAAATATCTCACCAGTCGGTGGAACTAGTCAAGTCAACCATTGTTGTCTGTATAGCCTGTCGTGTGTTGTGTAGGTCAATGATATTCTGGCGATGGTGACATACTGAACACTTTCCTGGTGGCTGTCACCTCGTGATCAGTTCAGTACAGATACGCCCAGAGGAACAAATATCTCACCAGTCGGTGGAACTAGTCAAGTCAACCATTGTTGTCTATATAAGTATGTCGTGTGTTATGTAGGTTAACGATATTCTGGCGATGGTGACATACTAAACACTTTCCTGGTGGCTGTCACCTCGTGATCAGTTCAGTACAGATACGCCCAGAGGAACAAATATCTAACCAGTCGGTGGAACTAGTCAAGTCAACCATTGTTGTCTATATAAGTCTGTCGTGTGTTATGTAGTTTAACGATATTCTGGCGATGGTGACATACTAAACACTTTCCTGGTGGCTGTCACCTCGTGATCAGTTCAGTACGGATAAGCCTAGAGGAACAAATATCTCACCAGTCGGTGGAACTAGTCAAGTCAACCATTGTTGTCTGTATAGCCTGTCGTGTGTTGTGTAGGTCAATGATATTCTGGCGATGGTGACATACTAAACACTTTCCTGGTGGCTGTCACCTCGTGATCAGTTCAGTACAGATACGCCCAGAGGAACAAATATCTCACCAGTCGGTGGAACTAGTCAAGTCAACCATTGTTGTCTATATAAGTCTGTCGTGTGTTATGTAGTTTAACGATATTCTGGCGATGGTGACATACTAAACACTTTCCTGGTGGCTGTCACCTCGTGATCAGTTCAGTACGGATAAGCCTAGAGGAACAAATATCTCACCAGTCGGTGGAACTAGTCAAGTCAACCATTGTTGTCTGTATAGCCTGTCGTGTGTTGTGTAGGTCAATGATATTCTGGCGATGGTGACATACTAAACACTTTCCTGGTGGCTGTCACCTCGTGATCAGTTCAGTACAGATACGCCCAGAGGAACAAATATCTCACCAGTCGGTGGAACTAGTCAAGTCAACCATTGTTGTCTGTATAGCCTGTCGTGTGTTGTGTAGGTCAATGATATTCTGGCGATGGTGACATACTAAACACTTTCCTGGTTGCTGTCACCTCGTGATCAGTTCAGTACAGATACGCCAAGAGGACCCATCCCGCCAGTCGGTAAAACTGGTAATGTCAACCATTGTTGTCTATATAAGTCTGTCGTGTGTTATGTAGGTCAACGATATTCTGGCGATGGTGACATACTAAACACTTTCCTGATGGCTGTCACCTCGTGATCAGTTCAGTACAGATACGCCCAGAAGAACTATCCCGCCAGTCGGTAAAACTGGTAATGTCAACCATTGTTGTCTATAAGTCTGTCGTGTGTTATGTAGGTTAACGATATTCTGGCGATGGTGACATACTAAACACTTTCCTGGTTGCTGTCACCTCGTGATCAGTTCAGTACAGATACGCCCAGAGGAACTATCCCGCCAGTCGGTAAAACTGGTAATGTCAACCATTGTTGTCTATAAGTCTGTCGTGTGTTATGTAGGTTAACGATATTCTGGCGATGGTGACATACTAAACACTTTCCTGGTTGCTGTCACCTCGTGATCAGTTCAGTACAGATACGCCAAGAGGACCTATCCCGCCAGTCGGTAAAACTGGTAATGTCAACCATTGTTGTCTATATAAGTCTGTCGTGTGTTATGTAGGTCAACGATATTCTGGCGATGGTGACATACTAAACACTTTCCTGATGGCTGTCACCTCGTGATCAGTTCAGTACAGATACGCCCAGAGGAACTATCCCGCCAGTCGGTAAAACTGGTAATGTCAACCATTGTTGTCTATAAGTCTGTCGTGTGTTATGTAGGTTAACGATATTCTGGCGATGGTGACATACTAAACACTTTCCTGATGGCTGTCACCTCGTGATCAGTTCAGTACAGATACGCCCAGAGGAACAAATATCTCACCAGTCGGTGGAACTAGTCAAGTCAACCATTGTTGTCTATATAAGTCTGTCGTGTGTTATGTAGGTCAACGATATTCTGGCGATGGTGACATACTAAACACTTTCCTGATGGCTGTCACCTCGTGATCAGTTCAGTACAGATACGCCCAGAAGAACTATCCCGCCAGTCGGTAAAACTGGTCATGTCAACCATTGTTGTCTATATAAGCCTGTCATGTGTTATGTAGGTCAATGATATGCGGGTGCTTATCATTTTAGTCTGACACTGTTTTGTTCACGCTATATATAACATTGTAAACAAGGGGAAAACACGTCACACTCTACGTCCTCAACCGTCTCGTACTTCTTTTTATTCTGATTTATGTTAATTGAATTATTACAAAACGAGAAATCTTATTATTACAGTTACAACATTCTTTATTATGTTACAATGACGTTATAAATAAATTTTTAAAAAAATTACCATGTTACTTACACGTTTTAGGAGTTCTTAAAAACCAAGTATTTATTCAGAAAATCAGTTAAAAACGAGACTTCACGTTGAATAAATAATTTTATAAGCAATATAAGTAATTTAATATTAGAATGGATGCCCATCCCGCACATAAATTGTTACTTAGTCAGTTACCTGTATTTTACAGTTATCACCATCACAATGTGTAAAGAATCGTTATACCTATGCCAAACAGTGTCATGTAGTACATGGTCTGTCCGCATTGCAGTGAGGCGAGCAATTGCGGACTTAAACTGGTTTGATAATAGCACTCTCTTAAACGAAACATCGTTTTGCTGTATCAACATAAGGACAACCATGTGAATTCCACATTTATGATTCGTCACGTATGTTTACAGAAAATCCTTCTCCACACAACGTAGTGTTGACCATTTTTGCAAGTTCTAAGCGAGTGCATTGCTCAATCGCTCATTTCGCTACATCGCCTTCCCACCATGAATCACCGCGGGGGGGACTGTTAGGTATGTAGGTAGGCGTGTGGCACCTTGGCTGCACTGCATTCCACCAGGGTGACGTCACGGTCCCACCAATTTGGAAGTCCCAGTTCCACTTTCTTCTGCACACAGAACTGTAGAGCCAAAACAATACCGCTATCTCCATTATACCTTGCACTGTTTATAACAAGAACAACATAGGTTACATTTTCTATAGTTGAAGTCCGAAGGAAATACATTAAAGCATTTCTATTTATTTCTAAATTAGTGATAAGAAATTGTCACGTACTCCTCAATGGTATATCTTGTTATAATCGTCAATAAATTGGCAGGTCTTTAATAAAAGGATTATCAAACATTCATGTTTTTATACATAAACTGATACAATTTTCATTGGCTTCCATGTTAGGTGGAGAGCACGTACTCAGTTATATAAATGTATACAATAATATGGGCTACTAATCACTGTATTTTCTATACACTATAATTTATTTATATAGTATAATATATGTTTATTCTTATATTTACAATATAAGAAAAATTATGAAATTATTTGCGAGACCTCGTAAAAGTATAAAAAATACTTTCTGTACTTTACCTATAAAAATATTAGATTTTGAAAAAAAAACTGTTTTCAATGCCAGATCTGCAGTTTTAGGAATTCGATTGATTGTACGATTGTACACGAATTTATTGTATATTTCCTTTAACTTCGAAATTCATGTCAGGAATATGCAATGATTTTGACAATATTTAGGATGAATAAAAAAACACCAAATTAGGAATACAAATTTCAAGGGTTTCTTGGGCGTAAAAAATCGAAGGAAACTTTCAATTTAAGCGATTAAATCCCAGAATATGGGAATAAACAATTTAAAAGCTTCAAACACAAAGAAGATTTGCATGATAACGATTTTATATTTCTACTTTTATTGTTCTTTTAGCGTGTTTCAAAAAACTAAAGAAAGTTTAAATTATTATTAAATACTGCCCTCGTGCCCACCCACTACACCTATACACGTACAATACGTATACAGACCACATAGAATAAACTCATTTAGAAGAGTCTCTTTCAGCAATACCCCGCTTATACGTTACAGTGTTTATTAACTGTGTAGGCCTATACAGTATTAAAATTTCCGACAAACCTCCATACCGTGAGTCAACTTTGTTTTTGAAATTTGTATCAGTTACGGAAGGCAAAGGTTGTTGGACATTTGCCATCATTACGTGAAAATACCATTTTAAATTAATAGTGTTTTTAAGGTACCATATATTTATTTATGTTTAGTTAATGTAATCTCATTTCAGTCTGATTGGAATATTAATTTAATTGTGTTTTAACATTTTTTCGTTGATATCGTGATCTTGGTAACGCCTAATTGGTTATATTAATTTCACCCAGTTAACATTTTTAATATTTAGTAGAAGTACATTTTTTTGTACCCCATTCTAGAATCTAGGTTAAAATGTAGATAATTATTAATGTAGATAAGTTTATTAGTTTAAGAATATAGTTTATAACATGTTTGTTCATATGTAATTTAGTTTTTAGCATTTGAAAAAGATTTGGGTTTTACCAAATCGAAACGTCGTGATTGGTATTTTTCACCTAATGGTGGCAAATGTCCAATAACCTTTGTCTTCCTCAACAAGCCTCCATTTTGGGAAATATGTCCTCCGTTACTTATTGGGTCACCCTCGCAAAGTTGTACACAACCCTGTTCTGAATCTGAAAAAATATGGATAATTTGTACAACCGAAAAATCTTTGTGGATTATTTCAGAAAGAGACAAACCATAAGGGTCCACATAGTGGAGGGTTCATATATTTTGTGCCTTACGGTCTAGTGATAATAACTACAATACATGAATACTAGCCTCTCATAAAAAAAGTATTTATAAATGGGTATTTTAAAATGGAGTTTTCTGTGATCCAAGAAAAGCGTTTCATTCCGTTGATCACAATATTCGTCTTGCAAACTAGATAGATATGGAGTTCAAGATCGTAATGAACAATCACTGTGGGTGTTCCCCAAGGCTCTATTCTCGGTCCTATATTATTCCTTATTTATGTCAACGACATTCCAAAAATGTTAACACAGCCCTTACAATGTTTGCTAATGTCTAACGTCTGTTTTTCTACAACAGTTTGCCTACTTATTGTATAGGATTTCATGAAAATTTATCGTAGACTTGTTTTCATAACTTTGATATTCAGTGAGTGTTGTGTCCTTTTCCATACATCCTAACCTAGCTATTATTCAACTAGTTTTATGAAACATGCTAAAAGTATTAAAAAGGTTAACACAAATAATTTCCATATAAATTTTACGTTTGTTATAATTATTTACTCCTTAAGTTGTAATCAGTTTATTTTAAATTTTCTGTTAATTTGTTGGGCGTTTTTTATCTTTTAAAATCCTTAAAACTGTTAGTAACAAAATTATGGAAACAACATTACTATTATACAATACGTAAGTAATATAAATTTGTCATGACAAATATAATTTAACATCCCACACTTTTTTAAATTCCACTTAATATAAATTATCAATCATACTTCATTATTATTACTATCTTCCGTAAAAAAGTGCAACACTAATTGCTATAGTCGTATTGAAATAGAAAAATATAAATATTTATAACAGCATTGAAAAAATAGAAACTTTTAATTATTTCCTAGAATATAGATCCTACAAACATGAATAAACTCTGAGTAATGTTTTTAAAACACCTTCAAACCTGAGGTGTATCAAACAACAAATTCCCAGTTTTAATTTGTTATACATACAGCAGTAACTGTGTAACACAGGTGGTGCATATCTGCGTCCTTGTTTTTAGTATTTCCACGACGAGACCTTCTTTTCAAAGAAAAATCAGAATTATTTCAAAGATAAATTTAATGTTGAATTACTAACCAAAGTTGTTGGGAAATAAAAAAAATATCATCTCTAATCAATTCAAACTAATGGCCAAAAGGTACCAGAAGTTTTCAAGTAACTTATTACGTTTCCTTTAAGCCATAGTCATTTAAATAAATGTACAGCAGTAAAATAAACAAAATGAGATACCATTAACCGACAAATAGGAGCGATAGAGTATAATGCATAACTGCAGTAAAATGTACAGCAGACCGTATATTGTTGCCTACATTGTACTCTACTGTATGTAAATGAGCTATTCAGAAGCGATAACACCGCCAGTGATAACTGTCGTCCCATTACGCTTATATTTATTTTATCGAAATACACTACATTGGCGCGCTCTCTGAATTGTACGTTTCGTACCATTTTCGGCTGTATTTTATTGTATTAGTCTCAATTGTTTTCGGTTGGTAAAATAGCCATTCAACTTATATTATATTGATTTCTATTGTATTTTATATAAATACTTGGGAATTGTTCCAATAGCGTTTGCTTACGTTTTTTAAAAATATATCATTATCATTATGAAGTTCTTGAACACCCAACGATTCTACAGAACATTCCAAACATCGCCGTAGGGCAAGTCTATTGAACTAGAGGTATTCGACTCATTTTTATTCACGTGCAAATTTAATGTTTAATACATTACTTAAATTTATGAATTATTATTTGCGCATCAGGTTGGTGTATGTAAGTTGTAAAATAATTATATTTAAATGAAAAACTTAACCTGACCTTTAATAAGTATAATTGTTCAATTGAAAATGTAATTTTCTTTCCATATTCCAGAGTATAACGACTCTGGCTGACAACTGAGGTCCCAAAGTGTAAAATAGTCACTTACATACAAAGGACACGCGAAGCATGCTAAGCCCTCCTACCTGACACATGGAACACACAAAGCATTTTGAGCCCAAACATCCAACCCATGGACATACGAAAATGCTGAGCCCACTCATACTCCATCATATGGACAAACAAAGCATGCTGACTTGCCAACCCAACCCAATGACACACGAATCATGATGAACCCACCCACCGAACCAGAAATATAACAAGCCCACCCACCCAAGCCATAGTTACAAGAAATACGACGAGCCTTCTTACCCCACCTAGGATCACTCGAGGCATGACAAGCCCACCAATATTGGATATAATGTAGTAATACAGAATCACTTATACTTTAGAGAGAGAAGTTTTGCCTTGTGAGAATGTAACCCAAGGTCTAGTGCATGCAGTCGCACGTCACTAATGGTGTCAGTCAGACAGTTGTGTAAGTCTTCAGGTACTACGGGTACACGGTAGTCGGTGGAAATACAACAGTAGTAGGAGCCTCTACATATCGTCTATATTTAGAGAAGTTTTGCCTTGTGGAAATGTAACCCAAGGTCTGTTGCATGCAATCGCACGTCACTAATGGTGTCAGTCAGGCAGTTGTGTAAGTCTTCAGGTACTACGGGTACACGGTAGTCCGTGGAAATACAACAGTAGTAGGAGCCTCTACATATCGTCTATATTTAGAGAAGTTTTGTCTTGTGGAAATGTAACCCAAGGTCTGGTGCATGCAATCGCACGTCACTAATGGTGTCAGTCAGCCAGTTGTGTACTATGGGTCCACGGCCAGTTGTGTACTATGGAAATCCGCCACAACCTTAATTCTCGTTTGACAATATTATTTTCAAAACCATTTTGGTTTTGCATGTTCAGTCACCGTTTATTATAAAGAATGAATATTATACTAGTTGGAATTTGCAAACAGGGTTGGAGGACGTTAAAGCTACGTACGTGGTGACACGCTACCTACCAATCCGAATATACGAGTTACGTTCTCTCACCACCCACTGTTTGTGGAAGATTAAAAGACTTGTGGGTTTGTAAGATCATAATTTAAAATATTTCGGTTGGTTGGATCTTTAGATATCCCCCAAGAGACCCTTAATTCATAGTTTGTGAATCTAGAGCAACGATCTATATAGATGGTTGATCTAGAGACAACAATCGATTTGTTGGATTGTCGCTAACATCGATAGGTTTCTCACGAGCGCCCGTTCGAGTCTACTAGTCGTAGTGGTTCGCGTCGGATCGTTGCAGTTACGGTCCTGCATACTGCAAAAACGACGTTAAACAGCAGATAAGTCCGGGCGTGTGCGTGTGTGAGAAGGTAAATTGGCCATTTTCCGCACGTGCTCTGCCGGCGCCAGTTACCACCGGATCTTGTTGGCTCACTATCGGCCGGTAAAAATTAATATTGCAACGCAATCACACCCATTGCACTGCACTGCAATGTCGCCATGCTGTCACGGCTGGATGGTGCAACTGTCAATTGATTGGGAACATGGTATCTGGCGGAGGACAACGAACCGACAGTTTCCGACATTATTATTATTATTTTTTTTTTTTTTTTTATAAAAAAAGATTTTCTAAGATTGAGACTGCGAGTTTTTATTAATCTAATGAAGGTTGCTAACTAACTGAACAATTATTTTCAAGCGGCTATTGTCCTAATGTAATGACTAAATCAGATGTCCGCATGATATTAACTAAATAAAATGGAATATATACCACAAATTATTCTACGTTACTAATTGATTTCTTTCCAAGATAGACAATGCAACGGGACCAAAGTGGACAGTTATATTCGAGATAGAAAGCCATTCAAGGCAGATCTAATGGAATATACCTGAATTGAACAGTTCATTTTAAATATATATCTAATGGATATGTCTGATTTGGGCAGTTTATTTACACAATATCACTGTAGGTGTATGGGTGGGTCAATATCACTGTACGTGTATGGGTGGGCGGGTGGGTCAATATCACTGTACGTGTATGGGTGGGCGGGTGGGTCAATACCACTGGACGTGTATGGGTGGGTGGGTGGGTGGGTCAGTGCCACTGTAAGTGTATGGGTGGGCGGGTGGGTCAATACCACTTTACGTAGTATTAATATTAATATTAGTATTCTAAGTAAGTTACCTATAAAAACGGTTTACCGTTAACATGATGGGTGGTAAAAACAATATTTTATGTTTACGTATAAAAAGCTATAATGAAACTGTAAAGATATGAAATGGTAGTCTCAAAGTGCAAAGGGTTGTCTATGAATATGTATATGAATATTCTGATGGAATATACCTGAATTGGACAGTTTATTTTCCAGACAGATCTAATGGAAGAAGCCTTAACGGGAGATTTCCAATTGCACCGGGGTCAGGGATCGGCCCCAAACTGATGTGTCCAGATGCACCGGAGCCCCTTTTGGGGGGTGTTCCAATTGCACCAGAGGCCCTTGTTTATGACATGAGCCGGGAAAGTCCAACCAGGCCGGATTCCTAGTACAGTAACCCCAAGCTGACCGTGCCAAATTCCACACCCTTTGTTATGACATGAGTCATGAGTCGGTTAGGTTAGGTTAGGTTAGGTTAGGTTAGGTTAGGTTAGGTTAGGTTAGGTTAGGTTAGGTTAGGTTAGATGTTAGTGTTGCCACGGATAAACACAAAATTAAACATTAAATACATAGTTACCATATTTATTAGTTAGAACCTGCTATGGTCTACCATTAGTATGTGCCACGAAACATCGGCAAGTGTTTGATAGAATATTCCATTGCGAAATTGTTAAACACTTATAAACTATGTTTGAAGAAATGTAGTGGGGTGGGGAAGGAAGGGGCCTTCCAATTGCACCGGCTCCGGCGGTCGAAGGAATTCGCAGCGGGGATAAGTGAGGTGGGTAGATTTTGACCACCGGTGCATCTGGACACTTTTCGGACGGAGGAATGTTTTGACCCGTGGAAATTCCTTTGACCGCCGGTGCAACTGGATATCAGCCGCCTTAACTGGACAGATTATTTTCAAGACAGATCTAATGCAACATGCCTGAATTTGGCAGATTGTTTTCAAAGTAGATGTAGTGGAATATGTCTGAATTAAACAGTTTATTTTCAAGACACACTGTGTAACCAAGTTAGAAAGTTTATTTATTTATTTTACGTATATTATATGGATGTGGCTAAATTTTCAAAAGTACAATAATAAGTGATATAAGCCGTGACCCGTAACGACGGACGCTTTTACGATCAATTGCTATAAATAAACACGATAGTCTTCGTTCTCTGTCAGTGGTAAGCTGAAGAATAAGAATAATTTATTCCAATAAGAATACATTGGAAACGAATAATAAGAACCATTGCAATACAATTAATTATTGTTTGTTGTAATAACAGTAGAGCAAATAACATACAGGTGAGTTAACTTTATTGATGTTGATAATAATTGAATGTTGTTGCAAACGTGATGATTTATAGATTAGTTGTAACTTGCAACAATGGCGAAAGTTTGAAAATTAATAATACAGTAGTAACTTAAAAACAGTATTTTCTTACATAAGTCGCAAACGAGAAAGATAAAACAACTTTAATGTTGCATAGGACGGCCTTCCGAGTTTGGACAGAGTGTAATGTGTATATAGAAACACTCTTGGGTGAGATAGGAAGATGTACAATGATACAATGATCAGTACAAGTAAATGTCACACAATACACATTTATTACAATATAAGCCCAAATGCACAAATATATTACAATACAAGTACAAAATGCACAAATATTATGGTGATCAATTTCGGTGAACCACGCTCACCTTCCTCAGACCAGAGGGATTCACAAAAGAATGGAAAATGGTGTTCTACAACTCAATTTATAGGCCTATGATCACGTGACCCCATTGGCTGGAATCGTAAAAATGGTGGCTGCTTGATATTTATTCATTTTATTCACCAAAGGCATACAAAAAAATCAAAACACCACTTTACATTGAATGAAATTACAAAGATGGCCAACAAAGACTTAACCGAAAATAGATAAATAACAAATAACAAAAAATATATCAATAATAATAATAATGTAATAATATTTATTAATAAAGATAACAAGCAATAACAACAATTAAATAGTGATCAAACAACAAAACATTAACATGAACAAATATAATATAGTACCAGTTTAAAATCAAAGTGGACAATTAAACAATATATTATTGCTTAATCACTATTGGCTGTTACTTCTGTTCTTTTAGTTTCTGAAAATACATTATTAAAAACTATTTCTGAACCAAAACTAACCTGTTCATTCATTAATTTATTACGATCCTTACATTTTTCTTTAAAAATAAATAATTCTTCCCAAGCATTCATAATAAGAGCCTTCTTACAAACTTTTAGAATATATAAATTTTCATCTATTTTATTCAAACTGTGGGTACAATTTAGAAGGTGTTTAGCTACATTAGATCTTTCAGGTTTCTTACTTTTAAAAGCAGAGACATGGCTTTTATATCTTTTGCTAAAATTTATAGTCTGACCTATGTAAAACATATTACAATAATTTCATTTAATCCTATATAATCCTGAACTACTGAATTTATCTTCACTTTCAATATTCGGGTGTAAAATGTTGGACATAGTATTACAAGTCTTAAAAGTTACTGATAAATTGAATTTCTTAAATCTATTACCAACTCTTTGCGTAAACGGTCCATTGTAATGGAGATATATACTTAATTTGTTCTTTATCGGATTTTTATTTTTTAAGTGTTTAGTTTCGTTTTGTTTAGTTTTTTTTTAGTTGTTTAGATTTAAGTGTTCGTTTATCGTCTAGAATTTTATTTTCTATTTTCTTTTTTATTCTACTTCCAATTTCATCAATGATTTATGCCTTGTATCCATTTGCAATAGCTATTGATTGTATTACATTTATTTCCTGTTTTCTATCTGCAACACTTAATGGTATTGAATAAGCCCTATACAACATACTTCTGAAGCTAGCTGTTTTGTGAGACGGGGGATGGACTGTTAACTGTTATTTATTGTACAATTGGTTTGAGTAGGTTTCTTGAAAATTCTATATGAAAGTTTGTTATGATCACGAATTATTTATAGACCCAAAAAGTTAATTTCATTCATAGATTCTAGTTCATTGGTAAAACTAAGCTTTTGGTGGTGACAATTAAGTATACAGTATTTAACATATTACCTGAGTCATTACAGGATTTCTCGTTAAATAAAACCAGAATATCATCGACATAACGTGTTTCGTTCGGAGGACCTTACCTTTTGGTATGAGAAAGTTAATTATAGTTTTGTAGAAATCAGAATAATATTTAAATTCTTCAAGACATTGAAACTCACTTTTATTTCCCAAAACTGAACATCACAACAACAAAAGTAAACAAAACAAAAAATAAAACACATGATAATAATTAATTACAGCATCATATGTTAAAATCCACAGACCATCGGGAACATGCCGGACCACTTGAACCGACAGGTTTAACAAATGTTGTCTTCTATTGGTAAGGGGAAAATCTTTATCACAGGCCTTTTTAACATTCCATTTTTAGTTTGAAGGGTGACTACTCTAACAATTTTGTCAGGACCTGGATGGATTTTCACAATTCGAGCCAATGGCCAATTGAGTGGTGGAGTAAGGAGATCTTGTATCACAACTAAATCCCCGATTTTCAAGTTTTGTGTTTTTTTTGTCCATTTTTGCCGCTCCTTTAAAGTATGGAGGTAATCCCGACACCAACGATGCCAAATGTCTTGGGTTATTTTTTGTAACTTTTGCCAATTCTTGAGTTTGTTAAAGGGAGTATTGTTCAAGTCATTTTCAGGTATTGAAATCAGAGGGGCTCCAATTAAACAATGTCCAGGGATTAAAGCTGATATATCGGAAGGGTCAGATGAAAGAGGAGTTAGTGGTCGGGAATTCAGAACAGCTTCAATTTTTGCAACGATTGTGTTGTAGTTTTCAATTGTTAAAACAGTGTCTCCTACAACTCTTCGGAGATGGTATTTCATACTTTTGACAGCAGCCTACCATAGCCCTCCTTGGTGAGGAGCTAAGGGGGGATTGAAGTGAAATTGTATTGAATTTTGAATAAAAAATTCTGAAATTCTTCGTTTGTTATCTTGGTTATTCAGAAATGAGTTGACCACTGATTTTAGGATTTTGTTTGCGCCCACAAAATTAGTTTCGTTGTCACAATAGATATTTTGACACAAACCACGTCTTGAAATAAATCTAGTCAATGCTGAAATAAAGGCAGTAGAAGACAATTCAGAGACCGTTTCAAAGTGCACAGCCTTTGTATTAAAACATACAAATATGCATATGTAGAGTTTGAAGAGACGTAAGGATCTGAGGTTATGAGCTTTGGCAGTGAACGGGCCACAAAAATCCACACCAGAGTTGAAAAAGGGTCGTGAAGGAGTAATTCGAGATTCTGGAAGATCTCCCATTAGTGGAGTCTTGGTTTTAGGTTTTGTTCTAAAACATTATTTGACACATTTAAAAACTCTTGATCGAATCAAGCTTCGAGCTGCTAAAATCCATACATGTTGGACCAGTATGGAATGTAAAAGTTGAGGAGGGGCATGCAAATACTTTAAGTGGTAATGATCTATTAATAAATTGACAATATGGTGAATTTTTGGTAGTATTACAGGATGTTTAACATCGTAATCAAGATGTGAGTTGCTGATTCTTCCTCCTACTCTAATTATTCCACTTTCATCGAGGAATGGTGATAGTCTTTGGATTTGGTTAGAGCAAGGGTTTCCCTTTTTCAAGTTTTTAATTTCTCCAGGGAAAACTTCAGATTGAATTTATTGGAAAATTTTCAAAGAAGTTTTCTTAAGTTCATCCACTGATAAAGGACCTGATTTAGGTACTATTTTGACATTACAGAAACGGTATACATAAGAAAACACTCTGACGAGTTTGTTCCAAGAGAAAAGTCGGTTAAAAATTACAAGGGGTTCAGGTTTAGTGATAGTCAATACCGTTGATCCTTGAGGTTTTACTTCTTCTAAGTTCTCTTATTTAATGGGTGTGAAGGAACTTATTGGCCAACAAGAGACATGTTCTTGCAACCACTGAGGTCATCCACACCAAAGAGGGTGATCTTTGAGATCTTGTGGCATTAATCCTCTAGAGACACAATCTGCTGGGTTAAATTGTGTGTTCACATGATGCCATAAATGAGCTGGGACCTGAGCTGGGAGATGTTCCTGAATCTCAGCCACCCGATTAGCAACATAGGTTTTCAACCTGTAAGGGGGAGTTTAAATCCAACTTAAGGCAATTGTTGAATCGGTCCAGGCATATGTCTGACTAATAGTGTAGTGTAGCATCAACAAAGAGAGACAATGGGTCATCAGTTTTGCCAAGAGATGACTACCATACAATTCAAGTCTTGGTAATGAGATTTTTTTTAGTGGTGCTACACGGGTTTTTGAAATGAGTTGTCTTATTTGAGTAGACTCTATTTCAGAAGAACCGTAAATATACCACTGCGCTGTAACCACCTTCAGAAGCGTCCGAAAACCCATGTAATTGAATAACTTTGGAATTGTTAATTTGTAACGGTCTGGGTATTTTTACTTCTGACAGACTAGGGACTCGACTATGTCATGAGGGAGGGGTTCATCCCAAATAAAACCTTTAGCCCATAATAGCTGCATGAATATTTTTTCCCACATTATGACTGGGGACAGGAATCCACAAGGGTCATAGCTAATTTTTGCGATCAAGGTGAGGATAGTTCTTTTAGTGTTAGCAGGGGTATTATCTATATGTAAATTAAAGGAGAAAAAATCAAGTTTAGATGACCAATGTAGATCTAAGATACTAAAGAAAGGTTGATCAGACGATTCCAAAAACTTCGGAACCTCATGGTAATCGGAAGGAAAAGGACCCAAGAGGTTTGGATAGTTAAAAGTCCATTTTCTAAGTTCGAAACCACCCTTTTGGAGTAAGTTGATCAGTTGAGTTTGCAAATGTTGTGCTTTTCCCTCATCTTCATGGCCAGCGATTACATCATCCACATAAGTGTGGTTTAGTAGAACTGAGGCAGCTTCAGGATAGAATTCCTGTTCGTCTTGAGCAAGTTGACGAAGAGATCGCAAGGCTAGGAACAGTTCATCCGAAAAGTCACAGTTTCCAAGAAAAATGTTCTGAGGGATAGAGAAGAATCGTTGTTCGTTGTTGATATCATGTTCCAGTTTTTTATTTATCTGAAATGGAGTCTTCATGTTGCTGTAAATAAACTTCTGACAAAATTGTTGACAGTGGACTACCCATAGCTAAACCATCGTTTTGTAAGTAAAATTTGTTATTGAAACGGAAGTAATTTTGTTTCAAGATAGTTTTGAGTAACTTTACAATTTGATTTACATACATTTTTTCACATTGTTGTTCTACAAGTTTTTCCTTAACTAAGTATTGATCCTTAACTATATTCCTAACTTCATCAACTAGAATATTAGTATACAGACTACATATGTCAAATGAGGCTAACCTAGTCTTATTACACAATTTTACATGATTAACCTTATCGACAGAGTCAATACTGTTCTTACCGGGATATTTATTTTCAAGGTTCAAAGCAGAAGTTAAAATATTGGACAATATTTTTGATACATAGTAAGTAGGTGCAGATTTGAAATTTACCAGGGGCCTAATAGGTACCTTAGGTATGTGAATTTTCGGAATACCATTCATTGTGGGTACCATTCATAACAGCCCTAAAACGAGCATTATCAGTAATAACTTTTGTACAAGATTTTAAAACTTTATTGATTTCATCCTGATATTTATTTGCAGGATCACCTTTTAGTTCTTGACATTTATTTTCCTTGATAAAATCTTCGGTTTTGGTAATATAATCTTCTTTTTCAGAATTACAATTGCGTTGCACTTATCCGCTTTAACTGCGACTAGATATTCGTCCTGTAATTTCTGTTTTACATCTAAACAAACTTTATAATCTAAAACCTATTTCAAATTATTAGTTTGGACCTTAATTGTTTTAAATATTTTACTTACATCATATCTAATTTCGTTTCTATTACAATCTTTTAACTGAGATACGGTATATTACATTTAATGTCGTTGGCTAAAATATCAGCTTGTTTGTTTTGATTTTTTATGAAATTATGTTTAGGTCCATACGTATCAATAAACACACCTGAGGTTGTTTCAATTGACACACCACAGGGAGAAATAATAATACATTAAGACGTACTTGGGAAATAAAACAAATAACCTTTAAAGACACCTTGGGGGTGTTATATACACACAGGGGAGGGGGTTATAACAGAGGGGAATGTATGTACACACACGGGGGAAGTAGCAATAAAGGAAGTAAACACGTTTGAGAAGCAACGGTGTAGGGGGATGCAACACGAACAAAATGTAGCCAAACTTTAAAAAAAATCAGCAAGGCCAATTTTGATGATACACGTAGGTAACAAACAATAGCAAAATATCGTATCAAAATTAAAAACTTAAAAAATAATTAAAAGAACAGAAATTTTGATTGCTAATAATAAAATAAAGTTGTACACATCTTGGATAAAATAACAAAAATAGTTGTAGATTTCAAGGGGATATAGATGAGGGGAAGCATACAATAAAGGCCTATATACAATAACAGTTGAAAGCCCTTACTTCGCTATGGTATGGACCTCTAAACTCGTTTATCCTTCCCTACGTGGTTGAAATGACAAACATCTTTATTTTATAAGGCGAGGATTCTCTAATCAATATAACAGCTCAGCCTGCTCACCTTCTCCTAGATAACAAAGTTTTATAGTCTAGAATTCTACTTGGGAGATCCAAAGTGCAATCATGTCAGAGTTAGTAGAAATTACATAAACATGTCAAAATTAAATCCAAATTAGCCAAGCTTTTGTGCCATGTTTATGTTCCTTGCGTCAAATGTGTATAGGCCTACTACGTTGTTGAATTAAATGAATGCCCATGTTAAAGACAAAAGGAAACTTTGAGTGGCTGTTTCTACCCCCCTTAGTAATGTAATTTGGCGATATCCTTTAAAAGTGGGCCTCTATGATACAAAAGCTAACTTCGCTGCATATTTCATCACAATCTGTTCTGTGATTCCGGAGATTTCGAGATGAGTGAGTAAGTCGTTTTTAGATTAAGAAGAATTGTACCTTGAAGACTTGTAGTTGTAGGGGTCGCATTTGCAGAAGCATAAGTGAGTAAATCGTGTTCACACTTGGGGATATAACGTAGAGGACATATGTAGAGAAGCATGGATGGTAGGTAAACCTGAAAAATAACAGTAATTAACTGAAATGTTTCACCTTGATACATTTCCTTGAAAAATCGAACCGAAATATCACACTGAATCGCGAATTGGCCAAAAGATCGTTATCTATTTATTTGGAATATACTATAGCCTAATATGTAATGAAATTTGAATTATTCTTTTTACATAAAGAGTTAGAGACCTAATGACTGATTACATAACTCACACGGGTAGTAGAGGAAGTTGTCCCCACCATGCGTGGCCTTGGTGTTGAATCACCGCCAATTTGCCTGCAAAATGACGTCCGGCTTGGTGCATCAATGCAGTTCGCACTGCACCACCGCACCGCGCCCCGCTGACCGCATTCCACCGCCATTCGCAATGCATACGATCGTCTTATCGGCGTATACGACCCCGACCTATCTCGAGCCACAGTACAATGTGAAATTCTCTTGATCATGCAGGATGCGTAATACGACCTCGACTTATTCTTCTTCATTGAACTGTGTTATTGGTGTCGGGATCTGAAATTCGTTTCTAGTGAAAGAAAATTTCGACGATTCACTATACAAAAAGAACTAATCTCACATGCTTAGCGAGGGGGTAGAGGGGGGCAGACCCAAATGAAAAAAAAACTAACGCATCTAATTCGGAATATAATAGTCGTTATTGTGGAAGGTCAGTGAATGATGGGCCTCGTTTATGAGTGTTCGTTGCGGAACACCACAGAGAAGAAACAAACACAAGCCGCATCCAATAGTTCGCCGAATGGGTGTCGACTTAGAAACTTGGTGTGTCAAGTAGTCATTTCTCCAGTAGATTGCAGGGGCAGTACCACTAATGACAGTTCGTCCAATTATTTTCCTCCAAATTCTCAAGAACGAACATGATAATTATTGCTACACATTTATAAAAATGTACATAGTTGTAATCTATTTCTAACTGCCACTGAAACGTTCCATGCGGCCATAAAACAACGGCCTTGTTTCTTTTTCTATTAGCAACATCGATTTTTACAAACCATATCTCCTTCTTCACCCGTAATCAACATAAACGCAATTCTCACTGAAATGAATGTACGCAAGTATTGACTGACTATACATACGTAGTCGGCGAGTCACGAGAAGTCCTCTGAACTTCAAGCCTTTACGATATTGAAGGCGCTGATTTTCATTAAAACAGTATAAGTCATATAGTGTACATATCATAATTAGTAATTGCGTATGACAGGTACACGTATGACTTGTGCTGTTTCAATGGAAATCAGTGCCTTCTAATATTCATTATTATTATTCATTATTCATCTGTAATATCACAGAAGCATGAAGTTCAGAGAACTTCCCGTGACTCGCCGACTATAGCAGTGCAACGCTCTCCTTTTTCATAGGCACAATTTTCAATTTAAACGCGATAAACTGTTACACACAAGTAGTTCAGCCCCGTACACAAATTTAATGACATCGATCAACGCATTTGGCTGAAATCGAATTACAAATAAACACAACCTCGAAATACCGAACTATACATTTATAAACAGAGACTAGCTTCGATCGATCAATAAACAAAAGAAAAAATATCAACCGAAATATTCATATCACACAATCTTGCAACAATGCTCGTACAATTGAAGCCTAAACATGGCTTGGGGAGGCTTCTGAAAGAACGCCAGTTTAAATATTAAGTTTGGCCGTTTGTAGGGTGCGTATGGTGCTTAGAAGCAGCATTTAATGCGCTATATTTCATATTGTTATAAGGGATCGACAAAGCCTTTTAGGCCAATGGTAGGTGGCCGTTTCCCAAACTGCCAAGCCACCGCTGGGAAGTCGATAGCTCTACATTACGGTAGACCAACAATCTTATCGTCAGCGAGCTAAAACGTGCTTTTCTATTTCACGGTTTATCATTTCAATGAGTTATAGTGAACACTGTATGATTATTAATGACAAATTCTAGTGGACCATGAGTTGGTATTATGAGTTTTTTAAATTTAAAATCGTTAAGAAAGGCATTTAAAATTTCATATATTGAACTCTACAATATTACAAAAATACGTCATCTATCAAATTAATGACACTTAAAGTGTTACGATACGATCATTATTACGTACCAATTCCTCGAAATAGAAACCCATGTTGTAGGCATTTTTCGAGGAGCGAACCGGATAAACAAGTCGCGTATAGAGAAAGTCTATGAAAAACCATACTCGCACTAAAAATGGCAAAGATCTACAATTATATAACAACTACTTACTGTAATTAATGGTTGAAATATTTCAATGTTTAGTTAATTAGTCATATAAAAAAAAAAAAAAAAAAAACAAAAAAAAAATAGCTAGATGTAATTTGAGTGCTGAACAACTGGTGTAGACGTAATTTATAGAGCGAAATTCTTTGTCGGTTATAGTACTCGTATAATGAGAAAAGATGTATTTATTGGTTTGTAAATAGAGATCTTATTTACACCAAGTCCCAGAGAAAAGGCCCTTATGATTTTAATCACAATCATATGGCAACAGTAACTGGATTAGAATATCTCACGTAAACGATTTCTGGTTTTTACTACCAACGATTCGTTCAAAAGGAAACGATCCCGACTGGAACGAGTTGAGACCGCACGATGTGTCCAGTCTAGACTGGACTAGGCGGTAGAGCGGATATTGCACCACAGAGTGAGTAGAGGCGTCCCATTGACTCATTTCGTCTCCCACCCACTCGGCAGGACATTTATTCGTGACTCACTCGCATACTGACACCCACACTGACAGACAAGGCGGGAGACCTACCTCCGATATTGGGGAGACAGGTTCAACGCCCCCGGAACTGCTAACGAAAACATTTCTATCACTGTAGACTGTACACAGATAGTATTTGATTTGGCATCTGATTGTTGCATCACTTACAGTTGGGGTCAAAGTACTACTATCAACTTGAAGGAAATTATACATCTCTTACGTCTTTACTTGCACTTTGAAAATAGATAAGTATAATATTTCGAGAATCAAAGATCACAGTTTGAAAAATCAACCATAATTTAACATTACATCCACGCCCTCACGGCCTTAGGCTGAAATCATCTGCCATGGCTGGAAACATATCTTCTAGAGGCCGAAAGCTGAGCTCCTAAGGAGAGGCTACAAGCAGGCTACATCGAAATCCTCAAGCAAGGTATCTCTCCAAGCCGCAGGCCGAAATCCCCAAGCGAGGCTACAGACAGAGTTCCCTCTCGAGATCCTAAAGCGAGATTATAGACAAGTTTCCTCTCGAGATCATAAAACGAGGTTATAGACAGAGTTTCTTCTCGAGATTGGAATCCTCAAGCGAGGCTATAAGCAGCGTTCTCTCTCTCGAGGTCCAGTTCCTCAAGCGAGACTACAGGCAGATTTCCCTCTCAAGATCGATATACTCAAGCAATAATATAGACAAAGTACCCTATCCTGATCGATATCCTCAAGCGAGGCTATAGGCAGAGTTCCCTCTTGTGCCGACGGCCAATTCTCGACGAAGTTGTGCTCCTTTGCGAGGTTTAGAGACGATGGCTTGCTATGTCCAACTCGATGGCGAGTCTGAAGAGGAAAACATCCCGCAAGAATGTTATCCACAAACTAATAATTTACACATTTCAAAATAAATTTATTGTAAGGGTACATTACATTTGTTCGGGTATGGTCATCAGGCACATGCTCTTGACATCAGATTTATATGAAGTTCCCCACTCGTGGAAACCAAACGAGAATGAACTCAAGTAGTTCATCTTCATGATATAGCTAGTTGATGGGTGATTTCTGTGATGTTACTAATAGCAGTAGCAAGGGAAATCCCGGTAAGTGGTCCAGGGCAGGTTGTTCATGAATTCATGTACCATTAGCGTAGATGGAAATGGATTTCTCATCCAGTCCCATCACGGAGATTGGAAACCTTACTCAGTAGTATCTTATATATATATTACCAATCCCTCATTGAAGCCACCTCAAAGCAAGACAATCTCAATCATACTGAAGTGGACTTTTGGAGTACAGCCCGCATGTCTGGCTCGGCAATCCCGTGAGAACTCTTATGCGGGTCTCTGGGAATCCCGATCAACTATAATTCTTTCTGGTTACATAATCTTTGGTCTTTTTCGGATTATTTGTGAAAAACACTGTGATCGTCTTCCTATCCAAATTGAAAATATTTCAAAGGCCATTTAGCAGTGTATTCTAAACCACTTATCTTATCACCAGGAGATTTTCCTGTTGTGAGCCTTCCACGAGAGTCCAGTTTATCTCATGAAATGACCTCACCGAAACAAAAATATGGATCTCATGGATTCCCCATTGCGATATTTTCAGGGGAGATTAGCTGGTTTTCGTTCAATCGGAGAATTTCCATTAACAAACAAAGTGTTGAACAGATAAACAAACAGCGACAAACAATACCAAATTTTATTTACGATTCCAAGCTCAATTAACAGTATAATGACCCCATTATGTTATCAATACATTCATTCATCAACTAGTTAACAGAGAGAAAGAAAAATGCGATAATCACTAACTGATGTCAAAGATTTGAAACTGCAAGGAAAGACGCAGAGAAAGCTAAAAAACCTGTACAAAAGTACATTTATTAAAAATATTCACTTACATAACTACTCCAAGCAATGACAGTTAAACCGACCTATAGTAGAACATTAATTCTGACATTGTTTACTAACACATTAAAAAGCAATCTGTTTTTACTTCCATTATGTAACTTAATTACAGAAACACGATGTCATATTGTAAATTAGTTAAGTTGACAAATGCATTGATAGATGTTATGCATGTAATTATTCAACAATGAATTCAAAGTAAAACGTAATTGCTAACAAAGAACCATTTTAAGGATACTGTGAGGAAGAAAATGGAATGTTTCCAATTGACGTTTTCCTATTTCTGAGATAATATAGGAGTAGCGTAAACCAAAGGTAGACTATACTACAAAATAGGTTTAATACCATTTATCTATATAGGCTTTTAATTTTAACACTTTAAATCAATCCAGTACCGTAACTGGCAAGATAGTGTCACCTAGTATAATATTTTTAGTGACGATACAGACGAGAACAAAAATGTATCCTTGGTTATTCCACAACTGAAGGTACATAAACAGTTACATAATAGGTACATACTATTGGCGGCATGGTGCGCATTGCAATTCGTACAACATACAGCAGATACTGCTAGATTATGGAAACGGTCAAAGTTATAGCGAACAAATCAGATTACCTTATAACTTCCTTCTAATTTATTTGAAGAATTCCCGTTATTTATCAGGACCATATTAACCAGAGTTGTCCGTCATTTGGAGGAAACGTACATATCTTACATACCCTACATACTCTCCCAGCCAGGACCATGTTAACCAGATTTGTTTGTCATTTGGAGGAAACGTAGTTATTTTTCATACCCTACATACTATCCCAGCAATTGAGAACTTAGACAATATTGTTACGGATCATGCCAATCTGTGAAAGCCTCTCGGGAACATCCTAGTTGCGCCTCAAGTATACCTGAGGTATCCCTAAAACATTACAGTTGCACCTCTTATCCAAAACTGGCCCCAAGAGAACATCCTAGTTGCGCCTCAGCGGCAAGCCTTTGTGATTTTCCTTCCAGGAAAACGAAATCTCTGTACCATGATATTAGCACCAAAAAGCATGTGTCGATATACCAGAAGCATAATGTACTATATATCGATGGCTACCACTCAAGAAGTTTCTATTAGTTCAATTTAACTGACAATTAAGTCAACTTGTTTCAGCTAGGTTTTTTAAATCTATTCATTCATCTTGAATTGTTTCTTTCATGTTAGCTTATAATGGTAAAACTGGCTTTTATAGTAAGTGTATTTTAATAAAGAATGACAGTGACTAAATTGGGTTTGAGATTCAGTTTGCTATATTTAGAAGTATAAAACACCTTTAACTTCCTTATTGATAAATTGCAACTTTATGGAGTAAGAAATGACTCAATTGACATAGTCAAATCTTATGTTGCTGACAGAAAGCAGTATGTCTCTGTTAAAGGGCAAGCTTCATCTGTGGTGAACGTGAGTATGGGAGCTCCACAGGAATCCGTCCTTGGACCGTTCTTTTTTACAGTTAAGATAAATGAACTGTCATTACATCTTGATACACAGCCAATCATGTATGCCGATGATGTGATCCTCGTAGCTTCACATAAAAACTTGGAGATTCTTGATGAGTTATGGACGAATCTCAGAATAGAGCTGTAAATTGGTTTTCATCTAATTATCTTCTTTGAATCCTGGAAAAACTCAAAAGATTACTCTAAGTCTTACCCAAAAGAAAGATTGTCTAACAGTTCAATTCTTAGGGTTTCAAATAGATAGCAAATTAAATTGGCAAGCTCACATTGACACAATTTGCAAGAAAATAAGCCGGGATTTTTTTTTAATTTTTACAAATTGGGCCGATTGAACACTATTAAGACTAATTAAAACTAATACTAAATAAAAAAAACCATTATTTCTGATAAATTCTAAATGAAAACTATACTTAAATGTATAATTTCTTAATGAATAACTTCTCTACGAAACTTTTCATTACAACTGATCACAACTAAATGTGGTTTGTTAGATAAATGTCGCCTCACCCTTAAAACGACACCCACTCCAAGTGTCTTTGGCATGAATGTTGGGCGGGAGGTGAGAGCTGGGTGGATTTCAAAATTAAAATCATCTAGCACGAGGTCTGGGTGGTTCCTGTTCCAAATACCGGAATCTTCTAGATTGGAGCGACACCCTTCGGCCGACTAGCCAGTCTGCACTCTACGTTCTGGAGAGGAAGTTTACTTGTGACAGTAAAGTAATAAGTGCTAAACTGTGACAATTCATGAAAAGTGGTAGATATTGAAAGGACTAAACAGTGAGAGTACTAACGGCAATTAAGAGTACAGTAGTTTATTTTCAAGAGCTAAACTAGTGCCTTGTAATTTGTAAATAGTAAATATTTCATAATGGATATTTAATTAGAGTATATGAGTAAAGAAGCAGTTTATGACCTCAGAGAGGAATCGCGTTATTATTACTTCGAATCCTGTAGTAGAGTAACAGTTCATGTATTATGTAATATTGTATGTATACTAACATAGGATTAGTTTTTTTATTTATTACTAATTAACTCTTTTGCTGCTGTTTTTAAGCATTGTATATAAATAAATAGTTTTTGCTAACTGTGCAAGCCGAGTTTTGCAATTACCCACTTTTTTTAATAAAATGTCCTTCATTTCATACAATATTTATGGTTGGTAACCATGCTTAAAACGATGGAACGTGTTCTAGCCCACGATCATGCTTTCCTTTTGGGTGTGCAACCTGTTGTAACAAACATACTCACCAGGCTACATGTTTTCTTCGGAAACGGGAATTCGCCAGCCATCCAAGAGGGGGATAGTGTCGAGTTACTACGCCCTGGAGGGCCAGCGGTCGATACGGGTAGACGGCCGTCTAGACAGACGAGGGAGAGGGTGCCGCCCCATCTGTCGGGTCGTCGACCTGGCTGTCCACGTGGAGTGTAGGGAGGGAACACTACGTAGGGAGTCCGCGAGGAAGCCACGCCACGTGATAGCGTGAGGTTTTATTTCGCGGGCGCCTTGGCGGGATCGCTCGCTCGCTGCTCTCACTCCACTCGACTGTTTACATGCAGCGACGGGGTCGACGAACTCACCCCCCTTCCACCTAGCTGCACTTCCTGTCGGAGGGGAAATGAATGGCTCTCATTGGCGTACAATACTGCTGCTACTACTGCACTGATACAGTTCAGGGTCTTTGAACGCAGGGACCCACGTGACGCCTTGTAATATAGTATTTTATTAATTTCCTCATTGAATGAGTCAGGCGCCGCCGAGTCTGTGAATACATTGACGGGCAATTACTGAACAATTCACTGCACTAACAATTATGATTAGGTATTGTATTGATTATGTGTTTCGATAAGTCCCTGTCTTTTTAACGGTCACAGATCTATAATTAATATTTGAATTCTTCAAATTAAGCATTTACCACTGATTGGAATAATTTGGTACAGTTACGCTTTTTGTGCAAGTTAGCCTAACAAAATCAATATTGATTCAAATTTAAAACAAGCCTATGTTGTACAAGAATACGCAAAGGCCTATACATAATTAATTGTATAGCTTATGTATTTCAAAGCTATGTACCAAAAGAGAAGGGTTTGTTAAATGTTGGATAAACAAGGCATAAATAAATGTACCGATTTTTCTTTGATATATATTTTAAAATGGCGATACTTTAATCATTTCTTGATTTGTTTAATTTTTCGTTAACATTTATTTGGATTGAACAAAATTAAAATACTTCAATAACCCTAATTTAATTCTTGACGGTATGTATTTTTTGTGATTTTTTTATTTATTTTTTTATATATATATTTCGGCTTTACAATCTGAAGCTATTTTCAAAAAGTTTTTAATAAAAATATAAATTAATTAGTAGATCATTTTTCTTAAAATATTTAACAGATGATTTAACAGTTAGGTGTTTGAAAATGGCTTCACACCGTAAAGCCAAAATAAAAAAAATGATGTGTAGCTAACTAATATGAAATCAAAGCAGGTTGGGATAGGGAGATGTGGATTTGGAGAAGGATGGGAAGGTAGAGTGCGAAATGAACGATCACTGAGGAGACTGGGCGAAGAAAGGTATAAATCACAGAGAAGACAGAAACAGAGGTCGCATCCAAAGTATGCTGAATGTGTGACGAGTAGTTATTTCTCCAGTTTGCCATGCGATGGTAGGGCAAGGTACTTGTCAGTCCCTCCCTTATTCCTCCCGTATCTTCAAAGATACACGTAGTAATTATTACTACATATGTACAGGGTATTTCTTTTAAAACACAATTCATGATTTGAAATAAAAATGACAAACATATATCTATAACACATTTGATTATTATTAACATTTATTACTACTATTTACATGATTTTTATTACATTTTTGTTTAGGTTTGGTGTTCAAAAACCAGCATTTGCATTTATACAAGGTTCTGCCCTCTTTAGTAAATTTCTGGACATCTTTTTCAAAGTTTACTCAAAACCATGTTTCTAACCACCGCTTAATGACATTGCAGGAAACCCATACGTACGGGGTGTAAATAAAGTCCCGCACGGGTTTAATATCTTCTGAACGATAACAGATAAATCAATAAGATTTGGTACATCAACATTACACCTAAAAATCTACTTATTTATGGAACTATCAGTTTTCTGTCATATCATGGGGACGTCCCGCAAGGAGTCAGAAGGAAATCTTAAATAGGAGCATAGGTCAATATGCACATCACTTTAAATGGCTTATCTAGCAGAGTGTAATGCCGCAAACCGCACACAAAAAGGTTGATCCACTACAAAATGGCGGCTGTTCAAATGTTTTACTTGGTTACATTTTATTAGTAACCACAACCCCATTAAAGAAAAACTGCAACTAAATGCAGGTAAACTGCAGCTAAATACTACATTATGCCTGTAATACAGTTGTGACGTTAGTTATCGTCAAGGGTTTCAAATTTGGTCCTAATTTATAACGGGGAAAACCTGGTAACAGTAACAATTAGAAAGATCTATCTTTGGGTCGCCCTTTGGACTTTCCTATTAACCAGTCTATTCATATTAGGCTATTCTAGTTCCCTTGTTTTAGTTGTGCTGTCCAACCTTTATGTCAGTGCACGCTAGTACAAAAGAGTTTGTCGTATTTCTTGTCGTTCATTCATCTATGTCGCTTGACGAACGTGAACGTACAACACTTCTTATGATGGTTGGTTGGAGAAACAACAGACGATCACACGAGGAAGCGTGCCATTTATTTAATGACTATTTTCCCGAGAGGCAGCCAATTTCCAGAACAACTGTAGGGAGAACTGTTCAACGTTTTATAGAAACAGGAAGTGTTTCCGATCGTCGTAGGTCAGGAAGACCCGCTACTGCGACAAACAAAGACAAATCTTTAGAAGTCTTGCAGTCATTTATTGAGAACCCGCACGAGACCCTACGCTCAGCAGCACAAACTCATGACATCTCTTTTACGACTGTAAAAAAAATTCTAAAAGGGTATAATTTTAAGCCGTATAAAGTTCATTTGGTGCACGAACTCAACGAAGATGATTTCGACCGACGTATAGAATTTTGCGAAAATATGATGGCCAAAATAGATCGCAACGAAATTGATGTAAACAATATTGTGTTTTCGGACGAGTGTTCATTTATGCTGAATGGAAGCGTAAACAGGCACAATTGCCGTTACTGGAGTAGCAAAAATCCTCACTGGATGCGGGAGGCACACACACAATATCCACAAAATGTGAATGTCTGGCTTGGTGTGATAGGTACCCAGTTGGTAGGTCCTTTCTTTATTGAAGGAAATTTAAATGCAATATCTTACCAACGTTTGCTGGAAAATGAAATTACACCAGTACTTCGACAGATGTTTGGAGAACATTTTCAGAATATCTGGTTTCAACAGGACGGGGCGCCCCCACACTACGGCATCGACGTAAGAGCCTATTTAAACACTGTTTTTCGGCAACGGTGGATCGGAAGGCGGGGGACTGTGGAATGGCCAGCGCGTTCACCAGAGGGAGGGAGGGAGAGGGAGGGAGGGAGGGAGGGAGGGAGGGAGGGAGGGAGGGAGGGAGGGAGGGAGGGAGGGAGGGAGGGAGGGAGGGAGGGAGGGAGGGAGAGAGAGAGGGAGAGAGAGAGAGACTTTTTTGTTTGGGGTTACCTTAAGGACAATGTCTACAAAACAAAGCCTCAAAATTTAAATGAACTGAGACAAAGAATACGTCAAGAATGTCAGGCGATTACTCAAGTTGCCCTGCAAAATGCTGTAAATAGTTTTTATGTGCGTCTTCAAAACTGTCAAAAAACCGGAGGTGAACAATTCGAGCATTTACTCTGAAAACATTTGGTAAATAAACATCTTTTTCCAATCAAACATTTGAACAGCCGCCATTTTGTAGTGGATCAACCTTTTTGTGTGCGGTTTGCGGCATTACACTCTGCTAGATAAGCCCTTTAAAGTGATGTGCATATTGACCTATGCTCCTATTTAAGATTTCCTTCTGACTCCTTGCGGGACGTCCCCATAATATGACAGAAAACTGATAGTTCCGTAAATAAGTAGATTTTTAGGTGTAATGTTGATGTACCAAATCTTATTGATTTATCTGTTATCGTTCAGAACATATTAAAACCGTGCACTTTATTTACACCCCGTATAAAGTGAACAACAATGCCACAATGTAAATCAGCTGATAGGGGTACCGAACTATGAACTTTTAATTATCTTAAACCTTCATTTTCTGTACTTGTAAATAGGCTTGGGGTTTAAAAGAAACACCTTGTATAACGATGTACATATTAAGTTTAAGCCATAAGAAAGTTATCTGTGTTTTTTTTCTATAGAAATAATGAAAATTATAAGAAGAAGAAAAATGATTAGGACATGTGATGAGAGGGAAAGCACAGCGATGGATGGAGTAGTTAAAAGAAAGAAAGGAAAGAAGAATATATACGATGGTAGACGGTGTAAGCATAGGAGGGAAGTATGAGACAAGAAAAAGACTTGCTCAAAACATAACAGAACAGAATATAGACAGATATCTGCCAATATTCTGTGATAAGAGGTTTGGCAGTGGCTGCAGCAGGACATCCTTGACGGTGATGGTGTTTTACATTGGATATTGTCAAGAGGTGTGAGTATATCTGTTTTACAATAGGGATTGTCGTATTGAATAGTGTAACGTATTGAGATTCATATGAGTATTTTCAGCCTATGTACGGATCCTGTTGAGCCATTTGTGTGGTGTTTTACACTGGATATTGTCAAGAGGTGTGAGTATATGTGTTTTACAATAGGGATTGTCGTATTGAATAGTGTAACGTATTGAGATTCATATGAGTATTTTCAGCCTATGTACGGATCCTGTTGAGCCATTTGTGTGGTGTTTTACACTGGATATTGTCAAGAGGTGTGAGTATATGTGTTTTACAATAGGGATTGTCGTATTGAATAGTGTAACGTATTGAGATTCATATGAGTATTTTCAGCCTATGTACGGATCCTGTTGAGCCATTTGTGTGGTGTTTTACACTGGATATTGTCAAGAGGTGTGAGTATATGTGTTTTAAAATAGGGATTGTCGTATTGAATAGTGTAACGTATTGAGAGTCATATGAGTATTTACAGCCTATGTGCGGATCCTGTTGGGTCATTTGTGTGGTGTTTTACATTGGATATTGTCAAGAGGTGTGAGTATATGTGTTTTACAATAGGGATTGTCGTATTGAATGGTGTAACGTATTGAGAGTCATATGAGTATTTACAGCCTATGTGCGGATCCTGTTGGGTCATATGTATGGTGTTTTACATTGGATATTGTCAAGGAGTGTGAGTATATGTGTTTTACATTAGGGATTGTCGTATTGAATAGTGTAACGTATTGAGATTCATATGAGTATTTACAGCCTATGTGCGGATCCTGTTGCAATCAATACCTTTGTACGTGTATGGGTGGGCGGGTGGGTCAATATCACTGTACGTGTATGGGTGGGTAGGCAGGTCAATATCACTGTACGTGTACGGGTGGGCAGGTGGGTCAATATCACTGTACGTGTACGGGTGGGCGGGTCAATATCACTGTACGTGTACGGGTGGGTAGGTGGGTCAATATCACTGTACGTGTACGGGTGGGCAGGTGGGTCAATATCACTGTACGTGTACGGGTGGGTAGGCGGGTCAATATCACTGTACGTGTATGGGTGGGTAGGCGGGTCAATATCACTGTACGTGTACGGGTGGGCAGGTGGGTCAATATCACTGTACGTGTACGGGTGGGCGGGTCAATATCACTGTACGTGTAAGGGTGGGCGGGTCAATATCACTGTACGTGTACGGGTGGGAAGGTGGTGTTTTACATTGGATATTGTCAAGGGGTGTGAGTGAAGAATCGTGAAGGACGATGTAACATTAATGTGTAATTTCCCAAAATATTATAAACAGAGAATACTCTATAAGTGGACTCTATACCCCCGAGCTGAATACTTTGCGCGGTCCAAGATACTGCTTTCTTTTACTGTCGTAAAATTATAAATGAAATATCCATTTATGTGGGATCGCTAAGCACAAAAAAGTTTCACTTCTGGCAATCAATGCGCCCTTTTGAACTGAGATAGTAGATGATTGGTCCAATCGAAAAAGCCTGGGACTCAAATTTTTCTACCCCTCTATCGGTGTCTATGACGTCATCAATATGGCTGCCAAAAGTTTTTACATGCTTGTATATTTTCCTGCATAACTCCAATTTCTAATTTTATATTTATCTATATTATTAGTGATTATTATATAAGAGAAAACACGCTTTTAAAAGATATACATGACACTGATTTTTACTTTAAATATACGAGAAATATTTGTTGCTTTATTTAAACAAATTTTTGATTTTTATTTTTTCGATATATTTTCCTAAATAACGTGAAATTCGTTATCTTAAGGTGAAATCATGTTCTGTACATTTTTGTTTGCTAGATCATTATCTTTTGAATGGTATACATAACTTGTACTTCATCATACATAGTTCGTAAATATATGCCACAACAAATTAGCCTTGCATAGTAAAGTCATTATGGAAACGATATAATTTGTGAATTTCTTGGGGAAAACAATATAGTGACTATGAATATTGACTTTACGAATCCAGGTTTCGTAACACCTGCATCTCTGATTGAATGAAGACCAGCTGATTCTTTCTTAAAAAAAAAAAAAAAAAAAAAACGCAATGAGCCAACGATGTGATCCACACTTTGAATTCGACTCTGCAATCACATGCCTGATAATTTATCATTTCCCACTTATATTTCCAGAAGTTGCATCTTCTCACACCTGTGGAGAGTGACTGAACAAAGTCCAAAGGTTCTTTCCACCGATGACAGTTTTAGGGTCTGATACTAGACCGTCAAAAATATTCTAAGTGTACGTCCAGTTGGTTTTGGCGAGAATTCGTTTGAGATTAACTGGAAAGCTAGTCGGAAAGTTGGTTTCTAGGTTTAAGTCACCCTGCATATTGTGGGATGTCTTGCAAAATTGGGAGATTTTGAGTAGAAAGGATCTTTTTGAACTCTTTGAGAATTGCCTCCTTGCGTCTTTTACCCGGAGCACCTATCTTGCACAGCCTCTTTACTCGGAGAGTCTCAGAGAAACCACTGAGGATGCCACATCTCAGTATGGGCGAAACGTCTGGTCATCTTGTAAATATTGTAGATAGTACCTTGACGCGGTTGTCACCGGAAAATGTAGATTCTAGTTGTGATCACTGAATGTTTAATTTTTTCGTGTCAAATTACTGCAGTCTATGTGTGTTTTCTTCTGGTTTACTCTCTTGGTGTGAGTTTGATTTTGATTCTTGTGAGGTAATGGTCTGAGTCTGTGTTGGCCTCTATTCGTACTTGTACGTCGGCCACTTGTTTCTCGTCTGTATTATTCCTTTTATAACAAAAATTATGTAATAATTCTTATTATTTATTATTATTTTTGTATAAAAAAAATTATTTATATCCATTTAACATATCCCAGTTCAAGACATCTAAAAATTTCGACAGCATATGGTACTATATTTAGCAATATATATTTGGCAATGTATAGAATATTATTGAATTATTGTATTACATTGGAATATTATTATATTGTACATTATTTTCCTACGAATTATTGTAATGAATAGTTAAAACTTATCTTAATAATATGCCTTTGGTTTTCTTTCTTAAACGAAAATAAAACTTGCACAGTACTTTAAAAGTCAAAATTTATTCATAAATAGGAAAATTATAATAATTCTATAGGTATTTCAAGATTCATAAAGTCACTATATTGTTTTCACCAAGAAATTCACAGATTATATCGTTTCCATAATGACTTTACTATGCAAGGTTAATTTGTTGTGGCATATATTTACGAACTATGTATGATGAAGTACAAGTTATGTATACCATTCAAAAGATAATGATCTAGCAAACAAAAATGTACAGAACCTAAAGATAAAGGATTTCACGTTATTTAGGAAAATATATCGAAAAAATCAAAATAAAAAATTTTTTTAAATAAAGCAACAAATATTTCTCGTATATTTAAAGTAAAGACCAGTGTCATGTATATCTTTTAAAAGCGTGTTTTCTCTTATATAATAATCACTAATAATATAGATAAATATAAAATTAGAAATTGGAGTTATGCAGGGAAATATACAAGCATGTAAAAACTTTTGGCAGCCATATTGATGACGTCATAGAAACCGATAGAGGGGTATGAATTTTGTGTCCCAGGCTTTTTCGACTTGTCCAATCATCTACTATCTCAGTTCAAAAGGGCGCATTGATTGCCAGATGTGAAATGTTTTGCCATTATTTTGTACTTATCGACCCCACTACTTAAAGATAAACACTTTGTTGACTAGAATCGCTTTTTCAAGTTTTCGAATTCTTCTTTATTTTGATTTTATAGGTTATTGAAGTTTCCCAATAAAAACAGGCGCCAAAATAAAACAAAAACTATCATAGAAATTTTAAAAAGCGATTCTGGTCAGAAATGTATCTTGTTTACAGCCCTCTTAAGTTTGTCAAGAGTTTTAGTGATTCGTTTTGATAATTTTTCCTTCGTAACCTTAATGCCTTTGTAGCCTTGTGATGTCCACGTGAACCCAAGGTTTACTTAAAATTACGATGACACAAATAACGTTGTTCTACGAATAATGACAGTTTGTTTTGCCGGTCTGTATTATCGACTGGCCACATCGAGCCGTTGAATGGTGTAAAGAATACAATGATTAGATGACAAGTGGTTTTAGACGAGGTGAATGACCCGATGCCTTAACTAAATGGTCTTCGGTGTCAGTGTGTTTCAACTGATGAATAACCATTAGTTAGAGAAAGGATTAGTACTGCGTTTGTTTGAATACAGTATCTATTAAATAATTCAGTCATCGACACGAGTTATAAAAGCTATCCTGAAAATGACGTTTGCAATGCAATGTATTTGTATAATGCAATGAATAAATTGATTGATTTGATTATATTTGAAGTTATTGATTTCGTTTTACAAATTGAAATACAACAGTAATTTTGATAATTGTGGAAGCGATACGCTTAGCTAACTTATTATGTTATTCAGGTAGGCCTACTCATATCATTGTATAAATTACAGAAAGACTGTCATCTAAAATCAAACATCCTATTCATATAATTGCGAGACCTTTCACTAATTAATTCATAATTAATTATTTTCAGATTTAGAAAAATGAAATTTTACATTACTATTCTTTAGATAGCAATGATGATGTTTTCGCTTTGTTGAACTTTATAAGAGGGCGAAAAGCGATTTCATTTTGAATCAATACAATCAATTTAACCACTAGCCAAATTTAAACATTTTTAAAAACCTTACAATCAAGAATTTAATATAACAGAACTTTGACCATTTAGATTTTTCGCGCCTTCTTCAGTGTTACATAAAAAAAGTGTGCAAAGTTCTACGCTTCCGTAGATAAGTACACGGTCCCAATTAAGATTAGGAGGGAACGAAGTTACTGACAAACGGAAAGAGATCACCTGTTTTGGAGCGTAAAAGAGATAATCTTTTAGAAGTGACCAGTAAAAAACAAGGAAAATAAATCAAATTAATAGATTGTAACAAGGTCGTCAAACCAAAGAAGAAGTCTTCTGGAATGATCTATATTTAAACAAAAAACAACGGCAATTTAGTGAAATGTTTTGTTTGCGAAGAAGTTGGGTCAGACTTATAAAAGTGGAAGAGCAACTTGTGGCATCAATTTTTATTCATTACAAAACCGTGATAAACACAAAGATGATTTTTTTATCTACTCCAGAAACGACAAGTGAACATTAAATACAAAAATTGCCATTCCTAAAGACGTCAATAATGCGTACCTCATTATTTGATTATAGGCTTTACTGCAAAATTTTATTTCGTAAATGATCAATACTACAAGGTTATGGAAGCTGATACAGAAGAAGTACTCAGAACGGACAAGAGTAGAGAGACAAATACTGTAAATACAATCAAATATAAACAAAACATATCCCTATACTAATGATCAATACTACAAGGTTATGGAAGCTGATACAGAAGAAGTACTCAGAACGGACAAGAGTAGAGAGACAAATACTGTAAATACAATCAAATATAAACAAAACATATCCCTATACTAATGATGAATACTACAAGGTTATGGAAGCTGATACAGAAGAAGTACTCAGAACGGACAAGAGTAGAGAGACAAATATAAACAAAACATATCCCTATACTAATGATGAATACTACAAGGTTATGGAAGCTGATACAGAAGAAGTACTCAGAACGGACAAGAGTAGAGAGACAAATATAAACAAAACATATCCCTATACTAATGATCAATACTACAAGGTTATGGAAGCTGATACAGAAGAAGTACTCAGAACGGACAAGAGTAGAGAGACAAATACTGTAAATACAATCAAATATAAACAAAACATATCCCTATACTAATGATGAATACTACAAGGTTATGGAAGCTGATACAGAAGAAGTACTCAGAACGGACAAGAGTAGAGAGACAAATATAAACAAAACATATCCCTATACTAATGATGAATACTACAAGGTTATGGAAGCTGATACAGAAGAAGTACTCAGAACGGACAAGAGTAGAGAGACAAATATAAACAAAACATATCCCTATACTAATGATGAGTACTACAAGGTTATGGAAGCTGATACAGAAGAAGTACTCAGAACGGACAAGAGTAGAGAGACAAATATAAACAAAACATATCCCTATACTAATGATGAATACTACAAGGTTATGGAAGCTGATACAGAAGAAGTACTCAGAACGGACAAGAGTAGAGAGACAAATATAAACAAAACATATCCCTATACTAATGATCAATACTACAAAGTTATGGAAGCTGATACAGAAGAAGTACTCAGAACGGACAAGAGTAGAGAGACAAATATAAACAAAACATATCCCTATACTAATGATCAATACTACAAGGTTATGGAAGCTGATACAGAAGAAGTACTCAGAACGGACAAGAGTAGAGAGACAAATATAAACAAAACATATCCCTATACTAATGATCAATACTACAAGGTTATGGAAGCTGATACAGAAGAAGTACTCAGAACGGACAAGAGTAGAGAGACAAATATAAACAAAACATATCCCTATACTAATGATCAATACTACAAGGTTATGGAAGCTGATACAGAAGAAGTACTCTTAACGGACAAGAGTAGAGAGACAAATATAAACAAAACATATCCCTATACTAATGATGAATACTACAAGGTTATGGAAGCTGATACAGAAGAAGTACTCAGAACGGACAAGAGTAGAGAGACAAATATAAACAAAACATATCCCTATACTAATGATGAATACTACAAGGTTATGGAAGCTGATACAGAAGAAGTACTCAGAACGGACAAGAGTAGAGAGACAAATATAAACAAAACATATCCCTATACTAATGATCAATACTACAAGGTTATGGAAGCTGATACAGAAGAAGTACTCAGAACGGACAAGAGTAGAGAGACAAATACTGTAAATACAATCAAATATAAACAAAACATATCCCTATACTAATGATGAATACTACAAGGTTATGGAAGCTGATACAGAAGAAGTACTCAGAACGGACAAGAGTAGAGAGACAAATACTGTAAATACAATCAAATATAAACAAAACATATCCCTATACTAATGATGAATACTACAAGGTTATGGAAGCTGATACAGAAGAAGTACTCAGAACGGACAAGAGTAGAGAGACAAATATAAACAAAACATATCCCTATACTAATGATCAATACTACAAGGTTATGGAAGCTGATACAGAAGAAGTACTCAGAACGGACAAGAGTAGAGAGACAAATATAAACAAAACATATCCCTATACTAATGATGAATACTACAAGGTTATGGAAGCTGATACAGAAGAAGTACTCAGAACGGACAAGAGTAGAGAGACAAATACTGTAAATACAATCAAATATAAACAAAACATATCCCTATACTAATGATGAATACTACAAGGTTATGGAAGCTGATACAGAAGAAGTACTCAGAACGGACAAGAGTAGAGAGACAAATACTGTAAATACAATCAAATATAAACAAAACATATCCCTATACTAATGATGAATACTACAAGGTTATGGAAGCTGATACAGAAGAAGTACTCAGAACGGACAAGAGTAGAGAGACAAATACTGTAAATACAATCAAATATAAACAAAACATATCCCTATACTAATGATGAATACTACAAGGTTATGGAAGCTGATACAGAAGAAGTACTCAGAACGGACAAGAGTAGAGAGACAAATATAAACAAAACATATCCCTATACTAATGATCAATACTACAAGGTTATGGAAGCTGATACAGAAGAAGTACTCAGAACGGACAAGAGTAGAGAGACAAATACTGTAAATACAATCAAATATAAACAAAACATATCCCTATACTAATGATGAATACTACAAGGTTATGGAAGCTGATACAGAAGAAGTACTCAGAACGGACAAGAGTAGAGAGACAAATACTGTAAATACAATCAAATATAAACAAAACATATCCCTATACTAATGATGAATACTACAAGGTTATGGAAGCTGATACAGAAGAAGTACTCAGAACGGACAAGAGTAGAGAGACGAATACTGTAAATACAATCAAATATAAACAAAACATATCCCTATACTAATGATCAATACTACAAGGTTATGGAAGCTGATACAGAAGAAGTACTCAGAACGGACAAGAGTAGAGAGACAAATACTGTAAATACAATCAAATATAAACAAAACATATCCCTATACTAATGATGAATACTACAAGGTTATGGAAGCTGATACAGAAGAAGTACTCAGAACGGACAAGAGTAGAGAGACAAATACTGTAAATACAATCAAATATAAACAAAACATATCCCTATACTAATGATGAATACTACAAGGTTATGGAAGCTGATACAGAAGAAGTACTCAGAACGGACAAGAGTAGAGAGACGAATACTGTAAATACAATCAAATATAAACAAAACATATCCCTATACTAATGATCAATACTACAAGGTTATGGAAGCTGATACAGAAGAAGTACTCAGAACGGACAAGAGTAGAGAGACAAATACTGTAAATACAATCAAATATAAACAAAACATATCCCTATACTAATGATGAATACTACAAGGTTATGGAAGCTGATACAGAAGAAGTACTCAGAACGGACAAGAGTAGAGAGACAAATACTGTAAATACAATCAAATATAAACAAAACATATCCCTATACTAATGATGAATACTACAAGGTTATGGAAGCTGATACAGAAGAAGTACTCAGAACGGACAAGAGTAGAGAGACAAATACTGTAAATACAATCAAATATAAACAAAACATATCCCTATACTAATGATGAATACTACAAGGTTATGGAAGCTGATACAGAAGAAGTACTCAGAACGGACAAGAGTAGAGAGACAAATATAAACAAAACATATCCCTATACTAATGATCAATACTACAAGGTTATGGAAGCTGATACAGAAGAAGTACTCAGAACGGACAAGAGTAGAGAGACAAATACTGTAAATACAATCAAATATAAACAAAACATATCCCTATACTAATGATGAATACTACAAGGTTATGGAAGCTGATACAGAAGAAGTACTCAGAACGGACAAGAGTAGAGAGACAAATACTGTAAATACAATCAAATATAAACAAAACATATCCCTATACTAATGATGAATACTACAAGGTTATGGAAGCTGATACAGAAGAAGTACTCAGAACGGACAAGAGTAGAGAGACGAATACTGTAAATACAATCAAATATAAACAAAACATATCCCTATACTAATGATCAATACTACAAGGTTATGGAAGCTGATACAGAAGAAGTACTCAGAACGGACAAGAGTAGAGAGACAAATACTGTAAATACAATCAAATATAAACAAAACATATCCCTATACTAATGATGAATACTACAAGGTTATGGAAGCTGATACAGAAGAAGTACTCAGAACGGACAAGAGTAGAGAGACAAATACTGTAAATACAATCAAATATAAACAAAACATATCCCTATACTAATGATGAATACTACAAGGTTATGGAAGCTGATACAGAAGAAGTACTCAGAACGGACAAGAGTAGAGAGACGAATACTGTAAATACAATCAAATATAAACAAAACATATCCCTATACTAATGATCAATACTACAAGGTTATGGAAGCTGATACAGAAGAAGTACTCAGAACGGACAAGAGTAGAGAGACAAATACTGTAAATACAATCAAATATAAACAAAACATATCCCTATACTAATGATGAATACTACAAGGTTATGGAAGCTGATACAGAAGAAGTACTCAGAACGGACAAGAGTAGAGAGACAAATACTGTAAATACAATCAAATATAAACAAAACATATCCCTACTAATGATGAATACTACAAGGTTATGGAAGCTGATACAGAAGAAGTACTCAGAACGGACAAGAGTAGAGAGACAAATACTGTAAATACAATCAAATATAAACAAAACATATCCCTATACTAATGATGAATACTACAAGGTTATGGAAGCTGATACAGAAGAAGTACTCAGAACGGACAAGAGTAGAGAGACAAATACTGTAAATACAATCAAATATAAACAAAACATATCCCTATACTAATGATGAATACTACAAGGTTATGGAAGCTGATACAGAAGAAGTACTCAGAACGGACAAGAGTAGAGAGACAAATACTGTAAATACAATCAAATATAAACAAAACATATCCCTATACTAATGATGAATACTACAAGGTTATGGAAGCTGATACAGAAGAAGTACTCAGAACGGACAAGAGTAGAGAGACAAATACTGTAAATACAATCAAATATAAACAAAACATATCCCTATACTAATGATGAATACTACAAGGTTATGGAAGCTGATACAGAAGAAGTACTCAGAACGGACAAGAGTAGAGAGACAAATACTGTAAATACAATCAAATATAAACAAAACATGTCCCTATACTAATCAAATCACAAAAACTACAGAAACTGGATACATGCCAAATTTATTAAAACACCCTCCTACAAATTAAAAATGACTATATTTAATGACTGTAAATTAACTTTAACCGAACACTAAATCCAGTTACATCATTACTTTCACGTACACCTTCAACTTATTTAATCCAACATATATTAAAATTAATAAAATTCGTTTGTAGCAGTATTATAACGACTCTCATAACTGGGAGTACTTTTAGTTACAGAGAATTAATAATAAGGACATTGCTCTGGTCTCAGGCGGGCTTTCCGTGATGGAAAAACCCACACACTGACAATGGGAATTAGTGACAGGAGAACAGTACGCAGAAGTTCTTCGATCGATTTAAATTGATTTTAAAAGACTGGATTAAATTTACATTTATTTTCTTTCAATTGTTTAGGAAAAACAATCAATTGCGATAAGTATCGTTTCAATATTCTCTTTAGTATATCGAGTTTTGATTAGTACCTTGTTATTTAAATATTATTTTTGTTAGTTGTAGGCTTAAACTGCTGATTACATTGTAATTAGCTAATCGATTTACAACCCCCTCTCCAACCCACACAAAAGACTAACACTGACGTCCTGCCACCTACCCGTATAAGTATGACGTTGACACCTCCTTCCCCCCCCTGATCGTACGACAGTAACGGCCCTCCCAGCCATTCACCATACACCTACAAACCATTCACCTACAATATTGAAGACCCTACCTATCACTTACATACCCAACAACTCACACAAAGTATAACGTTGATACCTTTTTGTTATCCACACACGTCTTCCAACAACTCACATGAGACCACTTTCTTATCCACACTCGTCCAAATTTGATATTACCCAACAACTCACATGAGACCTCTTTCTTATCCACACTCGTCCAAATTTGATGTTCCTCAACAACTCATAATAGATCTCTTTCTTATCCACACACATATAAAATTTATGTTCTCCCAACCACCCACATAAATACATCCACACTTGTAGATGTTTACGACTCCCTCTCCCACTTAAATATATCTAATAATTGTCAATTGGCTAAACACACTGAGCTAATAATAACAATTTGTATTACTTTCTCTGAGGTTAAAACATGCTTTTATACATCAAGTGTACGGTTCGTGTTTATTATTGTAATGATTTTTTCAATTTAAAATAGTTATTTATGACATTTAAAGTTTAAAATATTTAACTGTAAATATATATGCTCAATGTTGCTCAAATATCAACTTATGGTCCACTAAAATATTTCTTCGCCTATCAAATGACATTTGTTCAAGTGTTACGATCATTATTACGGACCGAAACCTTGAATTAAACAGCCCTGTTAAATAGTGATAGTTGGATTACAAACCGAAAAAGACGAAAAATATAACAAATAACCGAAATGTTAAAAAAGTACAGCAAAGAGCACCTGAGTTGCAAGTCACTGCCTGCCTTATTCCATTGACGTAAACCCTGATACATTGACGTCAGACCACGGCGCCAGAAACTCCCTGAACCAATCAAACGGAAATTGTCACCAACTAGATGCAAGTGTGCGCAGCTGACTATACAAACACAGTACGCGATGAGCGTGATATCCGATTGTTTTATAACGATGCGCATCTTATATTACTTACGTGACAATTTAAGTTGTAGCAATTTTTGTATTTTTGACACATGTATCTCGTAATCGGATAACGTGACTCTGGGAACACGCACATGTCCTTGAGGCACATGTCACCAATGTGTTTACTGACGTAACTCCCCCCTCCCCCATATTTACCTGGAGAGTTACGTGGTCGCTGACAACCTCAAAGCGGTTACGTCGATCGTTACTATTAATTTTGTTTTATTAACATTTTGTTTTCGAGAGTTTAGAAAACAAACAGGAATATCGTTGTCACGTTTCAGATTTAATATAGCTAATCCAATTTAAATCGTTTTATTTCTTTCCAGTATAAATTTATTTTTCTTCTTCTGAATGAATGAATGAACGTTTATTTCCATATTAAAAATACAAATATTGAAAAGCTTAAGAAAAGAGTTTACAAAAATATAAGCTTAGTCTATACAATATTAGGAAATAAAAAAAGTTTAAATTTGAACATGTATGTATTATATAATATATTTTCCATCCGTGGAATTTCCGAAACTCTCCAACTTGACTCATACGAAACGCAACAAACAAAACATGCTCAGGATTTGATTTCTGCCATACATAGACTACATAATATGTAGTATATAAAAATAATAAAAATTGTGATGGGTGAAAAAAGAAATTAGCGATGTTTTAACATGTCTAAAGAGAATGAGGACATGTCCCCCAAAATACTTCATATTACACTTTTATCACCAGTAAACAAAAATTTAGCATCATATAACGAATAAGCTTAATAATACGACTCTACGTGTTTAGGTGAGCGGCTTTTTCGTCAAAAAGTCGTCACTGAAAAGTATCGGTGAAAGTAAGTATTCAAGAAATGTTTCGTAAGACCTTAATTACAACCATTGCCTATACAATACGAATATGGTTTCCGCTTGATGGGCAAAGTGGCGTACATTTTCAAATGTTATGATAATTTCATGTAGACCGTGTTAATAAACATTGCAAAATAATACAAATATAACAAAACAAACAGCTAATAGAAAATTAAAGGCAATACAATCCATGGTTAGATTTTAATAAAATACAAAAGGAAGATATTCCTTAAAAATGTTTTTATTTTACTACGTACTTTGATAGTTTTATATAAATATATTTTGATAAAGACACATAACTAAAACGATTTTTTACATACGTTAGAAGACTTGTAACGTAGAATACAGTTAGATGTATGTATCCTAAGGTGTTTTTCTAGCTTATTTGTTGAATTGTTTAGACTATTAAGTAGTTTAAGAAAAAATAGTTGGCACACATGGTGCTTATTGGCAGATGGATAGATACAAAAGGTTATCTATGAATTAACTAAACAAACAAATCCCATTAGCTTCATGGCCCGTCTATTGTTGCCGTAAGAAACATCACCGTATGATAAATCAACGTTCACTGCGGATAAGTATACAACAGTTAATCCCAAATAGCTTTATCGAATATTTATACATAATAAAGATCGAAAGAAAGAGAATAAAAATATAACTGCAGGATGCGTAGCATTAAAAAGGGATATTAATTTATATAAAATGTACTAATGAAATCACACTTTACGTAGTAGCAGAATTAGGGTTATAGAAATTATTTTATGACAACGCACGTAATTTATTTAGCAATAATTTTGAATGCTTTTTAAACAGGCCACCTACACCTACCTTATTTAATCGATCTATCTACATAGAGTATATATAAAATTAAACTTCCGTATGTTTGTGTACACAAAACTCGAAAAGTATTTAATAGATTCAAATGTTCTGTTTGCAGGTGAACGGGTCATCTCTAAACTGTCAACCACATAGTTCGTCACTCTGGATGGCAAACCTTTAGTTATAGGCAGTTGTCTAAGAGTCCTTGGAGTCACTTTGGACTCCAATCTTGATTTTACGAACCATTTAAAGTCTATATGTAAAAGCGTCGTGGTCAAGCTGAAAACTCTATATAGATGTGTAAAAATATTGCCAGTGTCTGCTAAGTTAGAGATTGTCCACTCAACAATTTTTCCTACTATATATTATGCTCTTCGATCTTTTACTCGCTGTCTGTCCCAGGAAAATTTAATGGTTCTCACTAGACTGTAGAATAGAGCTCTGAGATTTGTTTACAGTCTAAAAATATTTGATCACATTACTGAATTTAGGTTAAGCTCTAAGGTCCTATCAATTAAAGGTTGCTGTGACTTGCAGACTGTTTAACTTATCTACAAAGTTCTTCAGACTGGCAAGCCTAAATATTTCAGGCAAAAGCTTACTTTCAGGCATAAAATAAACACCCGAAGTACTCGACAGGACAGCCTACTTCATTTGCCAAAGGTCAGTCTAGAAATTGGCAAAAAAGCTTTTAGGTACTTTGGACCGGAAATATATAATATTTTGCCCCCTGCTTAGAAAAGTCTTAGTTACCATTTATTTAAAAGTCATATCAAAGAGATTGTCATATAATTTTATTCGTTTTTAATTTAGAATAATGTTTATTTACCTGTATGCTATGCCAAGAGTTGCCTTGTAAATCAGAGTATTGTATCTTTGAAGAACGCTTGCAAAATAAAGACGTTATTTATTTATTCACTTGAAATGTTTACGAAACATTTCATTTACAAGAAAGAGTGTTTTATGTAATCAATACCTAACACTGTAAACGGGAACATGACATTTCAACCCTATGCCGACCTACCAACATTTTATTAATGAAAGTAAATAATGTCAGTGATGAAAAAGTGTACTGTAAATATATCAAAATAAAATCCTGAAATTTATTACTGTGACGATACGGTTTAGTGGCTTTATTTCAGATAAAATAAAGAAAACATTTAACCTTTACTTTTTATTATCTAAAGTCAAAAATGAACTTTATATCAGCAAAGCATGGCCGGTTTAGCTGGTATATCATATTTTGAAACAATTAGGAATAACTGTATGTTAACATGTTTGTTCGATGATTTAAAATCGATGTTAATCATCAAAAAATCCAATAAACTATATGTTTATTTGTGAGGCCTTTCGATTACAAAGTAATCATTATCAAACACTCATATCAATATACATTTAACTATAACAATTTGTTGAAATAAATAAAAAATAAAATCAAATATATGTTGCATAGAAATAAACACAAAAATGTGGCTAAATTAGATTTTAAATTATTAAATAAATAAATGCTTTATTGACACAATTGAAAATTTCATAGTTTTCTGTGTAATTCATAAATTAATCTAGTAGTATTATTATTTATCTATAAACATAGTAAAATATTAAATAAACCTATTACAATAACAAGTGACCCTTAAGAGGCTCCCGAAAGCCCTAGAAAGCTCTCCCAATCAAGTGTTTCCTTTGATATTTTTAAAACAAGTTTAACTTTTTTTCATTTGTTGAATCTGAATTGGGAATGCATGAAACATTTTTGGGAAAAGGAAAAATGGAGTTCCTGAAGATATTCAATCTGTGTTTTTCTTAAATTAAATTGCTTTTGAAACGTGTGTTTGTGATCATGATTTGCAGAGGAGAAAATGTGCTTATTGAGGAAAACATAAACTGCAGAATGATAAATGAGAAGGGAAGGTAATGTGAGAATTCAATTTGATCGGAATCGTTCTGCACAGCTATCCTCGGGTATCATCCCCCAGACGACTCTCAGAGCTCCCTCAGCAGAACAAAAACCCTGCTCAGGAGGGAGGCCTTACAAAAGCCCCAAAAGATCAAGTCGTATCTCAGCCGGGACTCAAACAAGCCGTGATAACCCAGCGTAAGAACATCTTTAGAAGCAAACGATGAAGGCATATCAAAGCGAAAACAGCAGAGTAAAGTAACTTACATAGAAATTGTAAGTGACAATTCCACTGTAAATCAGAGTCAATGTGAATACCTAAGAACTTAGTAGCCAGATTACAGTTGGCCATCTGGTCATAAATAAAATACTGTACAAGTTTGGAACGTTGTGAGATGTTTGGGAGTGTAACTCTAATACTGATGTTTTTTTAAATACAAACTCTGTTGGCCTCAAAATATTTGGAAAGATAAGGAGTAATATGGCTAAATTGTTCGGATAAAAAAAAAATAATTAGCATTATGAAGTATGATACTCGTATCTGCAAATAGAGATAATGTAGGTACGAGTATGTTTTCACTATTACTTCGTTGATATAAATAAGAAAGAAAAGGGGTCATAGAATTGACCCCTGAGGCACACCAGACATGACCAAAGAAAAGTTGGAAAGTTGAGGAAATAAAAGGAGGATGTTATATTGGTGGTGGTACATTTTTGAATAATTTTTCTACATATTCATCAATTTGTTTCATATGCGTCAAGATACTGCCAATTTTTATTAGTATTTCAAAGAATGAAAAACTGTGGCCTGTTTCTACGGCATGTTTAGCCACTGGTGATTTTTCAATTTGTTCGTATTTTTCTTCTTGTTTGACCAATATATAAATGTTTAACACTGATCACAGTTAATTTTATAAATTTGTTTTCTTTAAAATTTTAGATTTAGGATTTCCTGATTTGTTTGTTTCTTTTTAATTATTATTTTGATTTGAACATTTAGTTTGAAATGTGTACGTTTAGAAAATATTTTATTTACTCGGTTGGATATAGATGTAAATTTAAATTGTTTCCACTCATAATTTTTCTTTTCTTTCTCTATTCTTTTTTATAGTTTCTTCTTTTTGTTAGATTTCTTTTTCATTAAATGTTCGATAAATTAAATTTAGTATCCATTTATCTTGCTATTTTATTCAATTTTGTCGACATGTTTTTTGTAATTTATTTCTGACGATGGAGTAATTACATAGATTACTAGGTAATATATATGAGTAATTAGAAGACTAAGAACTAATTAATTGAATGCAGCCATTTTCTGATTTAGAGGATGAAAGGAATCAATCGTAATAAATTTGTTGCTTTGGGTAGGTTTCCGATATATAACAAAAGCTATTTTTCGTCTACTCTTTTTTTTTTTTTGTTATTAAAAAATCAAGAAAGGGGAGAGAATGATTATTTCTAGTTATTCTTAATACTGTATTTGTATATTTGTAATGTTTGAATACTTATTTGAAATGAACCTTATAGACCGGTAGAGATTCAACAGTGTTGGTCCAGTCAGCCGTGCTGGACCACCGGAAGACTGCCACTGGCCGGTGGGCGGTGTTTGTATACAGCGTGGCGGGCTAGCCTCGACCCACATCTCCGGTGACCTAAACTGGCGTCGCTCCTTTTGTGTCTGCCGACGTAATGTCGTCACCATCGTCTATAAATATTAGCCTCGCGCACACTAACGAGGGTCCGGGTACTATCACTGCCATATTTAGACGGTATTCCTTGTCTGGTGAGCACAGCATCACAGCAATAACAGAGATATAGTCACCGCTGGAAAACCGACAGACCTACATACAGTTAGCGTAAACATATATACACAGAGAAGAAAGAAACAGAGGTCATATCCAATAGTGCGCTGAATGTTTGTCAAATTAGTGTGTTCTTATGTGAATGTGAATGTTTTTATTCTCCAGTTTGTCATGCGATGACAGGGCCAGCACCTCAAGTCCCTCCCATAACCCCCCCCCCCCCATATTCGTATACTTAGCAACTATTAATATATATATATATATATATATATATATATATATATATATACATTAATTGTAATCTATTTATAACTAACTAACAATGAGGCTTTCACTGCGGCCATAAGGAAGCGACCGCTGTTTATTTTTTTCCTATAGACCTATATAGTAAACATGGACCTACAAACTTACCTTCAGTGGGATAAAATGATTTTCTATTTCTCTAGTAAGCATTATGTGGTACTTCGGCGGCTGGGGTTGATTGTCGCAACTCGAGCATGCCCACTACGATACATAATCCCTCTCGATTCGAAAAATCACACTCTACGAAGCCCCATCACACTTCCAGAAAGAGTTACGTATCGCTCAAAAATTAATTTTAACCATAGAAGAAGCTGTTGAATTATACAAAGTGTTTCAACTCGTAAGAAATGATACGCAATATAAAGATCGCAAAAAGTCGTTTGTTTTGTCCACTAGTACATTGGTCTCATTAGTTCAATCAACACTCGGTCACGAGCTGTTGATTGAACATTATAAGGTTCAAGGTTCGACGCAGTATTGGGAATTCCCCACTGAATCATATCGGCGTCACATTTATGTGTACATAGTTTGTATTTGGTCCATAAAACCTATGTACTACATTAAATAACATACGTAGTTGCGCCTGACATACAGTGTGTTCTGACATCACGAAACTATAAAATATGTTTATAGTTCCACGGCAAACACAAAATACCTTCAATAAGTATTCAGATAGTATGTTTATAATAACCTGATTATGTTATTGTATACATATAATTTATTGTATACAAATTACCAAAACACCACTGTACGTGTAGGGGTGGGCATGTGGGCCAACACCACTGTACGTGTAGGAGTGGGCAGGTGGGCCAACACCAATACACGTGTAGGGGTGGGCAGGTGGACCAACACAACTGTACGTGTAGGGGTGGGCAGGTGGACCAACACAACTGTACGTGTAGGGGTAGGCAGGTGGGCCAACACCATTGTACGTGTAGGGGTTGGCAGGTGGACCAACACTATTGTACGTGTAGGGGTGGGCAGGTGGACCAAAACAACTGTACGTGTAGGGGTAGGCAGGTGGGCCAACACCACTGTACTTGTAGGGATGGGCAGGTGGGCCAACACCACTGTACGTGTAGGGGTGGGCAGGTGGACCAACACCACTGTACGTGTAGGGGTAGGCAGGTGGCCCAACACCACTGTACTTGTAGGGATGGGCAGGTGGGCCAACACCACTGTACGTGTAGGAGTGGGCAGGTGGACCAACACCACTGTACGTGTAGGGGTAGGCAGGTGGCCCAACACCATTGTACGTGTAGGGGTAGGCAGGTGGACCAACACCATTGTACGTGTAGGGGTAAGCAGGTGGGCCAATACCACTGTACGTGTAGGGGTGGGCGGGTGTGTCAACACCACTGTACGTGTAGGGGTGGGTGGGTGAATCAACACCATTGTACGTGTAGGGTTGGGCGTGTAGGTCAACACCACTGTACATGTAGGGGTGGGCGGGTAGGTCATGTAGGTATACACTGTACGTGTAGGGGTAGGCAGGTGGACCAACACCATTGTACGTGTAGGGGTAGGCAGGTGGTCCAACACCATTGTAGGCTACGTGTAGGGGTAGGCAGGTGGGCCAACACCACTGTACATGTAGGGGTGGGCGGGTAGGTCATGTAGGTATACACTGTACGTGTAGGGGTAGGCAGGTGGACCAACACCATTGTACGTGTAGGGGTAGGCAGGTGGTCCAACACCATTGTAGGCTACGTGTAGGGGTAGGCAGGTGGGCCAATACCACTGTACGTGTAGGGGTGGGCGGGTGTGTCCATACCACTGTACGTGTAGGGGTGGGCAGGTGGGTCAACACCACTGTACGTGTAGGGGTGGGTGGGTGAATCAACACCACTGTACATGTAGGGGTGGGCGGGTAGGTCATGTAGGTATACACTGTACGTGTATACATTGTCTTATTTTAAGAAAGCTTGTAGAAAACACGATCACGTTATGATAACAATGTGTTACTGTTTATATAATGTTGACCGTATAGGATTAGGTTTGAGTGGTTTAAAAATTGCGTAAGAAGGTTGCGTAAAATATCACCCGAACTGGTGGTGAAGGGTTGTGAGAGAGTAAGCAAGTCCTGTTTGGCAGATTGTAATAGAATACTGCCACTGGATTCTTTTTGGTGATGGGAGGGCCACCAAAAATCACACGAAGAGATGGTCAGATCAGAAGCAGAGTGTCCAAAAGGCAAACTGGAATACCACCCGTGGGACAGACTGTCTGTGGGCCATTTTGTCCGCTGAGTGTAAAATAATGTCAAGGATGGTTCGGTTTATCTTTCCGTCAATAGACGAACTGGGTCACATTGTGGATTGGTAATGGTTGTCAGTAGGTAAATTTGTCTGAAGTGTGAAAAATTCAAAGTCGGTACAGTTTGTCCTTACGTGAAGGGCCACTTCAATAGTCCTCAGTTTGTTAGTATGACTGTAATGTATTTTAAAACTAGATCTGAGGCCAGTTTTAAAGCTGAATGAATATTGTAATCATTTGTATGCTATTTAGTACTTCAGATATTTCCATACATTAAGTTTGTGTTGTAATGATGCACACCGGCCGGTAATATAAACAGGGTAAAAAAGATCGAAAGGCAGCATATAATGCCAAGCAGATATTAACGTTCTTCAAAAGATGTAAATTGGTTACAGCCAGTTTTTGTTTTCCTAGTAGAGACAACTTGGACTAAATTCTGAAATGGTTTGGTTTGTCTTTTGCCCAATTTTTCCTAAAGCGGGTTCCAATATAATCGAGGTTGTCGACGGGCAAACAGGACAACAATTATAAGTGGTCCATTTTGTATTTTTTCCCTTTGTCTATGGCGGATTTTAAAAGGTGATTCATTTTGTCTTTTACCCACTATATCCACATCCCTCATAAACATCATGTGGATGGATGGAGGGAGAACAACACATGACATTGTGTGGAAGTACACTACAAAGAGTATCAATGTTTTAGCATATTTACTTTTAATCGGTTGCCTATTCACGTGCTGTTTCTGCCTTTTAAAAAAATCTCTACCACCTTTGAGGTTAAATTGTAGAGAGGACTTTGCAGCCATGAATAACTTGCCATAATAGTGTTTCTACTTTTTGGATATTCTATATCTAAATTATATATGAAACAGAGGTAACGTTATATAGAAAGTTGACAATTTTCAAATTTTCACGGTTATCACTGGGCTGGAATGATATACATAATGAATCTTTAACTAGTCATAGAACATGAAAATTCAATACAATAGATACATCAAATCTAAATACGTAACAAATTAAATATAACCAGCAAAAATTAATACGAATCACAAATTCTAACCGGCTTTGGAATAAAACAAATAAATATTTTATTGGGATTTGTCAAACGAACAATAATTACAATTACACGTTCACTGTCAAAATGCGAGTGTACGCACGTCATAGTTCCTATGTACGTACGTACCTAAACTACTGTGGAAACAGGAACAATAGACAACAAATCTCAAAACCAAATATAAGGTCAAACTGGATTTGTTGCTAAAAAAGAAAGGTCGTTTCCTCGTAGTTCAAAACGAGTCTGACGTCATCAAGTTGACATTATCATACACGCTATACATTTATAGATTATTGCAGTGCGACGACCTTGACGTCACTGATTACAGAATAGTTTTTTACGTTTTTACACTGATTATACGTTACACTTATAGCTACGCCTACATCCATATCGCTAAGAGGGCGTCAAAGGTAATAGTCCGCTTAACGGTTGCCATCGGCGAGGAGGAAGTCTAGGGTGTCCACGCTGGGAGGTGGTACGAGTTTGGATGTTGTCATTAGAGAGGGAGAGAGAGGACTGAAAATCGGACTTGTCAGTAAGTAAAAATTCAGACAAATACCAATAAATACAAATCTATAAGAAGCGAAAAGCCAATTTTAAAAAGTCTGACTACTTTTTTTTCTAATTTTGCTATCTTGGTGCGGCCGCCGTTATATTGAGATTATTGCGTGTCAGCCTAGAGTAAGACAGAGAATTCAGAGAGGGATTCGCGGCCGCCTAGAGAGAGAGGATGGATTACAAATTGCTATGAGAGTGAGAGAGAAAGGAAAGGACAAGGGCATTGAAGGGGGAGAGGGGTACGTGACAGAAATTCTCAACCAGCGCTGCATATCGGCAGCCGCGCTAAGTTCGTTTCAACTGCTACATGAAGTCTGAAATTTACCTATCTCTTTTCGCTTCTTATAAATCTGTATTTTTTATTAATACTACCCACAAGGTTCGGATTCCACTGTATGCTGTAGGTTCCTTACTTGCCATGGTTTTTAAGAACTCAGAACTCAAATATCTTTATTTTTTACATTAATACATTGTACTATAGCGTAATAAATGTATTCAGAGTACATTCTACATTGTAACATTCCTTACAGCTGTATAACTACATAGTTTTAGTAAACGAAACATAATCTTTAACACTGTAGAAAGCTTCTTTCTGCAGTATTTTCATGACCCCCTTCCAAACAAAACACGATCTTTTTCAACTTTCAGCGATGGTGGGAGTAAATTGAATAGGGTAACGCCATTGTATAGTAGGTGATTTTTTAAAAACTTGTTCTGTGGCGTGGAATTTTTAAATTGTTATTTTCTCTAAGTGAATAACACGTTCTATTATTTAACTCTATATCTTGAAATAAATTAAAATTTTTATGAACAAAAACAAGGACTGCATGAATATAAATACAAGGAAAAGTTAAAATTTTATTGTTTATAAAGAGAGATCTGCATGAAGAAGTAGACGGTTTTTTAAAAATTACTCTAACTGCACGTTTTTGTTGTTTAAATAAAAATGTTGTTCTTTCATTCTCATGACCCCACAAGGAAACGGTGTTTTGAAGAAATGGATAAATTACATCATAATAGGAAGCTAAAAGAACGTCTAAATTAGCAATTTTCGAAAGGCTCTTTAAAATGTAAATTCCTGTACTGATCTTCTTACACACGGTATCAATGTGAATGTCAAACTTTAAACTCTCGTTAATGTTATATGAAATGACATATATTTATAATTCATATAAATATAAATGTTATATGAATCAGCTGACCTCAGTTAGTAACGAAGATTAACTAAGGTCTTTGTTGTTTGAAGATAAGTTTAATTATAAATAAATATGAATACATCGTTAAAATGTTGAACGTGCAATACAACTATACAGTACTATATTTCTTAAAATTAAACAACTTATAGTTCTCTAGTGCGTTTTAAGGTTTATTTTCACTATAATTATAGTGCTTAGCGTCTTGAACGCACTAATTAAGGTAGATTTTAATGATCATTTCACAGTTCTTATAACTGTCATTATCAACAAAATATTTTAAAAAAACACATGGTCTATCACAAGTATGACAGTATTTTACATAATACAGTAATCTGTCACTCGAGAAATTAAAGTTTGTCGTTGTAAAAGTCTCTGTTGCTACTCCAAATAAAATATTGAAACTTAATTCTTAAATAATTAGTATAGACACTGTCTACAAATCTAATTTGTCCACAAAGTGTTTACTACCGGATTTATTGAAACTCTGTATGGACCTTCAAAGTTATCTAACAGGAGTTAAAAATTGTCAACCCAATGTCAACTTTAAACCTAGCAAGTGACAAGAGGTACGTTATCTCACCTCTACACATAAATGTGAAGGTTCTCCCATGAGTATTTTATATATTTTCATTTCACCCAAACACACCGTTTAACTGCAAATTGCACAAGGCATTCGAAAATCTGACCATACACGGACAGAGGTCCTTGCATAGAGAATTATAAAGAGGAATTAATTATTTAACAAAAGAAATTCGAAAAAAGTTTACTCGGGAAACAATTTCAAACAAGCTCCTCATAATCCAAAAACTCAGAAAAAAGAACAGAAAAAACAAATGTACAAGGTGAGTTATTTATGAGGACTATTCATCCGTCATTAAGTAATAAATAACATTTTCCAAAGGTAAACAAATCTGTTGGACTATAATTTAGGTTAGGTTAGTTAAGAAGATTCGCTGTCGATTATTTATTAACTAAACGACAAAATTAAACACATTGAACTTATGTAACATTCAGTCTGTTAGTCGATGAAGGGTATTCATACACGATCCAATTAATTATAATTGTGATACGAATTTTCTAGAATGAATATTTTTTTGGGAAAATACAGAAAGGATTTTCGTAGGATTACCTAACACACTAATGGATACTGCCTCGTTAACAGCTGATATATTGCTTACAAACACAAATAAGCGTACCTTACCACGACGACGTAACAGACGAACAGAAGAAATGTCGCAATCATTTCTACGTACTATAGTAATGAATACAAGTGCATATCTAATTGAAAGGCAGGAGGGGTCGTAGCCCACTATCTACATTGAAATGCAGGATGGGTCGTAGCCCACTAATCTACACTGAAAGGCAGAGGGGTCGTAGCCCACTAACCTACATTGAAAGGCAGGAGGGGTCGTAGCCCACTAATCTACATTGAAAGGCAGAGGGGCCGTAGCCCACTAATCTACATTGAAAGGCAGGAGGGGTCGTAGCCCACTAATCTACATTGAAAGGCAAGAGGGGTCGTAGCCCACTAATCTACATTGAAAGGCAGAGGGGCCGTAGCACACTAATATACATTGAAAGGCAGGAGGGGCCGTAGCCCACTAATCTACATTGAAAGGCAGGAGGGGCCGTAGCCCACTAATCTACATTGAAAGGCAGAAGGGGTCGTAGCCCACTAATCTACATTGAAAGGCAGAAGGGATCGTAGCCCACTAATCTACATTGAAAGGCAGGAGGGATCGTATCCCACTAATCTACATTGAAAGGCAGAAGGGGTCGTAGCCCACTAATCTACATTGAAGGCGGAAGGGGTTCTAGACCACACCGCTGATCTACATTAAAAATCAGGAGGAGCCGTAGCCCACTAATTAACATTGAATGGCAGGAGAGTTCATTTCTCACTAATTATATTGAAAGGCGGGAGGGATTCTAGACTACACCGCTGATCTACATTGAAGGGCGGGAGGGGTTCTAGACTAAACCGCAGATATACATTGAAAGGCAGAAAAGGTATTATCCCACTAATTATATTGAAAGGCGGAAGGGGTTCTAGACTACACCGCTGATCTACATTAAAAGGCAGGAGAGGTCTTATCCCACTAATTATATTGAAAGGCGGAAGGGGTTTTAGTCTACACCACCGATCTACATTTAAAGGCAGGAGAGGTCTTATCCTATTAATTATATTGAAAGGCGGGAGGGGTTCTAGACTCTATCACTGATCTACATTGAAAGCAGTCTAAAGCAGGAGAGATGTAGTCCACAAATGAAAGGCAAGATGGGTCATAGCCCACTTATCTTCATTGAAAGATAGATGTCAAAACCCAATAATCTACTGTATACTGAATGACAGAAGAGGTCATATCCCACTAATCTACTTCGAAAGACAGAACAGGTCATACATAGCCCACACCTACATTGACTGGCAGTTAAGGATATAGCCAGTTAATCTACACTGAAAGGCAGTTTCACTTCGTGTTTCCAACGAATGGAGTGGGTGCCATCGCTTACCAGTTCCGGAGCGGTGATAACAGAGATAAGTGTACCCAGAAGTACCAACCAGTGCAGTCTCCGTGCGTCAAACGTCCCCGCCTATCAAATCCTTGGGGAAAGGCCAGGATGACAGGAGATAAGAGTTTGACAGAAACAGTACTTCCTGTCCGACTACCACCAGTTGGCGGTGCCAAGTGTAGATCTGTGTCTAGCCGATAGCAACAGATTGCTGTGCCGTAACAAAGTCAACGAGAAAAGAATCTACTAATTATCAACAACGTGTAAGAAACAAAATAAATTCAATAATGCGAATCATACACTAATTAGTTAAATAAAAAAGGTCAGTAATTGAGAGAAATAAGAGTATACGTTGAACATTATTTTAGCTGTTGAGGGCGACTCTTTGTTCAATGGCTACAATGTTAGGTGATTGTAGTCCAAACTAAATTATAAACACACATTAGCGAAGCTTAGGCCCCTTTCTACGTGAGCGACGCGACAAGAGCAGCAAAATATCAAACCAATGTTAATGAATCAGAGCGTCCGTAGTGGACGACAGGAGCAACATTTGCGTGCGTTGCGTTTCCAGCTTATTTTGTAGCTCCATTCGAGTTTGTATCTTGCTGCTGCTGTCGCTGGTGTGGCTGATGTCGCCCGCAAAATTCAAGTAGGACATCAGCGTTTACAGCGACAGTGACTGATTGTTGCGTTCAGAGTCTACATGTTGGTATACATATGTGCACTAAATGTTAAGTTTCTATCTTAAATAGTTTTTGAGTAATGAAATATTTTGTAAAAAACATACAAAGCCAGACAGACTGAAAACTAGTGACTATAGACCCATTTTTATATTGTGAAAGATGTTTATCTCGACCTAAGGAACAATCTTTGATGAAACGTTTCAGAGAGTTCCTGGGAACCCTGTATATATACGTTTATAAATATACACTGAAACAATACAAGCGAAGCGTTATACCTACGGGATGCCTCCATTGAATCCAATGTAACCTGTAGCGGATGGATGCGCTTCTTGCGTGACGTCACGAATCCAGCCTTCGGCCTATGCATTTAGCGTGGCCTTGATTAAAACCCGTGATACATTATTATTATTTTAGCTGTTGACATGAAGAAAAATGGAAAAGTTTAAGGGACGCATTTAGCGAGAATATAAAAAAATACCAACTCCCAAATCTGGGGATCCAGCTTCTTCCGCTCCAGTCTGTTCAGGAAAATTGCCCCATTTTTATGCTATGCTTTTTGTTAAAGACATGGCTGAGCCTAGATTAACTAGCTCAAATTTGGAGACTTTAGAAGTTCCGGGTACTGGCGTAATCGTCTATAAAGATGATTGAACTCGCCATACAACGGTCTTTCTTTAAAAACCACGTTCTTTTCACATCTATCGGTCGCATTTATTTACAAATACGCGTACCCCAACACTGAACTATCCAGAAGCATCAGCTTCTGTCTTTTTTCTTGGGAGATCATAGTGAAACTCCAAAGCAATCGATGTCGCCCGCAATGCCAATCCACGTGGGAAGCAAAAATCTACCAAATATGGACGCTCCCAGCGTGCCGCTGGAAACGCTTTTGTCGTTCTTGTCGCGTCGTTCCTGTCGCCCACGTAGGAAGGGGCCTACTCTTGATAAAAATGCTAGCTGTTCGACGCTAGCGATCCTAGTAATGGTCATATCTCAGAGCTATGGCACCTATCCGCGCCAGTTTGCTATACCACCACTAGGATCGCTAGCATTGCTCGCTTAGCAAGTAAAACGGCTGCGCTTCGCTACCGTATGTTAATATTATACTGTGGTAATTCACAGGCTACCTATAAATGTAGGCCCTATCAGTACCTACCATGGAGGGAATCACAGAGAAGGCCTATATACTTTGTGATTTAACTATACAAAGATATCACATAGCGTTATGGTTCCAACATTCTTAGTGTACTGCAGTCATCAGCCATATGGACTGCTAATGAGTGTGGATTATTAACGGTGTAGTCTTTGTTACCAACTAAGGTCATAACGCGTTTATTAAAGTTCAGGCGGGACTTTGTAGTCGTAACTTACCAATTACTGTAAACATTTTTGTTTTGTATCAATAAAGACATTTATCATTTCATTACTAGTAATATCATTCCTAGTTTGTAATCAGAGCTACTAAGAGACTTATGATTTGCAATGGAATCCGAACCACGCAATATTCACAATAGTCAAATCTTTCTCCTGGACAACTTGAAACTTGGCCCACCACGCCACAGATAAGTGTATATTTACATATAAATGATATTTGAAACAATAAATCCAGACTTCTCCAGAAGCCGATTGTAACCATTAAGAGTTCGTTGTACCGGCATTGAAATGACTGTGGTGATAACCTATGATATCTAAAGTACTTTAGCTAGGTTACAGCTTTTAGAGCCGGCTTTAATTGTTTCCATTCATACAAAATGACTATATTTGTGAAATGGACTGTAATTAGAGTTTTATTATAAAATCCTCAATATTACACCCAACTAATTGATTTCTAAAACTACATCTATTGTTTGTGGAGTCACTAATTTATGAGTTGCTGATATCAATTTTCTCTTGTTTTGGTTCTCTATCAGGCAATTCCAATATTGCATAATGTGTGGTTAACAAAACGTCAGTGGTATTAATTTTTGTTTATTATTATTTTTCTTGCTTTTTTATATCGCTAATATTTAAAACTGTTACTTATAAAATTTTTGTCAACACTGGACTATCCCTTTAAGACTCCCCAAAGATCTCAAGGGGGTTCGTACAGATCTGTGGGAAGTCGTTAATTTACGTAAAATAAATATATACTTTTGTGATATTCCATTTATGATACGCCATACTTAAAAGAGGGCTCTAAAGGGAAAGAAAATATAGAAGTCATGCGACACTAGCGATAGAAGTTGGAACTACGTCCAGTTTAATCCGCCGGACGAAGTGCAATATAGTCCCAAGAATCATTTCCTGTATAGTAGGTTTTCGTAGTATTTTCAACCGGAAACCCCAATTACCCCTTCCGTCTGCCTTCTCCTCAGGTGGGGCTACACGCCCGACCTTCTCTGTCTGAATGTATGTTGAGCGGAAAGGCCAATTCTTTTCAACAATTGTCAATTTTCCAGTCAGTATCGGTTTTGCTGCTGTATTTTATTTCTTAATATTTTTTATGTCATTTTGTTTTTATAAAAAATAGTAATATTTGTTTAGAAAAGTAGACTTTTTACAGCGAAATCAATTTATTCACTGATCAAATTGAGGGGTCTATTAAAATATTGAATTTCTACTTGAAACGTTTTCCAAAATCATAATTATTGTTCAAATCTTGTTATTCTCAAAACGGTTAAAATTTAACATAGTTAGGCATAGGCTTACCATACTTATATTCTACAATTGCAGAGTTTGATTTATAAACATAAAGATACGCTTTACTAAAAACTAAGTAAATTACGTTACAAAGAATGGTTTTTGTAAATATTTCTTAAAGCTCTTGGATTGTGATCTAAATATTGGTTTTTATGTGGTTAAATATTTAATAAAAGGCATTAATTTGCAAATAAATTTCTATTTCGTATCTTTTTATGTTCAGTTGAAGATTAAAACAAAATAATATTAAATGAACGCCACAACAATTCTCAACATACGCTTAAAGCATTAAAGGATACGCTTTACTGAAAACTAATAAATCACGTTAAAAAGTAATGGTAAAAAATACCAACTGTCTATTTATTTTACGTTTTATAGTTTTGTACGGTTTATTAAATATTTTTAATAAAATAAAAAAATGATTTCACATAAACTATCATAGTTTTATGGCAATTGCAACAAAACACGCTAATTTCCAAACATTAAAAAATAATTGAAATGTAGCCACTTTTTTATTTGCTTCTGAAGTATGCTGAATGAATTACTACAATACATGAAAATAACACTACGTGGACAGTTTGGTTTCAAAAAGCAAACATTTTGTTACAACAATTAATATTTTCGCGGACAGAGACGAAAACCGAAGCGAACCGTATGAATGATATCAATTATAATTAAAATAATATATTATAATCTTGCTAAATTTTCCCATTGCCATGAGAAAAGCAATTATTTTATTTCGACAACGGTTCTTACACAATTACTTTTAAAAAATTTTAGTTTTACTGATAAATATTTCACAGTATTTTTAGGAGTGATTAATTTAATATGATTCGATTAGGCCTATATAAGTTACTAAATATAACCTTTTTTTTTTTAAACACGACTGTTAAAAATAACCAACAATCAAAACAGAGAAACCAACAGAGATATTCCTAGTAAATATAAAAAAAATGCTTGAACAATTTATTGATAATAAATAATTACATTTGCCAGAGTATTATAATATACAGATACATGAGTTAGTTGAGTATGTCGCAATTTTATAAAGTCACTATTACATTTGAGTAATAGATCTTTTAAGAACAGTTACATACATTCAAAACGTGACCAACATGGGTTGTACCAGTTATTACCTTGGGTACCACCCGTGATTAACTTGGGTAGTATCTGTGATTATTTTGCGTAGAACCCATGTCAACTTGGGTAGTACCTGTGATCCTTGGGTAGCACCCATGGTCAACTTGAGTAGCCACCCGTAATTACCTCGATTATAAAACGTGGTTAACATGGCTAGCCCACTCGTTACTACCTTGAGTTGGACGCGTGGTCAATGTGTGGGATTGTCTTTGGTAGCAGCCATGGTCAACTTAGATAGTACTTGTGATTTTTTTGGGTAGGATAGGATCTGTGGTGGACAGGACTTGGGAAGTCACCTGTGATTACCTTGAGTAGACCCTGTGGTCAACTTAGGACCTTTAATTATCTTAACAGTGGTTAATATGGGCAGTACCTGTGATTACTTTAGGTAGGACCGATAGTGAACTTGGTAGTGCCTGTGATTACCTTGGTTAAACCCTGTGATCAACGTGAGTAGCCTTACCTGATTGCCTTGGGTAGCCCCGGTGGTCAACGTGAGTACTACCTGTGATTATCTTTGGTAGGACCCGTGGTCAACTTAGATAGTACCTGTGATTATTTTGGGTAGCACTCGTGGTCAATTTAGGTAGCCACCCGTAATACTAGTAATCATTTTGAGTAGTACCTGTGATTGACTTGGGTAGCTCCCATGATGAACATGGGTAGTACCTGTGATTACCTTGGGTAGTACTCTTGGTCCTCTATGGTAATATCTCTGATTACCTTGGGTAGCACCACCATTGATCATTTTGCTTATTATATGTGATTTGGGTAGCTCCCATTGTCAACTTGGATAGAATCTGTGATTACCTTCAGTATAACCCGTCGTCAACTTGGTTACTATCTGTGATTAACCTTGGGCAGCACCCTTGGTTAACTTGGGTGATAACTGTAATTACCTTGTGTATCACCAGTGATCATTTTGGATAATATCTGTCATTACCTTGGGTAGCTTCCATGGTCAACTTCGATAGCATCTGTGATTTCCTTTGGTAACACCCATGATCAACTTGGGTAGTCACACCTCATTACCTTGGGTAGTACTCGTGGTCAACTTAGATAGTGCCTGTGATTACTTTGGGTAGGATCCATTGTGACTTGGGAAGCCACTCATGATTACCTTGAGTAGAGCCTGTAGTCAACTTAGGTAGGACCTATAATTATTTTAGGTAAAACATGCGGTCAATTTGGGTAGCCACCCATAATTACGATGGTGAACTTGGTTAGTGCCTGTGATTACCTTGGGTAGGACCCATGGTCAACTTGAGTAGCCACCCCTTATTACATTGGCTAGCACTAGTTGTCAACTGGAGTAACCACTAGGGGAGAAACCGTAATTAATTTGAGTAGCCACGCCTAATTATCTTGGGTAGTATCTGTAGTCAACTTGGGTATTATCAGCCATTACTTTGAGTAGCACCAGTGCTACAAGATAACAAGTGTGATTATTTTGGGTAGCACCCATGGTCAACTCGGATAGTACCTGTGATTAATTTGCGTAGGACCCATGGTCAACTTGAGAAGACACCCGTGATTACCTTAAGTAGAGTCTGTGGTCAACTTAGTAGGTAGGACCTCTAATAATCTAAGATATAACACGGTCAATTTAGGTATCCACCCATGATTACTTTGAGTAGCACCATTGGTGAACTGAACTTGTGTAATCACCAGTGATTACATTGGTTAGCACCTGTGGTCTACTTTACTAGCCACTCATTATTGACTAGCCACGAGTGCTAGCCAAGTCTATGACGGTGGATGGCTAAGTTTATTACGGGTACTATACGAGTTGATCATTGGTGTTAGCCATGTTGATCACGAGTGCTAGCCAAGCCCATTACGGAGGCTGCCCAAGTTGATCCCGGGTACTACCCTAGCTGACCATGAGTTTTAGCCATGTTGATCACGAGTGCTAGCCAAGTCCATTACGATGACTACCCAAGTTGATCAGTGTGGCTGCCACAAGTTGATCACGAGCTCCCAAATTAGGTCAGTGGATACTCAAGTAATTGAACATGCATTAAATTAATGCAAAACCAAACCAATCAGAACATCTTATTTCAGCAATATAATAAGAGTTGAACAATTTTACTTCAATACACTAGTAAAAAAATGCAAATTTCATACAGTATAATACTTATACTGTATTGATAAAAAATAAGTGCAATATGTAGGCTACGAATGTTATGGTGATCGATTTCGGTAAACTTAAGCTTACCTTAATCGATCACCGTTATATTTGTTCAGTTTATATTAATATTGTATTAAATTCATCTACCAACACATACTATGCCAATTAAGAAAACTTTTTTAAATTAGTATTTTATTAATTCTCTTCGCATTGCACAATGTTTAAATATCACTTATGTCAAGTTTTACCGTCCTAAGTCTTCTCATTGGCTGTTCAACGGAATACATCGGGAGTGGTACGAGGTTCCTAAACACTACCTCGCCCCATGACTTCAAGTCACAAAAGGATTGCCGCTCCGCCCCGCCCCGTCCCCCGGCTGTCATATTTTTCTGTCCTTGTTACCGTTTAGGTAAAATATTTGCTTCAAAGTTACCTTCTTATAAAATTACAAATAAATGACCTAGCAATTTTTCTACCACAACATTAATGAACTATAATAAATTAATAGTTACGACTTAACATTACTATATTTATATTTTTAAAATAAAACAAAGGCCAATAGTGACAGTGACTTATTATAAAATTACTTATTGCTTTGGTCAAGCCGGAATTATTGAATTAATATTTTTACTGTACGCATTCGTTAATGTAGTTTAAATGATTTATTTCATAAAAATGTTGTATATAGGATTATTACAGTATTTTTCATGGCATAATAAATATTGTGCACTGTCATTAGGAATAAAAATGTTATGCTTTACTTTGTAGTTAGATTATATCAGGAACCACATGGGAACGCACATTTTAATTTAAACTAAATAAGCCATTCAAAAATAATTAGACTAACTCTAAGTAATTAGTCTGTAAAATAATACTGATATCAGTCGTCGTAGGCCTACATTGCATCCATCGATGTTAAATTAAATGAAGGAAGGTTTTTATGAATGAAGTAGTAAAATCCATCCGCGACTAAGAAGTTCGAGGTTTCGCCACTTGGATCTCACGAATCACCGCATATTTTGGCAATAAATTACCATTACCATGCAGGCATTTGCGCGGTCCAACATTGCGGATACAGATTTAAAGATATCGATCTGAAACCAAAACTAAATTGAAACCAGATACATTTCTGACTAAAATCGCTTTTTAAAATTTTGATAACAGCTCTAGTTTTATTTTGGCACTAGTTTGAATATTGGGTAACTTCAATAACCTATAAAATCGAAATGAAGGAGAATTCGAAAATTCTAAAAAGTGATTTGAGTCAAAAATGTCTTTATCTTTAAATAGATGTTTCATTTATAATTTTACGACAGTAAATAAGGGCAGTATCTTGGACCGCGCAAAGCAGTTTTTACGCTTCTCAGCGCGGGGGTTTAGAGCCCTCTTAAAAGCTATTCTTCTTCATACTTAAATAATTAGAATATTGATAATGTACATTCTAAACATACCCATAATACTGCAGCTCTTGGACTTACCTGAAAAGAAAAGGAAAAGACATTAATAAAACACTAGCGCATTATCACTCCAAAGCGAGAAGAGCCTTCAATTTGCATGACTTATTAGCAATATTACGACTCACCTTCTTATATGTAGTACATTTATTCAGTGCGTAACTTTTAGGATACGCAAGACTTCATAACGGTAACTCAGAGAATCAAAAATACTAATTACTGAAACTGATTACTAAACCAGTATTTACAAAGTAAAAAAGCTTTTTCACTATCTTCTGTGTGATGTGATTGATAAATAAAACTTTCATACTTTTGTTATTTGTGTTGTTGATTCATTTTCTCATAATTATGTACGTATATGACTCGCCATTCTGATAGAGTCCATCTTAATTTACAAGAATACAGAATCAATACCGTTGTTTAAGGTTATCCTACATTGGTGTTGATTCTCTCTCCAAAAAATCTTGTTTTAATTAAAAAGTTGGGTAAAAGTAGTTATGTAATACCTGAAGACATACGAATTTTTTTCGTATATGTCGAAACTTTGTTTTATTTTCTTTTAACACACACATCGTTGGAAATCTCCACCATAATCAACAATTATGACGTATTCTATTAAGTGTTTGTTAGTGTTTTTATTTAGGTAACTTAAGTAATAATCAATAACTATCTGATAAGAACACAAGTGTGTCTTTGCGTCAGCTTTTTATTAGTAATTCACAAAGTATACTTAAATAATTTAATTACATTTTTAAAATAACCTTCTTAAGAATGAATGAAAATACTTGTAAAACAAACAAAATCAATTTGTTTTAGTTATCTATTTTAAGCAATGTCCAAGCTAAAATTTAGTAGAAGTACAGTAACTAATAAACAAGCGATAGAAATAAATCAATAACGATTGCCAAGACAATTTTTTAGTTTGGTTTATTACGCTACACAAATCATTGCTACATGTATTCTGAACTTGCAAATTAGGACTAAATTTTTCAAGCTGGTAGGATTCTAATCGTCAAGTTGCTATCGATATCAACCAGCCGATGGTCACTGGAAGTTTTATAGCTGTGTAGTGAGCACGGAAATCACCGGCGCGTTATACAAAGACACCCTTCCACCGACCAGTCAATCCAGTGGAAGTGTGTCTTCAGCCAGAAGTGAAAGGACAGATATTGTGCAAACACTAACTCGAGTGCGATTATTGACACTAATTATTTCAAGAGTTTAATAGTTTCTGACTCTTAATATAAATAAACTGATAAATATCTCGTAGTGTGTAATTTAGTTAATTAGGCAGTGAATGTGATTGAAAGTACAGTTAATAGCCACAAAGTGGAATCGCCTGATCATTTGTGACCCTGTGGACTCGTATGCTGCAGCATTATGTTTATGGTGTTTTATAGTTTAAGCTTGCATCATTTGACAAGAATGCTTAACTGTCACCATGTAAGACATTACCCGTGAATTCATAGTCCGTTATGTTGACTGTACTTACCAGCCTGGTACTTAGCAACATGCCTCCTTGAAGATAGTCGATATTTAGAAAGTAATACGATCCTTTTATGTATTTAATTCCGCCCTTGATAGGGTACACGTAAGAACAATTATGCGATCAATCTTTAGGCTACTTACTGACTACATCCACTTCTACTTCTGTTCTATTGAACGGTTCAAGCACCACATAACGTTGACCAAGAATGGTCATCGACCACCCATGAGTCACTGGCAGGATGTGCCTCGAGGCCCACGGAGGATGCTGATGGGATCCTTGTATAGGTGTCCACGCAGAACCGGCTGGTAGCCTTGTCCCAACCTTGTAGCGACAGTGCAGCCTTGCAACTAACGGCCAGGTGAAAGTGGGTGAACACACCCCCATCCAGTGTGTCTGAAAGTGATTCGCAAAGTCCTGGGAAATGGGATAAAAAATTGAAAAAAAATTAAATATTCTATATACATTGTATTCCGATGTCGGAACTACTGCCCACCCGTGCTGCGAAAACCGAATACTGGTGGCCATATGTACTTCCTACGGTCATCCACGCACCTGACGGTGGCCACATCCATCGTGCGTGTACTGGTGGGTGGGAAGGCCGTCACGTGGATGATTCACATTAAGTTCCAAAATTATCATTATATTATCTCGTTTTATAGTACTTCATAATATTTCACGAGATATAAAAACAACAAATAAGAATCGCGCAAACAACATAGGCCCATCAGATTCGTAATAGGGGAGATTTTAACAGGTCTTTAATCTGTGATTAAAGGTCTTTAACAGGTGATTAATCTGCTTTAATAACCCCTATGTAGTTAATGGAAGATGGTTTAAGTAAATTAAAATAAACACTTCAGGTTGAGTTATGCTGTACAAGCTCGGGTATCCAGTCTCATGTGGTGAAAGGTCAAGCCGGATACGTTTAAATCCGGTTAAAACATAAGTCACACAAAACTTTGTTTTCTAACTGGAAAAAAAGATTCAATAACTAATACGGTGAGGCAAATGATAATGGAGCGCCTACTCTTAATTGCAAGCAACGCAAATCGAGAAGACAGCGAAATTTGACGAGGCAAATGTGGCTAACTACATATTGTCGAATCCTTGTTTCCTAAAATAATTAAGACATAGGCCTACGTTTTAAAAATTGCACAAACATTTGTTATACAGTAACTAACTTTAGTGATTTTAAAAGGAACGAGAACATATTTTCTCTTCGTACCGTTTTGTTATAGAAGTACGGTAAACAAATTGCCATCTCGGATTGTCGGCCACATTACGCAGTGACAACCGGGAAAGTACGCCGAGAACAGGGCATGAAATATTCAAGATGCAAAACTCAAACCCATGTTCGGGATTTGTGTAGCAATGCTGAATGGCGCTTCCACGTAGTTGTAATTTTATAACTAAAAAAGTTTATTTTCGTCTGATTTTCATGCCGGATGACACGGACAGCCGGATAAAGCAAGGCCGGATAATCAATGTTGTAGTGTACTGTATATCTTGGCATGATTCTCAGTTTAACTAACTAATGTGGCTACACTATTAGAGGCGTGAGTCATCCATCGCCATCATTCACCAAACTGGCACTGAAGTTGAATAGAGTATAGGGATGATTTTATAACATGTGATCGTAGTCTGTAGTAAGGGAGACACTATAAAGCTGAGAGGTAATTACATGGTCTTTTACTGTTGTCCAGTTCAAAGAAAAAAAATCTCATTATAACGTAAAAATTATGTTTAGCAGCATGTTGTTGGCGAACAGTGCTAACATTGTGTAGGAAAGAGATGGGGGCCCGGAACAGGACTGGTGTCTAGACTGGGGTAACTGGGTGCTCCATTTCTCCCCCCAGTGGCCCAGATGACGGCCCGTCTGCTCGTGGGAGGGGATGGTTATGGGCTGATAACGTGCCCCGCTACACTCAACTGTGTCACGCCCCATTTCGACCGACGTTGGCGACGTTCAATCTGGGCGCTGTCCACACTAAAAGGTCATTTCTATATTAGCTCACTTTACAGTAGACCTTTCTCCGTAACGGAAAAGTCACCACATTGACCTTACGTTTAATATTTATAAACTTCACTTGCCAGATCATTTTGGTTGATATACCAAACAAATGTATTATTCTTTGCAATAATTTATAACGTTAGGTTACATGTACATAAACCACATTGCATGAATAAACATTAAAATATATGGGTTCGAGGCATACATATGATTTGCACTTTAACATACATTTTATGTAAATTTTTATTTAATAAGTGTTCAATGCAAACAAGGTGTATGCCTTTAACTCACATAAGTATCGAACATTTCATTATATATATTATTCTACCTGTTTCCTGCGTTTTATGTCGTATGTGTATTGTTTCTTTTCAGTAAGTAGCTTAATATAAATTTCAACAACACGCAAGTGGATTTCCTACTGCCTGACGGTAATCTAAAACTCTTTATTACAAAGTCCTGCAATCCGAACATCAGCTAATCCGAAAATCTGCTAATCCGAACATCCGATAATCCGAACATTTTCGTTTTTGAATAATAGAATTGTACATACTTTGTGTACTGCAGAGTAGAGGTATTGTACAATGCATCTTCCTACAAACAAATAGTTTAGTATTGTATACATTCATTCATAGGCGAGCGTAAGTTAATTTGTTCAGTAATTGTACACTTTACAATACGACGATTATGAGAGATTTTTCTGTGCATATGTGTGGTAGTAGAGATTGTACGTGTGTATATTTGCAAGATAAACTAACAGTGATCAAACGAAACAAATTATAAATCAGACCATCAATAAAGTCGCTTTTGCAGCAGTAATAAAATTAAGGAGGCAAGATCCGATACAAAACATCGTTATTACTTTACTTGGAAGAAAAAAGAATCTTAAAATAACAGATTGCAACTTAACTACTTTTGTACAATAAAATCGATAAACGCATCACAGGCTTTCCGCAATTGCAGATGAAAAAAGGCAGCACGTGTTGAGAAATAGCCAGACTATAGACACTACAGTCTGACCAGTGGGAGAAGGTCTGCAGTACTGTGACGTCATTGTAGTTATTGACCAGTCTACCAGTGACGTATGTCGCGATTCTCCCCTCCACCGTTCTCGACTAAACAGCCGTTACTACAGGGAAATGTACGATATAACAATTCAACAATTGTTTTATTTTGGATATACAATTACTAATTAGATTTCATTACAAGCCCAGCTGTTTGTCAGCGTTCTAAATTTAGTTTGCTTAACAAATACGTTAATTCCCTTGTATTGCTTGTTATGGCAAGAAATAATTAATTATCGTCGAGTTAGTTAATTTTATTTTGGTAAACAATTAATTCTCTGTAAAATTTCAATGAGTATAATTTCATAATCACGCCCAAAAGCGGAGATATAATGTCCATTAATCGATTGTGTCAAAACAAATATTTTACAATAACAAACTTTATAACGTGCTTTAAGCGTTTATAAATTATTGTATGTTTCAGAAAAGATATATAATAAGAGATTCTTAATGGTAATAAAGACCTAAGAATAATAAGATCACACATTAAAATGTATACATTTAAAAAGCATTTAATCTCAGACTTACAAGAAATAAAGACAAAATATGCAACCCCACCCACAAGTGTAGCTTCAGTCACAAGGGACTTTTCATCTTGATTTGTATATTACATGTTATTTTATTTATTTCTCTCAATAAACGGATAATATATCTCGAAATATTCCATTTCATGGCATATAACTTCAGAGTCGTCAATGTTTCAGACAACTTAAAAGTTCACACTACAGAGAAGAAATAAACAGAGGTCGCATCCAATTGAGTGCTGAATGGAAGTCGAGTAATTAGTTCTCCAGTTAGGCGGGGTCAGCACTGTTGTCAGCTCCTCCCTCCACTCCCCTCCAAATCGTGATGGTTAAACTTAGAAATTATTACTATAAATTTATAAAGATTTACATTATTACTGGCAAATGTCCCTGAGTCGTTCGCTGCTGTTATAAGAAATCTACCTGTATTTTTGTTTCTGTGATAACACGTTTAAGAAAAAAACACGGTATATTTAGTAGTTTATAAACAATTATTTATCATTAATAGTTGTTTTTCAAATACATTTTTCAAAAGTAGTATTTTAGAACTAAAACCTTAACGTTTGCGTTAAGAGAACTGAGTAACTCTTTAACGATTCAAATAACAACCCATGACACCAAGCAATTTCTACTTAATGGTTTTCAGAAAAAAATTACTGTTATGTATTTTGCATATGCTATGAGTCATATACAGTCACGTAACTGACAGTGGACGAAAACAGGACAGTATAAATAATAATAGTAATGAAAACTACTATAAATAATATTTTCTTAAAATGTAATACGAATTAAAATATCCTATAGAGTATACCATTATATTCTCAAAAAGTAAACATATAACTTACAGTAACAATGATCTAGTAAATTGTTGTTGATTGGAACACGATCAAAGTGAAGTGAAAACAAGTGAACAAGACAAACAAGGGAGATGACGTTTTGTTGACAACTTTTCGATCACGTGATCGTTGTTAACATGAAAATAAAACAACCAACGTTTGATAAGCCATATTTTCCTAATTTCAGTGTTATTCGATCAGATATGGGTGTATAACGTATAAATTGAAACAGAAGGAAAACAGGAATGACAGCACGCGATGTACTGACAGTCGACTATGATCTATAAACTGAGGATATGTAATTGTCAACCAGGTTCAAAAGAGATAAACTAGTTTTTGGCAAATCCAAAGGTCGTATTTTTAAAATTTTCTTCATTGTCTATAATTAATAATAATACTAAAAGGACTCTCATTAATACTCTCTTGAAGCATGAATTTCGTGTTTCGAATGTAGAGCCATGGAAATGCCGTGTTTCGAGTAGTAGAGCCATGGAAATGTCGAGTTTCGACAAGTAGAGCCATGGAAATGTCGAGTTTCGAGTAGTAGAGCCATGGAAATGTCGAGTTTCGAGTGGTAGAGCCATAGAAATATCGAGTTTCGAATGTAGAGCCATGGAAATGTCGTGTTTCGAGTGCCATGGAAATGTCGTGTTTCGAGTAGTAGAGCGATGGAAATGTCGTGTTTCGAGTGCCATGGAAATGTCGAGTTTTTCGTGTAGTAGAGCCATGGAAATGTTGAGTTTCGAGTAGTAGAGCCATGGAAATGTCGTGTTTCGAGTAGTACAGCCATGGAAATTTCGAGTTCCGAGTACTAGAGCCATGGAAATGACGAGTTTCGAGTAGTAGAGCCATGGAAATGTCGAGTTTCGAGTAGTAGAGTCATGGAAATGTCGAGTTTCGAATAGTAGAGTCATGGAAATGTCGAGTTTCGAGTAGTAGAACCATGGAAATGTCGAGTTTCGAATAGTAGAGCCATGGAAATGTCGAGTTTCGAGTAGTAGAGCCATGGAAATGTCGCGTTTCGAATCGGAGAGCCATGTAAATATCGAGTTTCGAGTAGTAGAGCCATGGAAATGTCGAGTTTCGAGTAGTAGAGCCATGGATATGTCGAGTTTCGAGTAGTAGAGCCATGGACATTTTGTCTTTCGAGTAGTAGATACATGTAAGTTTCGTCTTTCGATTAGTAGATACAAAGGAATTCCGTCTTTCGATTAGTAGATACATAGGAATCTTCCGTCTTTAGAGTATCTACAACAAAACGGAATTTTTTTAACAACAACACGACTGCGAGACTTTTCTTTCTTGGATCCACAGAAGAGCGCTACTGTAAGATGCTCACCACGCAGCACAATAGTAGATTTGCAGGAGACACAGAGAAAAAGATACAGTGGTTCTTTCTTATGACAACAGCGAACGCCTCACTGGCAGTTATAAGTAGATTACAACTAATGTAAATCTTAAATATATCTGAGGTTATAATTACTACGTTTATCCTTGAGGATTTGGAGCAATAGGCTACATCAGGGACTGACAAGTGCTGGACCTGTCATCTACTGTCAAACTACTGGATGCGACTTCTGTTTCCTTCTTCTCTGTGTCTTATTTTTATTTTTAAACACGCTACTCCCGACCAAAGGCGTTCAGCACGTATCACGCAGCGATGTTACTGAAGTTAGATGAAAACGTACCTTAACATTTCCCAATGTTAATGTCCCATTAACAAATTTCTTTTGAAATGTTGTTCACTTATCATCAATTCTGGAAATCCTTATGATATCGATAAAATATTCACTAATTCTTTTTCTCTAACCTTTCTAGCTAAGAGAGTGGATCGGATGGTGAATGTGTCGTCTGCTTGCCAAACGAATTTCCACACATCGTATCTTCCCTTCAGAGAAGTAGTCAATGTAAACACCAGGAAATATTCACGGAACCACATTAGCCTACATTGAGTTCTACGTAGCTTGTGGGTTGCGAGCCAACAGCGAGGCCGCACGGATAACACACATCCTGCAAGTATTTGCCGTGAATACAAACTGTACAAGAAGACGAAAAACTGGTTAAAAATGTCGAACAAGATACGCAACTGGGCATGAAAACGATAGGAAGCGCTAGTGGCACTTTTTCCCGTTTCTGCTGGAGGAAAAGAGAGGGTCGATGTGAAGGGGAGCTGGGAAATAGACGGAGCTACTCCAGCCCTTTCGCTAGCTCTAGAGCCGAAGAGCAAAGAATCACCAGCGCTAGCACTGCTTAGCGTCTTCATACCAAACCAAAGGCCTCTGTCGACGTTTTTTGCTGACATAAGGGGGCCGTTTCCCGTCAGGAAAAACACAAAAAATATGTTTCTATTTAAAATATTCGATTCGTAATAATAGATCTAATCATATCGTAACACTTGAAATGTCATTTCATAGATGAAGACCTGTTATATATATTAGCCTATAAGTTGATTTTTGTAAATTATTCAGTATTTTTATAATTTTTTCATAGTTAAATTTTTTTAAATTTCACTCGCCATTTCACATAGTCCAACTTACAGGCATGTGCGTGAACTTTATTCAGTGAGTGAAGTACCGACTGTTGGCTCAGTGAGGATTCGAATCTTGGACATTGCCCCTGCAGTCCGAAGCCTTAGCCAGCACTATTGAGCCACCACGCCGGCAAAAAAATGAGAAACTTTAAATGTCATTCTTGGCGATTTTACATTTAAAAAACTGATAATGTCAACTTACGATACACTGGAATAGACCTTTATTAATAATAATCATAAAGTGTTCACTATAACTAATTTTGGTAATAAACACGAAAGGAACAATTAAAATGTAAAGCAAATCTTAGCGCGCTGACAGTAAAATTGTATTGATCTATGGCGTTGTTTAATAATCTTTAATAATCATAGAGTGTTCAATACAATTTTACCATAGTAAACACGAACCGTTCATTTGAAATAAAACAGCATGTTTTAGTTCGCTGACGGTAAGATTGCATGTCTAATGTAGAACTTTCGATTTCCTTGCGGTGGTTTGGGAGTTTGTAAACGGCTATACAAAATTATTTAAAATTGGTAATTTAGAATACGTAAAAATAAAATAAAATGTGAGGAGAAATCCCTTCTGGGTTTTACATTAGGTGAAAAATTGGGGTAACCATCGGGTTTAATATGTTTTGTTCTACAGTAACGTCTTAATGGCTAAACTAATTAGTGAGTACCATAAATGTTTTACTAACCACCTTACGTGAAAGGGAGGTTGAATATTACTGAACAAATATGGGTGGGTCAATAACATTGTATTTTTGTACTATATATGTAGTTTCTTGCCATCTGCGGCGACCAGCCACGAGCGGCGCTCCCAATAAATTAAACTAGACTATATACTATGAACGACACCTAAACACACAAAAATTAAGTCTGGGCCACTAGTGACAGTCTGTCCGTCTTCCCCACGATCCCATAGACATAAATTAACCCATAACTAGGAATTCCATTCAAATCGAGTCGTTAGGGTCAGAAAAAACTGATTTGCTACTCATAACAGGGCCGCAAATGGTAGAACACAACGTAAGGGTCGGTCAATACACGAATTGTATGGGAGTTGGTGTGAAATGTTTGTGAACTGAGAAGTAGTTCTTAGTTTCTCCAAGGTTGCTGCAACCTAAACGTGAAACGCACATTAGTCCACACTACTCGCACGAGCAAATTCAGAAGGAGAAGGTTACATAGTTATGTTATCTAGGCTGCGCGCACCCGTTGTTCATCACAGTTATCACATACATAACTCGTGTCGATCACGTGAACGTCGAATAACTGTAACATTACATCTTCCTTATCACCTCCGATAGGAGATGAATGAAGGGGCATCGCACGCCGGATGTGGATGTGGGAACGATGACGCCACGCTATTTACAAACAAACCGAATTTCCGACAGTACATCCGAATACTTCTTCGCTTGAGCTGTTCTGTCTGTTGCTTCCGAACTCCTGCGTTCATATATGCATTTATTTGATGACTGCCCTTGTGAGGCACAGAACTGAACCCGCAATTAATTTACGATGTTTTACAGTTACTTAGGTAGAATTTTTCGACAATTCGGACCGGATATTGGAATTAATATTATTCAATTTGTTTGGTAAAAAATTCATAAACATGAAATGAGGTCCTACCAAGCATCAAGTTTATTTTCATGAAATGAGGTCCTACCAAGCATCAAATTTATCTTCATGAAATGAGGTCCCCCCAAGCATCAAATCTATCTTCATGAAATGAGGTCCTACCAAGCATCAAATTTATCTTCATGAAATGAGGTCCTACCAAGCATCAAATTTATCTTCATGAAATGAGGTCCTACCAAGCATCAAGTTTATCTTCATGAAATGAGGTCCTACCAAGCATCAAGTTTATCTTCATAAAATGAGCTTACGTTAATTGTGTGTACAATTATTTAGAAAACAATGTACGGTACGTGTTATGATTTATATAATTTTTTTAGTAAGACGACTACATTTCTTTACATTTTGATCCCATGTTATTCATACATATGTTTTTACAATATCGTTGATTAATACATCAATACATGTATTAATAATAATGAAATGTTATGTACTGGGGAATTACACATTTTTAACGGAATTAAGGTTTGGAATTGTTACATTGAATTTAGTTGATAAATTACACAAAAATAGTGACAGTTTTAATTAAATATTTTATCATACAAATAATGAAACTAGGTATACTGATATTGTTTATAAGTTATCTGTTTTCGTTGGATTGTTCAAGATTGGTAATACGTTGGATATTTCCAAAGCTGCAAATGTTTAAAAAAACAAAACACAGGTAGGCTACTAAAAATCTCCTATCGTCCTCAAGTGTTATTTTTAAATTTAAATTGAAAAAATGTTGTCTCTTTAATATATCAAACCATATTTCTTATATTGAAATAGTTTGATATATTTTGAAAAACGTCTTGTTTTCATTGAAATGAATAACACGAGAACACGATGGAACTTATTATACCTTTCGAAACGTTGGGGTTTTTTTTTATCACTATAAGCGTTGGAAATCTCAAACAATTTTACTTGTACTTGTACTTGTACTTGTACTTGTACTTATGATTACAAGAAGTCATTGTAATCATAAGTATACTAATCCGAAAATTAAATACGTTTTAATTTACAATAGTTAATTATGGCGTATTCTAGCATCACCAAACGATTTGCTTCACATGATATGGTTGTGAATTAGATTATTTTATCACTCACTTCCGGGCAATTAGTTCAAACCGAACAGAATTCGACATTTTTTATGGTTTAATACCATTTCTTAACTACGACTGCAGAAGAAACTCGTCCAAATGTGAAATAGACCAGCGGCAAAGTTCGGCAACATTACTATTCCCACTGTCAATTGTATTTTTTATTTCAACACATTAAAATCCCAATGACCTCAGAAACGGAGGATAAAAACTTTGCATGTGCTGACTTGGTAGCGTAGGAACTCAAAAAAACAAAGAACACAAATCATGGTTCATCTTATTATGGTTCTTGAAAGAATTCCAAAAATTACATGGGAAGAACCTGCTGGCTACTAGTAGAAGTATACCAAACTTCAAACAAACAATAAAAGAACCAATAAAATTTCATTGTAATATCAAAGAGTTAATTCTAGAGAAGAAAGAAAAAAGCCAATATTGCGCAGAATGGGCGTCGAGTATGTAGTTTTCCAGTTCACTGAGCGGATGGAAATAAATGTTAGCACCATTGTCAGCCCCTTCCTTATTCCCCTCCAATCCATCAAGGATAAATACATTAAGTACAGATTTATAAATGTGTACATTTGTTGTAACCCATAAAAGTTGCGACCATAAAAGAGTGACATCTTTTTCTTTTTTCTCCATGGTCTAGCTAGCAATTTCAAAAATCTTTAAGCTTCGGCTGCACTCCCAAAAACTTCTCGCGTCACGAATCATCTCGAGGGACTGACAACGAATGCGTTCAAGAATTTATACCCATTATAAAAATAAGTCTTTCTTATGAAATCTGTTCTATGTTGAAGCTGGTTATGATGTCTAAATTCCGAAGATTGTAATGAGATTGCTGATGTAGTGGTCGAACAAAATGAGAATTGGACCTACTATGAACATGTATTTAATCAACTGAAGAAGTCATTGAAGGAAAAGTTAGCATTCTTTGTTCGCTCGAAAACTGGCGTACAAGAGTGCGGCGGGATTTTCTGAAATGACTGTCAACAAATCGAGTGACATAAGCGACAGAAAAACTCAACAGTAGTATAGCGTACTTAAAACAACTATTCCGGTTTGCTGTCTTCATGATTTTTAATTTGCGTACTTACTTTGGCTGAATATTTCAACTGTACCTACCGCAACACAAGTGCCCAAATTCTCTATACACAGGATAACACAGCAATCCATTCGGACAGCAGCCTATCATAGAAGCCTGCAAATGAGTGCTAAGAGATATTACGTAATTCGAACGATTGCGTCAGAGTCTGCAGCGGGAATCTGCACATCTGCCCACTCAAGGTCGCCTATTATTAGCGATGGAGACAACGAGAGACTGGAACTGTTACGTCACGCAATTCCGGGAATGTACTCTTTTTGTTGGTGTTTAACACATACGATTCCTGGATGATAAACAATAATAAGGTATTCCAGCTCTATTCCCACGAATTGTTTAGTGTAGTTAAGGTAGTTAGGTGGTTATGTTATTTTTTAATGATATTACAAGAAGTCATTGTAAAACACTGCTGAAGTAGATGGGCGTGCAAAACGTCTAAATAAAGTCACTGCCGAGCAAATCTGAGTGAATAGAGCGATCAGCATGAAACGAAACAAACTAAACTACAATAAGGGTGTCAAACATCAGTATTGTAATGGTATTCCAGCTTTTTAACTAACTATAGTAACATCAACGTTTCCAAATCTGGTGTACATAAAACCTAGATCTTTGAGTAAGTCTTACCAATAATTTATATACCAATATTACTAATATCAACGGTTCGATCTTATTACATACATTTATTTTCAAAACGCTTCGTATTTTGAACTTTAGTTTTTACATTAATAAGTTAATTACTAATCAGTCATGTTGTCAAAACATTAGCATTGTCTATGTAAAAAAAAAATTCAAAACAAACAATATTGAGAATCAATCGAAACTGCGAAATCCAGATACAGTACTACGTTTATGTGTAATTCAACCGACTTCGGAAAATATCCAGAACATTAAATATAACTGATATTTAAATACTGATCACGCCAATAAACGTTTCAATCCTTTTGCACAATCTCTTCAGCTCACAAAATACAATTTGAGAGTAAGCTAAACTTGACCAATCAAAAGTACTTTTATCCCCCCAGTCACAGTTAAAGTAACTATACACAGATTGCTCGTTTTCATTCTTTCATTATTTTTGTAGTTTGTGGAAAGCGATCCCTTTTACAGGGTTTGTGGTCTAAGCGCGGTTGTCAGATCGTGCCAGTCCACAGTCTGGTCTGCAGAGGACCAAAATTAGTGTGGGAATGGCGCTTTCTCTGTCACTTCCCGTTGGCTGTGGCAACGCCGCACTCATGGGCCTACAAACAGAGGTTTTGGGTTCCAGGGGTTCACTTTTCCGCGTCCCCAAATTGAGTGCTTGCTACGGTCAGGATTTTGCTATTCATCTAGCAGGCATATACTGATGTTCAAGGCCTTTGAAGTAGCCTTAATTTATTGACAAAATAAGTTAAAACAGTTATTTTCAAATGTCGCTATAGTTCCCACCGCCTACCGTAGCACGAACACGCTCACATACACACTTAAAGTCTCCCAAACCACCCTAAACAAGTTGTAAAATGCCCTTCCCATCTACCTTGCGAATATACAACATTTTTGTACTACTACAACTGTGAAGAAACTGCTGTAGAGAAATTGCTACACGTTCCATTCAGGATATTACCACGGGAAATGGCCCTTATATCCCCCGCCGTATCATTTACATTGACCTCGGCATTCCGTCGTAAACAATACAAGAACTATTCTACTGAGCCCTGACCCCGGGGAGGAAGCTCAAATAGCGAAATGTAATTAAATAAGGGTTGTGTCTCTACCCTTGTTTTTTCTTCTTGCTGCTTCTTACTTGATGTTGTTTTGTTTCAGCTTCAACCATTTAGTCATTGGTTCTGTCCAGCATGTCACTGGCTACGTGGAGAATTCAAATTATCGGGAACTTGTTGAGAATTCACTTACTCGTACAGAAGCTCCTTCACCATGATTTCCTCAAAAACACAGGACGAAGAAAACATTTATATATTAGTGAAGTTGACTGCAAAGTCTACGTGAAGGGAAAATTTTCAGAGCGCCATAAAATATAATCTATAATGAAGTTAATCCATACAGGAAAATTCTACACACAATCACTAAAATAAGTTTCTGATATTACATTTTTTTACTGTAGACAGTTCCGGAAAGTATATGCGCAAGAAAAAAAAAGAAGAACGTGTTGGAGGTGGTTAAAATCATGTACACTGAGATTACCTTTTGTTAACAACATACTAAATTCCTCAATGAGTTCTAAAAATCCATGACGATTTGTAGGAATATTTATCTAAATAATACACTTAAAAAATACATTTATCTTCTATTTCGATGCAAAACTATAGGTTTATTTATATCGTATTTAGTTATGAGAGTAGAGCCTTGGAGGTAAGTCCTCATCCAACAATGGATTTGTTTACAAACACTGCCATTGTAAAAGTCTCAGCTCACTGCCTCCGTAATCCCTTCAGCTACGGGTTTTGCTGAGAAATGAAAGCAAAACCATATTACAAAAAGGTTAAAAAAAAATGAGCTAAACGTCATACTACTTGGATCAATAAACAAATCTCCATGTGTCGGCTAAATTATGTAACTACGATCGACTAATATTTAGTAAAGGACTATGTGCTTACTGGTTATTGCAGCTTATCATGGAAGGAATAAGTAAGTATATGTAAATGTTTGGCTATTTGATAAGAATAATTAGTTTTCCCCTAATTCATAGGTAAAAAAAATAAATAAATAAAAAGAAATAAAAACATCTGAGTTATTCCTGATTATAACTATGTCAGATACATACAAAGTAGATCCTAACAGTGATTCTTCCATCACGTTTCATTATTGTATAGCAACTTATAGAGCCAAATTACTGTATGACACATTGTGGATGAGCGAATGTAGTCATTGTTACAAACTAACGCCGACTATTCCTTAACAAGTCCATTGCCGTGCCATATTCCGTGATGTCCATTGCCACAACCCAACACGATCACCATACACTTTTCTAGTCGTGTCCATCCGATGGCAACCATTGAGCGGATTTCGTACCAGCATTGACGAGTGTTCATTTGTTTATCCGTCTCCAACTCCAGTTTCCCGGTTGTGGTTAACAAGCCCTCTCCATCTCGTCCTGTCTCCAATACCACTTGCTTACGTGTACTTCTTCCCTGTTAGCTTCTCTTTTTTCTACTTCTTCTTTGATTGAATCCAACCATCTTTTACTTGGCCTTCGTATCGGTCGTGTCCGAAACATTTCCTTCTCGAAGCATTTTCTTGCCGTTCTTGTCCCTTCCATTCTCATTAAATGTCCATACCACCTTCCTATCCGTTCCAACAAAGCTACTATTGCCGAGTGATAACACCTAAAATCTCCATAGTACTTAGTTTCCAAATAGTTCAGCTGCAGTACCCAGGAACTCATTAACCTCCAAATACTTCAATATGAGGCATAAAAACTCACAAGTGGATGTTTCACAATACACACGAGCAGTGATAACTTGGACACGTGAATTATAAAACCAGGTTCACTTACAGCAAACCTCGCCAGTTATCATTAACGTTAATTAGAGATAATTGTAATAATGTCAGTCTTTTCCGTCTTCCAACGAAGGTCAAGTAACTTTACGGAAATTGAGGAACGATTACGATGGAAAGGTAGGAGTCTAAGATGTTTATGTGAAACCCGGACTCATCCGGAATGTACATTGGCGAGTTATTTGTCAACAACAGATCAACAATAATTCCTTTTGAGGGTGTTCGATCAAAAATTATTTTAGAAATTTTTGAATAAAATTGATAGTATCCGTGTAAGTAAAACATGTGTTACGGAAAAAAATTCTTAAAACCTTATTTATGGGGATATGGCTGCCCAAAGTGACTAATTTGACCTTTTTGCTGCATACCTCATGAACAAACCGTGTGATATATTTATTAACATTTTGAGAATAAAGTGAGCAAAAGGTACTAATAAAATTAGTATATAGTAAATCTTAAAAAAAAAAAAAAACAATAGTTTTTAAGCGTTACCAATTATTTTTCTATGAATGATATTTGCTCAAACTTTAAGTTGAAATATGTACAATTATCTTTGGCTAAACAGTAGATCAATAATATATATATATATACATAATATTAATTGCTAAAGTTTAATATAAATGTGGGAAGTATGCCAAATCTGTCGAATTTGCGGGGAAGAGAGGGGAGGGGAACACATTGCTTGTTCGTTAGTGAGTCAGGATTTTTACTACTGTTAGCAGCAGTTACAATAAAATCTAGAACTAAATTCCTTAGAGCGCTAAACTGGGCGCCCGGACGAACATCCTTAAATGTCCCCGTTGAGGGAGTGGTAACAAAGGGAAACAGATTGTGATTAAAGACAAGAATACACTCACAAAATTCTTTAGAAATTGTGTTTTATTTTATTATTAATATTTTTTGTGTTGGTTTTTACAAAAAAGGATAATTTATGTACCAATACTAATTGAAACCTGCCCTTAAGACCTTTAACATTTTTCGCTAATCTAAGAATAAGTTAAAAAAAATAAGAAATAACCAGAAGTCGTATCTCATTGTACGTTCAGTGGAAGTCGAGTTATAAAATGGGTGTCGAGTAGTTAGTTCTCCAGTTAGTCGTGCAGATGGCAGGGCCAGCGCGATTGTCAGTGCTCCCCTACTCACCTCCAAATCCTAGAGGATAAACGTAGTAATTATTACAGCAGATTTATAAAAATGTACAAAATTAGTAATATATTTCAAATTAAGTCTGAGGCATTCGTAATGGGCTTGAAAAAGTGACCACAGTTTTTTCTTCTGTTGTACGAATGTGTTACGTAAAAAGCTAGGCGTTTATTTCCTAATAATTTGACAAAAAGTGTTTTATATTTCCCGTCTTGTTAGAAATTCGACATTTTTGCACATATATGAGTCTTAGACTTAAATCACGAAGAAAATAACTCATAAAATGGGCTAATTTTGAAAGCAGCCTACTGTATTTTAAATAATTTTGGAGGAAAGCCTCGAAAATTAGGAAAATTAGAAAACTGAACAATTTTTTCCTTAAATATAGAGTTGTGGGTCGGCTAATCAATTGACCACAAAAGGTTTTTTAAAAATTACTAAACATGTAAAACTGAAAACATGGGCCGGTTTCTGAAAGGTTATGTTTTTTAGGTTGGGTTAGGTCATGCCAGGTTTTATTGTGTTGTTAACAAAAACTAATTATTAAAACCAGCCCAACCTAACTAAAACTAACCTAATAAAATGTAACCTACCTTACAAAACCAAACCTAACCTAACAATACCCAACTTAACCTAAAATAAACATATACAATTATCCTAACAGGCAAGCCATTTCCTGTGCTGACTCTCTTAATAATGGTCCGATTGAAAACTCCCTTATATATTCCTGATCAGAAAGAAAATTTGCATAATTCGAGTACCCACAACGCTATATTTTAGAAGAACAAAGAATTTTTCCAGTGTTCATACTACAGAGCATACTGTACTCTTTCCAATAACTATCGAAAAAAATAAGGAGGAATGCAGTGGGTTGTCGTGGGGCTGTACGGGGCAGAGCATCCAACTCTTCGACTGGTCATACTCGATGCTGACCTTTGCGGTTGCCGTCACTCCAGAAAGGCTTGTCGTGAGGTCAACCGAGAAAAGGCGATGAGTAAGTGGCTGAGCTCACCGGGGCGAGGAGGTAGCTGTGACTCACCACGTGTGACACACAACCGCGAAATTAGTTTCAGTAAGAATCTGCGCACATGGGTATCTGATCAACCAGCCCGAATCGTTAAATGTCAACTGATAAAACTGTTAACAATTATTTTTTGCTTGAATCGCTTCCTCGAACATTTACCCCGAACGGGCCTAACGTCCGACCCTCGCAGTTTGACGAGGGTAAAGTACCCCAACTACATCGTTCTGGCGATATCAACTTGTCTGGGAATCAACTACCATGGTGGCGTTCAGCTATGAGGAAGTACAATGTAAGTCTACGCATTATTAGTTGGTTTTTTATAGTCAACGAGAGGTAAACGCGTAACACTAATTTGTAATATCTTTGTGAATTATATACTTTAGTGTCCTCCTTTTGCTGCTAGTATCACTGTCTTTTAAACTACTTTAATCATTGACTACAAAAACAAAGAAACAGACCAAAACATAATATTTGCTGTAGACGGTTGCCCGTGCTGCTACCTAACAGCAAATAATTTCAAATAAGGACTCGGATGTCTATTTTGCTCAGCTATAAATCACTTCAGTATGTGCTGAAGAGAGGCAGAGAGAGGGATAAAGAGACAGAGAGAAAAAGACAGCTGGCGCTACCTATGAAGACAGAACATGGACTAATTTCACCGAACACAAAAACGGGCTTCACGGACCCATATTTATAGTTAACACAGTCTTATTAATTATATAGTTAACGTTTAAATAAAGAAATAATAGCTGGAATCCTGTCTACACAACATTCCTAGTCATACAAATATAGCTGTACAGCATTCATTACCACACTACACAACATTCCTAGTCATACAAATATAGCTGTACAGCATTCATTACCACATTACACAACATTCCTAGTCATACAAATATAGCTGTACAGCATTCATTACCACACTACACAACATTCCTAGTCATACAAATATAGCTGTACAACATTCATTACCACACTACACAACATTCCTAGTCATACAAATATAGCTGTACAGCATTCATTACCACACTACACAACATTCCTAGTCATACAAATATAGCTGTACAGCATTCATTACCACACTACACAACATTCCTAGTCATACAAATATAGCTGTACAGCATTCATTACCACACTACACAACATTCCTAGTCATACAAATATAGCTGTACAACATTCATTACCACACTAACATAAAATTCTTGACTACACATAGATAACTATACAACATTCCTAATCACACAGATAACTACTGTATACAAAGTACTTTATCCCACGAAGATAACTACAACAAATCTCAACTTGCACTAATATAATTACAAAATTTAATAATTATACAAAAATTACGATTTGGAACATTTCTTTTCCTTATTACTGAACTCAGTTGGCTATATAAGCTTGCATAAAATCTATTGAATTATGGTTTTAAATAAATAATTTGCCATCTCTATTGACAAAAGTTGTATAACCATTTAGAAATATTTTAGAATGATTTTTTATATCATCGTGTACTTTATACCGTTTATTTTTAATTGGGAAACCAACGAATAGACAACGATCTTACATTTGATAGCCCCGTTACGACTTTGGTGGCACTCGAGGTGCGACATGGACTACCTGTGTTAATCCCAGCGACCCAAAGGGCCATAAAACTGGCACTCGAGGTGCGACATGCCACCTCAGGTAGCCCGGCGAAGGGTTGCGGGGTTGTAGACGCGCTCTCTCTCTGTGTCCATAAATATATATATATATATTTTTGGAATATATATGTTTGGAACTAAGCAACATTTTCTGTGAGGCTTTGAAACAACAAAATTGTTCGACTGTTGATTGATTTATTACGTGTATATTTTCAACCTAACCTAACCTAACCTAATCCACCCGCCCACCCATACACGTACGGTGGTACTAACCCACCCGCCCACCTATACACGTACGGTGGTACTAACCCACCCGCCCACCTATACACGTACGGTGGTACTAACCCACCCGCCCACCTATGCACGTACGGTGGTACTAACCCACCTATACACGTACGGTACACGTACGGTGGTACTAACCCACCCGCCCACCTATACACGTACGGTGGTACTAACCCACCCGCCCACCTATACACGTACGGTGGTACTAACCCACCCGCCCACCTATGCACGTACGGTGGTACTAACCCACCCACCCACCTATACACGTTACTAACTCGCCATGTCGCACCTCGAGTGTTAGTTTTGGGTTCTCTTTCGCTGCATGTCGCACCTCGAGTGTCCAATTATGACCCTCAGGTAGTCCATGTCGCACCTCGGGTGCCCCCACGACTTTTCTGTTCCATTCCCTAGGGTCATCCCTTCCCAGTACTATATATAAGGTGTTCGCAAATATTTACAACACACGTATACAATATTTACAACGCGCTGTCTTTTTCAGTTCCCCTTTTCAGATTTCTGGGAGGCTCGGGACTCCGACAACAAAATTTGTAAGAAGCTAGCAAGAAGCCATACAAAGATGCCTTCAGTTCGAGACCTCCAGGGTCAATGACCTACGCATTCTCCAAGGTGTTATGTGAAATTGGATGGAGATTATTGTATTACTCACTCCCCCGTCTGACAGTTAAAGTAGTTGTTGACATCGTTAACCTCGTTCGCTGAGCTCATTCGCATTCCGTAAGCTCCTTTTGTCCGTCACCCACGTCGACTAGTTGGAAACCGTTGACACGATCTATACAAAATAATACGTTAAATTATGGCAAACGTAAAACATAAACGAAACTATAAGTTATTTTAAGGAGAATATGCTCACTGTGACTGTAAACAAATCAAAAAGGTTTTTGCTGTTTGAGAAAATATATGATAATTATTACATTTTTCTTTATCATTGGTTAAAAATTGTAAAAACACGAGCCATGTCCTTCGGAAAATGGGTCATGGTGAAAATATAATAAGACAAAATAAATATAAATACAAGAACAACACCTACTAAAAAAGGTAATGAATTATTAGTGTTAGTTGTTAAAAAGGTTAGTGTCAATTATTTTCTATTTATTGAAAGACCTATTTGTTAAACATTTTTGTATGGATATGTTCTTACAAATGAATGTGCATGTATAAATGGGTGAATGTAAATGTGTAAATATGAATGTAGATGTATGTGAGTTTATGTAAATAATACTTTACCGTCACTTTAGACTGTCAAAGCTTATAGTAGTATACTTTCAGATGCAAATATTAAACATGTATAAGTAAAATTTGAAACCTAATTTTTAATGTATCGGCACACAAGGGTTTATGTTCAATTGTTGAAACTGAAATGTGATTATTTTATTTGTTTTGTAAACTACTAAACATTTTGTTTTTATTGTAACTTAAGTTTAAGGGATGGATGATCTTTATTTTTGTATTTGTAATCTTTAATATTTTTACTTTACTGTTATAGTAATTAATGCTACTACTTGTCTTGTATTTGACTGACTGCAATTAATAGTTTATAATAGATTATATGGTTTGCTTTTCTCCAATCAGGCTCTGCCTTGGAGGGTTTTTTCCATTAGTCTAATTTAATTGATTATGTAAAGTTGTAAAGGTGTACTTTTTCTTTATTTATTATCGTCCCTTTTGTATATTTTAACTTGTATATTAGATTGTAAGAATAAGTTAATATAATAAGGTCAGCCTGAGCGAAATTAATATATATTTTATAATTGGTAATATTGTAATTGACTTATAAGGGTATGTTCCTTTTGTAAAGTTTGTTTGGCTTTTGAAAAATAAAGTATTATTATTATTATTTAGTAAAGCAAGTTCATAACAGATCCAAATTTGCTGACGTCTTTTCCCAGAAAAATCCAAAATGGAACAGAAAGCTTCATTCTTACATTCTTACATATGAGACGCCGACACAACGTTGTGCGTATTTTAAGGCGAATATGAATGGTTTTATGAGTGTAGGATGAGTGTAGATGAGTGTAGTCTGGTTACTAACTGAGTTCAACTGTTCCTCAGAAAGGGCAATTTATTAATAGCCCAACAGCCAGGGCAACTAAGGGACCTACAGCTTTACGTGGAATCCGAACCACGTAGTGCTGGTCTGATTTTCAGCTAATTGACAAGCCTGATGCTCAGTTATCTCCCCCACACAACATCCGCACAATGATTACCACCCAACATGGACACCCCAGACTTCTCTAGTAGTGTCCACGCCGATAGCAACCACCAAGCGGACGCCATGTCGGTATTAAGAGGACCGAGCATCCAACCTATCGCCTACAATCTCCCAAACACTTTGTCCCCATGTAGCTGGGTTACAACACTGCGCCACCAGTGCCGACAAGTGACTCTATTTTACGACACTTCAACTAAGTGACGTAAAATAGAATTCCTGAAACTAATTTTGTAGTCCTTAAAACTATTAAGCTTGGTGCATCTGAATCAGTAATTAACTTTAATGATGGCGCCACTGGTAAAAGATAATGTTTATGACTTGAAGGGAATCGATAAAAATTATAAGACAGGTAAATAAAGTATTACAAGAGGAAAATAAGAAGGAAGTAGTTAGGAGGAAAAGAGAAGATAATTCCTGGAGGTGATTGCAGTGTTTAGGAACCTGCTCATAAAGTACCACGTCCTGAAACTTCAAGATTCAAGATGTTCAAGATTAACCGCCATTATTACAACAAACTGCATCAAACACCATCAAAATATGTCAAAATTTAGTTTAAAACCATATGTCCAATCTCTGGTATATGTAGATTTCTTACTACAGTTGGCCGTTTCCCAAACTGGGAAGTCGACGTCCATATATATAGTATACATGCAATTTTATCGTCAGCGAACTAACATGCTGTTCTATTTCAATCATGAGCTATAGAACCTTTTTTTACGGGACCTGTAGACGAAGCGGACGGGTGCGTTTGGTGGTCGTGGTTTGCGGGTGGTATGTATCAGTGATGGATGGTTGTGTTTTTGAAGATTTGTATTATTTTGTGTAGATATTCATTTGTTAATTATCTAGTTATTTTTTATCTTTGATATGTCGAGTTTTGTTTTTGTATTGTCTATTACGGAAATGTTGCAATTGGTTTATATTGAGGGAGACAAAGGTAGTTGAACATTTGCCATCATTACGTGAAAATTACCAATCACGACGTTTCGATTTGGTAAAACCCAAACCTTTTTCAAGTCCTGAAAACTAAATTACATCTACACAAACATGTTATAAAACTATGTTCTTAAACTAATAAACTTATCTACTTTAATAATTATCTACATTTTAACCTAGATCATAGAATGGGGTGCAACAAAATGAACTTCTACTAAATATAAAAATGTTAACAGGGTTAAATTAATATAACCAATTAGGCGCTGTCAAGATCACGATATCAACGAAAAATGTTAAAACACAATTAAATTAATATTAAAATCAGACTGAAATAAGATTACATTAACTAATCATAAATAAAATAAATATATATAAAATAAATGGTACCTGAAAAACACTATTAATTTAAAATAACATTAAACATGCACAAAAAATGATATATATGACTCGGAAGGACTGAGACTACTATTACAATTACATTTTACTATTACAATTACATTTTAACCTGAAAAGACAATTAATAGGAATAAAACAATACAATAATCAAATATTACAAAAATGATGAAGTCTTACGACCCGCAGTGATGATGGCGTCTAGACGTCCCAGGCACGAAGTGAGGATGATACAATCCAAATGCATGTTTTTGTGCAAGTTTAATGTTATTTTAAATTAATGGTGTTTTTCAGGTACCATATATTTATTTTATTTATGATTAGTTAATGTAATCTTATTTCAGTCTGATTTTAATATTAATTTAATTGTGTTTTAACATTTTTCGTTGATATCGTGATCTTGACAGCGCCTAATTGGTTATATTAATTTAACCCTGTTAACATTTTTATATTTAGTAGAAGTTCATTTTGTTGTACCCCATTCTAGGATCTAAGTTAAAATGTAGATAATTATTAAAGTAGATAAGTTTATTAGTTTAAGAACGTAGTTTTATAACATGTTTGTGTAGATTTAATTTAGTTTTTAGCACTTGAAAAAGGTTGAGTTTTACCATATCGAAACGTCGTGATTGGTAATTTTCACGTAATGATGGCAAATGTCCAACTACCTTTGTCTCCCTCATCTGATACTCCATCATTAACAAATTTCAAAAACAAAGTTGGTTTATATTGTATTAATAGTAATGTATTGTGTTATTTTTATTATTAGTTTTGTTATTTGTGATAAGGTTAGGTGGTAGAGAGGACTGTCTAGTCCTAACATCACCTTAAAAATAAAGTAGTTTTTCATTTTATTTTATAATTAACACTGTCCGATTATTAAAGGTCTAATATAGTGAGCATACATTGATATTTTAAGTTTTTTAATTTGAAATCGTCAAAGATGAAATTTAAAGTTTCACATAACAAATACTAAATGTTGTACAAAAACAAACTTATGGTAAAATATACCAGTTCTCTTCCCCTATCAAAGGAGACCTCAGGTGTTGCGATATGATCGTTATTATTAGGGACAGAATCGTTGAAGTAGAAACCCATGTTTTTGGCGTTTATCATGGACATGAAAGGACCCCTTACATACAAATGTATAAGTTCATCCAAGTCATGTAATAAGTTCTCTGTATACTTTCCCTCTTAATGATGATAGGTCTAATATTTACTGTATAAAGCCATAAGTAAAGCATGACAATACTGTAATAGTATTAAAGAAAATAAATTTGGATTATTATTTCTCATCAGGAAATTGGTTAGACTTGAGAATGATACAAATTTTCTGTTTCATATTCTTATCCCCTTTATCTTCGTGCTTTCTGCATGTGATTGTGATCTTTCTTCAGTACATATTTTTTTCCTAATGTTTTGTAGCGTCTATTTCAAATTTCATGTTCATTTTGGTTGCATTCAGATATGTTTTCTAGATCCATAATTTCAATATTGTTTTTCGTTTTCTGATCTAGTCTGCAATGGTGTTTGTTTTTCGTAGATTTGATTCTTCATCCATATTCCATTTCGCTTAATAGGCCCATTGATATTTGTGAAAAATTAGCCTCCTTGTTTTCGATTTCATCAATATTGGTCCTTCTTCTGAGTATTGTGGTTTTCTCTGTATGTAGTGCTTCTGGCAAGATAACATTTTTGTAATTTCGCTGAGTGGAAAATAATTTTTTGTTAAAAACTAATTTGAGCCCTGTCGATTGTATAGTTTCCTCAACGTATTTGAAGCGCAGGATTTGCGTAAGTTTTCCGTATTATTTCTCATCAGGAAATTTAAAAATTTTTCCGTATTTTGATTAATTTATAAATTAATCATTAATTTATAAATGAACTGAAGTTAAATTTTAAAGAAGTCTTCAATCTCATTACATTCTTCTTCTTACTCTTCTAGTAAAACCTTGCATTTAGTTTATTTTAATTGTTTCATATCTAGATTTACTCGTATAATGTGACTAGGCAATTTTTTGCATGATTTAGCAATCATAAATTAATTACTTTTTCTATTTTTGAATACTTACATTAATGAATATTCCGTAGATTTGAGTTACTTGTTTCATAGTTTCTATATAGCCTATTGATTGAGAAGGGTAGTCGTAACAAACAAGTAGTCAAAACAATAAATTGTTGAAAAGAGGCCGGATTTTTTGAAGATACTCTTTAAATTAGATGATTTGTTTGTTTTAAATACAGTAATATACTTGTATTTGATGACCGACAATATTTTTTTAACCGAGTAATTCTGTATAAAATTATGTTCCAAGTTCTACCGATTACTGCCCAAGGACAGAGGGAACGCAATGGAATGCCTAGACAAACGAAAGGCGTGTTTAAAGAAGAAATCCCCATTGTAAATAACAGAAGGTCTAGAGAGAAACCTTGAGGCAAACCCGCCGTGCTCTATCACAAGTACGCCACGTGCCTCAAGTATCCAATCTTGTTGTAAAGAAAGGTCGTTGCCGTAGAACACCTGGCATTCCAATGTAGTTTGTAACTAGACATTGTCAACAACTTTCAAGACGGAATAAACGGCAGCAATGCGGTAACGATGTAGAATTTTGCCAAGAAAGTAAATACGTGAAGGATGACTGGACATAAGCTATGAGGCAAGTCGTTAAGTAAATTATGAAGGAACGCTGTATGCTAAATTTAAAATGCAGTATAAATATCGTAAAGTTTACCCACGAAGTAATCTGTTGTTTGAAAGTTATTATTGGCATTGGATTGTTCGTGATTGGTTAAATTGTTGGAGATTTACAACGGTTCCACCTTATCAACTTTTAGCGTTTCTTAAAGCACTTAAAACGTTGGAAATATCCAACTATTTTACCAATCACGAAGTGGTGTCCGTAGAGTGGTTAGCTAGGATTCGAAAAGTCAAGCTTATTCTCTCATAGGCTCTGAGGAACACATAATATGTCCGATCATAATAAGATGAGATCCTAAAGACACCATGAAGAAGGAAACATTCCCCCATGAGTTATGTTGTAGGTCAGTTGTAAAGGTCTCAATAAATCACGCCCGTTCCACATAAGTCACATCTGTAGGTAGGTAGGGTAGACTTTACGAAATCGTGTCTAGAATTTTCACTAGACTGAAAACCACCCAATACATTGTATTCCTCCTCTTCATTGGTGGTTTGTTTTTCAGAGACTTTCATATGGTAAAAAGTACCTGCATGACAGTTTTTTTTAAACTTCACTCATCAGTTTCGATGGATCGAAGGCCTCTGCATTGACTTTATTTATCGAATGAAGTTACGATCTTCAGCCCAGTTGAGGATTCGAACCTTGGATCTCAATTGTTTCAACTACTTAGCCAACGCAACGAAATAACATTTGAACTTATCAAGATACAGTTTTTATCTATTTTACCCTTCTTAAGTTTGCTAGCAAGATTTTATCTAACTTAAAATATTGTTGCTTTTAAACTAAATATTTACAATGAACGTAATACATCTTGATCGTATGGTCAGTAAACTAATGTACAGTTTTAGTGAAGCTAAATCAACTAATTAAATATACGAAAAGTACAATTATTCTAAATTAACTACAATGGTTTACTATTGTACCATTTAGATTTTTAACAGTCAGCCTAATAATATATAAACGGTTTACCAACTTGAACTCAACTTACACAACACATCTTAGGTACAAATCTCCAACTTGAACTCAACTTACATAACACATCTTAGGTACAATTTTCCAACGTGAAATCAACTTACATAACACATCTTAGGAACAAATCTCCAACTTCAACTCAACTTACATAACACATCTTAGGTACAAATCTCCAACTTGAACTCAACTTACATAACACATCTTAGGTACAATTCTCCAACCTGAACTCAACTTACATAACACATCTTAGGTACAAATCTCCAACTTGAACTCAACTTACATAAAACATCCTAGTTACAAATCTCCAACTTGAACTCAACCTACATAACACATCTTAGGTACAAATCTCCAACTTGAACTCAACTTACATAATACATCTTAGGTTCAAATTTCCAACTTGAACTCAACTTACATAAAACATCCTAGTTACAAATCTCTAACTTGAACTCAACTTACATAACACATCTTAGGTACAAATCTCCAACTTGAACTCAACTTACATAACACGTCTTAGGTACAAATCTCCAACTTGAACTCAACTTACATAACACATCTTAGGTACAAATCTCCAACTTGAACTCAACTTACATAAAACATCCTAGTTACAAATCTCCAACTTGAACTCAACTTACATAACACATCTTAGGTACAAATCTCCAACTTCAACTCAACTTACATAACACATCTTAGGTACAAATCTCCAACTTCAACTCAACTTACATAACACATCTTAGGTACAAATCTCCAACTTGAACTCAACTTACATAACACGTCTTAGGTACAAATCTCCAAAGTGCAATTACCGAACAGTTTTTATGTACAAATTATATTTTATCTTTATAATTTATTTACCTACTAATTAAATAAGCCAGTGGCCTTGACCGGAGGGTTCAGATGTTTCAAGCGGCTGTTCCTTGAACAGGTGACCGGCTGAGTGATCCTGTCCTTGCACGTAGCCCGGTGGTAGTTCGGAAGTAACCTTACTAGCCCTTGACCACTGTCTGTTATTTCATATCAGTGTCTGGTAACCCTCGACCTACTACCTTGGCTGACCTGAATCCAACTTATATTTACAAGAATGGGAATACTGCACAGGGTGTTTCAGACCACCTGGGCAGTATGTACTGTGGTTGAAACGTTTAACATGTAGCGATGCAATAAACTGTAAACCTGTTAAATCTCATTTAGCAAATGTCTCAAAATTGTTTTTGTTAAAATACAAAATGTGCCCGAAAATGAGGTTCACAATTTCTAATTTAGAGATTTTCAAATAGCAACATTGGTCGTTTTGTACCTCATTTTTTGATTCTTTAAAGCTTTATTATTTTGATGTAACAGTTTTAAAATTATTTTTATCCCTAGAGACAGGGTAGCCCAAAAAACGAAGGAAACGTAAAAAAATAGTTTTTTATCTGCCATTAGATATCCGTATAATCACAGAACTTCAAATACAACAAATGTTTTATTTTTAGATACTTTTAATTTTATATGTAACATGACGGAGTTTGATGGTAAAAAATGCAGACACAAACCAATTTTCATACTAAAAAAGGGTTTCCGTCTGCAATTTAAAAAACAACAGAGATATGAAAACCTTTAAATAAAAGAAATTATGGATTTTTTAAGACCTTCAATTTGACATGCTAAATGACTTAGGGTCCCATTTTAAAATGTTTACTAATTTTATATTTTAAAATGATGATTTCTGAAATGTTGAAGATGGGGAGATAAGTGCAAAATCTTGTTCTTTGAAAGGACATGTCATTGGTAGTATATTCTTGTGATGTACAGAAACGTTACAGTAACATCAACGACTACATCTTGTTCTTTGAAAGGACATGTCATTGGTAGTATATCCTTGTGATGTACAGAAACGTTACAGTAACATCAACGACTACATCTTGTTCTTTGAAAGGACATGTCATTGGTAGTATATCCTTGTGATGTACAGAAACGTTACAGTAACATCAACGACTACATCTTGTTCTTTGAAAGGACATGTCATTGGTAGTATATCCTTGTGATGTACAGAAACGTTACAGTAACATCAACGACTACATCTTGTTCTTTGAAAGGACATGTCATTGGTAGTATATCCTTGTGATGTACAGAAACGTTACAGTAACATCAACGACTACATCTTGTTCTTTGAAAGGACATGTCATTGGTAGTATATTCTTGTGATGTACAGAAACGTTACAGTAACATCAACGACTACATCTTGTTCTTTGAAAGGACATGTCATTGGTAGTATATTCTTGTGATGTACAGAAACGTTACAGTAACATCAACGACTACATCTTGTTCTTTGAAAGGACATGTCATTGGTAGTATATCCTTGTGATGTACAGAAACGTTACAGTAACATCAACGACTACATCTTGTATTTTAAATACGAAAAACACCATTAACTTTGTGACATTTTCCATATGAGGTTAATGAGGCTTACAGTTTAATGCGTCTCTCTTTTTTAAACGGTTCAACCACAAGAGATAATGCACGGGTGAAACACCCTGTGTAATCAAGTAATATTTACTCTACTGTTGGCGCAGAAATTATGTGCACCCGAGTTTGAAGGTTGTTTATTACGAAACTAAGAGGCCCATGAAAACTCCAATCATACCATCGTTTTCCTTGTTTAATTGTGCGTTATGTCATAACAATTGCACAATTGTATTGTAAGTTCTAATAATTGTTGTCTTAAATAAATTTAAAATAACTTTAAATTGATAAATTTCAATTCATTCAAATCAATATAAAATAACTGTATTTACTTAAACATATGAAAATAATGTAACTCTATTACGTAATAAGTATTACAATAAGACCAAATAATTCATTTAACTACCTCTAGAACAAGAAAACAATGTTTCAGGTAATTGATAAGACTTTTTTTTGAAAATATAAAATTCTAAAATTTATAAAACTTATAGAAAACATTCTTATCAACTACCTATTAAAATATAAAAGCGCTCCTTGAACGCTACGTTTTTGAGTAATAACGATGTAAGTGTGATATACAGTGAAAAGTATTTAAAATTCCGGTACATTTTTCAACTAAGATAAAAGTTATTAGAACTTATAATAAAATTGTGAAATTCTTAAGTCATAACGCAAAATTAAACAAGAAAAACAATGGTGTGATTGGAGTTTTCATAGGTCTCTTAGTTTCGTAGAAAACAACCCTCAAACTCAGGTGCACATAATTTCTGCGCCGACAGTAACTCCCAACTAATGTGTTTTCAAGACGCTAACTTACTGTGACTTACCACGCTAAGAAATTCAAATTAGTGTAAAAAAACTTACCAGGAGAAATACTTGGTAACTGTGGTAGCACGTTTTATGGTTATTACCAGGAGAAACACTTGGTAACTGTGGTAGCACGTTTTATGGTTATTACCAGGAGAAACACTTGGTAACTGTGGTAGCACGTTTTATGGTTATTACCAGGAGAAATACTTGGTAACTGTGGTAGCACGTTTTATGGTTATTACCAGGAGAAATACTTGGTAACTGTGGTAGCACGTTTTATGGCTATTACCAGGAGAAATACTTGGTAACTGTGGTAGCACGTTTTATGGTTATTACCAGGAGAAATACTTGGTAACTGTGGTAGCACGTTTTATGGTTATTACCAGGAGAAATACTTGGTAACTGTGGTAGCACGTTTTATGGTTATTACCAGGAGAAATACTTGGTAACTGTGGTAGCACGTTTTATGGTTATTACCAGGAGAAATACTTGGTAACTGTGGTAGCACGTTTTATGGTTATTACCAGGAGAAATACTTGGTAACTGTGGTAGCACGTTTTATGGTTATTACCAGGAGAAATACTTGGTAAGTGTGGTAGCACGTTTTATGGTTATACCAGGAGAAACACTTGGTAACTGTGGTAGCACGTTTTATGGTTATTACCAGGAGAAACACTTGGTAACTGTGGTAGCACGTTTTATGGTTATTACCAGGAGAAATACTTGGTAACTGTGGTAGCACGTTTTATGGTTATTACCAGGAGAAATACTTGGTAACTGTGGTAGCACGTTTTATGGTTATTACCAGGAGAAATACTTGGTAACTGTGGTAGCACGTTTTATGGTTATTACCAGGAGAAATACTTGGTAACTGTGGTAGCACGTTTTATGGTTATTACCAGGAGAAATACTTGGTAACTGTGGTAGCACGTTTTATGGTTATTACCAGGAGAAATACTTGGTAACTGTGGTAGCACGTTTTATGGCTATTACCAGGAGAAATACTTGGTAACTGTGGTAGCACGTTTTATGGTTATTACCAGGAGAAATACTTGGTAACTGTGGTAGCACGTTTTATGGTTATTACCAGGAGAAATACTTGGTAAGTGTGGTAGCACGTTTTATGGTTATTACCAGGAGAAACACTTGGTAACTGTGGTAGCACGTTTTATGGTTATTACCAGGAGAAACACTTGGTAACTGTGGTAGCACGTTTTATGGTTATTACCAGGAGAAATACTTGGTAACTGTGGTAGCACGTTTTATGGTTATTACCAGGAGAAATACTTGGTAACTGTGGTAGCACGTTTTATGGTTATTACCAGGAGAAATACTTGGTAATTGTGGTAGCACGTTTTATGGTTATTTTCTGTTCACAGTAACCTTCAAAACTGTCGTAGTTCGTAGAGGAAAATTGCAAAAATATGCCGTGCTATACATCAGAAAAACATATTTCTTGGTCAAAAATCTAATTACCTCTAGTTTTCCTGTTTAAGAATGTAAGAGTGTACTGGAAAGTAATTAGTGTCAAATAACTGTAAAATATCGGTCCCAGAAGTCAGTTTTACATGCCAGCTGAAACTTGAAATGTTTCTAAAACATTACACAATTTTAAGTAAAATGAAACATTTAATTTTACTTGTAATCATACGTTTTGTGTTTGATATATTACATGTATGGACCGGTGTCCATAGTGTATTTTTTACATGCAGCGTGTAGTTTTGTACTGTATGGATTTGTAGAGTTCAGGTTCATAGTTAGTTATGAATTTTACACAGTATAACTTTTTTGTGTTTTTAACTTTGTTTACACTATTGTGTTTGGTACATTACATTTATACTGTATTTATTTCTTAGATTTTGTTCCATAATGTTTCTTTAAAATTATATTTAATCTAATGTTTTTGGCATATTTTGGCACACTACGTGTAATCATGAATTCACTACATGTTTTGTTATTCATTTGTACCGATGTCACTTTCCCTTCTGACGAAACCAGTTATTTCATTTTGTTTGTCAAATTACTTTTTTCCCGAAAATTAGTCTTTCTCTAGAGTTTGTCCTTTTCCTGATAATGTCCATTATTACTCATAGAAATAATGACTACTATTCATTTATTATTGTTATATCTATTTATTGAACTGTTTACATATTGAACTGGTATATTACATGCTAGAGAACTGAATGAATTTATGTATGCCATCGATATTCTATAATTAAATAGAACACATTTAATTTTAACTATATATATTGAGGAGGTAATAATTGTATTTTTTTAAATACAATTCATTGTAAATTTATGTAAAGTGGCCTGGACAGATGCAAGAAAAAATTAAATAAATCAAAATTCTTTCGTTTCTGTATTATAGCTGTTTTGATTTAGATAATTGGAATTTATAACGATAATATTCCAGTCTTGTAATATCGCTTTCATTCTCACAACAATTTTTAATGCCCATCCATTACCACGACGAATTCTAATCTGTCGTTGTTGGGCACAAAAATTCACGTGAGCTGCAGTACCGCCCGTGCTCTATCTTCAGAGCCAATGAATGTGATGGAATGAGAGGTCACTGTCATGGCCAACAACAAGTACACACAACTCACTAGACGACTGATCTCAATCATAATATTTACATTGTCTGAAAGGGCTTAAAATTTACTCGTGTATCCACTTTGTATAGTTTCGGTTGTTCAATTGTATTTTCATAAAAGTCATAAACTAAAACTCATAATTTTTATTTTATCATAAATAAATATTTTTAAAAAAGTATAAAGTGTATCCGATAGTAAATTTCACACTCTATGAAATAATATAACAATTATAATTTCCAACAAATACTTTTAAGTAACAAAGCTGTGCCACATTTAACGTTGCTCTTTTGTAATATAAACTCAATATGGCGACTAAGAAGACTCAAGAACGTCAATTTAAATCACAACAAAATGCGGGTAATACAAACCTTGAACTGCGCATCTCGGGTTAGTTAAATTAATACAAACTATGTACATATTTGTTCACTATTTTATCTTAATGTATATAAAATCTAAAAACGATGTACTAACTCATTCGAACAACTAACAAATATCCGAAACTAGTGAACAGATTTTGATAACATTTGGAAGATAGCTTTTGTATCATAGAGACCCACTTAGAAAGAATTCTCGAAACTCCATTCCTGAGTAATAAAAACAGCCCCTAAACAATTCTAATGTTTACATAAGAGTGACAATGGCATTTATTTAATAATTTATTTCAAACAACTGATACCAAAAACATAAACATGAAGAAGCAGAAACGTTTTAAATTAGATTTTCTTTAAGAAATGTTTAAGTTGATTTCCACAAACTCTGACATTATAGGACTACTTTGCATTCCCCTAAAGAAATGTAGATTATAGGCTTTTCTAGACTATAACACATTGTTATCAAGAAGAACGGCAGCAGGCTGAGCTTTTATATTGATGTGATGGTTTAGAGAGAACCACCCTGTAACGAAGCAAGGGTTGTCGGCCAGTAAATACAATTTTACCGATGGACATAGAGCTATGCAACGTAATAGTTTGAGTTTGGTATGTTTCAATACGTATAAATATAACATTGGCCATAGAGTCTAATAATAAAGAGGCGGTATAAGGCCGAAAATAACTTGCGTCATTAAAAGCCATTAATTGCGTTCTACCCTCAATACCGTAGCTGTCAGGGTAGAAAGAGTAAACAATAAACTGACAAGAGCCGAGGGCCATTGTCCTACATTGTTCCAATTATAAACGCGATGGTAAACAACATACAGTAATAGGGCTAAAAATAACAGGGGGTTTGTTCCATCGTTTCATAATAACTTTATCGATTTACAGTTGTCTTATTTAAGAATTTCACACACGCGCTGAAAAAATAACCATTTTAATAAAAAATACATCCCAAATGTTCTTGAGATATTTATATACACAATATTTCAAATTCATATATACAGGGTGTCCCATAACTCACTGAAAAAGTAAGCTATATATAGCGATTCTGGAGTAAAAACTAAGACTTTTTTCTTCTTGTAGAGTTAGATTTGAAGGTAGGTATCTGATGGGCAAATATGGAATAGCCCCCTGATGGGCAAATAGGGATTATACTCTATTTCCATGATTTATTTAACGTCAATATTGACTCCACGAACACGAATCCATAAAAATTAAAAAAAATTAATACAAAAAACATGTATATTACTTTAATCTGACGTAGTTTTTATACTAAACACGAATATGACTACAATTATTCACACGACGAACAATAACTGCGACAGACATACAGCAAAAATGTGGGTAGGATTAGGTTAGATTAGGAAAGGTTAGGTTAATTAGTTTAGGTTAGTAATATATATTCACGGAAGGCTAGGCTAGTAATTGTAGTAGGAAGAAATAGATTTCATATTCGTGTTCAGAAGAAAAAGACACATAAAATTAATAGTTTTTAAGTAACAATTTTTTCCATCTTTAAAAAATCTGTATTTTAGTTGAAAACATTCTTTCGTTTCGTGTTCATTGGGTTGATATTGACTAGTTTAAAAAATCGTGAAAATCAAATGAGACGCCGATATTGCATTTTTACCGTTTCCAAATTTCTTAGAAAAATACAAGTAACTCTTGAATGATTAGAGCAACTATGTTTGGGATAAGATATATTTGATAAATACGTTTCCCCGTTTCCCCCTTTAAAATTAACGCCAACATCAAAATCTAATTGGCTGAAATTTTGTAATATTTTATGTCAGTATAGCTTGGAACCGAATCTGTGGCCTTTAATTTTAGGGAAATCACTTTAATTGCATTTTTCTTATTTTATCAAGTAATCCTAGCCCAAACTTAAACAAAATAACCTTACAAGAATATTCGTATTTTTCGAAGAAATCCAAGTTAAATTGTGCAAAAGGAAGAAAGCCCCCACTAACTGCGCTAAAAATTTTTCAAAGAGTAATGGGACACTTTGAATAGACAGATAAACATAAAATGTAAATTAATTTTGTAAACTCATGACAAGTTAAGAAATAACTTATAGTTTATTAGTATTGTGACATTCAGAGTGGTCTCCATCCTGGGAACCGGTGATGCGGAAGTAATGGATGGGTCGCTGACCACCTGCCCTGCTTGTTTACAACCTTTGGGGCACAATGGCTTACGCATGAACGCCCCTTACCTCTTCAATGGACTTCTAGAAGGTTCTAGGTTGACGAGCCAGCTCTGTCATGGAACTTCGGGCGCAGGGGAATTCAAGAAGCTTCCAGATGGAGACCTGCAGGTGATATATACGGCCCGGATACCAGAGTCAGTCAGTCAGTCGGTCAGTCAGTCAGTCAGTGAGTCTACAGCCTACAGCCCAGGTGTTTGCGGCGACAGTGAGACAGTTCTACAGTGCGAGTGAAGTGTCCGTGTATAGAGAAGTGGTCTACGGAGAAGTTACCGGTGAGTGGTTCGTTGTGGGGATCAACGAAGGAGCATTGCGGTACTTGTGGACGACTTCTGAAGGGACACTGAAGAAACTGTGAGTGAACTGTTAGCATTGGACTGTAGGTAGTAGGGAAGCTAGTAGAGTCACTTTATAGTTAGTCATTGTAAATATTAGTAGAGAATCTAGGAAAGCCACTTTATAGAGCTAGGAATTGTAATTAAAAGAAGGGAATTTAGTAATGTCACTTTGCAATTAGTAGTTGTAATTGATTGCCATTTATTGATGCCATCTAAGATTGTAAACATAAATTAGTTTAACTGTAACAGTAGGCCTAATAGTAAATTGTACTTTTCACATTAGCTAAAGTTAAGGAATTAATCCATTTAATTATAATAAGTTAATTTTATATATTCAATAAATTTAGTAATTGTTTAGTATATCGTGTTGCTTATTTGTAAAACCCACATAGTGATCAATTATTTATAAAGTAGGACAATATAAAAAACGTCACAGTATAGTTTAGCAGGATATAGTACAAGAAACTCATTTACAAGTTTATTATTTGTATAGAAAATTATCTGAAAGTGTATATTTCTTCTACGAAATCTAATTGTCACACTTGATAGTAACAATAAAATATTTCATGCAAATTCAATATCATTCTGTATCACGAAATCATCAAGTGAAACATTCAGCAACGAAGTCTAGAGACAATTCTTTGATTTGTTTTTTAAAAGAAATTGAACTGTTGCTCAACAAACAACAAAACAGTTCAGTCAGGTAGCACATAAAGGAATCAATACTTGCAGTTTTAACTCAAAAAGGCTGAAAGAGAATTCACCAAAAGATATACTTCCAAACCTTTGATGTATACAACATTTTCAATAGTGAAACTCATGTCCTTCGGAGCTATTTACTATTTAAAAAGACTATTATTTACTATTTTATATATAAAAAATCCCCATATTAGTATCACAAAGGGAGTAGTTTCGCTTCTCATAAAAACGCCCAAAACATAGCTTTCTACTTAAAGGATACGGTTCGTAATGACGATCGTATGACTCGAAGAGCTTCCATTTGATGTGTGAAGACCTATTCTAGTAGATCATAAGTAAATTTGTAAAAGATTGAGTGTTTTATAATTGTTTTGTAGTTTAATATGTGAAACTTTGAATATCTTTATTGACTGTTTTAAATTTAAAATGTCATAATATTAACTTATGATCGACCATATTGGACCTTTGATAATCATGCAGTGTTCAACATGATTCATAATAATAATAAACACGAACCGTACATTTAAAATAAAACTGCATGTTTTGGTCCACTGACGGCAAAATTGCATGTCTACTAAAGGGCTGTCGACTTCCCAGCGGTAACTTGGCGGTTTGGGAAGCGGAAATTGCCTGTGTTTCAACATAAAAAAGAATGTCTATATTGCAAAAGACATTTTGTACAAACAATTGCAATTATAAACCACTAGCTGTACCCGCCCGCTTCTCCGGTCATTAAGTTGATTTATGTACAATTTACTGTGTTACATTTTAAAAGTTTAGCTTATCACAAATTTATTCAATTTGTCTTTATTCAACAGCTGTTGATAAAATAAATCAATCAATTAATATAGCTCCATAAGCATGTATTGACATTTTAGAGGCCAGTGGGATGGAGTCCAGAGGTCAGAGAGGAAAATACTTTCTTAGTGAGCCTCTAGTAGGGGCCAAGATAAAACCTATATACAAAATGTCAAGTCAATTGGACGTTTAGTTTTGGAGAAAACGTGATGAGTGGTAAATGGCTTTTATATTATTCAGGGTGTCCCTGAACTCTCTGAGGTTCTCTTTAGGTATTGATTGTGGGCCAATATCAAGACATAATATCCTGTTTAAAAAGCTCAAATCACCTCCGGTACCCGTACAGCCGCCATTTTGTATTTTTTACTAATTATTTTTTATTTGTAAAACTATTTAATCTATAGAATTCAAATTTAGTATACACATTAATAAAACCATTTTCTTACTGAAATAAAAAAATAAAAACAATATTTTCAAAATGGCGGAACTTTGAAATGTTCGATCCTTAATAGCTTTTAGAAGGTTAGGTATACAAAAATTACACGAATATCTTTTTATTGCAAACTTTATTTGCAATCCAAAAAAGTAACGTTGCATAAGATCGGATGACAAACAACCGAGATTTGAGTATTTTTGTATTTAATCATTTACTCGTGAATGTGTACAGCCATGGTGTCGTGCCGCGCGAGTCAACCACAACAATACATCAGGGATCTATTCTGATTACTTTCATCCAAAACACTACAGTAAAGTGATTTGTGACATTATTGTAATGGAAATTCCCCTAACAGGCAACGGGAAAAAAGATGCACGCGTTTTTCGTTGTTATTAAATTAAAATTAATTTTAATTAAAACTAGATTTTTTGTAAAATATATTTGTGATGTAAAGCAGTAGACATAAAACAAGTAATATTACAAATGCATCAGACTATAAAATGGAACTTATATTTTACATTACAAACGATGCTCAAAATTTCGTCCTCTCATTTGATTGCAAAGGAAAAAACGATTGGAAAGTGACTGACGCACAGCAGCAAATTCGTTTTTTCTTTGACATTTCCAGCACCTTCAACAATTCTACCAACCTACAACTTAGAAAAATTCTAGTTTATAGGGCACTACTTCAGGTTAAAATTAATTTTTAATTTAATAACAACGAAATTATCTGCCTTTCCCAACTGCTAGGCACAACTTTTTTCCCGTTGCCTGCTAGGGAAATTTTCATTACAATAATGTCACAAATCACTTTATTGTAGTGTTTTGGATGGAAGTAATCAGAATAGATCCTTGATGTATTGTTAAAGTTGACTCACGCGGCACGACAACATGGCTGTACGCCTTCGCGTGTAAATGATTAAACACAGAAATACTCAAATCTCGGTTGTTTGTTATCTGATTTCATACAACGTTACTTGTTTTGGTTTGAAAATGTAATTTGCAATACAATTATATTCATGTAATTTTTTGTATTCCTAACCTTTTAAAAGTTATTAAGGATCAACAATTTCAAAGTGCCGTCATTTTTAATGTAAAAACCTCAAAATTTTTGAATTTTTATTTTAAACGTAAAAAAAATTTTAAAACATTTTATATTTTTTTATTTCAGTAAGAAAATGGTTTTATTAATGTGTATACAAAATTTTTAACTCTGTAGCTTAAATAATTTTAAAATTAAAAATAATTTTAAAAGTATACAAAATGGCGGCTGTACGGGTACTGGAGGTGATTTGGAATTTAAAAATAAGATATTTTGTCTTTATTTTACCCACAATCAATACCTAAAAAAAATCCTCAGAGAGTTCAGGGACAACCTGTAGGCCTACATATACTATTTTTCTAATACTATACTATACTAATTTACTATACATATAATATACTAATTTAATATAATTGATTAATGCGACAAAAAAACTGAATATTTTAACAAGCATTAGTTCACGAACATTTTAAAAATTAAATTTGTCTAACAGATTAGTTATTATCTAAATATAGATTGTAATGTTTTCAAAACAACAAATATCGTGGACTTTATCGATAATTTCAACTATTTATCAACTTAGGACATTTTCTTTAGAATCATTTTAATGAGTCAAAACACACAACATTCATCGCCCATTCAGCGATAGTCAAGCGAACGGGATGAGTACGTCTTCTGGAAGGTTCTGTTTGTATTTGCCATTCTCATCGTTGACGCCGTTAATTGATCCATTCATCACCGGAGCCTGTGAAATGAGAATGGTCTAGAACAACACGAAACAACTACGTCGGAGAAAAAGTGAAGTAAATCGATATTATTTCTAAATAGTAATTAAATAAATTACTATGATGGTCTAAAACATTATAAATCGTTCCATAAGAAAGATTATCATAAGAACAATTAAAAGTAATCAAATACTAATTACTAACTAGAATGGTCTAGAATATTATCTACCGGTTACACCATCACTATGGAGAGTTTGTCGTAAAATTGTAAGTTAAATTGAAATAATTTCAACACACTAATCTTCATTAAAAATTCTATAAAAATCCAAAAACAATGTTCTCACTTATCACGAAATCTCCGGAACCTTAGAAAAGATTTTGATAAAATTTGGAGGGAAGTTAGCTTTTGTATCATAGTGAAAGGATTTTTTTACATTCCATTCCTAAAGGGTAGGAACAGCCCTTCAAACTTTCTTTTTTCCATAAGAGATACATTGGCATTAATTTAATTTATTTAACTTCAAACTGTTGATACAAAAAACATAAGCATGGTACAAAAGATTGGCTGACTTGGTTTCAATTGCAAAAACGTAAGATCATTTCTGGCATGATTGCACTACTTTGCAACCGTACAGACATAGGATTTTCTGGACTATACCACTGTACGTGTATGGGTGGGCGGGTGGGTCATTACCACTGTACGTGTATGGGTGGGCAGGTGGGTCATTACCACTGTACGTGTATGGGTGGGCGGGTGGGTCATTACCACTGTAGGTGTATGGGTGGGCAGGTGGGTCATTACCACTGTAGGTGTATGTGTGGGCGGGTGGGTCATTACCACTGTAGGTGTATGGGTGGGCGGGTGGGTCAATACCACGGGCGGGTGGATCATTACCATTGTGCGTGTATGGGTGGGCGGGTGGGTCATTACCACTGTACGTGTATGGGCGGGGGGGTGGGTCAATACCACTGTATGTGTATGGGTGGGCGGGTGGGTCAATACCACTGTATGTTTATGGGTGGGTGGGTGGGTCAATACCACTGTATGTGTATGTGAGGGTGGGTGGGTCAATACCACTGTATGTGTATGGGCGAGCGGGTGGGTCAATACCACTGTATGTGTATAGGTGGGCGGGTGGGTCAATACCACGGGCGGGTGGATCATTACCATTGTACGTGTATGGGTGGGCGGGTGGGTCATTACCACTGTACGTGTATGGGTGGGCGGGTGGGTCATTACCACTGTACGTGTATGGGTGGGCGGGTGGGTCAATACCACGGGCGGGTGGATCATTACCATTGTACGTGTATGGGCGGGCGGGTGGGTCATTACCATTGTACGTGTATGGGCGGGCGGGTGGGTCATTACCACTGTACGTGTATGGGCGGGCGGGTGGGTCATTACCACTGTACGTGTATGGGCGGGCGGGTGGGTCATTACCATTGTACGTGTATGGGCGGGCGGGTGGGTCATTACCACTGTACGTGTATGGGCGGGCGGGTGGGTCAATACCATATACATAATACATTCATAAAACATAATTTATTTATAATTTTGGAAAACGGCAGCAGGATGAGCTTTTATACTGATATGATGGTTTAGAGAGATAACCACGGACGGAAGGTTTAGCAAGCGTAGAGAACCACTCCTATCGAAACAAAGGCTGGCGGCTGATTAAATACTCTATACATTTCCTAAAGATTATAAACTAGGAATTATGTTAAAATTGTAAACTATTAATGTAAGATTTTAATATTGTTATAAAAAAAACTTTCCAGGAACATTACTTCTATAATTTATTTTAAAATACTAACAAAAATAATTAAAAAAAACCATAAAGGCGAATGAAAATTGTGAGTAAAAGATCGCCAAGATATGCTTGAATATAAATTGCAATGAAAGAATGTTAAGGTTGGCATTCTTTATGTAAGATTAGCATTATCTTTGCCCATCTCCTATTCAACCTTACTCTACACATTCTCCATAGACTATTGATGAGTATGGGGAACTTATCATATAAACTGGGGGAAAACCAGCAGAGTACAATGTAAATATTATTGATAAAAACTAACCGTCAAGGCCAAGATTCGAACATGTACTAGAACTTGGATACTAAGTCTTGACGCCTCAGACCGCTCGTTCACTGGCTCTACAATTAGTTTTACACGAAATACAAATTAACGGGCTAGAAGACACCAGTTCAACCGTTTAAAATGTTTTTGATTTCGTTTGGGATAAAACCTGACAGCATAAAACTGTGCCTGTTATTTATACAAATACCATTACCGTATACGAACCCATGTGGGTTTTGTTGGGCAAACGTAGACTGTCGCCATAAACAAATTGATTCTTACTTGGAAAGGAAATTGGAGTTTTTAAAATCAGGATGATTTAAAAAACTATCGAATGTGAGTAAAACAATGGTTACATACAACCTTGCCTGGTTTAACATTATGAAACATCTAACCTCCTCAATATTGTTAACACTATTGTTTACATTCCAACAGTTGTTAAAACCTTTTGGAAATCATTAATTACGTTTTACTGTTAATTTTCAATCTATTTACATCTCTCTCCATGGTTAGGTTACATGGTCGAAAAACGAATTTTCAGGGCTTCCTATGCCCTTCAAGGTGAAAAAATCGAATAATTAAGACCTTATTGCAGAATTACGAACAAAGCCAAATTTGTTGACATCTCAACCGTTTAAATTGTTCAAGAAATAAGGGAGGAGTTGTGTTGACAAAAAACAGCTTCACGTGTATATGTAAGTATACAGCTTCACTACTGTTGTACTACCAACAACAAGATGATGATAGCTTAAAAATAAATGCAAAGTACCAAACATTACTTAATGACTCAATTAAGGTTAATTGAGATTACAATTTATGTAACCGTGGCACTAATAGTGCGTAATCATATTTGCTGTAACCATTATGAGTCGCTCGGCACTTACGTAACTACTTGGTGTAGTTCAAAGTTTGTATTACATTACCAATAAGGAAATACGGCTATGTAACAACATTCTTAGTACTGTATTGTAGTCACGTGTATTCAACGCAGCTGACAGTAATTTTGCACCACAATATTTAAATTTTAACATTATTAATTAGCAGTTGAACGTTAGTTTCTTCTATTTGACTGTAAAAGTATATTTATAGTAAATAATTTGCGAATGTCGGCCAAAATTAGTTCGCATTTACTCTAAAATTCTGTTTCATTATTATTCTATTATGGGCCAAATCGGACTGTGAAGTACAGGCAATGATGATTAACGTATCTTTCTTTATGCTAACACTAGCTTCATTCTTTCAGAAAGAGCTCTTTTCTTTTTACTAGACCTGATTATTCCCGTTTTTTTCTATCACATTAGACCCACTTTCAATAAAAAAATCATTTGCCTGGATGTACTTTAAAATGTAACAAAAATTGTTGTAAATAATTTGAACAAGAGAAAAAAATAAGGCAATTAGTTCCTATTTTTCCATAAGTGGGCCGACATAAACTGGCTGTTGGCACTTGTTGTACTCAAAATATTATTACAGTGGGTAAGGATTGATTGGGTGGCTGTCCCTTCTGGCCGCACATAAGGACGTATCAAGCACGAAAGTCCCACACTGTGACTCCAGGCACCGTCAAGGGGAAGAGGCAAGGCAGGTGACAATCTGTCTCACAGTGGTTCCTTCTAAGCCACATCATTCCAGTCTTTTCGTAAATCACTTTGCATTTTGGATGACGTACCAATTAATAAGTTACCCAAAATCTTCATGTAAAACTTCATCCATGCCGGTTTCGGTACGAACATACTATCCCTAACACTGAAGTCACATCTAACAAAAATAAAACACACCAGGGTGGCTACATAAAAATCCTGTGAGTGATTTTATGCATATATAAACACTTTATGTTATGAATATCCCGGCATGAAACGTGCGCACTTGGTAACGTTTCAGTGAATATCTGACGCACGATATTACTAAGAGTAATGCATTGGATATACGACCGACAGTAATTACTTATTAAGGTACTAACGTGTATAAAGTGTGCTTTAAGAGTCATTTTTAAATGAGCTCAATAATACAATAGCAAAAATACAAATGCATAAAAAAATTCAAAAGACAGTATTCATATTCAATATCAATATCAATGCATTCATATTCGGTATCACAATATCAAACGTTATAAAACAGGTGCATTGAGAGAACTGGAACGAGGCGACAATGCAAGATGTAAAAGAGTTGCTATGGTTGTGGCTGGCTTATATCGTCACGCCATTGGTTACATCTTCCCAACATCCACTCAGTTCCAGCATTTGCTGCAAGAGCGCTGTGAACTCAAATCGAGTCATTCAATAAATAAACAAAGTTGTAGTCAATAGTAACAAGAATCTGCTGGAACCATCCCTGGGAAAACTGGGCTACATTCTGTATCAACAGTAGTAGAGGAAAGGGTTTTGAATTGGAGGAGTAGTGCTTTTAATTTAATATGTTATCTACAGAATGTGAATGTTTTGAAAACAACATGACAGATATGAAAAATCCTAGAACACAACACAAAACAGTCGCAATGGATGATTCATTTCAGCTAATCATGTCAACACAGAGGCTAATGTTCGTTTCTTCATTTTCTTAGGAATTGAAAAATGCACAATCTGGGAATTCTATGAATCAGTTCCACGTGAACGTTTGATGATTTCATCCAAACACGATCATTGGTGTATAAAAAAGTTACATTGAACGCTGACTAATATGCTAAAATTACTTGGATCTGTTCGTAGATTGGTGGGTCAGACGTCAATAGCGAAATACTTTTAGGTGGGTGGTTTGGCTAGGTCAATCCTTATACGAAAAGACATCAGTATGGAAAGGACTTGGATGGGAGAAAAATACTTTGGAAAATTAACATTGTTTAACGAGATAAACATAATAATAATAATAACACAATGGCATGACAAATAGAGTGCTGACCATGGAATTATCTCCAGGAAATCTCCTGTCAATAACGGAATAATACAGGAGACAGAGTTACACAACTGGTAAAGACAGGACTTATGTAATCTAAACCATCACACTTCCAGACATGACGAATGCGTCGTCAAGAGGCAAACAGATCTTGTTGGAACACTACTTTCAAATAGCCATTGACAACCGATTGATGTTCACAATTCATGACGTCATATTAGTGTAAAAGGACATACAAGAAAAAGGAAACTGAAGGACCTTAACCAAGGTCAAAGGTTGTTGGAAGTTTTACGTCACGACACACGTAATGACGAACCAATCAAATAGCGTAATGCAGTAGCCGTTTCCAAGACCACCCACCACCACCGGGAAGTCGACAGACTTACAGAACACATACGATCTTACCGTCAGCGGGCTTTTTAACATGATGTTATATTTCAACTGTACAGTTAATATTAGAGGTCATAAAATAAATTAAAAAGCTTATTTTATGAGTTTTTAACTTAAAGTCGTCAAGAATGGTTTATACGTGACAAAATTATAAAAAAAAATATTTTTTTAATTATTTCAACTAAAATATTCAATTATAATACTTACACCCACAGTCTTATTACGTACCGAATCCTTGATATTTAGATCCATGGTTTTGGTTTTTTCGTGAAGAGAAATTACCCCCTTCGAGCATTATGCTCGATGCTGAGTCAGACTTAATTTAGGGTAGAATGAAACTATCAGCAAAAAAACAGAGCCAGTAGTAGCAAAAGTAAACAAAATACAAAAATATTGTCAGAGCAAAATAGTTTCCTCTTTGGTCAAGTTCTGGTTTCAAGGGATGTACCTCTACAGACGTATATACAACCAGTATTATGCATGGAAACCACGAACGTTCAGAAAGGGAGTGCTAAAAGTAGTTGATTAATGGTCTAATCATCGACATGAGCAATATTAACTTCCGTCTTGAATAAACAAAAAAGTGACAAAGACATCAGGAGATCTCCTTAATCATGATATTGTTAAGTTTCTAATATATTTACTCCTTTAATGCATAATCTAAAAATCATCTTATTTACAATTACTTCATGTCCACATTTATAAATTAAGCGCATTCTTTGCAATGCAGATTCCACACGATTGATCGGTTTTTATGTCACTTTGTATGTGTTATTATTTTATTTCTTTTTTTATTTTTGTTCATTTGCATCAAGTTGAATGATCATGTGGTCAAAAAGGTAACAAGCATAACTGATAGTACTATTCAGAATTTAAACTGTTAAATCACTCAGCTTAATAAGAAAATAATATAATTTATTTATATCGTATGGCTTTCAAAGTCAGATCCCAAACTAAAAACTTACAATGATAAATAAAATCTAAAGTACACAATACAACACTACATGTGGCTTAGTGTTTAATACTAAACTCCTATCACAAAGGTGAATCAGATTTCACAACCATTCAACACCTGTTTCTCCTAATGAATGAAGACCAACCAGCTAAGCCCTCCTGAAAACAAACGCAATGGTCTGATAACTAACGATGTGATCCACAATTTGAACTTCGACTCCGCAATCACACGCCTGATAATTTATCGTTCTCCACTTATATTTCCAGAAGTTGCATCTTCCCGCACCTGTGCGAGAGTGACTGAACAAAGTCCAAAGGTTCGTTCCACCGATGAAAATTTTAGGGTCTGATCTAGACCTTCAAAAATATTCCAAGTTAACGCCCAGTTGCTTTTGGCGAGAATTCTTTTGAGATTAACTGGGAAGCTAGTCGAATAGTTGGTCTCTAGATTTAAGTCACCCTGCATATTGTGGGACAGTAAAATTGAAATGAAATGAAATGAAAAACGTTTTATTTTCTGAGGCAAAGTTAGGACCATTAGGTCCTCTCTTACACTTAACCTCATAAAGAAAAATTAATACTTAACTAAAATGAGTATATCTAAAGAGTTCTTACGTGTTCACTGCTGCTGAGCACATCATTTATAAGTTAAACAACAATTTTAAAAAAATCAGAGTTTCAAGATAATTAAAACTCAACAAATTAAGCATAAAGCATGAAAGAACATAAAACAAAGAAGAAAACAAAACTAATTACTTACATGAAAAAATAAATAAATAAACAAATAAAAAATAAATAATAAATAAAAAAAAACATATTTAATGAATAAAATAATAATAAATAAAAAGTATTCCAAGTTCACAACAAACATACATCACACATACACTCAGTCCAGCATCGACAGCACGGCCAAGGCCTACAACCCCCATGAATCCGCCGACAACCACTCCCTTAGTGCCGCAACAAACCGAGCTCGACTATCAATATTTCGAGTTGAAGGATCAAGTTTATTCCACAGTCTGCAGGCAGTGACAGTAAAAGATCTATTGTAAAGTGCTGTTCGATGAGCTGGAATATTTAACATTGAAGAACCCTGACGCGTGTCCCGATTACTTATGCTGAAGTTAAACACAAAATTTGAAGCTAAATAAGAAGGATTTTTGGATTGAAGAACATTGTACAGTAAAGATAAAATTTTGACCTTCCTGTACTCAAGTAACTTTAGTAAATTTAGCCGTCTGAAGTAAGGAGTGATATGTTCATCTCGACGAAGATTGAAAATATAACGTAGACAGTAGTTCTGCGCTCGTTGAAGTTTATCAGAAAGATGGGTAGGCATGTCATTGATGACAATGTCGCAGTAGTCAAAGTGGGGAAATACAAGAGTTTTTACTAGCATAATCTTAACATCTAAAGGTAAACAGTTATAATATCTCTTAAGAGTGTGAATACCAGCAAAAACCCTATTACATGTTAAAGATACATGATCAGACCATGTAAGTGTAGTAAAATTGGGAGATTTTGAGTAGAAAGGATCTTTTTGAACTCTTTGAATTGCCTCCTTGCGCCTTTTACACGGAGGACCTATGTCGCACAGCTCTGGAGGCAATAGACATTGGATGATTTTATATTTAAAAGATAAAACAACTGACAAGAGATGGAATGATCAAAACACTGTTGTATTCTAAATTCACTTTCCTGAGCGCCAAAGCTCACAACCGCATTGAAAGTGTTGCGTTAAAGAACCTATATTAGCCCACATATATGTTGAATTTCATTTCATTTAGACGCCGTGGGTGACTTGCAAACTGCCAATGACGTCACACTGTCAGCCACACGTCACGTGGGCTCTATCGGTCTCCGCCAGCCTTGTTTTGGTGAAACTTGAACAACATGTCAGCTGACCGTACAAACGACACGTTTATACTGACACAGATAGTCTCTCGTGTCACGCTAGGGAAATAATGGACCAAAATATGAGCTGTAAATACTCAAACAGCTGTCTCCTTTCCGATCGTTCTTCGTCAAGGATTCTGTTTGGATTCTTTTGACAAACAAACAGAGATAAACGTAAGCCCACAATGAGTTTCTAAACCTTGTTGGATAGGTTGTTGTGACTGACATCAAACTAACGGAATGGGAGGTACACAATCCTCTAAAAAAGTCCAATAAGAATGGAAATTAAGTAATTAATTAAGTACAACTTTGGAGTCTTTTACGGTGCATTTTATTTTGAGTGGTTTTATTTAATATTGTATTGAATAAAATAATACAGGACTGGGATACGTTACGTGGGGCGTGCCATTGTTAGATAGACGGAATTGTATGAATGTGGAATAAATGTTAAAATTCGCAAATTTTATGACATGTTTTTATTTTTCAACTTAAAATATATATGAATATTTTCTTTACTTATAAGTTAAATTAATATATTATATTCTATACATTTCTTTTAATACGCTTTTGTTTGAATGTATTGTTATTGTTAGTCCATATCGTAATATTCAAAAGTTGATTAAAAAATTAATATTTTTCTTCTTGTCTTTTAATGAACGTATTGCTTTGTTTGAGTTAATTGTAAGAAAAGGCCTTGTGGCTCCAATGTCACCCTTTGTAATTAATTATTTTATTACATGCTATTTGGTGCGTTTTCCTTGTACAGTATATGGTTTGGAGAAATTTTCTTGAACTAGGTTTGAGATGAACTCTGTTGTTGCTAATAAAAACATTCTCGTAGTTTACCTAGAACACTGGAACCTTGCTTCGTAGGAGTTTGCCTTGTACATGGGAGTTTTTACAGGATTTTATTACCAGGTGGAATACATAACATCTATTTCGGGAGAAGGTTAAGGTTATCCTATCCGAAAAGTCTCGCCTATGAGGGGTCAATTTAAATAATATTACTCCGATAGTCTTTAGGTTGTGAACATTTCTTGCTTTGCTAGAGAAACGTTTTCTACTTGTAATGGACGTTTAATTTAAACGTACAAATGACGTCCACGTTACGACTGAATGTAATCACAATTTATGGTTTTTACAATTAGTTTTATTTTTATTTTATTTATTTTTTATTTATTCATGAGACGCCGATCGTCAAGATATGGGGCAAATATGGATTTTCGATTGAGTGTGATGGTGTAGATAAGCGAATGTAGTCATTGTTACAACAAACTAAGGCCGACTATTCCTTAGAAAGTGTCATTAATTAATAGCCCAATGACAAATTATCAGGTGATCCTTCTCAAAATGTATTGGGATCGAACTGACAACCTTTAGTACATGAAGCTGGGATTGAACCAACTACGCTACCGACCAATTAGTATAAGATAAACAGCACAGAACGAAAGTATAGAAAAGAGAGAATATTATGTATGTCTTAATTCATAGGCCTATCAGATTGCCTATGAAATATTGATTAATTGAACGGTGAGTAAACAGCTTTGAGTGTGTCTAGACTAAATTCATTGCTCTTAAAACACATTATGATGGTAATTTTAACTCAAAGTTACGTAATGTTAGTAAATATGCCTAATAACTGAGTATACATATTTAAATTTAATCCTATATTTACCCAATCACAATGAGAAACTCATTCATTAGTATTCATGTTTAGCTAAAAACATTACTTATAATTAGAGGCGTATAGCTGTCCTTTTAACTTTAGTCGTGCAAAGCATAACCAACAACTGAGACTAACCCACCGAGTAAAAATATATCACTTTATGGTGATAATATGATGAGTGATAATTTAAGGGGAAGGGGCCGGAGTGTACGTAAATTCTGATGATTTCCCAACTGGTTTCTATCTAGCATGAATCTATTCTCCGTCAGATTAATGTTAAATTTTCTCAAATCAAGCAAAATCATAGGTCCACAGTAAACAATGCTTCAAAGATTGTGTTCAATCCCTAAAATAAAAAAATTCAAATTTGTATAAATTCTTGAATAAATGCTTGATGTTGACTGTTTTTCGGATTCTTCAAAGCTGCTTGTGATTTCACTTCAACTATTATTTTGAAGTTAGAAAAATTTTAGGTACCTATATTTCAAACATTAAAGTGAAAACAAAAAATACGCTAAGCAATCAACATTCTCTGTTACAATACCTGGGAGAGATAACTGAGTATCAGGCTTGTCAATTAGCTGAAAATCAGACCAGCACTACGTGGTTCGGATTCCACGTAAAGCTTTAGGTCCCTTAGTTGCCCTGGCTGTTGGGCTATTAATAAATTGCCCTTTCTGAGGAACAGTTGAACTCAGTTAGTAACCAGACTACACTCAGACTACACTCATAAAACCATTCATATTCGCCTTAAAATACGCACAACGTTGTGTCGGCGTCTTATATGTAAGAATGTAAGTGAATCGTAAATTTTATCATAACTAAGAATATAACTAAATATGATATTCTTCCCACCCACCCAACACGTACTATGGTAATTGGTAACACAGATATAATTTGGTCAGTAGCGAAGTTGGAAAAAGCCTAGCTTCATAAGCTAAAAGTTCTCAGTTCGATCCCAATCAGAGTCATAGAATATTTTAAAATGGATCAGCTGATCACCACCCACCATTTGTCATTGAGCTATCAATTAATTACGCTTTTTAGGGAATAGTTGGCCTTAGTTACTACATTCGCTCATCTACACTCACCACACTCATTCTAAATTCATATTCACCCATATCTTAAGGATCGGCGTCTTAAGGATAATACGTTTATTAGTTGGACATTTTCCAGTATGAAATGTATTGCAATAAAAATAAAACACTCAAATTAATAATAAAAAAAACTCGGCCCTTCGGGCCTCGCCAGGGGGCAAGCCCCCTGGACCCCCGGATCTTTTTGCTTAGAGCCTACGGCTAAAATTCAAGAAACATGGAACATGCTCCTTTTTAATAATTTCTGCAAATGTATTTCTCCGAAAACAACGAATTTTAGATTTCATGTAAGGAATTACAAAAAATATAAACATATCTTAAAAATATAAATATATCTTTACTTTTTAAATTTTATTGTTTCGCGGCTCAGGTTCTTACTCACGCGATGACTCATTACCACCTTGAAAGGAAGTTAATTATTATCTTATATAATCCTATAGACACAAAATGGATTCTCTAATTAGGACTTAATTTTGTATATTTTTAACAAGAGTTGTCATGGAAACTAAAGATGTACTTTGATGAACGCTTGCAAATAAAATCATTATTGAAGTCAACACTGATATGTCATTGTGTTTTCATGGTTACGCGTCACCTTCCCGCGTCACCCTCCCGCGTAACGTTTTCAGGCAGTTAGGTCAAGACTAAAGCATGTTCCATGCTAATAACTCTCACTAAGCCCCCCCCCCCCCCATAAAATCAAGTATCAAAAAATGTTAAACTGGCAAATCGTTAGGATGATACCAGGTGGACATATTCAAACTTACTTGACACTATTAGATTAGAGGGCAACATTTACAACAAATAGACGGCATAAAATCAAATGTTAAACAAAGATAATCAGCGCCGACGTAAATTCTCGGCTACAAATATTGACTCAGCGTTATCGCAGCGAAGGACGTCATCCTTGTGACGTCACTGAGTGAGGTTACATGTATCGATTGTCAGCAGTCGACTGTAGGCGATAGTTCGACGGAGAACGTTATTACCTCAGACGAGTGTTGTGAAATGAGTGATTCAAAGTGAAACAATTTGCCTAGCACGACGTAGATTGGAGTTGTGAGATTAGCGTATCACGCGAGGAAATGCTGCAAAGTAAACAACAGATAAAGTTGACGATAATACACAATTAAGATAGCATTTCCAGAAAGGTGAACTCCACGATAAATCACGGTCCATTAATTGTACGTTACCCTACATTACAGCACTTCTGTGTATTTGCGTGCAATATAATGTAGACATGAGAGGCCCACTTAGGGGTTTTGATCAAAAATTAAATTTAGAATTTTTTTATACAAGAGTTTTAGGCTTCTTAAAAGTAATTTGTGTGTTGAGAGAAAAACTAAAATAAATTCTTTATGGAGATATGGCTACCTAAAGTGGCTAATTTTGCCTTTCTAGGTACAGTACACAAGCCATTAAGAAACCGTACGATATATTTTCCTAACATTTCGAGAATATAGTGAACAAAAGGTACTAACCAACGTTTAAGATGATGTAAAAATAAACATTTTTTTAAAAGCGTAAACAATTATTTTAATATAAATCACATATGTACAAATGTTGAGTTCAAATTGATACAATTTACTATCGTTGGCTGAGAAAATATATTAATGATGTATGAAAACTTCATTACTACAATTTACTACAAACGAGGAAGTTATTTACTTTGTACAATTTGCGGGTCAGTGAGGGAGAGAGCGCGGAGGGAGACATACGTATGTGTATTAGTGAGGCAGACTATTTGCTACTCCCAGTGATATTTGCGTGAAATCTAGAACTGAATTCCTTGGAGCGCTCCATTGGCCGCCTGGGTGTAAAACCATTATCAGTTTTCTCAAGCGAATAATGTTGTCCAGCTCCGATCCTATACCTGGAGTTGATTTTGAAACTACATGCAACTGCGTCGACTATTAGAACACCGGTTGTCATCTTTTCGTCTATAAACCCTTGTATGAACAGTCGTGGCAGTTGACACTCCTTCCCCGTTTGGTTACCAGGCAGCACCAGTTATCAATTACCCAACGGCGTTTTGCAGTTGAACATTACTTCACTTGAAAACGTTTCACCCTTAAATTTGTTAACATATTTATTTCAAATTTTAACATGCTTTATAATACAAATGTGACTAGTGCCCTCTAAACCAGGGTTTTAAAAATGTTGTGGTTTAAGTTAAAAAAATTAAATTACAACAATAGTTATTATTATGTAAAAATAAAGCAATACAGTTAGGAAACCCTGTCTTGAGGGCACTACTGTCGCATTCAAAAAGCAATGTACTCGAGTTTGAACATCCGAGTTTGTTGTGTCGTGCACCAAAATTTAGCTTATTTAACTATACTTAATATCATATAACTTGCGTATTCTTTTGAAGAATTTAAGAATTTTTATAGAGGTGAAATACAAATAAAACACGAAATTTCAGTTCAACTTTAAAGTTTCTAAAACAAAAACCGATAAAGATAAGTCAGTGAAACTTTAACCACTTGTAAAGAAGATTATTGTTTGAAGTCTGTCCAAATTCTAGAACTTTTACTCTTTTAAACGATTTTCTGTTGTAACTTTTGTAAACCCTTGCAATCTTACAGATGGCTGATTATATAAACTTCCATAACGGTACAAAAATATCGATGTCTGTTATCATGTGATATAAAGCCGCAAGATTTGTTTATCGCACTTACTGTTTTATAGTCTGACTTTATTTTTCAATCCGGTATTTTTGAACGAGTAAACAAAAATTACAACAGACAATTTTTTGAACGTGTAAACATTCTAAAATTTGGATAGACTACAAACAATAATTTTCTTCACATGTGGTTAAAGTTTCACTGACTTATCTTTAGTAGTTTTTGTTTTAGACATTTTTTAAGTTGAGCTTTACTCCAAAAGTGCTAAAAGTTCATGTTTTTTCCTTTTTTTTCTACCCACTATAGCAAATTCTGAAAGTTTTCAAAAAAATATGTAAGTTATATGATATTATGTAGAATTAAATAAGCTAAATTTTGGTGTACAACACAACGAAATCGGATGATTATTAATTTTGTAGCAGAGGTTCAAACTCGAGTACATTGCTTCTTGAATCCGACATTAGACAACTGTGTCCTCTTACAGAAAAAGGTCAAGTTTAATATTGTGTATTCATAAAAAAAAGATGTGATCTCATGTAAAATTAGGGCCTTATGGAGAATCAAATTCAATATGGCGTCTGGTAAATCATCTTGTGAAAAATCGTTCCGATGTATGCGCAGTGGACGACGTCGCCAATGCGCATGCGCTGGCACGTGACAGCTCAGTCATCCCCTGCAGTTTCTCGTAAAGTTCGCTAGCTGACAGAGTACTACGCGCGGTTCTAAAAACATTAGCTTTAACGCTTAGTGTCCCGAAATTTATTTTAGTTTTAATTTTTTAGTTTTGTAAATAAGTGTTTAGTGTCGTAATCGTTTAGTGCATAGTGTATATAGTTTCTGGAGCATAATGAATGTGCAGCCGGGTAGTAGTACTAATAAATCAAATAAAAAAAGACCTGTTATTCATAGTCATACGCGAAGTATTATTTACAATGTTTATAGTTATTTAAAGAAGAAAAATGAAGATTTATCGTAGAAGCAGTTGCTCTCAGAAGTGGCAGAAACATGTGAAATATCCCATAGTTCTGCATATAAAATCGTCAAGGAAGCTGCCCAGTTACCCGGACAAGAAAAGAAGTTCGTAACGCCAAGGAAAAACAGACCTAAGAAAAGTCTAATAACGGGTTTGGCCAATTTTTATTGTACGTAATACAATCTTTCTGTTGGTTAATTGATGGAAAGTTTTTTTTCAACAAAATAATTCACTAAACTTTACCATTATCATTGAATATATAGCATATGCCATTATGTTGGGGCAGTCCAATGTGTTGTTCATTTCGTTGAACGGCTAATTTGCAGCGGAAGGGATTGGAATGTGGACTTTCACCGCTCTTCGACGGCTGGCCACCCCTATTGTTTGGAAGGTTCTTATTCCGCGTCACTGCACCACCATTGACAGCCGGAAATACACAGCCAGGCTAGTAGCGCGTTGTTGTTGTCCGCTCTGCTCCTCACTCCCCACCCCAGACACTACTACTCCCGCCACGCAACCTGCGCGAGGCGATTTTTGTTAAAGTGATTCTACTGTAGCAAGCTCTTAAGCCAAAACGAGTGCAGTTACATACAAAATGATAATGAGACTTCCTTTGTAACAGCACTTGAATTAGGCCAACGTTTCCAAGCCGAAAACAACACGTTATGACTAGTCCGCTTGTGCAATATACGCGGTTTGACACAGTTCAAACTGAAAGGGAAAAACAATTCATGTAAATAATATATTTGAGATCAAGTTATGTTGGGTGGGAAATAATGCCAGCGAGAACATGTAAACAACAAGACGACTCCGGGAGAACATGGGAGGTGTGTACACAATGTGAACAATCTTAAGTTTATTTAGAGTTGAAAAGATGATTGTTTTTAGCTCGTGAGGTGTATCCTTACACAAGTAAAATTAAATAAACCAAGGAAGAACAATCTAGCGACTAAATAAAACTGTTGTAAAATTTTTAATATCAAGGACTGCATAGAGATATGATAAAACTAGAAAATAAATGGTTACAAAGAATTGGCACAAACTTTCACCCATATTAAACACTAAAAAATTCAAATTTTGAAAATTACCAGTTTTATTCCCAAATATGTTTTTTGCCATTACTAAAAAAACTAATCAAGTTAGTGACATGCGGTTATTACTAAAATGTTTTAAATTGTAATTCGCATCTTTCTTGAAAATTTAATCAAAATCGGTTAGGCCGTTTTTTAGATAATTAAATTTTTGAATGTTTTTTGGCCATACAAATTTAAAAAAACTAATATTTCAAAAAGGTGAAAAAATAGTCTAGAGATATTGGCTAAATACACCAACAAACAATATTCCATAAAAATCTATCCACCCGTTTGGTCTCCAGCGAACTGCACATACACACAGACAGACAACTAACTTTTTTCATAAACCACTTTTTTAGGTTCAGAAGACCCTAAAATGGATTTTTGGTAGAAATTTATTTTGACCATCACAATACTTTCTCTATGCTAACACACATGGGAGAAAGTAAAAAAAAAAAAAAAAAAAAAAAAAAAAAAAAAAAAAAAAAAAAAAAAAAAAAAACCATTACCTCAACTATACCATGTCTCACGCCTGTGAACCCAAACACTACTACAAAAATAATTTTTAAAATTGTCAATATCTCCAATAAGCTATTTTCTTTATATGAGGCTTAATTTTGGTGCAAAAGTGGCTCAATGATCAAACTATGTTTGTTGTTTTCAGATTAAGTTTGATATGTAACAAGAGACACACTTTGGCTGTATTATACGCACAGTTAATTAAAAACACAAAAAGTTTGATTAAAAAAAGAAGTTTTTATGCTTATTGGTGTTGCGAAACTTTTTAAAACTGTATTTTGGTGATTGACACTTGCTTTTATTGGAAAATTGATCCTTTGTTAATTTTTTAATTGTAAATTAAAATTTTATGTGAAGTCCAAATTTGTGACTTGTATAACTTTGAATAATCTTACTAGCAAATTTAGTGTAGAAAAAATTTAATTTACATATTTTAATAAATTAATACGAATGATACTTTATGGAAAATGTAAGGGTTGTATTACTAAGAGATCCAATAATTTATAGATCTTCATTAATAACAGTAATAATCTCTATTTTTTAATACGTATGTTGCTAAGACTGTTACTTAAGTAGCAGCAGGCTACTTTGGTTTTTGATGGGTTAGGATTTAGCTTCAGGTTCTAAAATATTCTTCGAGGACTGCAAAGTCAGTTGTGAAGTTCTTATGTTGGTAAGCTAAAGCAATATCATATGCATAAAGCCTATATATTTTCTAGACTTTGTGATTGGGGTGTCAGCGGTATACACGTTGAATAAAATTGGAGCAAGTACAGACCCCTGAGGAAGCCCATCCTTCAGCAGTCAAAGAAAGCTTTCTTCACGACCGAGATAAACTTTTTTGAACCTGGCACTAAGCATTGACTCCAAAAGTAGCAATAGAAAGGGACAAGGAAAGAGGCATATATAAATGGAGATTGACACTATATCAGTCATGAGATTGCGGGGAGTCTATCCAAACAATGGATCACATAGTTACAGAGTTCTCCCTGAGCTCTTTTACGGAGTGATTAGCTAGCATACACAGAATCATTGAGAAGGTGTTAGATGGCTCGATGGATTGGACTTACGTTTGTGACAGATCACTTTAAATTTTTAATAACTGAATATACCATCATAACTTTTGGATGGTAATCAAAATATACATTGCAACTTTAAATTTAACAAACGGTTAAGCAATATATATATTGCCAAGACTGTTCTTATTCAAGTATTAAATCTTGCCCTGTTATTAACGAGCTTTATAACTCACTGACAGTAACCACCCTCGCCTAAGGTATGTAAGTGTATGGATTGAGTGCGACAGACGAGTGGATCCAAGTGGGTCGGTCCAAGGCCGCCGACGGCCGCGCCGAATCTCTTCAGTGCCTTGTCAACTCCTGTTGACCTACATTCTCGCGACATTCGCCGGACTGCCCGACACAACCTCCAGTTGTCCTAGTCTGCCAGTAACCCAACATTACTGTACTAACTAACAATTGACAATATACATTCTTGTTATTGATTTTACTTTAACATAATCAAATTTTGTAGAGTTTCTAGAGATGCAATTAACCGTCTTCTCGTCATTCACACAAATTACTCATGATAAATTCCCTCACAGAGAAATGTAAACCCCAGGAACACAGTGATCTGTTCTTTACATTTCAACAAATTAATGACCATCATCGTTAATAATTATTTAGAAAATAAATAAGTTTTAATAGAAGGCAGGTTCTGTGGAATCACTGAATGGTTTTACAAGTTTTGCTTTTTACTGCCATAACTTAAAATAAAATGACGAGCTATATGAAATAAGATGGTCATTTTCAAAGAAAAATATCTTTACGGAAAACACCAAAAACATGGGTTTCTATTTAGGATTTGGCCCGTAATAATAACCATATAATGATCGCAACACTTGAAAAGTCATTTGATAGGTGAAGAAGTCACTGTAACTCATTATATGGCCTAATCATTAATAAATAAGAACAATGAAGTTGAAATAAGAACATTATGTTTTTAATCTGACAGCTGACCGTAAGATTGTATGTGCAACATAATTGAGTGTAGAATCAAGATGACTGTCCGCTCATACGAGTCCAATGAAGCTGGTTTTCATGTTCGGTGAAATTATTTCTTGTTAGGTTTTCACAGGTAGCGCCAGCAGTCTCCCTCTCTCTATCTAACGCGCCTATTTGAAACAAATCAACGTTAGATAGCAGCACAAATGTGTCTACAGAAATTGCTGTACGTACTATACAGAGCTGAAAATTCTCTAGTAAAGGCTTGGAACTATGGAAAACGGCCACTTCAAGAAATCTTTCATAAAAAAATTCGGAATATCTGTTCTAGGTTGCTAAATAAAACGTAAATATTTAGTCATAGTTCTACTAAAACTAATACTAATTTCGTATATCCTAACGCGCTACGAAAGCATGGGAATTCCCTTGCCACTCTGTGGTATCACAGCAGGTTTAATAGCGGACGAGCGTCGTATGAAAGACGAACGGAAAGTTTCGACTGTCTGCTAGTAGGAAACAATGGTGCGAAATTCGCACAAGTATCCCGCTGACACGGCAATCATGGTTCGCGATACTTTGAGCTGACAAAGCAGCAGCACGTAGGCCTTATGGCTAAAACCAACGTCGTTAATCATTTCAACGCTCTAATTTGTTGATTGGTTTGTGAACAAATCAGTTGTTATAATGACATAATTCTGGTCTGACTGACACGTTACATCGATTGTTGAGAATAGCCTGATTTTGTATTCTTCATTTCAAGTTTTTTGCTTATCACATGCTTACAGTCCGTTCCTTCAGCTATGGCAACTTGCGGATTATAAACCCTTATTTCTACACACGCGACGACGACATTGCTGTTTACCTCTCCTCCCGACCACTCGTTCAGCGAAAAAGTGAATGTTCCACTACAAAATGAGATCTTTTTTGTAATATTTTCTTAATCTACTAAAAAGTATAAAGAAAATGAGGCCAAACACGAAAGGAATGTGGCATAAAATTAACAAAATAAAAAACAAACATCTTTGTTGAACTAATTTAAACAGTTTTATTTTTGTTAGTGTACATTCTCTCTTGTTTGGTTTCATTTTCCTTACAAATTTTAGTAAATTATGAAAATATTATAATAAGAAAGATCTCATTGCCAAATTGAAGTGGAACGTCCACTTGTTCACTAACTATAGATGCATTTATATACATTTACATCAAATGTTATAAATAATAAAGTTCTGTCTTTTTTTGCCCAAAAAATTATTTAATAGTAACCAAATTGAATACTTAAAACATATTTACACCGTTTACAGTATTTGCCGTTCTGATGTGTGATTGTGTTTACCTCCTGTCTCCATCATCATCCCTGGACAACCACATGTCACTATAGCCGACAGGTGTGTCGGCGAAATCAATGGAGTGGACTTGTGGGAGAGGACCGTTGTTTCACATTCCTGCGTTCCAGAGTCCCGCGGTACCTGGCGCACGTACAACCATCGCACCCGTGTTGTATGTACATAAGAGATATGGGCGAATATGAGGGGCGAATGAGTGTAGATATAGATGAACGAGTGCAGTCATTGTTACTAAAGTTGACTGTTCCTTAGATACAGTCGTTTATTAATAGCCAAATAGGTAAGCAACTGCGGGACTTACAACTTTACGTGGAGTCCGAACCACGTATTATTGATTTTATTTTCACCTAGCGACGAACCTGATATTCAGTTGTCTCCCCTACATATCATCAGGACCCTCACTACCACCCAACACGGATACCCCAGACTTCTCTAAAAGTGTCCAAATGGCAACCATTAAGCGGACGCCTATACTCTCCACAGCACTTTGTCTCCAAGTAGCTGGGTTACAGCACTGCACCACCAGTGCCGACTTTATTTATCTTTTGTTGCTACTAATTTTAAATTGTATTAGAGCAACACGTGTGCTAGTCTACCAGCAAATATAGTCGACCTGCGTGTTGGAACTTTTCGGTTAACGACACGGATAAGTACTTCTAACTCACTATAAACTCGATAACTAGGGGGCAAGGAAATCAACCTGAGAAATCGCCTTCCCATCACCATGTCACTCAGTTAGTATGTTGGCAGAAGGCACTTAGCTACGGTAAAGCAGAAATAGCTGCTGTATAGTTAACAAAACACCGAGAGCTCTAAAAATAGAACTTAACAGGACCGCGACAACGTGAATTAGCAAATTCATTATAACGTCTCGCAAACCACACACTAACAAACAAAGTCGCTTCTGAATTGTGTTGCGGCAACGTTTTGTTTACTTTGACATTGTAATCAATACAGATTTTAGTCTTTTCCCGTATATTGAGTTACAATTTTATAACTTAATCACAGACATTATTTACATTTTTACTTATTATGATTATTTAAAATAACACTTTCTTTGAAAATGTTGTACATAAACTTTAAGTTATATACTCTGCCAATTGCTACATGGAAGCCAAGATCTATGAATGAGTGTTTTATAATTATTATTAAAAACATGTAGTAAATTATATACTCAATATCAAATTAAAATGGCCCCAAACACAACTTAAGGGTCTGCAGAGACTATTGGCTATGTTGGTTTTAATCCCATAAGAACAATGTTATTAGCGAATCTATATTTTTTCGTTGTTTACTGACCAAAAGTTGTGTATGAGATGACATTTTAAACGTTATCATATTGCGCATATTGGGTTTGATTTTTATATTTTGAGTAAATAAGCCTAGTTTTAAAAAATATAGGTGAAAATAAAAACTTCAAACATAAGTTTTATATATTTTTCTATTACACTAATTAGGAATTTGCAAAGCAATTCCAATGTGCAATTTCATTTTTGAGCAATTTGTTAAGAAAAATCCGTTTTAAAATGATTGTTCGTTTTGGATACGCGTGATTGTATATCCGGTTTGAAAATGACATTATTCTTATGGGATTAAAATCAACATGACAGCCTCCGAAAGCCTCTACAGACTCTTAATACTCGGACTTTATGACTGTGTAGTAGACATACAATCTCGACATCAGCGGGCTAAAACATGCTGTTCTATTTCAACTGTACGATTCATGTTAATAATTGGTCGGTACTGTAGTTGGTTCAATCCCAGCTTCATAAGCTAAAGGTTCTCAGTTCGATCCCAATCAGAGTCGTAACACATTTTGAGAAGGATCAGCTGATAATCACCGGCTGTTCATTTGTCATTGGGCTATTAATTAATGACACTTTCTAAGGAATAGTCGGCCTTAGTTTGTAACAGTGACTACATTCGCTCATCTACACTCATTCGAAATCCATATTCGCCCATACTTTGACGATCGGCATCTTATGAATAAATAAAATAAATAAAAAAATATTATAACAAGTTATGGTAAACACTAACTAATTGATTATTAAAGGTCTAATCTTGTGGACCATAAGTTGATTTTATGTTTTTTTACACTTATATGTTGAAGTTACGGTAGGCGCGTGCGGGAGGGAGTATTTCAACTTGTTGAAATCAAGATGATTCCACGTAAGTTTGGAAAAGTTCGTGTCAGCTTGCTCAGTCGGCTTGGAGCTCCAGGGGTAGAACACCGTTACTACTATAATTCTACTATATAGGGAGTCCTCAAAGTATACTGGCTGGCATCTGGCACGAGGCTAATAAAAATAAAATCTGTTTAAAATTAATAACCTTCTTTTCTTTCCGTGTGAGGTTCTTATCTTTTTGGACCATTTTTGTCTACGTTCAATCATTATTAATTGCAGGAAAATACTTTTACTTTACTAAGGAAAATATGAGATTTTATTTTTGGTTTTCATGATGTTTCTTTTCATACGAAAAAAGAAGATGGCGATCCCTAAATCAATATTTCCCCCATTTAAAATAAATATTTGAATTTATAGTAATTAGTGGCCTATGTCTTCTAAGACGAGTTATTTTCAAATTGCCTTATTTTAATTATATAACTAAACTAAGGTTATATTCTAAGCTATATAAAATTATAAGTAAATGTCTTGAATTTATAAAGACAGTTTGTTTATTTAATTATTATTATTTATTTGACATGTATATCCATTAGATTGCTTAATATTATATATATATATATATATATATATATATATATATATATATATATATATATATAAATAAAGACAACACTTAGAAATCTTTTGTTGTTTAATAAGATCGATTTCGGTCTAGAAAGACCGTCTTCAGTTGTACAGTTTCTATATATAATTTATTTTTTTAATTAGCATAATACGGGTTGGTACATATCCAGTACAAATAAACGTCACACAACACAAATATATTACAATATAAGCACAAAATGCACAAATATATTATAAAAAGAATCACATTCTTTGACAATGCCTCTGAGAGTGATACATTCTTTTGTGAATCCCTCTGGTCTGAGGAAGGTGAGCGTGGTTCACCTAAATCGATCACCATAATATTCGGGCATTTTGTACTTGTATTGTAATATATTTGTGCATTTTGTGTTTATATTGTTATATATCTGTGTTATGTGACGTTTATTTGTACTGTATATATAATTTATTATTATTATTTTTTATTATCGAATACATTTTTTTATTATTACAATAAAACCTTAACGAACTTTTTTAACCAGCCTAGGTGGGAATCATAAAATATCCTCGGAGGTTGTCATGTGTTGGCCAATTAATTAGGAGATATTAAACTTATTTTCAAACTTGGGCACAAGTTCTTCACCTACCAAATGACACTGCAAGTGTTATGATACGATTTTTTTTCGGACTCAATCGTTGAAATAGATGTTTTCGGCGGTTTATATAGATCGAAAGGCGCCCTAGAAGTGAACGAATAAACACCTGTTTTAAAAAGAAATAAATGTACAAACATAAATAAGTAAATCTCATCATAATAATCTTCTAAACATAACCGTAAATGGTAATTTCTTTCATTTGAACGAACATATCAACGTCGTGTTCGGATGTTAATTGCTATCATTACATTACTATGCAACTTAAAAATCAAAACAATAAAAGAGTTATCAATTAATTAGAGATGTGCCAGACGAGGTGGCCGGGCGGTGACCCCGCGCGCTTGGCCCGAGTATTCATAGCTCGAGAGAGAGGTTTCTAATCCATTGGCGACCATTTGACAAAGTTTAGTCTATATCGGTGCCAAGACAGTTGCGACATCACACCTTCAAGTGTCACAGGTAATCTGTGACAAAAGGCTTCCCTACAAGTGACCTTGACACCGGCTATACACTTCCTGAAATATCTGACCTCAGAGAACTGTTTCGGTGACGACAAACTACATGATCAGTTCAGTTACGGATACCGGAACCAGCTCCAGAAAACTGTAGGGAAATTATCTTTCGAAAAGAAAAATCTTATGATTATTTTGGAAATGTATGAATTATTGATAATATAGTCGATTTAAAAAATGTATATGCGAAATCCCGTCAAATTCGCGCGTTGTGGGAGGTTTACTATGTTGGGTGTTTTCAAAACTAGCTATATACTTTAGGATGTTGTGCCACAGACCAAGAGGAATCAAAAACTAAATGTAAGTAGTGGTATATCTCTTTTCGTTTACTGACTATCTATCTATGTGTGCTTTTTATTTAAAAATAATATTTTTCAAAATACTTAACCAGATTTAACCATACTTCAGCAAAACCTTTATTATAATTACATATATTAATGAAAAACGTTTGGTCGACTTTGCCTGATAAATTTCAAAATGGTAGCCAATTAAAATATTTAAATAAGAATAGCTCAAAAAAGTATTAGTTTTATAAATAAGTTTCAAAAGTGATTTTTTTACAATTTTAAAACACATGCAATGGTATATTAAGTTGTTATTCTGAATAACAAAAAAAACCGAATTATTACAAACTTAGACGGACCGTACACGTCCTGAGTTTCTCCAGAACGAGCTTATAGCTCAAAAATGTATCAAATTTGATTTAAATTTGTTTAGTGTAAATAAATTAACAGACTTCAAATAATTTGTTAGTTGTTATTTGATCCTTTGTTGATCTGTTGATCTATTCTGCAAAAACTCAGGAATGCAATAACTGCAATAATTCAATTATTTCTTAATTCAATATAAAAATTCAAAATAAAATACATTTGTTTTAAAACCGTCTAAAAAACGTCACCTCTGTAACTTTTTCATTAATGAATCTAATTATAATAAAGAGTTTGCTGAAGTTTGGTTAAATTTGGTGTAGCATTTTGAAAAATATGATTTTTAAAAAATAAAAAACACAAGACAGTGAACGAAGATAGATATATCAATACTTACTGTACATTTAGTTTTTGGCTTCTTTTGGTCTCTGGAACATAATCCCAAATCTTGTAGCGAGAGTTTTGAAACACCGAAACACCCAGTATTTCTCCCAGTATTGGACATTTCGAGAGTTTTAACTTGATGCCAATTTGTCTAAGTCCAGATCACTAGGCATTACCCATACTATACTAAGACAGAAATGTCAAGCAAGTCTCACATTAAATCAATTGGTCGTTGGATCGGTTTCAAGCCGCGGTAAAGGTCCGAGTTGAGATGGTGAAATAATCCACTGTCTACAGTGTGCAATCACGTCTACAACAACTGAAGTAGATTTATCATTTTCATAGACAAACGTTATTTGCTGGTCATGTTATTACTTTTTGACACTAACTGTCAATTTTTAAAAACATTTTGACCTTTATAGAATAAATTAGTAGTTTGCTTTACGCAAGTCGGCTCATAGGCTCTATCCTGTCCCATATCTTTCGAGAATTAGAGAACTTCAAAAGTTTGAAGAATCTGGCCAGTTCCTCCTGAGTCAAGTTTTAACAATCCAAGGCGGTTTCTCCCACAGATAAACTGACTATATTAAGATAACTCATATTTATTTATAAAATGTGACACTATTTTCTGTAGTTAGTGTTTTCTGTAGCTTGCAGCGCGTCGACCGTTTGTGGACTAAGCGCGTTTGTCACATCGCGTTAGTTCAAAGTCCAGTAAACAGACGGCAAAACTCTTGTGCGAATGGTGGTTGATCTCTCCCGATCACTTTCCGTTCATTACGTGAACTATACACGCCCGAACCTGCAGATAGAGAACCTGTGCCTTGTTCACAAGCGCATAGTTTTCCACATACCATGAGCAATCTGGGGTTTCGACGCTATCCACTACTAATAGAGCAATACAATATTTCTCACACTTCGCTGAAGTTTGGGATCTTAATAACCATCTTAAGTACTTTGCCACACATCGAATGGTCAATCATTGAACCTACCGGAATCATCGTTTCAAGTAAATCTCACGTGCTGAGTTCTACTTTTTTTTTTTAATAAAAACTTCACTTGCCAGTTGCCATGACCCTACAGGCCTGTGCGTCAACTTTATTCAACGGGTGAAGTACCGACCGTTGGCTCAGTGGGGATTCAAACCTTGGACCTTGCCCTCCACAGTCCTGAGCCACCACGCCTCATTACTTTCTCTACCTATGGTTTGTTTCTATCATAAGTCTTTCCGGTGTTTACCTAAGCGCCAGTCCAAGACAGTTCAGGTGCCAGGTTGTCCACACAATGTCCAGGGCCAATTAGAATAAGCTCACCTTCTTTTTGGCACACCTACCTGTTTCCTCGTTTTCTTTGATCCCCACCTTTCCTGGCACAGTGTTAAAATTCTATTAGTCACACCCAGTACTTCCAATCAGGTGGCAATCTTATAGAAGTTAGCTAAGGTTAGACAATTCTATCGTATTTGTAATTGTAGATTGCCCTTACGCGGTGTTTTTAAATCTATACCAGAGGATCTGAAAGTTGTTGGATTGTGAAAATACTGACAAACATTTTGCTCGTGCACAGAGAACAAAAAAAAAAAAAAAAAAAAAAAAAAAAAAAAAAACAAATACCGCTTTCTAATGGGCCGCAGCGAACGCTTAAACGGCAGTTATAGTTATTAACTAATGTATATCTTGTAACGTATTGCCTTTAAGAGGTCGTTACATTAATTACTTTACTTAATTTATTCAATTAAATTATTTAATAAATTAAACTTTTCTTTGAATTCTTTTTATGAAATCTCTTTTTTCTCAGGGTCTAAAACGGGTAAATCGGTGAGATGACGTAGTATAATGAAACAAATGTTACTTTACAAAATTTAATTTATTTTACATTATTCAAAATCATTACGTTACTCTATTAGTATTTGCAATACAATAAAATAAGATTGAAAATTGTATTATCTAAAACTAGATAATTTCTTTTAAGTTAAATAAATCATTTAAGTTTGATTTACAAAATCATTATTAACTTTTCTTTTAATCAATAATTTATTCTAACAACTTATCTGAGTTATATCACTATGGATGATGATGGGATCCATCTCATGTCCTATCGTTTACTCAACGAAACGGAAATTTAATGTAATATAAACTTTAATTCATAGCAACAACTTTTAGTTAGCACATTTAAAACGCACAAGTGTTTCAACACATTCTCCCGGAAACGTAGCCCGGTGCCGGTGGTGTCAGTGGAGGACGATCCTCGTCGATCTCCAAGTATTTGCCAAATGGGGCGAGGAACACTCTTCAACCGTTGAAGTCGGATTCCCGCCTTTTTTCTTTTGGGTACGCGACTATGACCCTTCTGGGTATATCACGATGTAGCTGTTTTGACAGCTGCTGCGGCCTACGGGCAAATTTGGAATCATATGTCCCGTTCTGATTGGTTCGTTTCAGAACTCGTCATCTGAGTTATTTTACTGCGCATCAGTCACTTGTGACATGGTGGGGTTCAATGGAAAATACCCAACCGACATGTCGATGCTTGTCTCACGCTGCTACGTCATAACTTTGCTGACTGTTTAGTCTCAGACGTTCCCACATGTTTCGATAATTCTTGGAATGAGCCCATCCATCCTGTTTCGAACAAAGAGTTTTGTTTACTGTGATTTATTGCTGGGGCCTCATCTGTCCCACGGTTATTTTCCACACGACAATTCTCTAATATGATTTGAAACTTCTCCATCGATTTTAATTAAATATATTCCTTTTCTTCTATATAATAATTTATTATTTATCTAAATTAATTAATTTGCCTATCAATTTGGTGGACCTGTTACAGTAACCCCCCGATTTTTTGCGATGTGTGAGTAACGCGAGTCAAAAAATCTTGATTTTAAACACGATTCACCAAATTGTCGGTTGTTCCTCAGATAAGTTTCAGTCTTACAATATTTACTATATCTAGTAAATTAAATCCATTAATTATTCTATAATTCAATATCAGATTACATATTCTATGGCAATACATCATCATCTCCTTATCAACATTTAAGAATTCATATTTATTAAAATAAGTCCCCTAAACCATTAATACAATTCAATTAATTACAATTCAATAAATCATAAAATTATTAATTACAAATTAGTCATTCATGATTAAAAAATTCAAAAAATTCATCACATCCTACACAGTTATCAATAAAAATCAATAATGCTAAAGTTACATTCATCAAACAATAATCCAATAAATCAAAATTGTTAATTAACAATTCCATAATTTATAAATCACAAGTTTAACAACTCATTTCATCGTACATAATTGTTCATAAAAAGTTAATATATTTTTAATTATTACAAGTTGTCAATCAAAAATCCATCAGTCTTGGATTAAAAATTGTCAAACAAAATTTATACATTACATATTGAAATTTATACATCAACAATTAATACATCCTTAAGTTATGTACAAGTATTTATCAAAATTAATTAATCATTAAATTATGATTTCCTCTTAATTATTAAATGATTAGTTTTCACTGACAAATTATTTCATTTGCTAGTACAAATTCAAAAATTATAAATCTAAGATCAATACATCATCAAAAATTATACAAGTTCTTATTTAAAATCAATGACTCATTTCACAATATGAAATCATCCATCAAAATACACAAGTCATATATAAAAATCAACAAAATATAAGTCATCAATTACTAGGTTACACTTCAAAATTAATTAATCATCCACTTACTTACAGTTATCATATCTCAACATTATCATTAGAATCATATGACTATTCATCACAATAACATGTTATATAGTTCATCAATTTATAAATGAATCATCATTTATTTATTTAAGTATTTCATCAACATCCTATCATGTTACTTGTCAATTCACAAATGAATTATCTTTTACTTATTTAAACATTTTATTTATCTTCCTATACTGACCTATTATTCATTTTGTCAATACCCTATCAGACTTTTCAAATGAATTTTCAATTCTTTTAACCATCTTTAGATTTTCAACTTCGACATCAATCCTTTGATCCGTCTTTAAATGCAAATATCCATCTTCAATCCATTACCCATTTTTAAATGCAAGTATTCATATTCAACCCTTTATCCGTCTTTAAATGCAAGTATCCATATTCAATCCATTAATCCGTCTTTAAATGCAAGTATCCATATTCAACCCTTAATCCGTCTTTTAATACTAAAATCTTGTTTCATTCCTTTAAACCTTCTTTAACTTTACAAATAAATTCTCAGTCCTTAAACAATCATCAAATTTTCAAATACATTCTCAAACCATTATACAATCTTTAACATTCTCCAATAAATCATCACATCTTATACAAGTCTTTACATTTTTAAATGAATTTTCAATCATTACACATTAACAAGTTTTTACATTGTCAGGTCAGTTATCAATTACGAATAATTTTCAAGTACATTCATAATTATTAATTAATTATTAAATTACTTAATACATTATTGTATTAATACATCATTGTATTTTAACTCAATAAGTCATCATATTATACTTATTGTCTACTTGGAATGGAATTCATTAGTCCTGAATCAAAGTTATCAAATAAAACCATCTATTGTATATCAGAAATACATGGTACACATATCATCAAATTATATACAAATACTGATTAATCTCAATGATTTATCAAATCCTATTTTAATACAAGAATAGTTTGTATTATACATTGTTTACTAACCAACAGATACATTACATAATTCTTTGTCATTGATGCAAGTTTTTATTATTATTAGTCATTTTGTAATTAATCATAAAAATATTTCAATCATTTAAAAAAAGTTTAATTATTATTTATATATTATTCAAGAATATAATAAAATTGTCAATCAATACAATTGTTATTTCTTCATTATCATTATTCCATTATTTGTATTAGTCATATTTTTATTTTATTGTTCATGAGTTACAATTTATCTGCTAATTATAACTATATTTCAAAATATATAAACAGGATATTTTGTTTAAATATTTTTCAAAAATTTATTTTGAAAAAGTTTCATGAACTTGAAACATTATTTAATGTTTTCAAATGGATTGTCTTGTCTTTTGGCTTTATATTGAGCCATTACTAGTAGTATATAAAGCAGTCACTTTGTTATTATAAAATGTCACTTCTTATTAGAATATTGAAAAAGTTTCACTTGGAAAGTTTTTTACTGGTTTTCACTCCTGTTCATTTTAGGTTTCATATGTTGGAACACCAAAATTAAGTTCTGAAGTTGTCTAATTCACAAGGTTATGAGTCTGGAGAGACTATGAATAACATAACAAATATTGTCTTATGTACCAACTGGTTGATGCACAAGTTATTGTTCTCGAGTATGAGCTGGTGTTCTGGGGTGCAGACAGTTAGTGTAGTGTCGGGTCAATGGGCGAGTCATCACCACCTTGTGTGTTCCTGGGTTGACAGCTCCACCGCGTCATGGGTCTCTGCATGGTACGCCGTTGTCCTCCGACCCCCCTCTGCGACACCACTGGCACTCATGTCCATTCGTGTCCATGTTTCACAAAATGTTCTAGTTGTCACTGGTTCTAGTTCACAATCATTTTACCTGATTGTCATTTCACTTTGATTACCTTTTTTAATAAATAATACATATAACTCAATTCAATCACAGGCTGTTAATTACAGTAATAGCCTGTTTTTAATTGCATCAGCAATTAATTGAAGTAAAAAATTGTTTACAAATATTTAAACAAACTCATATTTAATCATTTTTCATATTGTCGATTATTACTTGTGTATACACACATATTACTTGTATACAAAACTTTAATTATTTATATATCTACTAATATTGCTTTGATATATTTCAAATTGATATATGCAATGTTAGTTATCATTATTAAGTTTGAAAATTTTCAAATAACTCATTATTGGTTGTTCATTATTGATATTTTAATAATGAATCATATTTACTATTATTTTTCATTCATATCAAGTTATTATTTCTATTATTATTCTTGCATCATTGACAAATAAAAGTTTACACAAAATTATCATCAAACATTGCAATTATTTTCATCATCAAATTTTACAATCACATATTTATCATATTAAATTCATTATTTACCATATTATTTATCAAAGTACTAATCTATGGGTGTCTGTAACATGACTTTGGTAAATGGGGACTTGCCATGCTACAGATCACTGTAAGCTTTTAGTTTTTAGACGCTATTGTCAAGGTTAACCAACACCTGAAACTGTATACTGTGCCATTGTGTGATTAATAGAGTACTTGGCGTTGAAGAATTTAGAATTTGGAAAGTGACTAGTTGTAATTATGGTCGAATCGTACTGCTATTAACCACTGGCTATTCTCCCTTCATAAAATTCTTATGATGATTAAACATCATAAACATCTATAATAGCACATACAATGTACATGCTTGAGTTATTTCAACATCAACATACACAAGTTGTATTAAAAAGGTATTATAAAGAATCTCCTTTACATCTCAGTCAAACATAGGTATCATCTCATCTTATTCAATATCAGAATTACATTTATCTGATTACTTTCAATATAAACAGAAACAAGTCATTGTAATAAAATACTTTTCAAAAATCTCCTTCAATCACATTAGTTAAATACATCCTTGAATCATATCATGTTGTTGTCTGAGCAATATTCATCATAAACATAAATAGTTTATAAATACAAAGTGTTTTAAAAATCTTGATACATTTAATCTAACATACATGGCACATTCTACCAATGTTGTATTCAAAGTATGGACATGAACCAGTTATATTAACAGGGTAGTTTAAAGAATCTCCCTAAATCAGCTTGGTATCACATCAATCTCCTATTATCATTTGTTTTATATTCATTTAGTCCTTTTAATATAAGTATAAACAAATTACAGTAGCACAGTATTGTAAAGAAATTTTCCTTTCATTATTTTAACAGAGTATACACAATGTGTGTATTTAGATTATATTCAATATCAACATACAAGAGTTACAAAAACAAAGTATTACATTATACTTTATTTACTTCATCATGATTTAATATTTCCTTGAGTCATATCATATTATTATTTAAATCATTTTTTAGCATAAACATTGACAAGTCATTAGAACATTGTTCAGTATTAACCAGTTATCCTACAAAGTTTTACAAGATAGGCCTATCTCACCTATTTCACTTTATGAACCTAGTCATTGCATTATTATTTGGTTCATATTTTATTTATGTATACATGGGTTATGGCAACAATATATTTTAGTAAATCTCCATATTTCTTTCTAGTTTTACTCATTTATCAGGTTATTATTTTAAAATATTCAATATAAACATTCATGGATTATGAAACAAGCTACTATAAAACATCTCCTCAAACTATCTTATTCTCACCTAAAAATCATTTTGTTATTAATGTTGTATTCATTTATTACACATTATTATTTTCAGCGTTACATTCAAATCATTTTTATATTTCTTGCTCACTAACAACTCTACGGTTATTATTGTTTTTCACAAATTTTTAATTAGGCCTACCATATATTTACTATTATGACATTTGTAGGTAATTTTCTTTTAACAGTCATTTTTACCATTAACAATATTTATTTATCATCTTATTTTAACATGAATGTCATATTATTTCAATGTTATATTTAAATCTCCTATTCATTTACAAATTCACCTCATTGTTACTATTACAATTTTTCAACTAGGCCTATTATTTGTTTATTATTAAATGACCTATTTAAACATTCTTTTATTTAAATAATTACCCCTCAGTTTATTTTTCTTTTAAATAATTCTCACATTATTATTAATGTCATATTCTTTACACTATCATATATTTATTATTATGATATCTTTTAAGTGTTTTCTCATTTAATAATCATCTCTACACTTTCTTTATTTATTCTTATTTAACCCCCCTATCATTAAAGTTATATTGTTTCAATTGCTGTTTATTTATTATTATTTCTAAGTATTTTTTAGTGAACAGCTAAGTTTATAGTTTAGTTTTCTGAGCAAATGTAGTTATCCGAGAGCACTGATTTAAATTTTTTCTTTTTATATTTAAAGTTTGAGAAGCATGAGATATTATAGTATCTCATCACATAGTTTACAAAGTCTTCCATGTCTACATCAAAGTTTTCACCCCCCATCATATTATTTTCAACTTCCTTTTGTTTGTTTAAGCCCCAATATTTATTTATGATCTCCATCTCAAACTTGAAGAACTCATTCAATTCTTCTAACCTACTTCTGATCATTTTTAGTCTTTTATTTTCTTGACATTTGAAGTCATCTACTACACTTTCAAAATTAAAGTTACCAAGTGCTAGGGTTTTGTTTATTTGTTCCACTTTATTGTCTAACACTGAGTTTAGATACCCTATCTGGTTTTCTATTTCATCATTTATTTTAGGCCTACTGATTTGGTTATTTAGTTCATAGCCTGTCTTAGTTAGTATTGCATTTGCTTTTAAGTATCCCTCTAACCTGTATTCATCAAAGTCTACATTTACTCTTTTAGTTTCATTGACAAAGTTGTCTTTATTACTCCCTATCCTATCATCAACTTCTTTCATGTGCTCATTCATTTTCATATTAGATTCATTGTTTAGATCTACCACATTATTATTTACTTCTTTTATCTCAACATTTTTTCCATCTAACCTTACATTTATTCCATCAAGTTTAGCATTTATTTCATTTGTTATTTTTAGTAGCAAATCTACTTTCATATTATCTTCCTCATTTAAGTTCATCTTATTATTATTCATCTCTTTCATCTTACTACCTGATCCTCCTAGCTTAACCTCAATCTGCTCCAGTTTGGTATTTATGTCATTATTTACTCCTAACAGCAACTCTATCTTATTGGACAATAGGCTGTCCTTATCATTATTTATTTTGATAGGTTCTTGCCTATCTTTGTTCTCTACTTCATACACAACATTAACCTCCTTTATCTCACTAACTTTATTTTCAACTTCATTTACTACATTATCCTCCTTTACTACTTTACTGTCTTTGCTACCATCTACTTTTACCTCTTTTAGTTTGTTTATAAGTTTATTTTCAAACTTATCTATTCTTCCATTTATATCTCTCCTAAGCTCATCTTTTATTTCATTAAGTTTAGTTTCTAGGTTAATATTTATTTCATTAATTTTAACCTCAGTTTGGTCTAATCTGTTGCTAATTTCATCAAATTTAGCATCTAACTTAGCCTCTACTGCATCTAGTCTCTTATTATTTTTGTCATTTATTTCATTTAGTTTAGTCTCAAATTTATTTTGTTTAGTGTTCATATCTACTATGTTAACATTTATTTTCACTAGCATGTCCATTATATTGGACAGTGTGTCTTCTTTATTTAAATCTGGCCTAACTTCATCAGTTTTGTCTTTATTTTTATTTGAGTTAGACTCTCTAATGATGCTCAAAGACACATCGGAGTCATCGGAGTCCACTTGCGTGTCCTCCACAATGTTTATATTTGCCATTGTTGTTTTTGCAAATTTTAATAAAATACAAAATATGATTTTATATAATTCTTTCTTTTAAATTTTGAGTTTAAATCAGATAGGCCTATATTAAAATATTTTTAATTCATTCTTCTTATCATATCACCTAGCCTATAACACTTTTCACTTATTCAACTTTAAATATTTTTTTAATAGATTAAAATTTACTACTTATACTACGTCGTCTCACGTTGTGCGCGCCATTCTGTAACGTATTGCCTTTAAGAGGTCGTTACATTAATTACTTTACTTAATTTATTCAATTAAATTATTTAATAAATTAAACTTTTCTTTGAATTCTTTTTATGAAATCTCTTTTTTCTCAGGGTCTAAAACGGGTAAATCGGTGAGATGACGTAGTATAATGAAACAAATGTTACTTTACAAAATTTAATTTATTTTACATTATTCAAAATCATTACGTTACTCTATTAGTATTTGCAATACAATAAAATAAGATTGAAAATTGTATTATCTAAAACTAGATAATTTCTTTTAAGTTAAATAAATCATTTAAGTTTGATTTATAAAATCATTATTAACTTTTCTTTTAATCAATAATTTATTCTAACAACTTATCTGAGTTATATCACTATGGATGATGATGGGATCCATCTCATGTCCTATCGTTTACTCAACGAAACGGAAATTTAATGTAATATAAACTTTAATTCATAGCAACAACTTTTAGTTAGCACATTTAAAACGCACAAGTGTTTCAACGCATTCTCCCGGAAACGTAGCCCGGTGCCGGTGGTGTCAGTGGAGGACGATCCTCGTCGATCTCCAAGTATTTGCCAAATGGGGCGAGGAACACTCTTCAACCGTTGAAGTCGGATTCCCGCCTTTTTTCTTTTGGGTACGCGACTATGACCCTTCTGGGTATATCACGATGTAGCTGTTTTGACAGCTGCTGCGGCCTACGGGCAAATTTGGAATCATATGTCCCGTTCTGATTGGTTCGTTTCAGAACTCGTCATCTGAGTTATTTTACTGCGCATCAGTCACTTGTGACATGGTGGGGTTCAATGGAAAATACCCAACCGACATGTCGATGCTTGTCTCACGCTGCTACGTCATAACTTTGCTGACTGTTTAGTCTCAGACGTTCCCACATGTTTCGATAATTCTTGGAATGAGCCCATCCATCCTGTTTCGAACAAAGAGTTTTGTTTACTGTGATTTATTGCTGGGGCCTCATCTGTCCCACGGTTATTTTCCACACGACAATTCTCTAATATGATTTGAAACTTCTCCATCGATTTTAATTAAATATATTCCTTTTCTTCTATATAATAATTTATTATTTATCTAAATTAATTAATTTGCCTATGAATTTGGTGGACCTGTTACAATCTTCATTATACATCTTTAGTAATAATTACTACGATTGTCCTTGAGGATTTGGAAGGAATAAAAGATGGCACTGACAAGGTTAAATGAAAATACTCTTTATTAATAGGGCGAAGTTAGGACTATTTCCACCTACACCACTTTGGAAGGTGCTGTCCTGCCATCGCATGGCAAACTGCAGAAATTACTACTTGACACACATGTAACGCACTATTGTATGCGACCTCTGTTTCTTTCCTCTCTGTGGCTCGTGTGACCGTAGGTGAAAAATGCAAGGTAGCGTATTTGGTTAAAGCCCAACTCCAAAAGCTCACACTTCTCGTTCGAAAACAAACATAGTGATAACACATTTTGAAAGGGATCAGCTGATGACCTCCGGCTGTTCATTCATTTGTCATTGGACTACTAATTAATGACACTTTCTAAGGAATAGTCGACTTATTTTGTGACATTGACTACATTCACTCATTAAACTATTCGCAATCAATATTCGCCCGACATGTATGCTTGTATTGAAAAAGCACAATTTTCCTTGTAAAAATAAACCTTACCAAAATGAATCAACTCCCACTCGAACCCGGGATGCACTTTGATGATTAGAAGTTTCCCACCCACACCAATACTAGCTTTGTGCTGACCATCCCACCCGCTTACACTAAAAGGGGGTGGGTTCATTACACGGCCAATCTTCCTTGATGAATTTTCGCAAGACCGCGTAGTTCGTCTCTTATATAAGTTTTCACCATGATAATTCTGCTGTTTTCATATCCAAACTAGATTTGTTCCTCCAATACTCGTACTACGGTCAAATTTCTTTAGCTTCCCCTAAAACTAAAACTATTTTCTATAGAATTATACTAATAAAATTTAATCAAGTATGTTGTAGAAAGTATTAAAAATTCATTAAATATTGATTTTATTTTTTAACAATATGCTCATGCTAGAACTTGTTATAAAAACATTAAACCACAGAGAAGAAAGGAACAGAGGTCACGTCCAAAAGCGCTAAATGCGTGTTTAAATCACTGCATTTACTTACGCATATAAAATTAGTGTATCGTAACTATACATGCCACGAGGTATCGTACCTTGCAACCTGACCAGGTAATTAATTGTGCAAACTCTATAAGCCAAGATAAAGTTTTTTATAGGAAATTGATAAGAACTTTTTTAAGCATTTTAAAATTCATAAAAGTTATAGAAAACATTCCTGTAAAGTAACTATTAAAATATAAATGAGATACATTTACTTGTTTTTGGGTAATTAAAGGGTAAAATTGGTGTAAATTGAAACTAGTTAAAATTCCGGTACTTTTTGTTCCTACTAGAATAACAATTAATAAAATTAACAATAACATTTAAAATACATATTTAGTAACGTACAATTAAGCGATGAAAACGATGGTGTGATTGGAGTTTTCAGAGGTATCTTAGTTTTTCAGTAAACAACCTTCTAACTCGGGTACACATAATTTCTGCGCCGACAGTAAAATACATTCTCGTTTACTAATGTATGTTTGTACAATACTAACTTAGTACTATTGGACTTTGTTGTTACTGTGTTATACTCTCGACCACAATTCTCAGTGGACGGAACGTTCTTCCAGCTGTCTCGTTACCCGTAATCTCCCGGCTACATTACGTAGTTCGACTCGGTTAACGGCGCTGTATCTGGGGCAACGAAACTAGTTGTTACTTCGCTTTGTCAATTACATCATCTTGTTGTTGTTTTGACAGAGTTTACCGAATGATTAATGATTTTTAGTTGCATCATATGTTGTTGCAGTTCTTTCTTACGTAATTTAAATCAATATAACATTAACTATTTTGTAATGTAAATGATACAATTAAACACGCATTCAACAAGTTTATCTGGCGAAAATGAGTGATTGAGCCCAATGAATACAGATTGTAAGAAGCAAAAAGAGATATGGAAATAGTCAGACGTCCTGTAGCAGACGAAACGAACTTAGCGCGTCTGCCGATATGCAGCACTGGTTTTCCGCCGTTCCCTTTCTCTCTTGTTCTCATAGCAATTTGTAATCGTCCCTCTCTCCCTCTCCCTCTCCCCCCTCTCCCCCACACTCTCCCTCTCTCTCCCCCTCTCACCCCTTATTATGTAGGTTCTTATTATGTACAGGTATAACAGGCTCCTGTCGTCTTACTAACTTAGCCTATATCTAAAACCACCCATACATGTACCTTGGTCTTGACCCACCCTCCCACCCATACACGTACAGTGATACTGACCCACCCGCCCACTCATACACGTACAGTGGTACTGACCTACCCGCCCACCCATACACGTACAGTAGTACAGATCCACCCGCCTACCCATACACGTACAGTGGTACTGACCCACCCGCCCACTCATACACGTACAGTGGTATTGACCCACCCGCCCACTCATACACGTACAGTGGTACTGACCCATCCGCCCACCCATACACGTACAGTGATACTGAACCACCCGCCCACTCATATACGTACAGTGGCATTGACCCACACACGCACGCACGCACACACACACGCACGCACACTAATGACAGTGGTATTAACCCAGCCACACGCCCACCCCTACACGTACAGTGGTATTGTAGTTTATTTTTGAAATTTTCAACGAATTTTGTTTGTGACGTCCGGTTAACGTTGGCACTATAAGGGTTTCCAATGCCGTGCAATATTTTCGAATAACGTTTAACATTTACTTCATATCATCTCATACACTAAAGCTCTCGATTAGAATGTTGATAAGGTCAAAGCTTGCAGACTTGCTAATATCATTATCGAAAATGAAATTCAATGATGGTCGAAGGTCAGCGCAGTCGATTGTATTGCTGCACGTTGTTTAGCGGTGCATCTCTTTGTGCATTAAAAGGCCAAGTGAATATTCAATTCAAGGCTTCACGTGAATGCAACTTGGCAATCAATTCGGCTTGCTTATTATGCAAATTTTGGCAGCCTGCTTTCCGAGGGCAAAAACCTGTGAAACTCTTACCTACGGACGATCAGAATGCATTGAAAACACAGGTCTCACGATTACATAAGGTTAATTTATTCTCAAGACATCAATCGCCAAGATATGAGCGAAAAGTATTTCGAATTAGTGTGTTGAATGAATGTAGTCTTTGTTACAAACTAAGGGCGACTAATCCTTAGAAAGGGACTTCAATCAATAGCCAAATGACAGTCTGTTACTTAGGTGGAAGCAAGCTACTTCGGTTTTTGATTGGTTAGGATTTATCTTCCAGATTTTAAAATATTCTTAGATGACTGCAAGGTCAATTGTGATTGTTTCTTCAGTTGAGGATACACGTTTAAAAATGTTGGAGCAAGTACAGACCCCTGTGGCAGCCATACTTCAGCTTCCTAAAAGAGCTTTCCACACGACCGAGAAAATCTTCTTTAGACAGCTGAAGTTTGGTCTGCCTCAGGGATCTGTACTTTCTCCAGTTTCGTTCAATGAGTATACCACTTGACATCCTAACCACAAATTGTAAGAAGTCTATCCAAACATGGATCACATAGTTACATATTGCTCTCTGCGCTCTTTTACGGAGGGATTATTCAGCCTAAATAGAATCAGAGAGGCAGGTCTTAAATGACATGATGGATTGGATTTAGCTTTGTGAAGGAAATCCCTTTAAATTTTAAATAATATAAAACGTGACTTTTGGATCTTGATCTAAATATATATTACAGTTAAAATTAATAAGTAGCTGATAAAAAAAACATACGATATTATATATTGACTAATGACAAAAGAACAGCAGGTTATCAGCTGATCACTCTCAAAATTTCTTATGACTCTTATTGGAAACCTTAGCTCATAAAACTGGGTTTTAATCAAGTACTCCACCGACCAATGTAGCTAGACTTGTCGATGGGTTTAGGTAAATATTCCATTTTCTTTGTCATTCTAATTACACATAAATGAGTCTATCTACGGAAAGACGATGGGAGTGTTTTCTCCCTTCTGAGGTCTGTGGCCGATCGTCGTATTGCGACAGCAAGGCCAAAGTGGCCTTGGCAAGGAGTTTACTACACGATAGAGTAACATTCCTAGAATATTGTACGTCTGGGATCATTGACCGCGGCCAGGAGAGGAATGCGGGGCTCGCAGCCTTCAGGAGTGGAACAGAGACAATTCTGCAACACAGCTATGTTCATGTAGGATGATACAAGATAGATACTAGTTGTTAACCGTGTAAACTATTTACTGTAAAATGTAAACAGGATGATATGAGGCAACCAACAATGGTGCAACAACAACCGTAGATCTTTCTTCAAAAATAGGCATACTCTGTATTTAATCAACTGGAAGTTAAATAATCGAGAAGACCGAAATATTTTATATCACCCTGTTACATGATGTAACCGTAGATTTTCCTTGAAAATAGGCAAACACATCGCCTGGCAATTAACAAATTCCGAAGACAATATTATGGCGATCTTATAGTGAACACGATATAGCTAACAGTCTCTTGAAAATTGTGTATCAACTTTATACACAATGAAAATAATAATAATAAACGAAACAGACCCATATATAGGAAAGAACGTCTTGTCTATAAACTGCACAATAAACGAAACAGACACATAACTCACGGTTTGAGCGCGACAATCAACTACAAACTACACAGATCATACATATTATCATTTTTTTACACTGATTTGTGAAAAACTTCACATCCACCAATGTAACTATGTCGGGTCATCATAAAATTCTGTTACGATTACATAACAATCAGCGATAATTTCAGATGAGACAGAATCATTGCCAAGTAGAATAAACCAGCTTTTACAATAATTCATTGTGCAAACTAAAATCTGGCGACGTGGTGCATATTGTAGGTCATCACACCAGAAAAATGTAAGAATTTCACCCAACTTAAGGGTATACACATTGACTAAGTGACAAACTATATTTACTCGCGGGATTAACACTTAAAAGTAGAACTAATAAAAACAAACACGAGGCAATAATGAAGAAAAAGTAGTAATAACCTTAAAACAGGAAGGAGGAACAACATTTAACTAATCATAATCCTTTAGATAATGTTAGTGTATAGATATTGCGTGGTTTGTAAAATAGTCAAGATAACAAAAGAAAGGCATAAGACAAAGAATCACAAAAGAGAGACCCTCACCACTCATCAAACCGTCAAGACGACTTACATCCTGTGTCTCAAAATCCTGCATCCTGCTCGCGGCACACATTTTCCCATCCTGTCCGCAAGCTCAGATGCGGTTGTGGCAAGATGGTGAAAAAGCGCGGGAACGGCGCGGCGAGGCAAGAGAATGGCGCGCGCGGGAAGGCCAATGACCGACCGCGGGAAAAGGAATGCGGTGCATCCTCCAGACTAGCTGGAAATAGCATCTTCTCCAGTAATAGCCTCCAGCCTGTAGTGCCGACATCCCATTAGACATGCCGCGGCTGGCTCCGGAATCCGCCACTCGCCGGTATTGTCTTTTATCACACCTCCCTCCGCACCCTGGCCGCTCCCTTGACTTTATTTATTATTACAAGTTCTTTATTTTATGTGTTTCACTTGACTTTGTCTATAGAAGAACAACTTTCAGATAGACTACTGAAAGTTCTACATTACATCAGCATCGGTTTGAAAACACAGTACACATGTAACTTATCCAACAAGTTTTCAAATGCAATACATTAACTAATACTGTATAAAAAAAATATAAAATCAGATATATCAATAAAAATTAAAACATGTTTACGGTGACAAAAGCTTTTCAAGTAGCCTGATCCTAGTTTTTTCTTGCAGAAAGGTTAGCATCCAACAAATTAAAAAAGATAAAATTACTAGACAAATATTAAGTCCATTAAATATTGACTTCAATCTTACAGACATAGAGGTAAAAAAGAAATCGATAAATACAATAACATGCATTCCGACGTTAATAACCAAAGACTGAAACTCTATGGATTATCAAGAAAATGGAACCAATAAGTTCCAAAAATGTTTTGGAATTATGTGACAATCAAGGTAGTGTCAAAAGAGAAACCATTAAATGGATAGGTGTGATAAATGAACATTTAAATTATCAGGTTTTAGACAGACATTGCTAAGAGTAATAAAATCAGGCAAATGATCTTTGATTTGATTGGAAACCTGGTCAGAGGGTGTCTGGAAAACGAACGAAACAACCTGATCCTCAAGTGAAAAAAGAAAGCTCATTCCAAAATAACTAAACAAGCGATAGAACAAAGAAAAACAAATTCATTAAAATAGCGTTGACCATACTTGGCATGATACAACTGGATCCTAACGTGGATAATAATTATAAAAATACAAAATTATTTTCTTTGATCACTTTTTTAGTCATATACTCTGACCGATTTGATACAGCCCCGGTGTTTTTATGAAATACAGTTCTCCAGCTATGTACATTTAGACATTGTACTTTATATGCATTTAAATGCAAAATGATAGCAACATTTTATTCAAGTTTACTGCAATTATGTATTGACTGTAGATACCCGAGAAGTGACTATAAAGACTCTGGATCCAACATAAGACTCCCAAATATGGAACTGCAGAAGACATCAACAAAGGCATTAATAGATATAAACCAAATATATTTATTAAGTGTATTTAATGGGTATTACCAACATTAAAAGGTCAATATTACCAAAATACACCAGGCTATGTGACAATGGCAAACTGAAAACATCTTGTTTTAATACGAACTGTCTAATATTTTTGAATTGTTTATTCAACATTTTTTAATCGTTAGATGTCTAATTTTATATTGTAATAAGTAAATTGTAATACTAGAAAATAATCGTTAAAATATAACCAATAGAGAGGTCTAACTCATCGTAATCACAAAGTTATCATGATTACTATTTCTGTCACCTGACAGGTTTTCATGATTTATTTTCGCATGTTCTCCTGGCTGGTTGTGCGAAAAAAGTGCACATCGAATGAAACGCTCATTCAGATATGTGGGAAGAAAGCGCACAAGGGCCAATGTGACATTTTAGGTAGGGGTTACGTTACCTGGAAAAGAATACTTGGAGGTGAGTCATGATGCAATACAATAGCTCAGATTCATTCCTCCTGACCATCCGCCCCACCTCACACTCCATCTTTGTCATTACTGAAGACGTCGAAGATGTCGGGGCTCCCGTCAACCCGAAATTAATTCGCTTCTTCAACTACTTCGTCGAACAATGGCTGCATAATGACGAAATTCCTATTGAATTGTGGAATTGCCATGGTAGGCGACTACCGGACTGTTGGAAGGTTGGCACAACAAAATCAACAATCTTCTTGGGCGACCCAACCCTAAAATTAGAGATGTCATACTTTGTTTGAGAAGTGAAGAGGAGGAGTTTTCTTGTATGAGGGCTGAACTAAATTTTGTTGGGAAAAAGAGGAAGAAAACTTACGTCGAGTTAGATAAGAAATTGGGAAAAACTGTGAAGAAGTATGAAGAAAATGGCAACATAAAAGCGTGATTGAAGACCATATCATATCTACAAAAACTTGGCTAGAATTTCTGTCAAGAAAAGAATGTAAATAATAAATAGATAGTATTGACGAAGCTACATCATGCTGATTTAAAATAAGCCTAAGTATCCGTAAAACTGTAAATAGATTTAGAAAGTTACATTGACAAACCTACTTCGATTTTGAATTATACTGATAAGGCTGTAAATATATTTTAATTTTTAACATTGACGAAGCTATACTCAAGCTGATTTTAAACACGCCTAAATGATGAAAATCTTTTAAGTATATCATCATTTAGCCAGTCCAAAGCCTGGATAAAGTGTGATGGGAATCAGAAACCAAAATTAATTCATCAATTAGTAATTGTTAAAATATCTACAGGCATAACCACAACCAATATACATATTTTATTTTCTGCTTGCATAACATTCCTTATTTCTGAGAAGTTACGGGGCTGGATTCCTTTTGTAACTCCAAAAGGGTCAACTGTGCGCTTTCTTCGCTGTGCGCTCTTTTCGCAACACCCTCCTGGCTTATGCCGCTTCCTTTGTGTCCCATGTCCTTAGTGTACTTTTCCATTCTTTACAACACCCATCAATTAGCATCTTCTTACTGCTCTCTTTGTTCTTCCCTTCACCAATAATTCAATAAATGATCTTAATCTTTACTTCTTCTATCCCACTCTTCTCAACAATTCCTTATTATTCTCCTTATCTTCCCATATTACACCTTCCATCCTCCTCCATAGCCACAATTCCATTATCTCTAGTCTTCTTAAATCTTATTTTCTTAGTGTCCATATTTCTACTTTGTAGACGTAGAGCAACACATTCCATTTGTAGCATTTCTCAGCATTTTCCACTGCTCAACATGAACTCCTTTCTCTTGGCATTCAACTTAGATTTTTAATTTGGCATAGCATATCTCTTGTGATTCAACTCCCCAAGTAACTGCATTGCTCTACCTACTTTATTACTTCTCAGATAGTAGTAAGAGGTACAGAAAAACTTAAATGGATCTACTTTGCCTTGATACTTAGTTTTACTGCATGGAAAATAAAATAAGGAAAAATTTATCCACACACACTTAAGCCCGTGGTGTTTCCTGGGATTTCCTTCACAAATGATTGAAGATCCAATCAAGAGTAAGTTCGTACGTAAGGAAAAAGGATTACAAATATTGCATTCCATCAGTTGAGAGACAGGGTTAATTATGTAGGTCAAAACATTCCTCCGTCCGAAAAGTGTCCAGATGCACCGGTGGTCAAAATCTACCCACCTCACTTATCCCCGCTGCAAATTCCTTCGACCGCCGGAGCCGGTGCAATTGGAAGGCCCCTTCCTTCCCCACACCACTACATTTCTTCAAACATAGTTTATAAGTGTTTAACAATTTCGCAATGGAATATTCTATCAAACACTTGCCGATGTTTCGTGGCACATACTAATGGTAGACCATAGCAGGTTCTAACTAATAAATATGGTAACTATGTATTTAATGTTTAATTTTGTGTTTATCCGTGGCAACACTAACATCTAACCTAACCTAACCTAACCTAACCTAACCTAACCTAACCTAACCTAACCTAACCGACTCATGACTCATGTCATAACAAAGGGTGTGGAATTTGGCACGGTCAGCTTGGGGTTACTGTACTAGGAATCCGGCCTGGTTGGACTTTCCCGGCTCATGTCATAAACAAGGGCCTCTGGTGCAAATTATGTAAGAGATTTTTTCTCTAGTGACAAGAATTGGAAGGGTTTTCTTCGAGTAGAAAACATCTTAAAGAGTGCTGTTAAGCATTATTTATGTACTACTTCCAAGAAACAAAATAAAAGGGTTTAGTCCTTAGCGAAGGTACATTGTTCCGTCAAGAGTTATTTACCTTACACCTTAAAGAAATAGAACCAATGGATTTATAGTCCTGTGTGCAAAAACAGAATCTAAGAGTTTATAGTCGTGTGTGCAAAAATAGAATCAAATGATTTACAGCTATGTGTGCAGGAACAAAATCTAACAGTTTATAGTCGTGTGTGCAGATAGTGTTCCATCAAGGAGTATTTACTATCTACCTTAAAGAAACTAACTCATAGGATTTACAGTCCTGTATGCAGATAAGTGTTCCATAAGTGTTGTTTACTTTCCGCATTAAAGAAATTGAATCATAGGATTTACAGTCCTGTGTACAGATACAGTGTTCCATCAAGGGGTATTTACTTTCCACCTTAAAGAAATTGATCATAGGATTTGTAGTTCTGTGTGCAGATACAGTGTTCTATCAAGGGGTATTTACTTTCCACCTTAAAGAAACTGATCATAGGATTTATAGTCCTGTGTACAAATACAGTGCTCCATTAAAGGTTATAAATTTCCCCATCCAAGAAACAAAATTCAGAGGGTTTGCAATTAAACTTACAGAGTTCTATCAAATGTAATTTGATTTTGTTCTATGAATTTGAAAGTAATTTGTTCTTCATCATAGAACAAAGTACGAGACTGGAGAGTTGATTTTACTGTAGGTTGAATTCATTGTTTCATCAAGCATGATTTATGTTTAACATTTAAGAAACAAAATCGTGTTAAACTAGCTGCAAATATTTAGCGTTAAAAGAGTTCTATAAAGTGTGATTTGTTCCGCACCTTCAAGAAATAGAAGCAAAAAGCATGATGTTATTGCAAGATACGGTAAATAGCCTACAGAGATTCACGAGAAAAAACAAAACGATTTTTTCTTCAACTTTGAAGATAAGAGATCAGAGCCTTTACCTAGCTGCAAGTAATCTGTCTTGAAGAGTTTCATCGATAGAAAAGAGATATCATCCTTCCCTTCTTATGTGTGTGGTTTTATGAAGTGTGTTTTGCTCTCAATTTTCAAAAGAAACAAGACCAGAGAGTTTGTCTTACTTCATGTCCATACATAGCCTTATCAAAAATGATTTATATCCAACAATGAACATTTGAGGTAAAAGATCAGAGCGTTTAACTAGACTCTAGACTGCGTGTATTTAGTACAGTATTAGAGTTCCATCAATAGTGTTTTGTTCTGTCTTAGCAGATAAAAGACCCAGAAGTTTATCTTACTTCATCGTATCCAAAATACAAGAGTTCCGTCAAGACTGATTCACTTACTTCTATCAAGACTGTTTCATATTCAACATCCAAGAAAAAGATTAGAGTAAGACTTCCTAAATACAGAAAAGAGGGTTAGATCAACTGTGACTAAATCTTCAATGGTGTCTTCCTGCATGTGAAGTTTATAGTTGGATAAAATGGTCACCAGAAACCAACTATTAAGACTAAGACACATCGTAACGCTGATTACGATGACTGGATTCTGTATTATGTTTAAAACGTTGTAGACCATGTCTTGCAATTTGAGAAATCACGTACCGATACATACATTTCTATTAATTGGTATAATTCATTTACAGCCAGATGTACTGAATCCAAAATCCGTGTCTCAGACTAACATTTTTACATACTAACATAGAATTTGTGTTCATTGCCAAAAAGACTCAGAGCAAGTTCGCCATATACAGGTATGAATATGTGTGAAATTTAATCGTGCAACAGTTCATGTAGGTAGACTAGAGTCTTTGTCGTCTCGTCTGTGGGTAATCCTACACCTTCCCCCTCATGTCCTTGGGCAAGCCAGTGGGCGCACATCCGGCGGCGGGAGCAGCGCAGCGCGAAGGATGTTGACTCCCGCGGCGGCGGGGTGAACGATTTGGCTAGACTCTGTAGCCTGGCTGCACTGTGGGTAGATATTGAGGTTGGAGCACGCGAGGGGCGGAGCTCCGTGACGAGAGGAAGTACGCTCGCTTCTAATTTTGGCGGGAACAGTGGCCTTGAACCTGGCGGCTCAGTTCACCGGCCTGTTGTGACGGCCGTTGCTCTGTTTGCCGGGGGCCGGTGGCCTCAGTACTCCGGTCCGTACTGTGGAGCGTTGCCCCGAGCAGCGCGCGCATCTCCAAGGTCTCCAGGCGTGTTTAGAACTGGGTGAGAAAGTGTCGAAAAGACGAGCGCAACGGTCAACGACCGGTCTGATAAAGAGTGTTCAGATCTCAGTTAGATTGTCTTGTAAAGATGCCACTAGACATCACTTGGGCAAATATTGATAGTGAATGTTGACTTTGTTACAGTTTGTGGCGACGATAACTACACACGAGTTGTTTGAAGGACGCAAGACTGAAGGAGTTCAACAAAGGTGCCACAAAACAAAGGGTTTTATTTCAAGGATTCGGTCCTTAAAATAATGATCATATCGTAGCAATTTTAGTATTATTTGACAAGTGAAGAACTGTTCGAGTACTTGCTCTATGATCATCAGAAGATTTTTGTAAGAAATGAGTATTTTTTTTCTTTTTTTCATTTAAATACGGTATGTGAAACTTAGAATCTAGTTTGTGACCAATTTTAAACTAAAAACCTCATAATATCAACTTATGGCCCACAAGATTGGACTAGCACGTTGTACAAGTTATTCACAGAAAAAATTGCAAATACAACCAAGAACAAGTGATTATCACAAATTTATTATAAATCATAAAAGGAATAACGATGTTACATTAGTTTCTTAAAGCAGGTATTCTAAACTTGGAACCAGAGAGCCTATTTACGACCCTGAAAGAGTAATTGCAAGATAGATATAAACAGATTCTGAACGTTGAAGTGTTCTAATTCTATATATTGTACAGTACTACCACAGTCTAACAATATACAGTCACGGTACTTCCACTGCAGCACTGTGGAGCTAGCGCGGCATTAGCGCTCCAAGTAGCCAGCCAGCACAACTACACCGCATTACCGTTGTACTGCACTGTATCTTGCAAAGAAGTGCAATAATAACAATAGAAAAAAGTGCCATGATATATTAATCATCAGTTATTTTACATTTATTAAACAAAACTGCGGATTTAAACAGTGCAGAGATACGCACTGCTGTTGGCTGGCCGCTAGGATCGCTAGCGTCATACTTGTCGCCAATATCAAACGAAGTGTCGCGACTGTATATTGTTAGACTGTGGTACATTACTTAAGAGAATGTGTCTGTTATGTTATGTTTATTTATCTTTGGGATTGAAATGTTCGTTTATTTCTTGTTAGGGACGGAAATTATTCACTGCGTGCAAAGAGGAAAAAGGAACAGAAGTCGCTTTCTTATGGCGGCGATGAACGCCTCAGTGGTATTTATAAATGTAATACAACTAATGTACATCTTCATAAATCTATAGTAATAATTAATACATTTATCCATGATGATTGGGGAGAAAAAATGGAGGGACTGACAAAGTGCTGGTCCTGCCACCAGCATTGCGACCTGGAAACTAACTACTCCACATACATTAAACCCACAATTGGATCAGATCTCTGTATCTTTAAATTCTGTACTGTTAGGTCATTCCAACTTATTTTATGCAAATTTACTGCCAGCTTCAAGTGAAACATAATGAATATATAAATAGCCTACCGTTGTCTTACATAGCTGATGACCGTTTCCCCAGTTAAACATGAATTCAATCTTAACTCTAATAGATAAAAACAAATTTAGTCATCTACTTACACAAGCAATGATTTAATTTCACTGATATGACTTCTGCAACTTACCTGTAACATATGAACATATTATAGTTAATTTCATAATTAATTGTACATATTATTAAAATGTAAAAACTTGATTTAAAAGTAATAATATACAGAACAAATAATTATTCACAACGAAAAGAAACAATATCTAATAACAATAAATCACTACAAGCAGCGGTAGGTTTGTAAATTAAAATTATTTAAAGTAACAAGAAAAATGAAAAAAATGGAAAATGATTTGCCGAGGACAAATATAGCACTTCACACTCCACGTAAGTCTTGTTCCTCTACGCGTCAACTAATTATCTGATAAACTAAAAACATCAGTCAAGCCAATTAATTGGTAACGGCTTGTAGCCACGACAGTTCCATCGTCCGGTATTACCTTTTCAGTAATATTTCAACATTAAACTAACTCTTAAGTGGGACCTAGAGTAATTGAAAATTCTAGGGATTTCCGAGCTTATTTCCAACCAGCAAGAATCTATTATTCATAATATCGATGATAATTTGGTGGGAATTAAACTTGGCTACAGATACCTAGAAGTCTCCGTAGATGAAATTGCAGCAATGTTAAACCTACAATCTCTGAAGTCCAGACGCTGTATTCAAGATTCCATGTTTCTATATCGATTGGTAAATGCCAAGATAGACAGTCCTGATATCCTAGAGAAAGTAGACTTCGGAGTTCCAAGTGGCACCCGTTCAAGAGATCTCGTCACCAGGTCATCCGTGAATACATCCTGACGTTGTCTATTGCTGTAAAGTTTAATGACAATAAAATTATATTTATTTACATCATACGCTGCCAACGGTACGACGGTGAGGATTCAAGAGCAAGGAAACCGCATTGGTGACACTCTAAACGTTTTCTCCTTATGTGATTTTTTTTAAAAAGAGCCTTGCAAAAGTAATATCAAGAAAATTTTCATTGGTTAATTTATTGTATTTTCCATCATATATTATATTGTTACTATTATTTATACACTATATATTAATATATTATAAAGCATTATAGATTAATTTATTCTCTAACTTCATGTATATTTATGATCATTATGTTATGGTTATGAAGTTGACAATAAAGAATAAAGATAAGTGTGGACAAACTTTGTAAGTCAATATTTAGTGACAAAAGTATAGGAAATCGATACATGTATGCTCCAAACAGTAGCCCTATACAACGAATAAACTACAAACAATGAATATTTCTATAAATAAATGTATTTAGTAATTTCTAGTGAAATAATGTAGCTGGAATAATAATAAGTTATGTTTACATGTATTTATAAAGAATACATAAACAATAACGCGACCTCTGGATCATATAGTTACTAATTAAATGTTGGAGTCAACATTTTTGTAATGCACTTGCCACCTAAAGTGTACATCAAAAACACGTGGCTGTTAACTAATGAGACTTGGCTAATGAAACCATTGAGTGGCGCCTAAGCAAGGTCTCGGCTTGCATTAATTACGATCGCGAGCACACTACTGCAGTTCAACAACACAGCCAGTCATTAATTATACCATTCTGTTCAACTCCCTAACACGTGAGCATCCCCATAAAAGCATTAAATTAATGACCTCGATAAACCGGCCGTTCACTACTGCGGGCACACCACTGCAGTTCAACAACACAGCCAGTCATTAATTGTACCATTCTGTCCAACTTCCTGACACGTGAGCATTCCCATAAAAGCATCAAATTGAATAACCTCGTTAAACCGGCCGTTCACTACTGCGAGCACACCACTGCAGTTCATCAACACAGTCAGTCATTTATTGTACCATTCAGTCCAACTTCCTGACAAGTGATCATTCCCATAAAAGTATCAAAGTGAATAATCTCGTTAAACCGGCCGTTCACTACTGCGAGCACACCACTGCAGTTCAACAACACGGCCAGTCATTAATTGTACCAATATGTCCAACTTCCTGACAAGTGATCATTCCCATAAAGCATCAAAGTGAATAATCTCGTTAAACCGGCCGTTCACTACTGCGAGCTTACCACTGCAGTTCAACAACACAGCCAGTCATTAATTGTACCATTATGTCCAACTTCCTGAAACGTGAGCATCCCCATAAAAGCATAAAAAATAATAACCTCGATAAACCGGCCATTCACTACTGCGAGCACACCACTACAGTTCAACAATACAGCCGGTCATTAATTGTACCATTCTGTCCAACTTCATGACACGTCAACATCCCCATAAAAGCATCAAAATTAATAACCTCGTTAATCCGGACGTTCACTATTATGAGCACACCACTGAAGTTCGAAAATACAACTCATAAATAAAAGTTATTAATAACCTCCATTCCAACCTCCTGACACGAGGGCATCTTCATAAAAGCATCAAAATTAATAACCTCGTTAATCCGAACGTTCACTACTGCAACTGTATTACTGTAGTTAACAATACAGCAAGTCATTACTTATAGAGTTCAGTTCCTGAAGATATCAACATTACAAACCTGATTAATCCATTTTCACTATTCAGTACCTCTTCCTAAAACTTGACATCGTCGTAAAAGTATAAAAATTAATATTGTAGTAGTAGATCGTTAATCCGGACATTTACTAATCCGAACTCATAAATAGTTTTGTAAAATAATTATTATTATGTATTCCCACAGTAATTTATATTGCATACTGTGTATACATAACGTCTCTTTTTTAAATATTGTACGAGTGTGTACTTTTAATAAATAAGCTCATCCAATATATAAACAATATACGCAGAAAGTATCTAATCACTCTCCCGGTCCTAATTAGTTCAGATAAAAACAAGGTTCCATTGAAAAGTACTGAAGGTGGATTATTATTAAATAAGTTAAAGCCATAATTGATACAATATGGTGTTCAATATATAAAATTTATCATTAACACAAAGTGATAATCAGTATAATAAAGCTATTATTTATAAAGTACGACAATCTGTATAGTAAAGTTACTATTGATAACTTGAGTACGACAATCAGTATCTCATAACTATCATTGATACAGCAACAATCAGTGACAGTCGGTATGTTACATCATTAATACAGTATGATAATCAGTGTGTTTCAACTATAATTGATACTGAAAAATGTAAAATTCAGTGAAAGTATGACAGTCAATAAGTAACAGCCATCATTGATACGGTAATATATATATTAAAGTTATTATTGATACAGTATGTTACAACTATCACTGATACATTAACAATCAGTGACATTATGAAAACCAGAATGCTACAACAGTAATTGATACAGTGACAATTAGCGACATTATGAAAAAAAAGTAAGTTACAGCTGTCACTGATACAACAACGATCAGTGACAGTTTGACAATGGTCGTGTTACAACTGTCATTGATACAACGATCAGTGACAGTTAGAAAAAGATAATGTTAGAACTGCCATCGATACAACAATCAGTGACAGTATGACAATGAGTATGTTACAACTTACATCGATACAGCAACAATCAGTGATCGTTTGACAGTATGTTACATCTGTCATTGATACAACAACAATGAGTAGCAGTTTGACAACGAGTATGTTACAACTGACTCAGAAACAGCAACGACCTGTGGCAACTTGACAGTGAATATATTACAGCTATTACACACACACACACACACATATATATATATATATATATATATACACACACACACACAACAATATGTGACAGTTAGAAAATGAGTGTGTTCTAACTGTCATTAATACAGCAACACACAGTGACAGTATGACATCCAGGATGTTACAACTATCATTGATGCATACACAATCAGTGACATTATGACATCTAGTGTGTTACAACTATCATTGATACATAAAGAATCAGTGACAGTATGACAGCCAGTATGTTGCAGTTATTATTGATACATAAAGAATCAGTGACAGTATGGCAGCCAGTATGTTACATTTATTATTGATACATAAACAATCAGTGACAGTATGACAGCCATTATGTTACAGTTATTAATGATGCATAAACAATCAGTGACAGTATGGCAGCCAGTATGTTACAGTTATTATTGATACATAAACAATCAGTGACAGTATGACAGCCAGTATGTTGCAGATATTATTGATACATAAAGAATCAGTGACAGTATGGCAGCCAGTATGTTACAGTTATTATTGATACATAAACAATCAGCGACATTATGACATCTAGTGTATTACAACTATCATTGATACATAAACAATCAGTGACAGTATGGCGGTCAGTGTGTTACAGTTATTATTGATACATAAAGATTCAGTGACAGTATGACAGCCAGTATGTTGCAGTTATTATTGATACATAAAGAATCAGTGACAGTATGACAGCCAGTATGTTGCAGTTATTATTGATACATAAAAATCAGTGACAGTATGGCAGCCAGTATGTTACAGTTATTAATGATACATAAACAATCAGTGACACTATGACAGCCAGTATGTTACAGTTATTAATGATGCATAAACAATCAGTGACATTATGACATCTAGTGTGTTACAACTATCATTGATACATAAACAATCAGTGACATTATGACATCCAGTAAGTTACAACTATCATTGATACATAAACAATCAGTGACATTATGGTAGTCAGTATGTTACAGTTATCATTGATACATAAACAATCAGTGACATTATGACATCCAGTAAGTTACAACTATCATTGATACATAAACAATTAGTGACATTATGGTAGTCAGTATGTTACAGTTATCATTGATACATAAACAATCAGTGACATTATGACATCCAGTAAGTTACAACTATCATTGATACATAAACAATCAGTGACATTATGGTAGTCAGTATGTTACAGTTATCATTGATACATAAACAATCAGTGACATTATGACATCCAGTAAGTTACAACTATCAATGATACATAAACAATCAGTGACATTATGGTAGTCAGTATGTTACAGTTATCATTGATACATAAACAATCAGTGACATTATGACATCCAGTAAGTTACAACTATCATTGATACATAAACAATCAGTGACATTATGGTAGTCAGTATGTTACAGTTATCATTGATACATAAACAATCAGTGACATTATGACATCCAGTAAGTTACAACCATCATTGATACATAAACAATCAGTGACATTATGACATCCAGTAAGTTACAACTATCATTGATACATAAACAATCAGTGACATTATGACATCCAGCAATCAGTGACATTATGGTAGTCAGTATGTTACAGTTATCATTGATACATAAACAATCAGTGACATTATGACATCCAGTAAGTTACAACTATCATTGATACATAAACAATCAGTGACATTATGACATCCAGTAAGTTACAACTATCATTGTTACATAAACAATCAGTGAAATTATGGTAGTCAGTATGTTACAGTTATCATTGATACATAAACAATCAGTGACATTATGACATCCAGTAAGTTACAACCATCATTGATACATAAACAATCAGTGACATTATGACATCCCGTAAGTTACAACTATCATTGATACATAAACAATCAGTGACATTATGACATCCAGTAAGTTACAACTATCATTGATACATAAACAATCAGTGACATTATGGTAGTCAGTATGTTACAGTTATCATTGATACATAAACAATCAGTGACATTATGACATCCAGTAAGTTACAACTATCATTGATACATAAACAATCAGTGACATTATGGTAGTCAGTATGTTACAGTTATCATTGATACATAAACAATCAGTGACATTATGACATCCAGTAAGTTACAACTATCATTGATACATAAACAATCAGTGACATTATGGTAGTCAGTATGTTACAGTTATCATTGATACATAAACAATCAGTGACATTATGACATCCAGTAAGTTACAACTATCATTGATACATAAACAATCAGTGACATTATAGTAGTCAGTATGTTACAGTTTTCATTGATACATAAACAATCAGTGACATTATGACATCCAGTAAGTTACAACTATCATTGATACATAAACAATCAGTGACATTATGGTAGTCAGTATGTTACAGTTATCATTGATACATAAACAATCAGTGACATTATGACATCCAGTAAGTTACAACTATCATTGATACATAAACAATCAGTGACATTATGGTAGTCAGTATGTTACAGTTATCATTGATACATAAACAATCAGTGACATTATGACATCCAGTAAGTTACAACTATCATTGATACATAAACAATCAGTGACATTATGACATCCAGTAAGTTACAACTATCATTGATACATAAACAATCAGTGACATTATGGTAGTCAGTATGTTACAGTTATCATTGATACATAAACAATCAGTGACATTATGACATCCAGTAAGTTACAACTATCATTGATACATAAACAATCAGTGACATTATGGTAGTCAGTATGTTACAGTTATCATTGATACATAAACAATCAGTGACATTATGACATCCAGTAAGTTACAACTATCATTGATACATAAACAATCAGTGACATTATGGTAGTCAGTATGTTACAGTTATCATTGATACATAAACAATCAGTGACATTATGACATCCCGTAAGTTACAACCATCATTGATACATAAACAATCAGTGACATTATGACATCCAGTAAGTTACAACCATCATTGATACATAAACAATCAGTGACATTATGACATCCCGTAAGTTACAACCATCATTGATACATAAACAATCAGTGACATTATGACATCCAGTAAGTTACAACCATCATTGATACATAAACAATCAGTGACATTATGGTAGTCAGTATGTTACAGTTATCATTGATACATAAACAATCAGTGACATTATGACATCCAGTAAGTTACAACTATCATTGATACATAAACAATCAGTGACATTATGACATCCAGTAAGTTACAACCATCATTGATACATAAACAATCAGTGACATTATGACATCCAGTAAGTTACAACCATCATTGATACATAAACAATCAGTGACATTATGACATCCAGTAAGTTACAACTATCATTGATACATAAACAATCAGTGACATTGTGACATCCAGTAAGTTACAACTATCATTGATACATAAACAATCAGTGACATTATGACATCCAGTAAGTTACAACCATCATTGATACATAAACAATCAGTGACATTATGACATCCAGTAAGTTACAACCATCATTGATACATAAACAATCAGTGACATTATGACATCCAGTAAGTTACAACTATCATTGATACATAAACAATCAGTGACATTATGGTAGTCAGTATGTTACAGTTATCATTGATACATAAACAATCAGTGACATTATGACATCCAGTAAGTTACAACTATCATTGATACATAAACAATCAGTTACATTATGACATCTAGTGTGTTACAACTATCATTGATACATAAACAATCAGTGACATTATGACATCCCGTAAGTTACAACTATCATTGATACATAAACAATCAGTGACATTATGACATCCAGTAAGTTACAACTATCATTGATACATAAACAATCAGTGACATTATGGTAGTCAGTATGTTACAGTTATCATTGATACATAAACAATCAGTGACATTATGACATCCAGTAAGTTACAACTATCATTGATACATAAAAAATCAGTGACATTATGGTAGTCAGTATGTTACAGTTATCATTGATACATAAACAATCAGTGACATTATGACATCCAGTAAGTTACAACTATCATTGTTACATAAACAACTAGTGACATTATGGTAGTCAGTATGTTACAGTTATCATTGATACATAAACAATCAGTGACATTATGACATCCAGTAAGTTACAACTATCATTGATACATAAACAATCAGTGACATTATGGTAGTCAGTATGTTACAGTTATCATTGATACATAAACAATCAGTGACATTATGACATCCAGTAAGTTACAACTATCATTGATACATAAACAATCAGTGACATTATGGTAGTCAGTATGTTACAGTTATCATTGATACATAAACAATCAGTGACATTATGACATCCAGTAAGTTACAACTATCATTGATACATAACAATCAGTGACATTATGACATCCAGTAAGTTACAACCATCATTGATACATAAACAATCAGTGACATTATGACATCCCGTAAGTTACAACTATCATTGATACATAATCAATCAGTGACATTATGACATCCAGTAAGTTACAACTATCATTGTTACATAAACAATCAGTGAAATTATGGTAGTCAGTATGTTACAGTTATCATTGATACATAAACAATCAGTGACATTATGACATCCAGTAAGTTACAACTATCATTGATACATAAACAATCAGTGACATTATGGTAGTCAGTATGTTACAGTTATCATTGATACATAAACAATCAGTGACATTATGACATCCAGTAAGTTACAACTATCACTGTTACATAAACAACTAGTGACAGTATGACAGCCAGTATGTTACAGCTATTATTGATGCTACTACCGTAATTATTTTGTTTTTCGTAAGTCTGTATATTATTGCCATTAAAAGGAATAATACAGTTACTGTACAAATAGTGCAAAGGTATATATTGTAGGAAAAAAATAATGTTATCTCAATCTAGACATTTGTGTAGCTATCCTGGCATGGTTATGTATATTTGGACAAATTTTGTAACAGCTAATGAATATCTCATCGAACATTAATTATTCTCTATCAACATTTTTACAAATGGACATTTAAAAAAAAAAAAGTAAATTAGGCCCATGAATGAATGTAGTTCTGACTAAACAAACCAATTAATTAATTAATTAATCAGAAGACAGATCTATTTCCAACTCGCGTCACAATTATAACGGCACGCGCCGGCGGCAGAAATCCTGTCTGAACCCACACCCCGCATAATTGGTTCCAATTATAAGTGGGAGCATCTAAATATAGAAATGCCGCGTGTTGGAAAAGCATATATCACCACCGTAAATAATGTATTCATGTATCACACACAATTTTCCGCTAATGGTACGTCAAATACACATTTTTTACGTTAAGGATAACCACACAAAATGGACGTAAATATAATTATTATCTCCCAGATCATAAGAAAAATACACAAATCTTTATTTAATACCTTAATTTTCACACTTAATATCTTTATGACGATACGTCAAATTGACAATTGTTACGTTATACCTTAACCATACAATATGGACATAATATCACACTCGATATCATTTTAACGATACGTGATAGTCATACAGCAATCGTTACGTTAAACATCAAATTTCACACAATATCTTTCTGACAATAATTGAAATACAGCAGTTGTTAAAATTAAACCATAACAATAAAATAAGAACCTAAATATCGCAATTATTATTTTTCTGACGATATGAGAAAACACAATTTGATACGTTAAACCTTAACCATAAAATATGTACGCAATTATCACAATTATTATCTTTCTGGCAATGCATGACAGTCGGCAATCATTACGTTAAACTGTAACGATACAATGTGGACGTAAATATCAAATTAATATTAATAATAATAAATCTTTATTTGTGTTTGACAACAGATTGTTGTACACAAAACGTGATATTATGCTTAGAATGAAACTAGAAAAATTTAAACATGAAACTTGAAACACAACACTCATTCACACATACATTTCCAATAGTCATTCACACCCTCATTCATACTTTGGCAATGTCCGACCCAGCTCCGAGTAGAGATTCGCTCTCCCAGTTGTATTAGAGGAACTCTCCCACTGAGTAGAATGCCTTTTGAGTCGAGAAACTCTTCAGTCTAACTTTTAGCAATGACTACAGATAGAATCCGTAGTCATTGCTTTTGTTGCCTGGGACACTAGAACACTTTTCATTGAGTCAGGTAGGCTGTTGATAAATATAGCACCCGCCTTCGACGGAAGCGCTCGAATATAGCCATTTTGTGCCTTCAGATTCTGTAACTGTCCCTGCCTCGCATAAGTTGACAATTAGTCATACATAGGAGAGTAGTTTCAAGGATGTAGAGACAGGGCAGTGTTAATAATCTCAGCTCGATAAAGGTGGTTTACACGACTTTCTATAATTCAGTTTTGATATAATATGTATTGTTTTTTTGCAGTCTGAAAATTCGGAGGAATTGAGTGCTTGAGCATCCACCCCATACTGGGTGGACGTGGGAATGAATTAGACCAAAGTAGGCCATGAGAAGAACTTGGGTTGGACAAAACGTTAACAGTTTTCTCAGGGCGTAAACGACTGATGAAACTTTGGCACATACATGGTCCACATGACTAGTCAAAGTCAAACTTCGATCAAAGTATATCCCAAGGAACTTTGCTGACTCAACCTCCCGTAAGACGGTGTTGTCTGTCATTACCACTGGACTATTTACTATGGCCTCGGGTCTCAAGCAGAATTGCAAATAATTTGTTTTTGAGGCTTATTTGAATATGAGAGTCGTGTCATCGGCGTAATGGACTTAATGTCCATATTGTAAAGCCGAGCCAACGTCATTAACGTAAATAAGAAACAATAGTGGACTGAGTATAGACCTCTGTGAGACCCCATACTTCAGCTTTAAATTTGAAGATGAATGAACTGAGATGCTGACATATTGTGTTCTGTTGTTGAGGTACAAGTCAAGCCCATCGATCTATATGGTCAAGCCACGCTAGTGGCACTCCTCGGACTCCATAGTGTTTGAGCTTTTGTAACAGAATTTGATGATCCACACAATCTAAGGCTTTTGAGAGATCGAGAACTACACTGAGTGTCTGTTTCTTATTCTCAATATCTTCAACAATTAAGTCAACGAGACTCATTACTGCGTCCGTTGTGGCCTTTCCTGCCCGGAACCCAAATTGGTCTTTCGAAAGCAGATTGTGTTTCTCTAGAAATTTTGAGAATTGAAGGAGAAAAGATCTTGCTAAGAACTGGGAGAATCGAGAAAGGGCGGTAATTATTTATTAAGTGTGGGTCATATTTTTTTTTAATATCAGAACAACTGTAGCCTTTTTCAATGCATTTGGGAATATTCCATGCTAAAAAGAATCGTTGACTTGGGCTGTAAGAGGGCTGACTGTTTTTTAAACACTTTTTTATTAGCCACTTTCACATATAATTGGTTTCATATGTCCTTTTTGGAGGGAAGCTGTTGTATGACACAAGCGACCTCTTGCTCAGTAACCGGGGCTGAGTCCGCTGGGCTCCGGTGGCGGTCATTGGTAACGCTGTATGGTGCTGAAAATTGGTTGTTACTCAGCAACCTAGTAAAAAACTTGTTGAATTCGTTACCTACTCGATACGCGACATACGCTAGTTCAACTGTTTCATTGAACGTCAGTGAAATAACGCAATGAATGTACAAGGCAACATATTCCGTGGCTTACTCGTAGATAGTAGAAATTTAGTGTTGGCGAAATGCTACTTTAGGTGGGTATATTATGAGATGTCATTGTTCGTTACTGTTCTATGATATCCTCAGATCGTGGTTATTTTTTTCCAATACAACAATTAATTAAAAATAATGTCTACGTTAAGGGTCCAAGTTTCAGTTAAATTGGATCTATTTTTATAAGAAGATTGTTCAAACGATCAAGCCAACATTTTAACTTTCTTCGATTATTTTATATATTTATTTTCAAATTATTGCTGCGTTGAATGTTAATTGCTTAGTGTATTATTATTTTAATATTTTTAAGTTTAATGTTGCAGATACAGGCACTTATTGTTTTTATTTAAATAAACAATCGACATTGAGCATTTATTTAAGAATTCTTCGAAATGTTATTCAATATGAAAAAAAGCTTTATATATATATACTGGTGAAGCTTTTAACTGAAAAAAAAAATAATAATAATAACACTGGTTTGTGAAGAATAAGGTTGTGCTGGCCAGAAAAAAATCAATTCCAGCCCCCCCCCCGGTAAACATGATAAAGGAGTCGTTCCTCGCATGTCTCCGATTGAAGCGTACATAGACTGTATCTGACTGCACCTGTCGTTCTAAGCAGAAGCTTGTCGCCACGCGCGAGCCATCCTAGCTCTTCCACCGACCGGCCTTGCATTGTTGTCATTGAAAGTCCTTCTCTCGCTGCGACACATTCCTGTCCTTCACGAACAAAGGACCGTTCTCGGAGGTGACCGCTCTTAGAATTCTACGTAGTCTTTTGTTACTAGACGAATCATTGTAAGGACAGAGTGTTTGCTTTTAAGAGATGGTGACATCCACTCAATGGTTGCCATCGACGTGGACACTAATAGAGAAGTCTGGCGTGTCCGTGTTGTGTGGTAGTCAGGGTACCGATGATGTGTGGGGGAGAAAACTGAGTATTATGATTTCAATTAGCTGAAAATCAGACAAATACTACGTGGTGCGGATTCCACGTTAAGTTGTAAGTCTCTTGGTTGCCCTAGCTATTGGGTCATTATAATATAATAAACGGTCCTTTCTGAGCTAAGTCGAACTTAGTAACAATATCACATATCATCCATACTCGTACTTCTTGCCTTCTTGCCATACGCTTAATTTGCCTTGAATTACTGTATCTCAAAATTGAATAAGTTTCTAGTACAGTTCCAAATCATTGGCGTGTAACAGACAGGATACGGTCGAAGTTACGCTAAAAGCTCTTCTAACCACCATTTAAAATATGAACAACCAATATTCCGATAAACTACATAATACTATAGGAAACTTAGAAGAAAATACTTTTCAATCAAACATGATTTTTTTATTTAACAACTCCTTTCAAACCATAATTTAAGAACGTATTATTGTTAATGTTTTACGTATTCTTAGATTTTTAAAAATACAGCGCGACTGATTTTTGTTGTATTTTGTAATAGTCGTTTTCTGAGAACATTATTTTCACGTTACTTTTAAAATATGATGACGTCATGAAATATTGATAACAGTAAATAAATACGCAACTTGACCGAGTAAAAAGAGGTATGCATCAAACACAATTCAGTACTTTAAAAATATTTTTGAATCACTTTATAGTAGGCCTACTGTACAAAATTCGTCTAAGCAATTCGCACTGTCTAAAGGGAAATCGGTCGATAGATTGTAGAGTTTATAATGGTTTCCTTTAATTTCACAATCCTGACCAGGAAGCGTCATTTATTTTCTATCTATTATCTGTTGAAAAAAGAACCAAGAGTAATTTTCCTCACAATAAAAGAGGCCAGGAATTTTCCCTAACACCGATAAGTCTAATGTGTCTCGATAAATTGCCAGTCTCTCCTTTGTTACAAACTATCTCAGATGTGGACTATGTTGGAGTGCAGTTCAAATGTTTAACAGCAAATTTCAAATAGAAAATAAAGAGTTAATAAATACACTTCCGATACCATAAATGAACAAATTCTCTTCAATGTTTTTTCTCTTTTGAAGTTCCTCGATATTTTCATTACGGTAAACGCCCGGCTTGTATGCAAGTACTGCAACACTTCCGTGTAGCTGAATCACGTTATGCCGTTGGAAGGCGCTACGTTTTAATTTGGTAAACTACTGCACAGAGAATATGGAGACACTGTCGTTTTCTTATGGCCGCGAGAAACGCCTCCGTGGGAGTTATAAATAGAATACAACTAATGTACATCTTTATACTCATGTAGTAATGATTACTACGTTTATCTTTGAGGATTTGGGGGGATAAAAGGAGGGACCGATGAGGCGTTTCCCTGCAATAACTACTCGACACACAATTAGGGCACTGTTGGATGCAACCTCTGTTTATTTCTTTTCTGTTACAACAGTAATTGATTATACAATAATTATGTCTCATAAAAGTTGTCTCAGACACATCACGGACAAACGGCTTAACATAGACTGATGAGATGATTTACCTTACCTAAGACGCCGATCATCAAGATTGGGCCGAATATGAAGGGCTAATGAGTGTGATGAGTGTAGATGAACGAATGTAGTCATTGTTACTAACTAAGAACGACTGCTCCTCAGAAAGGGGTTTTATTAAACGCCCAATAGCCAGGGAATTTTAGCCTAAAACCAATAGCCTAAAACAATTTTAGTTTTTAAGCTACTACATAAGGTTGAAATAAATTTTTAAATTAATAACAACGAAAATCATCTGCTAATTTTTCCCGTTGCCTGCTAGGAGCATTTTATTAGAATACAGGGGCAATCAGAATATATCGCTGATGTATTGTTGTGGTTGACTCGCGCGGCACGACGCCATGGCTGTACACATTCACGAGTAAATGATTAAATACAAAAATACTCAAATCTCGATTGTCTGTCATTCAACCTTACTTTTTTGGATTGCAAATTTAATTTTCAAAAAGAAGACATTCTTGTGATTTTGTTGTAAACCTTATCTTTAAAAAGTTATTAAAGATCGAACGTTTCAAAGAGCCCCATTTTGAAAATTGTTAAAAAAGGTTTTTTATTTTAGTAATAAAATGGTTTTATTAATTTGTATAACAAATTTCAACTGTATAGGTTAAATAGTTTTAAAAATAAAAAATAATCTGTAAAAATACAAAATGGCGGCTGTAAGGGTACCGGAGGTGATTTGAAATGTTCAAATATGATATTATGTCTTGTTTTTGACCCACAATCAATACCTAAAAAGCTCCTCAGAGAGTTCAGGGAAACCCTGTATATGTATGTATATATATATATATATATATATATATATATATTTTATATAATTGTCAAATGTAGACACAGTATTGTTTGGCGTGTTAGCCATACAGAACACATCCATTAACTCTTAGGGTTTAAATCTACAATGTTGTTGATTGGAATCGAGCAATAGCTGTAATTAAAGATGTTAAAATATATTTTAGGATGAAGATACAAAATAACTCGGTCAAAATGTAACACATAACAACAACATTAGACACATAACAGACGACAATTTTTGCTACTTTGAAGTATACACACCCAATAACACTCTAACCTAAAACTGGAAAATTAACTTTTAACGATAAATTATGAAATGTTCTGATCTCTTATCACCTGTTGTAACAGAAGATTGTGTGTAGCAATTACAAGAAAGGAGAAGGCTGTCTTGTCGAGAACAAGTGGGTGGACTTTCTGGGAGGATTAAATGGACCATTACTGAATGATTAATAGTTAATAATGATTCATTACAGTATTTATTGCAATATTACCTTTTGGGTAGTAAATTACCCACCACTATCCACTTTAAACGTGCATATAGTACGATAAATGTTTTCTATTAGTTAGAATATCATTATTTTTATTTTAATAAATAACACATAAACTTATTAAGGTACCTACTGATAAGCATTTATGTTATAAACCAATGTTACATATATAAAATAAATAAATAAAAAAATAGAGCAAACACACACACGATAATTTAATAGAGAAGTTTTAATCACCTCCACATATTTTCGAATGCACTCGACATTTATATGCAAAATGGACGATAAATAGCACACACTGCAATGTGGATAAACGTTATTCACAATGGAACCAAGTTTTATTAAGTCATTCAATCAGAGTAACCAATTTTCATCATTACCTACTCTCGACGATTGAATATATTATTTCGTCTCTTTTGTCATCGAAATGTTTAAACTTTAAATTGTCCCACTATTGTTGAAGTTTAAACCACATCCCAACCACTAAGCTTCATTTGTTATATCTCTGGTGGTTGAACTATCGTTTTTATCACCCCAAGACTATCGAAGCTTGAACATTTTTTTATCACTTCCCAACCATTACGCGACATTTATCATCACTGTTATCATCCAAGTTTCAACAGATTTTGATCACCCCACTAATATCAAAGCTTGAATAAGTTTGTAACAGCTCCAACCACTTAACTTCATCTTCATCCGGTTTATTTTCGCCCCAATGTAGTAGGGTTAAACAAAGTTTCTACGGATATATTCTTGGTACCTTCAAAGATGCAATCACATCTACCTACTAGACATAGGTCGCGTAGAAAACGACCTTTTCAACGCACTGGTGCAAAAACACTGTGCGACGAGTGAGAAACACTGTCTGGTGCAAATGAGATAGAGAACTACTCTTCCCCCACTGTGTAATCTCTTAAACACACTTGGCAACCACGATGGTGGAAGGCCACGTGCTGGCGGCACAATAGCAAACCCGCCCATTACGTAATTAGTACCATGACCATTAGGGGTTTGATCAAAACCAACGAATCAAACATAGAACGATTAAATTAAATCATTATTTATTATTAAAATAACAATTTTTAATAATAGCAATAACACATTGAATAATAATGTAAGCAATGACTATCAACTACACAAAATTGTACAGGGAGGACAAACACTTGAGAGAGGAAGTTAGGCACGCCCGCGAAGTAAGGAAGATCACTAACAGAAACGTTCCTCTCTGCAGCTGGAACCCCTACATGCTCTAAATATAACACGCAGGTCGCTTACAACATAGCCCAATTATATCGAAAAAATAAATTATTTCTACCATCTCTCTAACATCGAAACTTCAATCGGTTTTTTTTAACCCATAACAACGATCAATAATGGACTTTAATGAAGAAGTTAATACCACTGGACAGTTGATCAGTAGCCCTTTCCGATCATAAGTCTACCTTCCACAAGGAACCTACCAGAGTTACACAATATACCATAACACATGTAGAAACCGTACATAGAGTGTTATGACCGTGGAAATCGTTTTAAGCTGCTGTAATAAGTACGATGCAACCAATCAAGGCCGACATGCCGGAAGGCAGTGGGCAGAGGTGGCGTGGGGACATGTCCTAGATGATCGCCCACAACATAGAGTCGGCCTCCCGACACACCTACCGCAACCTGGTCGTTAAACTAGGACTATTACCTATGCCGGGGAATCGAAGTACAGCACTTGATTTACGCAACGAAAACTGCAACAGTCACCTACAAGATCCGGGAGGAGAGTACGTCTCCATGAAACCACGGAGTCAACTCCAAGATTCACGAGGAGAGTTCAAGTATCCATGAAACCACGGAATTACCTCCAAGATCCAGGAAGAGAGTTATAGTCTCCATGAAAACACGGAATTATCTCCAAGATCCAGGAAGAGAGTTATAGTCTGCATGAAATCACGGTGTCACCTCATGATCCAGGAGGAGAGTTCTAATCTCCATGACACCACGAAGTCACTTCCAAGATCCAGGAGAAGAGTTCTAGTCTACATGAAAACACAGTGTCACCTCCGAGATCCAGGAGGAGAGTTCTAGTCTCCATGAAACCACGAAGTCACCTTCAAGATACTGGAGGAGAGTTATAGTTTCCATGAAACCACGGGGTTACTTCCAAATTCTAGGAAGAGAGTTATAGTTTCCATGAAACCACGGAGTCAGCTCCAAGATCCAGGAGGAGAGTTCTAGTCTCCATGAAACCACGGAGTCGCCTCCAATATCCATATGGAAAGTTCTTGTCTCTATGAAACCACGGAGTCACTTTCAAGATCCAAGAAGTGAGTTATAGTCTCCATGAAACCACGGGGTTACTTCCAAATTCCAGGAAGAGATTTATAGTTTCCATGAAACCACGGAGTCACCTCCAAGATCCAGGAGGAGAATTCTAGTCTCCATGAAACCACGGAGTCACCTCCATGATCAAGAATGAGAGTTCCAGTCTCCATGAAACCACGGAGTCACCTCGAAGATCTAGAAGGTAAGTTCTAGTCTCCATGAAACCACGGAGTCACCTCCAAGATCCAGGAGGAGAATTCTAGTCTCCATGAAACCACGCAGTCACCTCCAAGATCCAGAAGGAAAGTTATAGTCTCCACGAAACGGCGGAGAAGAAAAAACATAGGTCGCATCCACTAGTGCGTTGAATGGGTGTCGAGTAGATAGTTCTGTAGTTCACCATGCGGATGGCGGGACCAGTAGGCCTACAATTACCAGAACATCTCCTTTTCCTCCCTACACATTCTTATGGATAATCTAATTAGTTATTAGTACTCTAATTACAGGCGTTAGCTAAGGCAATAAGAGAGCAAACTCTGTTTTTTCTCTGTGATGAAAAAATAAAGGTAATTTTTACGATTTACTATTATAATATAATATTTCGTCAAAAAGTACAAACATTTTCTAAAGAGAATAAAGGAGGAGTAATATTTGTGAAATTCTCAGTCATGAAGGAGTGTTATTTGTGTGTTAGATGAGCCGCCGTGGTGAGAGTGGTGAGAAAGAGTTGTGGCCACACAATTTAACCCTCTATCCCAGACTCCCAAGCCCTGTACCACTCTCTCCGTTTCTACAGCTCAAAGTTTCTTTACTTCTTATTCAGGATGAACATTTTTATAATAAAATAGTATTTCAGTAAAAACTGGACCTCGCTTCTGATAATTTACTTGTGCAACGTTGCAATATAAAAGAAATACTATAATTGTTCCGGGTAGAAAACTACCTGGGTGTTATTTTTAGCTGATGTAGGGGTTCCAGCGGCAGAGGGGAATCTTTCCACCGCTGAGCTGCCTTTCTTCACGAGTTTGACTAAGTTCCGCCGTCAATTGTTCAACTTCAGCAACAGTGTTTAGTTGAAAAAATAACTGTAACGAACTGTTCAAGTTTGTTTAGATGCTATTTAATGTTCACATTATTATTCATCGTGTTATTGTTATTATTAATATTTAATATTTATAAGCTTGATTCGTTGGTGTCCTCAAACAAAATAATGGTTACTGTTGCTTACGAATTACGTAAAATGCCATGACAAATAAAAAAAAAAAAAAAATAAATAAAAAAATGTTTTAGATGTAGGCTAAGTTAGTAAGTAGCCTACGCCTGAAGATGGATGGAGTTTGTTATACCTGTCGAAACGTTGTGTTTGTTTCTTAAACACTCAAATCATTGTAAATATTCAAATATTATCTACATATCATGTACAAACTTTAAATGTAATAATAATAATAATAATAATAAATCCTTTATTGCATGGACAATATAAAAAATATTGTATCGCAAACGTCAGTATTAAAATTAGTTAACCTAAGGCTTAAATTTAAACAATCATTCATAACAATAAATACACACAAACATACATACAAGGAGGGCATTCACACAAATCTATCTATAGTGTTTGAAATTCCCACAAAAGTCAACGGGATGTGTCTAGCCAATTAAGTTGGTCTCCCAGTCGTGTGCTAGGAACTCTCCGATGCTATAAAAAGCCTGGGACAACAGCATGTCTCTCAAGCGGGTCTTAAAATATTTTTGAATTTGGAGCAATTTTAATTTCTTTAGGTAAGCTGTTAATTAATTTGACACCCACCTGCGAGGGCAGGTGTTGATAGACTACCGTTCTGTGTTGCCCAGTACGGTAGTCATCTCTGCCTCTAGTATTATAATTATGTAAGTCACTGCCCCTTATCAGGTTGCATTTGGACATACAATATAAAATTGTTTCTAGAATATACAAGCAAGGCAGAGTCAACAGCTTGAGTTGTTTGAACATTGGTTTGCACGACTCTCTGCTCATTAAATTTGCAATAATTCGGACTGCCTTCTTTTGTAGTCTAAACACTCTCAAGAATTCACTATATACACCACCTCCCCAAATCACCAGTCCATAGGAAAGGTGAGGGTAAATGAGACCATAATATGCCGTCATCAGTACCTGAATAGGGCAGTATTTAGAGAGCGTCCTCAGTACATAAATGCCTGAGGATAACTTAGAGCATACACTATTAATATGGTCATTCCATGTCAAACCTCTGTCGAGGTATATTCCAAGGAATTTAGTGGACTCCACTTCTTCTAGCACAGAGTCTGCCAGTAACACTGAGGGGCTACTTCCGAAATCAATGGGCCTCAAACAAAAGTTGATGACCTGTGATTTTGTTGAATTTGTTTTAAGGTTCAGCATATTAAAATGCTGAGAACAACTGTTCAAATCAAGGTAAACGTTTAATTCTAGATTTTCTTTACAGTTTTCACTAAAGCAAAGAGTCGTGTCATCGGCATATTGGACGAGTTGACCATGCTGCAGCGATTAACCAATATCATTGACATAAATCAAGAACAGAAGTGGGCTGAGTATTGATCCCTGGGGGACGCCATAACTCAGCTGTTTGGATTTTGAAAGTTTGTTTAAAATTTGGACTTGTTGAGATCGATGGTTCAAGAATGATTTTAACCACAGGTGTGAAACACCTCTGATACCATACGTCTCAAGTTTTTGTAGTAGTATACTGTGGTCAACGCAATCGAAAGCCTTGGAAAGGTCTAAGAATACACCTAGGGTGTGCTTACGACCTTCTAGGCTCCTGACAATTTTATCAACAAGGCTCACAACTGCTTCTGTAGTCGATTTACCTTTCCTAAAACCAAACTGATTTTGTGAAAGCACATTGTGTTTTTCAAAAAAGTTCATCAAACGTCACAGAAAAAGTTTCTCGAAAATTTTACTGAACACGGGTAAAATAGAAATAGGCCTGAAATTATCTATTGAATGGAGATCTCCTTTTTTAAATATTGGTGTTACTTTTGCTGCCTTAAGAGAATTTGGAAAGGTTCCATTTAAAAAAGAAAGGTTGACTAACATTGTTAATGGGCATAAAATATGCTGATAACATTTCTTAATCAGCCATATCGAAAGATAATTTATATCATTCGATTTTTTAGAATGGAGGTGACGGATCAAAGAAGCCAGTTCGTCCTCTGTAACCAGGGCTAATGCCATGGAGGCTAGTGGATTATGACAACGAGAAGGTTGTGGTGCAAGTGACAATGTAACTCACTTGCACCACTATTTGCTTATCACTCGCTCAAGTAATTTGAAAAGTCAGTGGTATTAGCAGTTAATTGCAATCTGTCGCCTTGATGATGGCCGTCTGTATCGAGGCCGAAACGTTGGCTGGTCCAGTGTATAACGCACGGATTTATTGTCACGGCCATCTCCCGAAAATCAAACATTTTTACAAAATAGTGTTGACTACGGAAGTCTATCTAGGAATTCATGGAAAAGGTAGTTTTCTATGCGGTCTGTATATATATGTATGTTTTCGATACACCCGGCAGATGCGCAATATAACAGAAATGTGTTGCATTCCATATACATAAAATTGCGCGTCGTTTTTCATTATTTCTCCTTTGAGCTGTGAGTAAACATTGTTATATAGGCAGTTTTTACTGCGACATAAAGTAACTGCAAAACGCATTTCATGTTGTAAATATAACGGATTAGGCTTTTAGCTGTTATCGTGATACGAACAACTGTTAAAAGCCGAAAGGCCATGTTTCCCAAACTGTCAAGCCACCTGAGGGAAGTCGACAGGCCCCCTGTAGTGGCAATGTAAAGTACCCGTCAGCGGACAAAACATGCTTTTCTATTTCAACTGTGCGGTTCGTGTTTATCATTATAACGAGTTACAGTGTATGATTATTAAAGGTCCATTCTAGTAGAGGTCGTATTAAGAGTTTTTCAATTTAAAACTCTCAAAAATGACATTTAAAGTTTCACACATTTAACCGTACGGAAGTAACTACACTAGTTTATTTTTCACAAAAGCCATCTTATGGTCACAGATAAGAACAGTTTTCACCGACCAATTGTCACGATCATTATTACTTACGGACTGAGTCCTCAAAATAGAAATCCATGTCTCTGCCGTTTTTGGACAGAAAGAAGTGAAAAATGCTTAAACAGTAAGCTAAGTAGTATATCTTTTAATGGTTTAGTTTTTCATTTATTATTTTTTTGTAGTTTCCAAAGAATCTGTTTATAACACACGATGTGAATGCATGATGATTCAGTGGACGAGCTTTGGAATGGGAGGGTAAGGTCCAAGACTATAGGTGCTTCACACGTTGCATTAAGTCCACGCACAGCCCGGTGGACTCATAAGAAATGGTGAGTGAACTTGAACAAACGACTGCTGTCACTTACATACGGAACGGGCTCTCACAGCCAATTTTATTAATACAAACTTTTCGCACTTTAAGATGATTTAACTTATTCCAAAAGTTTTAAAAATATGGCAGTATCATTCGTACAACATGTAATTTTATTTGATAAGAATCATAAACTATCAAATTATAACAGGTTTGCCTACAAATTTGTGATAATGAATTTTAAAAGTTAAGAAAATACTTGCAAAAGCCAAGACAGAAACGATTGGCTCGAGAAATGGTAGTTTATACGGGTGACCATTTGCAGATAAATATTAATATATAAAATCCAAAAAACGATGCACTATCAGGAAATCTCCAGACCACGGAATAAATGTTGATGACATTTGTAGGGAAGTTAGCTTCTGTATCAAATACCTAATAAGAAATGATTTCTTGAAATTCCATTCCTAAGAGGCAGGAACAGTCATCCGATATATTTGCCATCCCTGTTCCTAGGTAGAGCTCCTGCGTACCCCTGAATTAAATTCAGGAATAATTGCTGTTTCATGTCAGTATAGTTCTTCGTTTACTAATCAAATTTATGTTCTCTTTAAATTTTTTTGCACAATTTTTGTAAATTAATTAATTGATAACATTATTGTTTCTTAGAACTTATGCATAAGCGGCCTGTGTCATAACTAGAATCTCTGAGTCTCAGAGAAACCTCTGAGGATGCCACATCACAGTATTGTCGAAACGTCTGGTTATCTTGCAAATATTGTAGATAGTACCTTGACGTGGTTGTCACCCGAAAATGTAGATTCTAATATTATTGTTGTTTGATTTATAAGTCGTGAACTAAGTAGAATAGAACTCTTTAGCTATACTCAATTAAATGTATATAATTTTCTTTATCAGGTTAAGAGAGGACCTAATGGTCCTAACTTTGCCTCAGTAAATACAACTTTTTTTAATTTCATTTCACTACCCAGGTAATTCAGCCGAACTAATTCTTAATCAAACAAGTATATAATTTCGTAACTGTATACGAACATAATGTAATGTGATATCATGAATTGATTTATTTTCTTTATAAATAGTTGAACTATCATATTAAGTGTTCGTAGAATACAGAAGTGAAAGTCCCGCAACAAAATTTGTATCGCCATATTTGCACCTTTTATGTTTATTTTGTAATAAATTTGACGTTCTTTATTGTAAAATAAATCCTTTACGTTAGAACCTTTCAATATTATTATTATTCAGATATAAGACACAACACAGCCTTGTGAATATTTTATGGCGAATATAAATGATAACTTAAGTGTAGTATGAGCGTGAATTACCTTTGTAGACTCATTACTAAGGTCGACTGTTGCTTTGAAAGAGCCATATTAGGGGCGTTCAGCTTTACGTGGAATCCGAACCACTTTGTATTGGCGGGATTTTCAGCTATGACAAGCCTGATAAGTTCTCTTCCCAACACTACATCCGAACATTGACTATCACCGAACATGGACCACCCTAGACATCTCTAGAAGTGCCCACATCGACGTCAACAATTGCAGTAACCGTGTCAGTATTGAGGACTGAGTATAGAACCTATCGCGAACAATTTCCACAGCACTTTGTCCTCAAGTAGCTGGATTATAGCATTGCGCTACTAGTGCGTACAATCTCCACAGCACTTTGTCCTCAAGTAGCTGAGTTACAGCACTGCGCTACTATCGTGTACAATCTCCACAGCACTTTTTCCTCAAGTAGCTGAGTTACAGCACTACGCTACTATCGCGTACAATCTCCACAGCACTTTTTCCTCAAGTAACTGGGTTACAGCAATGCGCTACTATCGCGTACAATCTCCACAGCAATTTGTCCTCAAGTAGCTGGATTATAGCACTGCGCTACTAGTGCGTACAATCTCCACAACACTTTGTCCTCAAGTAGCTGGGTTACAGCACTGCGCTACTATCGCGTACAATCTCCACAGCACTTTGTCCTCAAGTAACTGGGTTACAGCAATGCGCTACTATCGCGTACAATCTCCACAGCACTTTGTCCTCAAGTAGCTGGATTATAGCACTGCGCTACTAGTGCGTACAATCTCCACAGCACTTTGTCCTCAAGTAGCTGAGTTACAGCACTGCGCTACTATCGCGTACAATCTCCATAGCACTTTGTCCTCAAGTAGCTGAGTTACAGCACTGCGCTACTATCGCGTACAATCTCCACAGCACTTTGTCCTCAAGTAGCTGGGTTACAGCACTGCGCTACTATCGTGTACAATCTCCACATCACTTTTTCCTCAAGTAGCTGAGTTACAGCACTACGCTACTATCGCGTACAATCTCCACAGCACTTTGTCCTCAAGTAGCTGGGTTACAGCACTACGCTACTATCGCGTACAATCTCCACAGCACTTTGTCCTCAAGTAACTGGGTTACAGCAATGCGCTACTAGTGACTACAATCTCCACAGCACTTTGTCCTCAAGTAGCTGGGTTACAGCACTGCGCTACTATCGTGTACAATCTCCACATCACTTTTTCCTCAAGTAGCTGAGTTACAGCACTACGCTACTATCGCGTACAATCTCCACAGCACTTTGTCCTCAAGTAGCTGGGTTACAGCACTGCGCTACTATCGTGTGCAATCTCCACATCACTTTTTCCTCAAGTAGCTGAGTTACAGCACTACGCTACTATCGCGTACAATCTCCATAGCACTTTGTCCTCAAGTAACTGGGTTACAGCAATGCGCTACTAGTGCGTACAATCTCCACATCACTTTTTCCTCAAGTAGCTGAGTTACAGCACCACGCTACTATCGCGTACAATCTCCACAGCACTTTGTCCTCAAGTAGCTGGGTTACAGCACTGCGCTACTATCGTGTACAATCTCCACATCACTTTTTCCTCAAGTAGCTGAGTTACAGCACTACGCTACTATCGCGTACAATCTCCACAGCACTTTGTCCTCAAGTAGCTGGGTTACAGCACTGCGCTACTATCGTGTACAATCTCCACATCACTTTTTCCTCAAGTAGCTGAGTTACAGCACTACGCTACTATCGCCATTGTACACACACACAATACCACTGTATGTGAATGGGTGGGGCGTGGGTCAATACCACTGTATGTGTATGGGTGGGTGGGTGGGTCAATACTATACATTTTGAAGCAAGTAAATTAAAAAAATTGGTAGAATTTCTTGGTGTCTAGCTCCCACGATATTCTTAAGGATTTCTGTACATACATAAATACCATTGTGTGTGTACGGGTGGGCGGCTGTGTCAATACCATTGTGTGTGTATGGGTGGGTGGGTGGGTCAATACCATTGTGTGTATGGGTGAGCGGGTGTGTCAATACCATTGTGTGTGTATGGGTGGGCGAGTGGGTCAATACCATTGTGTGTGTATGGGTGGGTGGGTGGGTTAATACCATTGTGTGAGTATGGGTGGGCGGGTGTGTCAATACCATTTTGTGTGTATAGGTGTGTGGATGGGTCAATACCATTGTGTGTGTATGGTTGGGCGGTTGTGTCAATACTATTGTGTGTGTATGGGTGGGTGGGAGGGTCAATACCATAGTGTGTGTATGGGTGAGTTGGTGTGTCAATACTATTGTGTGTGTATGGGTGGGTGAGTGTGTCAATACCATTGTGTGTGTTTGCGGGGGTGGGTGGGTACTAAAGTCTATACCGCGCAGTGTATAGACATATACATATAAGACCAACCAAGAGTCTTATTTGTAGAGTGTGTGGTTGGTCTTTTGTGTGTTGAGTAGGTGGGTGGTAAGTCTTGTATGTTAAGTAGGTAGAGTCTGCTAATAGTCTTATGTGTTGAGAGGGTAGTTGGTCTGTAAAGATAACTGTGTGTTGGGTAAATCATGAGTCTTACTAATGGATAGGTAGGGTTATGGAGCTTGGTAGGTGTCTTGTACATGTGTGTTGGATAGGTGGAATGATAACTAAAGCCTTATGTAGATTGTCTATTAGGTGGTAAGTCTTGTATGTTAAGTAAATAGTCTGACAAAAGTCTTTTTATGGGAGGGTGATTGGTCTATCAAGAGAAATGTGTGATGGGTAGGTAGGTGGTTAATCAAGTTGTATATTTGGTAGGTAGGTCTTCCATGAATGTTGGGTGTCAATCTAAGGTTTTATGTAATGGTTAGTTACGTAGTCTATCTGTGTGTTGAGTAGGTGGGCGGTAAGTCAAGAGTGTTGGATGTTACGTAGGTAGGTTGTTCATGTGTGTTGATGGTCTATCAAAGGTTTTATGTGTTTGGTGGGGGGTGGGTCAATACCACTGTATGTGAATGGGTGGGGCGTGGGTCAATACCACTGTATGTGTATGGGTGGGTGGGTGGGTCAATACTATACATTTTGAAGCAAGTAAATTAAAAAAATTGGTAGAATTTCTTGGTGTCTAGCTCCCACGATATTCTTAAGGATTTCTGTACATACATACATACATACATAACCCACCCGCCCTCCCATACACGTACAATGGTACTAACCCACCCGCCCACCCATACACGTACCGTGGCACTGACCCACTCACCCACCCATACACGTACAGTGGCATTGACCCACCTGCCCGCTCATACACGTACATTGGCATTGACCTACCCACCCACCCATACACGTACAGTGACTTTGTCCTCAAGTAGCTGGGTTACAGCACTGCGCTACTATCGCGTACAATCTCCACAGCACTTTGTCCTCAAGTAGCTGAGTTGCAGCTCTGCGCTACTATCGTGTACAATCTCCACAGCACTTTTTCCTCAAGTAGCTGAGTTACAGCACTACGCTACTATCGCGTACAATCTCCACAGCACTTTTTCCTCAAGTAACTGGGTTACAGCAATGCGCTACTATCGCGTACAATCTCCACATCACTTGTTCCTCAATTAGCTGAGTTACAGCACTACGCTACTATCGCGTACAATCTCCATAGCACTTTGTCCTCAAGTAGCTGAGTTACAACACTACACTAGTGGCGTCGAATGTCACAAATTATCCCACGTTCCCGTTCTATTCTATGAAACTCATTTTTATGATCGAAATTTAGACTGTAGTCAAGTGAATGTAGTCGTGTTTAAGTGATACTAGACTGCTTATTTTCGCAACGACAAATAAATAAAATACACTGATGTTTCTTACGTAAATTACCATACACTTGTTGCATGGCAATCGTCCACATACAACAAATTACTTTATCAAAACATACAGTAGTTGACACTCTGACATCCTCTAAAATTGTATTTCAAGTATCTGGAATCTATATTTTCCGGTGACAACTGCGTCAAGGTGTTATCTACATTATCTAAAAGGTAACCAGACGTTTCGCCCATGCTTATATGAATCCGTTTTATTTCCCACCCGTGCTACTTGCTACCTTGACTCTTGACGAGGGTTGACAGGTACAATTTCTTAGAAATGAGAAGAACAAAAATCGACTTTAAATCGGCTGTTCAGAAAGCTTTGTCTGAAGTTTTTTTTACTAAAGTGACAAGATGTACATATAATTTTAATCAATATTTGTGGAAGAAGATTCAGAGTTTGAGAATAACCGTAGAGTAAAATTAAAATTAAGATATCCGAAACGTATGTAGATGGTGTGCAGTTCTTGTTTATGTCCCCTAGAACAAGTAGAATATGCTTCCCTTTTAAACATGGAGAACCATTCAAAGAATAAAGAATTAAGAATATGTCTACTTTATTTCACAGATCAGCGGAATGACAACCCTTCTATTCCCATACGTATGTGGAGTGCGTTTGGACAAAGACAACGGACAAAAAATGGGGAAGGGTGAAACTCAAAACTAAATAACTCGATCTGTATGAATGTCGTCCAAACGTTACCTGTTCATTAGGCAAATTAAGAAGGTCAAGCTAATGTCAGCAGAATTTAGCCTTCAGCCTTAGAAAAGAAATAAAAAATATGTTGAAATTGGCAAAAGATCAATTAATGTAGAGAAAAATATGTGGTATACGATCTTTGGAAATGCATTCGTCTGCTAGGATACATTGCACAGTTATAGTGAACAAAAACGCAGCTCAGAAAGTATTGGAATGTAATGAGTACAATGTAAATATGAAAAAAGCCAAAGTCAATTTTAAAGACTGCAAATATAAATTATTATGTATATAAAAAGATTATTTTATAAAATTAAGACAGTCAACTAGCGGCTGATTATTGTGCAAGTCAGATTTATTGTACAGATTATTTAGAACATTGAATATTTGAGCTTTCACACAAACTGATAAATCTGAAAAGCCGTTCGTATATAGCCTGACTTAGTTTGTTGTATTTATGCCTAATCGGTCTAGTAACATACAAGCGGCTAAAACCAACCCGACGATATACCGAAATACCCTGCTATAGCTGCAACATGTCTTCCAAATCAATTCAAAACTAAGCAGCTATAAGGTGATATGTTATTTGCTTATTATTTTCAATAGCTGCATATTACATTGTATAATGCCTTAGTTTTTAGTATTACAATCTCGTAATTTTAGTTACCGTTTTGCTCAACATATAAATTTTTGTATGTATCTGTTACTTAACAAGAATAAACCCATTCGTTTATGTAATATTTATTACTAACCATTGTCCGATCATGGAAAATGCGTTTGGTTTACTACAACTATGTCACCCGCGGGACTTGGAAACACTTGTATACCTGAGTTCAAGACAGGTAGGCGTTTCTTGGAACATGGTGGCAAGTAGCACGGTTTTCGACAGGGTAGCAACTAGCACGGTGGGAAGTAACACGTCACCGCTTATATAACAGGTGGTGGGGTTATATAGGGTTGTATAGCTGGAAGGCCGATCTCAGTCTCAGCGATACCACTGAGGATGCCACGTCATAACATGGGCGAAACGTCTGATTACCTAGTAAATAATGTAGATAACAACTTGAAGCGGTTGTCACAGGAAAATATAGATTCAAGTTATGACACCGGCCGCTTAAGGCTAAGTTCAAGTATCTGCATTAATTTAATAAAATACTATACAAAATCAACCATCCTAGCGAATCTTCAGTAGCTCGCCCAGAGTATAAAAGACCTTGAATACCAAAAGGCGTTTCAGACGAGTTTGAAATACGTTTAAACTATCTCGTAAGTTAACATTATCAGTTACTGTATCAATAAATTTGACACCAGAACGGTATGGAAGTTTCTCCGCTACATTTGTTCTGGAATTTTGCACGTGAAATGCGATCCCCGTTAGTAAATCTGCATTGCTCATGGATACTTGCCAAAACGAGGCCAGTTAGCGAGATTGGCCACGTGACCTTGCTGTGTGCAGCACGACCAAAGTCCGGGTCATGCAGCACGCTGGGCCGCGGCACGTGCGCATCAGCGGTACTGGACACACACGAGTGACTGTGACACGAGGCCGGCGATCACGATGACACAGACTTGCTACTAACGGAAAGAAAAAAAAAGTTTTCTGGACAGAAGAAAAAGAAAGAAATTGTCACACATTTCAGTTAAATCTACAAGCCTTGGTGATTGCAACTTAGTGCAATTAAAAGTTAGAAATAGATATAGGGGCCTAGGCTACCTTCCGTATGTACAGTGTCCCAAAAGTAAAGTGCCAAATTTCAGGAAACAGTTACATAGGTCAAAATAAAGAGAAAATCAAGAATACATTCCACCCCCCCCCCCAAATCTTTGTTTAGCAGATATCCGCCATTATGTTTATTTACAAAAGAATTTTTATCTCCAAGTTGGCGAGACCGATCTTTAAGGAACTCGCTATGAATGCTAAGATAATACAGACCTATTCTATAAAAAAGTATCAACTTGATACAATTTCTAATTTCAAAATGGCGGCCATTTGTATTTTTTGCTATTTTACCGCCATTTCCGTTAAACAATTTAAAATAGCTGCCATTTTGAAATTTGAAATCGAATCAAGTTCATTATTTTTTCTAGAATAGGTCTCTATTATCTTAACATGCATAGCGAGTTTCATAAATATCGGTTTAGCAACCTCGGAGATAAAGTTTTTTTGTGAAAAACAAAATGGCGGAAATCTGGTAAACAAAGAGTTTACGAAAAAAAATTATTCTTGATTTTCTATTTATTTTGACAATTTCTCGAAGTTTGGCACTTTACATTTGGGACACTCTGTATATCCGAAAAAACTATAATGAAGTTTAATTAAAATTATTCTCTTTAGTATGAGACACCGACACAACTTTTGCGCATTTTAAGGCGAATATGAATTACACATGTGTAGGTTGAGTGTGGACGACCTGTGTAGTGTAGTTACAAACTGAGTTAGAACTATGCTTAGAAAGGGTAATTTATTAATAGCCTAATAGCTAAAACTAAGAGACCAGCAGCTTTAAGAGGAATCCGAACCACGTCGTATTGGTGAAATTTTTATAAAATTTAAAAGCCTGATACTCAGTTCTATCCCTTACACAATATTCGGACACTGACTACCACCCAACATGGACACCCTTGACTGCTCTAGTAGTGTCCAAGTCGATAGCACCCTTTGAGCGGACGCCATGTCGGTATTAAGAGAGCGGAGCACATAACCTATTGCATACAATCTCCGTAACACTTTGTTTCCAAGTAGGTGGACTACAGCACTGCACCACTAGTGCCGAATATAGCTTATAGATAACATTGTACAAACCTTCAGTAATACATTAAAAATCGTATGGCTTTTAGTGGGGAGAAATCCCCAGCTAAGACAGTTGAGGGAGACAAAGGTAGTTGGACATTTGCCATCATTACGTGAAAATTAACAATCACGACGTTTCGATTTGGTAAAACCCAAACCTTTTTCAAGTGCTAAAAACTAAATTACATCTACACAAACATGTTATAAAACTACGTTCTTAAACTAATAAACTTATCTACATTAATAATTATCTACATTTTAACCTAGATCCTAGAATGGGGTACAAGAAAATGAACTTCTACTAAATATAAAAAAATATTAACAGGGTTAAATTAATATAACCAATTAGGCACTGTCAAGGTCACGATATCAACGAACAATGTCAAAACACAATTAAAATTAATATTCAAATCAGACTGAAATAAGATTACATTAACTAATCATAAATATATGGTACCTGAAAAACACTATTAATTTAAAATAACATTCAACATGCACAAAAAATTATATATATGACTCGGAAGGACTGAGACTACTATTACAATTACATTTCAACCTGAAAAGACAACAATTATTAGGAATAAAACAATACAATAATCAAATATTACAAAAATGATGAAGTCTTACGACCCGCAGTGACGATGGCGTCTAGACGTCCCAGGCACGAAGTGAGGATGATACAATCCAAATGCAGTGTCTACGAAGTTCCCTCCAAGGTGATAAAACACGGGGACAAGACAAACATACACACTACACTTCACAACAACCATACACAGACTGACGAGGCCAGGGACGTACGCTCCGAGATCGCCAAAAATGCGGTGACTCAGGTACGGGGACGGAGACTCATGGGGTGTTTAATTGTTGTAGGTGCAGGTGGTGTAGGATTCTGGTTAGATGATGTCATGAGTGTATTGAACTTTTTATCAAGTGTGTTTTTAAGTAAAGGAACCCATATGGGTCTAACTTCTATGCTACTTTGACTTGTTCATTATTTAGTTTCAGGCACCTTCGATGAATTACGTTTAAAAAAATGTGGTTCCCTGTGAAGTATTTTAGTGGTATCCCAGTTAAATCTGTGTTCATTGTTCCAGGCATGTTCAGCTAATTTAGAATGTGTAGTGCCTCCTTTTTTAATGTTATTTTTGTGTTCTTTTAGCCTAACTTCCAGTGGTCTCTTTGTTTCCCCTATGTATTTTTCATTGCATTCACAAGTAATGCAATAAACTACATTTTTGGAGGATTGCTTCTCATTCTTTGGTTTAGTTTTAGTTAAAGACTGTCTTAATGTGTTTTGTGTGTTGAATGATGTTCTGATTTTGTATTTCCTAGCTATGCGTCTGATTTTTTCTGAAAGGTTAGGCGTATATGGAATGGACATGAATGCTTTAGGCTTTTCTGTGTCAGTGGGTGTTTGTTTGCGTTTTCTTATTTGTTTGCATTTGTTTATGAGAGATTGAGGGTAGCCATTGTTTATTAGATCTTTGGAAACATTGTTTAGTTCATTGTCTAGTTTAGTTTTGTCTGAGCATATGGCTGGGGCCCTATCAAAGAGAGAGAAGGCTACACCTTCTTTAACAGTTTGTGGGTGGTTAGAATTGAAATTGAGGTATTTGCCTGTGTGAGTTTGTTTTCTGTAGACTGATATTTTAAGGCCATGTTTTGTTTTTTGTACATTTACATCCAAAAATGATAATTTATTGTTTACTTCTTTTTCCATGGTGAATTTAATGGTGGGTGAAACCTTGTTCAAGTGTTTCAAAAATTCTTCTAAATTTGGTTCACCGTGACTCCAGCAGACAAATGTGTCGTCCACGTACCTAAGCCAAACCTTAGGTTTGAGATTTGAGGAAGCAATTGCTTGTTCCTCAAACTCTTCCATGTAGGTATTGGCGAAAATAAGTGATAGTGGGGAACCCATTGCCATACCATCATCCTGGCGGTATACTTGACCATCTATTTCAAAGTGATTACATTCAGTGCAAAGCTGTAAAAGTTCCATTATTATGTTAATTGGCAGTTTGGTACGTTCTGCAAGTTTAGTGTCTTGGTTAAGCCTGTTTTCGATTATTCTTTGAGTTTCTTTTACCGGAATATTAGTGAATAAGTTAGCTACATCAAAACTTACAAGAATGTCATTATTATTTATGGTCATGGTTTTTGTCATTTCAGTGAATTCTTTTGAATTCTTTACGTGTGATGTTGTGTTGTTAGCTAAAGGAGTGATTATTGGAAGGAGAAACTTGCATAATTCACGGGAAGGAGAATCTCTGGAGCTAACAATAGGTCGTAAGGGAATGTTAGGTTTGTGAATTTTGGGTAGGCCATACATGTGTGGTGTTAGCCTACTACGTAGTTTATCGGGCATGTATTTTTTGTGTTTTCTAAGGGTTTGTTCAATTTTCCTTTCAAAGGATTTAGTTGGGTCTCTATTTAGTACTGTGTATTTTCCATCTTTAAGAGTTTCTTGAATTTTGTGTTCGTATGTAGTTTTATCTAATATGACTGTGGCATTTCCTTTATCTGCAGGTAAAATTTTATGTCCTGTTCACTTTTGAGGGCCTTTAGAGCGTTGAGTTCAGTTTTACAGAGGTTAGGTTTGGTGGGTTGGATTTTCTTTAGGCCTCACACCTGAACTGATCGGCATCCTCCTCAGGTAGCTGTTGAGCAGCCGATTCAATTCCAGTAATGAAATCCAGCACGTTAGGTCTTTTAGTAACAACAGAAAAATTTAGCCCTTTAGATAGTAAATCAGTTTCTTCTTTAGTTAGTGTTTTGCTGGAGATATTAACTATATTATTCATCTGTGATGTTCGGTGAATTCCATTTTGTGAGTCAAGGTTCAAAGAATTTGTAGGTGTGTTAGATGAGTAGATTTGTTTGAGAGCATTAAATTTTTTAATGTGGTTTTGCTTAGTTTTTATGTCTGTTTGATGTACTGTGGCATTTATGCAAGAAAGTATTTTTTCCCAATCATTTCCTAATACGTCCTTAAGGTGTTGTGTGTTTATTTCTATTTGATTCTTTGAAGAAGACTTCATTCTAAGGTTATCTTTAAGTACTTCAATCAAAAGTTTGTTACCAGCTGCGAGAGTGATAGTTTTTGCCCTACGTGTTTTACATGGTGTTTTAAGCTGCAATCCTTTAGGTATTATGCCTTCATTTTTGCATTTCGTTTTTTTTTTTATCACCTTGGAGGGAACTTCGTAGACACTGCATTTGGATTGTATCATCCTCACTTCGTGCCTGGGACGTCTAGATGCCATCGTCACTGCGAGTCGTAAGACTTCATCATTTTTGTAATATTTGATTATTGTATTGTTTTATTCCTAATAATTGTTGTCTTTTCAGGTTAAAATGTAATTGTAATAGTAGTCTCAGTCCTTCCGAGTCATATATATAATTTTTTGTGCATGTTGAATGTTATTTTAAATTAATAGTGTTTTTCAGGTACCATATATTTATGATTAGTTAATGTAATCTTATTTCAGTCTGATTTGAATATTAATTTTAATTGTGTTTTGACATTGTTCGTTGATATCGTGACCTTGACAGTGCCTAATTGGTTATATTAATTTAACCCTGTTAATATTTTTTTATATTTAGTAGAAGTTCATTTTCTTGTACCCCATTCTAGGATCTAGGTTAAAATGTAGATAATTATTAAAGTAGATAAGTTTATTAGTTTAAGAACGTAGTTTTATAACATGTTTGTGTAGACGTAATTTAGTTTTTAGCACTTGAAAAAGGTTTGGGTTTTACCAAATCGAAACGTCGTGATTGTTAATTTTCACGTAATGATGGCAAATGTCCAACTACCTTTGTCTCCCTCATCTGATACTCCATCATTAACAAATTTCAACAACTAAGACAGTTTCCCTCACCTGCAAACATGAGCCCATTTTTTTACGCACGTATACCCATCCACCAACTTTCGATCCTTGATTGTTTAACATTGATCAGAAGTTACTGAAACACTGGGAATCGCACGGGTTTTCAAGGCCTTATGATAACGTGATAAAAACGTGTATTCATTGTAAAAACATTCGGCTCTATACTATACTAGCCGACAGTCCTTGCTTCGCTACGGAGTGGTTCTCTACGCTTGCTTACTCTTCCCTCCTCAGACTCTCGAAACAATCACATCAATATAAAATCTCAACCTGCAGCTCTTCCCCTAGATAACAAGTTTTTAGAATCTAGACAACCCTATAAGTCTACTTTAGGGGGATGCAAAATAGTGCAACCATGTCAGAGTTAGTTTAATTGACCCTAAACATTTTGTGTCATGTATACCTTTTGTGTAGGTCGTTTGAAATAAATTATTAAATTAATGTCAATGTTACTCTTTATCTTTATAGCAATCTTAAAATAACAGTTTATAAAACAAGGTAATGATATATATATATACTGTTTGTTTATTAAAATGCCACAATATAAATTATGTACGTAATAAAATTAAAAGTAAAAGAGGAGGGGCAAAAATAAAATTAAACAAAAATAGTAACACTGCAACAATTCTTTTCCTGAGCATCCTTATACATTATACGTGAAGCCGTTTTTGACAACGCAAATCCTCTCTTATTTCTTGAACAATTTAAGCGGTAGAGGTGTCAAAATGTTTGTCTCTGTAGTTAAGCAGTAAGGGCATAATTCATCAATATTTTCACCATGATATGGGAAGCCCTCAAAGTACGTTTATCGACTATAACAGTAATGAGATTTAACGACTCGAAAAGTAACAGCTGTTAAAAGGTAAATAATGATTACCAAAAAGTTTTAACAGCTGTTCTATTGTAAAATTGAGGAGGTTAGATCTTACATAAGTAAGCAGGGGTTTATTCACATTCGATTGTACGGTTCTGCTTTACTAGACTTGAAGATTTCAATGATAATATAATATTTTATTTATATAGTCAATCTTCATCAGTTAAACAAAACCAAATGACATGAACACGTTCGAAATTGACTAAGTAATAAAATTGGCCGTTTTTACTAATAAATGTGTAGCAACGCAAGTAGTGTGAGTGAGATACTGTAAATAAATTTAATGTTTTGATTTTTCACTATACAGTTAACCTACTATTATTTTTTTAGTCCGAGGCCGAAGTGTAACGAGCGACAAGGTTGGCACACAAAGCGTGAAGGGATGTATCCTAGCATTTTTAAGAAGCTGAGTTTAAACAAATCTCACCTGATTGAAGTCAAGCTTTATAAAACTTTATAGAAATACTTTCTGTCTACGGTCATTTATGGCACCTAGATAGTTAGTTAAAATTAATTTAAAGTTAAGTATGAATAAAGTGTTATAATCCAGATAAAAATAAGAAATATATATTTAAAATGTTTTTCAGATAGCTTATGTAAGAAAGTAAAGTTCCTAGCTAGTAGCACCTTTTGGTTGCGTAATATTTAGTGAAAGACAGGAAGACGTTGAAGATGCACAAAACAGGTTAAAGAGATATACGCCACGAGGTAATAACCACTCTTTTTCCTCATAGCGCAGAACACGTCTACATGTTGAACAAGTTAAACGAATGTTGGACTTAAACGTTTATGTTTGCTATTGCCTAAAGTATAAATCACAGTCCCGACGTAGCTCCACGTAGTTCTAGGTTTATAGTGGTATCTATATTAGCATACGGTCAAGCGGATCAGAAATGATGACGAGCCATCCAATTGAATACAATTATTGATATAATTGACTTTAAAAATGCGTACAAACACCTATACAACATTTTGAAAATCAACAAAAAGTATGATTAAAATAAAACTTTTTATACAAGGCTTAACAAAGAATGGGGTACATACTATTAAAATGTGTTGTGTTTAGTTTTTTTGGGATTTGTTTGTTGTTGTTTTTTTATTGCGTAATATGATAGGGTGTTTAAATCACTTTGTTGCATAAAACTATTATTTCAATCATCGCATTAATTAACGTTAGAAACAAATTGTGTCCCAAAAATTAATTAAATTGAAAAATATGGAACACACTCTAAAAAATCTACCTCATAAAACATTTAAATGTAATTGATAACACAACATTGAAAACACCTAAAATAAGTAAAGGAAAGAGATATAATAAAATTGTCAAATCACGTTAGTAGTTTCTTTAAACGGAAAAAGAACGTGACCAACTAAATCGCCAACAATAGACGGTAATCTTTGTAAGGATTCCCTCGTGCGTCAAATGGCGATCCGACTGACACGTGTTGTCAACGTTTAATCCTATGTCTGGCCATCGTTGTATATGCATCAACAGGTCTGACAAACAATGGACGGTAATCTTTGTAGAGTTCCATCGTACGTCACACGGCAATCCGACTGACACATGTTGTCAACGTTTAATCCTAGGTCTGGCCATCGATGTATATACATGGATAGTTCTGACAAACAACAGACAGTAATCTTTGTAGGGTTCTATTGTGCGTCACACGACAATCCTACTGACACTTGTTGTCAACGTTTAATCCTAGGTCTGGCCATCGTTGTATATGCATCAACAGGTCTGACAAACAATGGACGGTAATCTGTGTAAGAGTTCCTCGTGCGTCACACGACAATCCTACTAACACGTGTTGTCAACGTTTAATCCTAGGTATGGCCATCGATGTATATACATGGATAGTTCTGACAAACAACAGACAGTAATCTTTGTAAGGGTTCCCTCGTGCGTCACACGACAATCCTACTGACACGTGTTGTCAACGTTTAATCCTAGGTCTGGCCATCGTTGTATATGCATCAACAGGTCTGACAAACAATGGACGGTAATCTTTGTAAGAGTTCCCTCGTGCGTCACACGACAATCCTACTAACACGTGTAGTCAACGTTTAATCCTAGGTATGGCCATCGATGTATATACATGGATAGTTCTGACAAACAACAGACAGTAATCTTTGTAAGGGTTCCCTCGTGCGTCACACGACAATCCTACTGACACGTGTTGTCAACGTTTAATCCTAGGTCTGGCCATCGTTGTATATGCATCAACAGGTCTGACAAACAAAGGACGGTAATCATTATAAAATGAAGACGAGAAATTTGTCAATAACAGTGTAACACTCATATACGCACAGTGGTATTGATCCACCCACCCACCCATACACGCACAGTGGTATTGACCCACCCGCCCACCCATACAAGTACAGTGGAACCCACCCACCCACCCATACACATACAGTGGTACTGACCCACCCGTCCACCCATACACGTACAGTGGTACTCACCCACCCACACACTACAGTGGTCCTCGTGCGTCACACGACAATCCTACTAACACGTGTTGTCAACATTTAATCCTAGGTATGGCCATCGATGTATATACATGGATAGTTCTGATAAACAACTGACATTTGTAAGAGTAATCTTTGTGAGAGTTTCTCGTGCGTCACACAGCAAGCCGACACTATTCAATGTAGGCTAAAGACAAGAACATCTGTAAGAAAATATCCCGTTTGCTAATAAAATAATATTAAGTAAACAACTAATTGCATTTTTGGAAAAGAAAATAAACCATTATTTGTACAGAAAATATGTAAAGTATGTAGGCTACATATACTTCTGTGAATGTCTCTCTCTATCACACATGACTTGGTTGAATTTTCTGATCAAATTCTTAACTATTTTGAAGAGAAAGATTATGCTGCGATCACCTTCTGTGATCTCAGGAAGGTGTTCGACCTTGTAGATCACAAAACAGGTACTGTTAGAAAAGTTGTACCACTACCATATTAATAAAGATACAGCCCTTGAAGTATTTCAATAATACTTAAATGATAGGGTACAATATGTAACTCTAGACGGTGTAAATTCAACATGTTTGCCTGTGAACAGCGGAGTCCCCAAGGGGTAACTGCTCTTATAAATGGCGAATGACCTGTCAGTCAATGTACCTGCGAGTGTCAAAGTTCTATGCAGATGACCCCACCATTATCTCCAAACCGATAGCAGTTAATTGCTAAAAAGTAAACAAAGTTTAGTTGAATGTTGGCTGACTGCTAACAATTTAATCTTAAATCAGGAAAAACCAACCACTGTCCTTTTTGGTCTCCGGGACAGAGGAAATATTGAAACTGCAAACTCTAGTTTTATAGGTTTCACTAGTGATCCTACTCTAAATTGGTAGCCTTACATAATTAGCCTTTAACAAACGTTGAGTTGGAGTGTCTATGCTCTTCGCCGTTTAACTGGAGAACTAAACAAAGACGACAGGCTTATTTGGGCACTTTTTTCATATGGTTTTATTGTCTGGGGTAGTACTCGTAACGCACATGCCATCTTCTTGGCACAAAATAAAGCTTTACGTACAAGAGGAGGCACTAAGGATCAGTTTAAAGGCCTTTTGCAAAATGAAAAAACTTAACCTTTTTCGTCCTGAATATTTTAAAGACCAAGACTGAAATATTCCTCACAATAGGCTATATAACGTTAGAAAAGGTTCCTTTTTTTATAGGTAGCAAACTATACAACAAACTACCATTAAGTATAAAAAAAAAACTACAAAATAAGGACTTTAGACGTTGAATGTATTTAATTCCAATTTACATATTTTTTGACTTTTCTATTTATTTGTAAAAATATCGGCAGCAAATAAAATTCTATCCTATTTTAATAAAGGCGTTCAAATTCATGCACCTTCACGAGTTTTTAACTTTGTATTACCTTCCTAAATAAGATGTTATTTTGAAGACCAAATCAATTAGTTTCTTAGCATTGGATACCAGTAATCGAAAACTTACTCGTATAACTCAAACAAAGAGAGTGAGATAAAATACTTTCACTCCTGTTCGCCAGGAGTAAAAGTAATAATGTCACCAGGTGTCTTACGTAACGGTTACTAGTTAGGCTACAGTATTGGACAGAAGATGGACCCTTGAGGCGCACCGTGAACTTATGTGTTCAGAAAACCGGTCGTGGTGGGATACAGTGCTAAACTTAGGCGGTGGAAATTTCCAGGCTGTAAAAAACTTGATTGGACCACCACAGTAATGTCGTGGAGGAGGTGGGTAGCCTGTCCTTGCCTGGCAAAACGCCCGATCGCAAGGACGCCCGGCTAACGGACCGTCGTCGCACCTCGATGGAATCGGGACCAAATTACTGTACAGGCACGTACATACTACTTATACAACCGACAGTTTGTCTTGAAACGTACCGTGAACACTTCCTCACCACATAAGTACAGTAATAATAAACGGAAATGACTGTTTATTGATTTTTATTAATTGAAGGTGATACATGAATTGAAAGTGAGAAAAACATGCACACTCTTAAAACTTTCAGGAATGAATTTCATAAATCCCATTTAAATATTACTGACTAAATATATAACTTATATATTCGTTTATAGGCACGTTTAAGTACCTATATTACATTATATAATATATCTATCAACAAAAGCAAACACAATGGCTCTTACAAAATATTTTTTCACCGGTTTCCTATTTCAAAAGCACACGAAGTTGAAAGGATTTCTACATGAAGCACTTGTTCATGTTATCATACTAGCAGTGCGACTATGGTAGGCTATATGAACGCTTGAAAAGTGCAGTACAAGCGTGGTCGTACACATTCGAGGAGTTATCGATTTTGTATTCATTGCCGCAACGAGTACAGATTCTGTAATTCTATTTGTAATCAATGATTATCGTCAGTGTGGGGCCAAACAGTCAACGGTCTTGTATAATCAAGCTTTAAGAGTGCTTCATTGCTATTGACATATATTCAGTTTAGTCGTTATACGATTTTGAAGTGTTAAGTTTTCTTAACATTTTATAGACATGTACAATGTAAGTTGTAAATTGTTTTTCTTTTTCAATAATTATTTAGATATCAACAGAAAAACAGCGAAAAGTTGGCACAACTTAAAACACCACATAAATTTAATTACAACTCTAGTAGGCGAAAAATATTTTCTATTCCAAATAGAAGTTTTGTATAGAACAGATTTAAGCGGGCCAACCTCTCTAACACCCCCTTTTAAATACACGTACCTTAAATCACCCCATCACATATTTTCAAACATTCTCGAAGTAGACAACTGCATATATAATGAAGAATAGCTCTGCATACAAACTTAAAAACACGAGTCATGCCCAAAGAAAAGCGTTGCAGAAGTAAATAAAGTAGGCATATAGTCGTGGAATGTACTACAACAGTACTTTCTCTGTGATCCTGCGAAGCAGTGCACCACAACGTCCTCAACAATAACTTCTGCTAGAGCCGTTACTAGGTCGGAGTCCGTGCTGCTGAGTTGTTTACGTCGTTATTCGACTTGTTTTTACAAAAACGCCGAACCTCTTTGTGCCCGGGAAGAGCTCTTCATTTTGAAAAACACCCGCCTTTTGTGTGCTGTCCAGAACATAGGGATGCAGCTTTGACAGTTCCCGGGAGGATCTCCATAAATTTGGAAACCTCATTCTCTTTCGGTTCTCCAACGGCATGTTAAAAGGAAAACGGTCTAAAAATAAAACAAATTTGTAAGTCTGACTGCACCTTTAAAGCTCTTTTCAGCCACAAGAGCCATTATAGTAATTTTGGATAAACAAAATCAAGGATTTTGATTTACTTTAGGTTCTGTAACTAATCCAAAATAAGGATGTATTTGATTACGTAAAGTGACTTGAATCTTCAGTGTGTTCTTCATTTGCGTAGTCTTACGCACCATAGCGTAAATATACACCCCATAGCGTATGGTTGTGAATTCCCTCATCAAATATTAACAACACGTCAAATTATTGTTTACACGAGGCTCTCCAGATAATACCAACAATTATCTCTGAACTCTGTTAAATTTCTCTATTAAATGAACTTTATGAAGTGCCTCTGGTGACAGATTTAACAAATCCTATCGCTGAAGCAACTTATATTGGAATTATATATTGGATTTATTAAGTATGTGTTACTAAAAACCACTTTCAACGTGGAGTTAATTTAATAGCCGAATTTAAGGTTTATCTGTGGGTGGAGAGTTAAGTCCAATAATAAGCAATATTTTTAGGGACCATTTTGAAAAAAAAAAGAATAAAACTGCATTTGCTGACTGGAATTCCAAACAACAAATCTGGCTTAGATCTGTTGATGATATTTTTTATATAGGAAAATTAACCTAACGATATGTTTAAATCACATAAATAATTTGAAACCAAATATAAAATGTACGATGGAAAATGAAAATATTGGGAAATTTCCTACTCTTGATATATTAATTAGAAAATCAAATAAAAATAAACTTATAACAGCTTTATACGATAAAACAAGTTTAGTAAACAGTATATAAAAATACAAATCACCCAACATTATACGACAATGTACATCATCCTCCACATATAACATTTGCTACGATTCATACAAAAAATAGATAATTACTAACAAAAGATGAAGTCAAAATAAAAGCAGAACAAGATACACCATTTTAAATAAATAATAACTATCAAAGAAAAACAATTCAAAATGCTAAATTGAAAAATAAAATCTAACCCAGAAGAAACAAAAATGAAAATACCAACCTTCACTAAACAGTAAACTACACTTACAAGTACATACATAACAGGCGTTTCAGAATAAAATAGAAAACTTAACATTCAATATTATTATCTCTTTTAGTTGAACTAACAACAATCTTAAAAGTTATTGAACAAAATTGAAAGGCAGGGAGTGCTTATTAAAGGCAGCTGTAGAAGGAGGAGGAAAAGAAAGGGAGAGGAAAAGAAAACAACTTATAGTAAACAGTATAAAGGTAGCAGAAACTACGAAAAACAAGATAATAATAATGGCATGCAACAAAGAGGTTTGGCTACAACAGGACTTGCCTCAAGGCCAATGATACACATTTTACTTTCTCCCATATGCGTAAGCATAGAGAAAGCAATGTGATCGTCTAAAAAAAATACAAACAACATGTTGGTGTATGTCCGTATGTGTGTCTGTCTGTGTGTATGTGCATTTCGCTGGAGACCAAACGGATCGATACATTTTTATGAAATTTGGTACGTAGATGTATTTAGCTTATATATTTGTAACATTTTTTCACTCTTTTATAAAGTTTTCTCTTTTTTACTGTCATGGGCAAAAATCATACAAAAATGAAATTTTCTCAAAAACGGCTTAACGATTTTGATTAAATTTTCAGAAAAGATCTTAATTACAATTTAAAATATTTTAGTTGTAGAAACTGCATTTCTCTAGCTTGACTAGTTTTTTAGTAATGGCAGAAAAACATATTTGGAAATCAAACAGGTAATTATCAAATTTTTGATTTTTTAGTGTTTAATATGGGGGAAGTTTGTGCCAATAATTTGGAACCATTTAATTAATATATTTTTTGCTGTATTTGTCTTACATAATGTATTTCTTGGTTTGTACTGACAAGCTTGTTTTTGACATTTTTATTCCTGTATTAATTTATTATAACTATCTTGTTGGATACATGATGATACGAACAGCCCAGTTCTTTTACACATGTCACTTCGCACCAGCTGATAGGTTTTTTTTAAAATAAATATAAATCAATTATAACAAATATTTGAAATTTTATAAGCAAACAATTTTTTAAGTTCATTGATTTACGAAATCTGTTACATAATTAGTGCTTAGTACAGTATTTACTAACGTGAAAAACAATCTACTATTTTTGAAATCCTCGGCTCCCCCCCCCACTCAAAGAAAAGAACATGGTGGCCCCTCCAAACACCCCAACGAATACAAGAATCATGGCTGGAGGGTCCAGGGCAAGAGTTGTGTTGGCTTTATGTATGGGCTAAGACTTTCCACAGAATTTTCTTAAGCCAAATTACAAAGCCAGATATCTATATTTAATTATGATTACGTAATACATGACTGTTATACATAATACTGTTATTTTATTTTTGTAAACATTTTTAATATGTTTAAAACAATTGTGTAGGTTTTCTTCAAAAACTAATACATTGTTTTCTATGGTGAAGATGACAAAATACAAACTGAATAAAAACAAAATGGTTTTAATTAGTTTTGTGTCAAATCTGCACACGGATTATACCAGTATCGAAGTTAACCCACAGCTGTTTTAGTCTTCATGCACCACGTAAACTTCCAACAATAAAACAAATACTGAGGAAGAAATAGACGACATCTGCAATTAATCTAGACACTGTAAACATAACTTCAGCTATTTACTCGTCGTAGGCATTACCGTCTAATGTTCTATATCAGCCCAGTTTGTTAAAACACGACTGCTAATACCATCTATCGGCAGAACTGTTAACTACGAGACGGCGCAACTATATGCAGTACAAATTTAATTCCTATAACCAATTCAAAATATACAATAGTAAGTATTGTTTTAAACTTTTTTTATAACCACGAAAGAATTTTTTCAAGATTACTAGAAATGTTTACTAAAAGTACAATTATTCAATTAACTATGCAACAGCATAAAACTTTCTACATATTTTATACTAGGAATATTATGATTTAAATGCATACATTGCATTATTTTAATTTTAAAACTTGATATATTCTTCATTTAGTAGAAATATGTTTTACAAATTATATGTTTTTACTGATAGTGTTAATTTTTTTGTATTTTTCTATAATTCTCATTTTTAGTGGTAGTTGAGAATGAAAAATATTTCCAATATATGTAGGTGATTTTTATTGTAAATTTTGTATTATAAGTATTTTTATGTATATACTTGTTTTTCTTGTATCAGTTGTATCATAAGCATGTGTAGTTCTTTTTTCAATCATCGTATGAGACAATTTTGTTTGGCTATGAGAATAGTTCAATCATATATACTATCCATAAACTGTTAATACACCCAACAGTTTGATAAAATTATTTTTGCATGATACTTTTTTATTTTTCGGACATTATTCATTTTTTACATAGTTCTACCATTGATTTTACTATATAGTAAAATCAATGGTTCTACTGATTACTGGTTAGTGTAATTTAAAAAATTTTATCTTTTCTTAAATGTTGCTCCATGTAAAGAAATTCCATATTGTATGAGAATTCTAATTACAAATTACTGTCAAAGTGCAGCCTGTGAATTGTTGTTTCTGTTCTCTTTTTTTCACTAAAACAGTTACATAAGTAGTTTTTTTCTTAATATAAATTCAACCAAAGTGGTTTTCGAAGGATTCAAAAGCAAATTTCTTGTTGATAAAAAGCTATTATATTAATTATGTTGATAATTAGTAAATACACATTAAGTCTCATATTATCTCAATAGTACGCATAGTAAGAAGTTATGGTGCTCAAATGAAGTAGCATTGATTTGATTCTAATAACGAAATATAATTTTCAAATTAATAAGTTGCAATGACATTATTTTTCTCGAATAGATAGCATGGGATCACATGCAAAGAAGGGTAAGTTTTTTATATGTATATTTTTTATAAAGGTATTAAATGTCTAAATTGAGTTTCAAATGTACACTTATATTAAAATAAATATTTTATAATTTCAGATTATAATTTTTTATAAACATTTTTAAAATACCACAGGATAATATATAGATAATATTCGTAAAATCGGTACTAATGTACAGTATTTTTTTTTATAGTGCTTTAGATTGATTATTATTCACAACGAACCATCCCTGCACTTCAAGGAGCATGTAGATAGACGTAGTGGTAGCTGAGTCCCTAACTCTACACATTCAGCCTTACCATAAAGAAGAAAAAAACAGAGTTCACATCCTGAAGTGCGCTAAATTTGTGTCGAGCAGTTTGCCATGGGGATGACAGGTCCAGTATCTTGTCAGTCCTTCCCATTCCACCTTATCCCCAAGGATAAATGTAGTAATTATTACTGCTGATGTATAAAGAAGCACATTAGTTGCAATAAGAAGGTGACTTCTGTTATTTTCTTCTCTGTAGCCTTACATTATTTTCATGAAGTCGAGAGTTCCAGTCGAGCTACCGTTATTGACGGGATTCTCGCTCCACCCCAGCCAATACAGGTAAACCGTCTCTTGCTCTGTGATCTCAGTTCCAATTATTTGCCTCTCCCTTACTTACAACCCCCTTCTCTCTCACTCCTAAATTAACTTAGTAGCATTAGCTTTGTATCAAAGACAGTAATTTCAATAATTTTTTAATCGAATAGCATATTTTTACAGGTGATCCAACATGTGAGGAAGCTACTCCATAAAACTTCATTTCAAGATTATTTACATAAAATTAGAAAAAGGAGTGGGCCCAGCGTACTACCTTGAATTATGCCAAAATTAATTTCCCTACGTAAGCTGTGCTAACCCATTATAGAGACTACTAGAAACTGTCTGGGAGTTATTCCTTGTAGTACCATAACTTTGGAGAAAATATCAAAAATATTTCAATCTTAATAACATTTTTAAGTTGACAATTTTATACAGGTAAAATAGACCAAATATATTCTTATTTACAAATCAGGTGTAATTATAAAATAAGATTATCACTGTGCTTATTCATTACTAAGGCGGCAATCATAGAGATATGGATGAATATGAGGGGCGAATGAATGTAGACGAACAATTGTAGTCATTGTTACTAAGGTAAAATATTACTTAGAAAGAGCTAATAACCTACTAGCCAGTGCAACTAAGGGACCTACAGCTTTACGTGGAATTCAAACCACATTGCATTGGTCTAATTTTCAGCTATTTGACAAGCCTTATACTCTTCTCTTTCCTAAACAACACCTGAAACCAGACTACCACTCAATATGGACACCCCATACGTGTCTAGTGGTGTCCATGCCGATGGCAACCATTGAGCGGACGCCATATTGGTAATACATCCCATCGGTTACAGCAGTAATTAATAATATTAAAAATGTAGTTACAAAATTTGAAAATCAGGTTAAAATTATTCAGTACAAAATCATTAGGTTGTGTGATTACTAAAATACTGAATTGAAATTAATCAAACAATTATTCTATGAATATATGTATATATTCACAAGAAAACTTTAGGGGATACAAAATAGTGTAATCATGTCACAGTTAGTAGAAATGACCTTAACAATTTAACAATGAAAACCAAATCAGTCAAGCTTTAGTGAATGTTTGTTTTTTTGTATGAGCTGTTTAAAATAAATGGTACACAAAATTAAAGCCAATGTTACTCTTGTGGAAAAAAAGGAAACTTTGAGGGGCTCTTTATACCCTTAGAATAGGAATTTAGAGAAATCCTTTCTCAGTGGGTCTCTACGATAGAAAAAAAGCTAAATACAAATAATATATCAAAATCTGTTCAGTGGTCTCTAGATTTCTTGATGAGCAAGTATATTATTTTTCGATTAAATATATTAAGCTAACAAGACAAACACTTTTCATGAAAAAAAATTTTTAATAATTTTTAATAAAACAGAGGTAAGGTATTAACCCAAGAACTCCCACGTCCCTCTTTAGTCAAGCTCCTGGAGATGTTAATGCCACGTGGACATCAGTACCGTATCCATAATAGATCAGTTGGGTTATGTAAGGGGTCTTGACCTTGACACTTTGGCAACAGACTCCATCTACTTGAAAATCGAGCCAGAGTTATACAAGAACAAAGATGTGTGATTCCGACTTAAAATTAAACACATTCACTCAAGAATTTCAGAAAAAACACATTAGCCTATCCATTGGGGAAAAAAATTAGCCTGACCACTGAGGAAAGAACTGCTTACAGAATTCATAACTGCATTACATAACGGCTGTATCACTCTAAAAAAACTGTGACTTGCGTTCAGACATTATTTTTACTGAGTGTAGGTATTACAATGATAAAAAAACAAACATTTTACAAACTAGAGTAAATCATTAAATTTATTGTGTAACACAAATAAGATTATTAACATTCAAAGGGGAAAATTTCGCTCCACGAAAAAAGAAAAAATTGGGTTTAAATTTTTAAAGTATTCGGTATGATGATTGTATCACAACATGTAAGTGTCATTTGATTGGTGAAGAACTATTCTAGTGGGCCATAAGTTAATTTAAAAATAAATTAAGAATCTGAATAATTTTTTTACTGATAAATATGTGAAACTTAAATTTTTGACAATTGAAATTTTTTTAAATACCCAAATTTAACTTATGGTCTACTAGATTGGTCCTTTAATAATCATACAGTGAACACTATAACTCATTACAATAATAAACACAAAACGTACAGTTGAAATAGAAAAGCGTGTTTTGGTCATCATCGATATACACTATATACTGTATATTGTATGTAACAATATTTAACAAAGCATATATCAATGGTTTTGGCTCGTTGACGAAGATCGTATAAGGTTCAACTGAGGAACTGCCACATTAAATAGTAAAGCGTGTTTTGGTCATCATCGATATACACTATATACTGTATACTATATATTGTATGTAACAATATTTAACAAAGCATATATCAATGGTTTTGGCTCGTTGACGAAGATCGTATAAGGTTCAACTGAGGAACTGCCACATTAAATAGTAAAGCGTGTTTTGGTCATCATCGATATACACTATATATTGTATGTAACAATATTTAACAAAGCATATATCAATGGTTTTGGCTCGTTGACGAGATCGTATAAGGTTCAACTGAGGAACTGCCACATTAAATAGTAAAGCGTGTTTTGGTCATCATCGATATACACTATATACTGTATACTATATATTGTATGTAACAATATTTAACAAAGCATATATCAATGGTTTTGGCTCGTTGAGGAAGATCGTATAAGGTTCAACTGAGGAACTGCCACATTAAATAGTAAAGCGTGTTTTGGTCATCATCGATATACACTATATACTGTATACTATATATTGTATGTAACAATATTTAACAAAGCATATATCAATTTTTTTGGCTTGTTGACGAAGATTGTATAAGGTTCAACTGAGGAACTGCCACATTAAATCAAATGGATTGTGTGCAATGCAAGATATAAATTTAAAGTAACCTGACTGACTAACATGTGCAATGTATTCAATCAGATTGTGCATATGCGATATAAGTCGTAAATTACCTGTAGTTGTAGCCTTCTTTTGAATTTTATTTACCAAAATGTATAGTCCAATTATAAAGTAAATAATAAATGATACAGACTCAAATAAATAATATACACAGCCTATTTATAATGTATTAAAAAAGACAAATATTATTTAATAAATATGATAACTATTTAATACAATCTTAATATGCAGGGGGTGAGTTTTATGTCAATTAACTCTTAACTTGTTACTATAGTTTGTAAAATATTTCCTTTTTGAATATGCTGTTACATTAATACTAATCCACACTACATTTAGGGTGTTTCAATGTATAAGGAGTCACTTGGGGTCTAAGATCTAAAAGTAAAATTCAGATTTTTAAATGGGACCGAGGTCATGTGATATGTCATTTAACACCGCCATTTCAAGCTGAAAATGATACCGCAATCAGAATTTAAAAAAAGGATGCATTATTCTTTCATTTTTAATTATTATGCTATCCTAATTAAAACAGCTTTGTCATTTACGAATAAAGTTACCTCCTAACTTGTTTTCACAGTTAATTTGCTTTTTGAATATGTGCTTCAATTATTAATATCCCCCATTACATATAGTGTTTCAATGTTATTAGGGATCACTTTGGTGACAAGTAATAGGAATATATTTTCAAAATGTTAAATAGGAACGTGGTTATGTGTTATGATATTTAACACTCAATTCCGAGCTGAAAATTAGAGCTCAATCAGAATTTGAAAAGGCTTTGTTGTTCTTTAGATATTACCATTTATTTAATTGGTCATCGTGTATTTATTTTTCTGATTAAAACTGATTTATCATGGCTGAAACAAAATCAGATTTGTGATTTTAAGGTGTTTAGCCATGAAAAACCAGTTTCATTAAGAAAATAGATATGCGATGACCAATTAAATAAAATAGTATTAACTAAAAAAACAACAAACCCTTTTTAAATTCTGATTGAGCTATCGTTTTCTGCTTGAAATTGTGGTGTTAAATTATATATCACATGACCACATTCTTATTTAAAATGTTGTAGTTGACGCCTAGATCTTGGGCCCCAAGTGATCCCTAATAATATTGAAACAATTTAATTGTTTCAACAAAAAAAATTGAATATTTTTTTGGTTAGCATAATTTAATGGCATACTCAAAAAGTAAACGTTCTATAAACTGTGAAAACATGTTAGGGAGTAACTGACTATAAACTCACTCTGTATAAAAAAAAAAAAAAATGGAGAGAAGTTAGATTGTGTATAACAGAAGCCCATTAAGAAGGATTTGTCAAAATTCCATTCTTAAATGGATGGAAACAGCCCCTCAACGTTTTAATTTTTTGATAAAAGTAACATTGGCATTAATTAAAAATTTAATAATTTCTTTCAAACGGCTGATACAAAAAACCTAAACTTGACACAAAAGCTTGGCTAATTTGGCTTTCATTACGAAATGTTTAAGGCCATTTTATGGACTCTGAAATGATTGCACTACTTCAACTACTACTTCGCACCCCAGTAAAGTAGTTTAAAAACAATTTTACATAGGTTATTGTATACTTTTTTGGTAAAATAAAAACAAATGAGGCAAAAAAATGTATGCCATGAAAACAATCATAGCACTGTCCCATAGTATGTCGCTGTATGGCGTATTTATATAAAATAATAATTATGGACTTTAACCCTTAAATTAGGGGTTATATAGATATCAAGAGTTATTAGTTGACTATCAATATAAGTATTGATTGTTAATTAAACACACAGGGAGATTTATTATCCAATGCTAAATTTTATGTCCTTTTTTGTTAAATTTTAGGTTAGGTTAAAGGGCACTAGGCCAGGAATTAGTATATTGGAGAGATAGAACATCATCAAACTTACCTTAAAAGACAAGTTCACTAACACCAGAGTAGTAGTGACAAACACAAAATAAACACAATCTCACAAATTTTCAACACCACTGGCATTTTCTTCAGGTGAGTAGAGAGAGGGGGCTCACTGGCTCTCTCTAATCACCTGAAGAAAATGCCAGGGGTGTTGAAAATTTGTGAGATTGTGTTTATTTTGTGTATGTCACTACTACTCTGGTGTTAGTGAACTTGTCTTTTAAGGTAAGTTTGCTGATGTCCTATCTCTCCAATATACTAAATTTTGTGTTCATAATTATCAATTGTTTTGGAGCCCAGGAGTAATAATTTTGTATGGGACTAGTATGGTTTCAACTACACAATATAATGTAGTTTAAAACAGCAGTAGTTGCACTAACTTTAACTACACAAAATACTGGCACAATGTAAGTAATACAATCAATGATACAACAACAAAAATATATACTTATAAAAACTATTTTGCCATGAAAAAACTTCCTACTTACATGCATTTAATTGTAAAGTGTATATACTTTTTATAATATTTATATAGACACTTTAAAAGTCTAAAGTGTGCCGATATTAAATAAGGTCCATTTTGATTTTGCCGACTTTATCACCTAGATTTTATTGTGTGGTAAAGATTCTCTTTGGGATACAATATCCAAGTACAGTAAAACCTCCTTAATCTGGCATTCTATAGTCCGGAATTGTCTATAATCCGGCATCAACGGCAATAGACGCAAATTACAAAATTGCCCTCACAATGAACATTGTAAAGTGAGCAACTCGACAACTAATAAAAAAAATAGTTGTAAGAAGCAAAAAAATGGATATTTTTTCCAGCCATCTACCAGTTCTGTTGCTAAAAACCACAAATACTATAGTACAGTGCTGTACTGTATTTCATACTGTATTCAAATTTATTTCATCGTGTACTGTACTTGAAAATGCATTTTAATATTTTTCCTGAACTTATATATTGATTTATATTGTTTAAATAACCTATGTTTAAATAATATATACATACAATAACATTTTTTCGTGCAAATTATGTTATTTTAATACACCTCCTGTATTTTTATAAATAACCTCCATAGTCCGGAATTTTCTTTAATTCGGAATGCGTCAAGTCCCAAACGTGCCGGATTAAAGAGGTTCTACTGTACTTCCTGACCATCATTTATTTAGGCTGCAATTCGAAATAATGGCCTATAATCGACACAGTATTACATTAAACTTCTAATTAATAATTTGGCACACATTTAAATCACAAGATAACTGAGTAGGAATTAAGTATTAAAAACTACGGCTTTTGAGTTATTTATTTTAGAAAACTTAAATAATTTTTGTGAGCCAAAATTACAAAACAGTTTACACTAGCTGAGTTAAAAATCAATATAAAATCAAGAATGCTTTGAGCAATCGAATATTAACTTACATCACACAAAAACTCCTTGACACTGTAACAAAAACTACATATTAGAAGGTTTTTGTATTTTGCTTTAGAACCGCTGAGCTATCAAGTGTTTAACTTCCACAACAGTGTTCAGTTTAAAAAATAATTATGACGAACTTTGCAAGTCTGTTTAAATTACCATTTATTTTTTTACAAACTTATTCATTGTGTTATTGATATCATTATTCTATGATTCAATTTAATTGTTCTAAACTTGTTGTTGGTGTTAATCAAACCAGCCAATGATCACTGCTGCTGATGAAGTAAAATGGGCGGGTCTTGAAAATGTGCTGTCAGCACGAAGCCTACCACTCTGGTTGCAATGACAAATAAATAAATATTTTATTGTAGAAACATTTCACAAAATGTATTACAAGCGTCAATACAATTATAACTAATTAAAAATAAGGAATTATTTACTCAAAAACCAATTCAAAAAACTCTTCTGTATTATACAGACAATTTTTAGTAAGTAAATTCTTAATTTTATACTTAAACTTATCAATAGGCAGCATTTTATAATCAATAGGAAGAAAATTAAATAATTTCAATGTAATAACAATTTTTAAATTTTTACATTTAAAAGACAACTTTTAAATGTAATAACAGTGGGGGAAGATTAGTTCTCTGTCTCACTTGCACCACTCTTTGCATCTCATTCGCACAAGTGCGATGAAAAGGCCATTTTCTAAGCGGCCTATGCATAGTTTTGTAAACGCACAGAATATTTTTGTTTGTGATTAAATGCATGACATTTTAACTGGGAGGAAAACTTTTATAGTTGCAAAAATACAGATGGACGGTAAAGCTAGTTTTAATTCTTGGAAGTAGTTCTGATCATGTACAAAATTCTCTATAAAGAGATTTGTATTCATTGTCCTGAAGGACAGGACTGGTGCCTATTAAAAAAAAAAAAAAAAAAAAAACTATTTAAAGCCAATTTTCCGAGCATAAATAAAATACCCATTTTTTACCCTTGTACTGTAAAAAGAAAGTGGTTACCATAAAGAGGACCATTACATCAACATGATTATTTTATTGCAATAATAAGCAAATAACTGTTAAAATAATTCAGCTGAATAAATCCAGAGGTGTAAATTATTATTTAGTGAACAATAGAAAACTGTAAGTGGTAAAAACTGAATATGACAAAAATACCAAACGTTCAACAAAACGAGCAGATAAATTATCAGATGGCTATATTGGAGCACAACATAAAAAAATCATAAGTTAAACAACGACGAAAAATGTATGTTATTTACCTAGTTGTCTAAGACAAACGATGGTTACCATATTTGTGACACAATCATGATCTTGCGACAGGATTGCCAACCGAGTACGAAGTGTTGCCAACCGGTACGTGTCACGTGACCTTCCCTAACCTAGCGGCCCCTGACGATACCGCTCATTAGGACACTCCAGCACGGTGTACAAGGTGAAGGCATTCCAAGGCCAACGGTCTGTTGAAGGTCATCGGCCCCTGCCCCCACTACTACACGCCGAGCGGCTCAATGACTACTCCCCCTCCACGACTAACTGTATAATCGATACTGACACGGGCTTGCCGTGCCGTCACAACAACACTCCGAGCAAATGAATGGATTTACCACAAAACTAAAAAACCCAATCAGTCACTTCATAATAATAATAGTAGAGCAGACAAAACACATTTGTTTACTTGAACATATCCAGCCACAATTTTTGTACATGAAAATATAATGAAGCATTAACCTCAATAAAAAAAAAACTAGGTTAAGCTGTAGAAAGTTATATTTGATAGAACAAAGAAGATGGCTTACTTCGTTCTACAAAACATTAACATCATTAACCCTCAACTGGTACAGTGAGGTCTTTTTGGACCCCATCGAAATTTGTTTTGTATTGTAACTGGAAAGTATTAATGTAGAAATCTTGTTTCACATATTCTTCTACATGTATGTGACTAATAGGAACCAGTTATATTGAAATTTTAAGAAAATTAGTTGTTTTCATAAAACATAGTTAGGGTCCTGAAAGATCCCAGTGTACCACTTATGTGACTTTTTTGTTATTAGACAATTTTTCAAAATGAGTGAAGTTCTGGACGATAATAACATTTTTTTCAATTCTAACTAGTGATAAAACTGTAAATGAAGTAGATAGACTGAATACTTCATTTTGAAAATTATGTACAAGCTGGCCCTAGTAAGGGATCAACCGCCAAGTTCTGAGAGACCAGTGAAGCGAAAACGCTGCGATCTCTGCCCCCCCCCCCCAGTGGCGTATTTAGGGGGGGGCTATAGGGGCTGTAGCCCAGGGCGGCAGAATTTAGGGGGCGGCAAAGGAGTTGGAAGTTACCAGGCATGTAATGGTATTTTGAGTATATTTGAAAATTAAGGGTGTCAATGTCAAGTACAAAGTACTGTTCTTTACAAAATATTATCAAGTTACGGCTGTCATCTAACTGTATTACGAATGTATGTATAGAGCGAGAGCGGCAGAAGTTGTGTACTTCATGTTGATACCTACTACCTACTAAGTTTTTAGCACAACATTAGCTATGATACAAACAAAGGGCGGGAGGGGGGCGGCAGATAGCCGCTATATCCCCTAGGCGGCAAAACGTGAAATACGCCACTGGGTGGGGGGGGGAGGGGGCGGCAAATTGTGTCTAGCCCAGGGGCGGCAAATCTTCAAATACGCCTCTGCCCCCCCCCCCCCAAAAGTGAATACTGTATGCGTAAGATGTGATTGCACAGTATGCAAAGACCATTATCTGTATTACACATTATCTGTAATGAGTGCTCAAAAGAGTAAGTACATTATAAAATAGTTTTGAAACCATTTAGTAAACAAATTTACTAAAACAGAAAAACTATTTCAAACACGAATGTTAGTTTTTTATTTATAATATAATAAGTTTTTGTTTTAAATAGTTGCTATGGAAAGTAAAGAAAATGGATAGTAAAATTAGAAGCTGAAAAAGCCATATAATAAGGTCTAATATTATATTTTTTCAAAACCCTTAAAAAGTGTCATTTTTGCAAGGTTTATTTTTAAAATTAAAAAATATATATAGAGACATTTTTAGCTATAAAGTAACTTTTTGTTGTTGTACACTAACAAAATAAATAAATAAAATTGTTTTTTTAAAAATATTGTTACACATATAATTTTGGCGCATTTTCCCCCTTAGGGTTTTCAAAGACGCCACTGTACCAGTTAAGGTACTCAAAATCCACTGTACCAGTACAGGGTTAGTTATCTAATAATATTAGCTCAGTTCATGCCCTTCCTAAGATTGTTGACACAAACCCATGAGCTTGTTGCCCTTTCTGATATTTTTGACATGAGCCCATGCACGTTTGGCCCTTCCTGAGGCTGAGATTGTTGATACAAGTCCTTCCTGGGGTAGTTGACATTATTATAGCTCATGCATCTTTTGCCCTTACTGATTTTGTTTATAAGAGCCCATGCATGTTGCTTTGCCTATCCTGACATTTTTCGTGGTTTTCAAAATGTAGTGCATAAAATGACACTTTTTAATTGAGTTTGTAGCATAGTAATGGAATGAAAAATAATATTTAAAAATTACATGGTCAAATGCTTGATTTGTTAGAAGGAAAAATTACAATTTATAAGGGCCATACAAATTTTATAAACAGCAAAATATAATAACAAACTGGATTGCTTCTTTACCAAATTACAAATAATTTTTGCTAAGGACTGAATATGTTAGAGAATAATCATGCTTGGGTTGGTGGGAGAAAAACAACTAACCAAATGTATTCTGTAACAAAAATTAATAACAGGAACAGTTATTATTAAGAAAATGAAACATCAATTAAATAAATATATAGAAAAAAACATACAACAGATTCTGCCAGTGAGTGTGAATTGAAAGAGTTATCTTATAGGCATGTGGTTACAGTAACAATAGGATTAGAGAAATTAAAAAAAATTAATTAACACTCATGTAGCCAACTTATTTTGGTTAATTATTTTGATTTTTCCATCTGATAATAAAATTTTTAAACTCCTAAATTTTGGCGCTAAGCTATAATTGGCTATAGCAAATTGATTTTTAAAACATACCAAATTTTTTAAATACTCATTAATATTTTTTAGTTTTGCTAATTGTAAATCCATTCACTTTTTACACCTAATAAACTATTTTTACACACTAGACGAAATTTTACCTAAGTTTGCACACATGCTGGATTTTAGGATGTGGGGCTGCTAATACTTGTATACAACCGTTCTTATGTAAGCATTCATCTAAAACGGGAAAACAGAAATATTAAAAAGGACGTACTACTATTTATCCTTACATGCTACTTCCAAACATTTTACCCATTCACTGATATTTTCAGGTGATGCCAAGCGATTAAATCAACAACTAAGAATGGCCTAGCTGGTACTATTGACTACGACAGCTCCATGACATGATAGGGCTATTTAATGTGTGCCTGACATAAATGTCATAGTTATGTGATCACATTAAACAAAACGAGTGCGAGGTTGTGAGTATTTAATATGCAGATATAAGATGCACAAGAAGGCACATAATCAACTGGAAGTTTCCCAGTGAGTTTGAAAGCAGTCAATTGATGTTTCTGGGTTTGATGAAGGGCGAAAAACGTTTAATTTGAGTAAGATTATCTGAACAACTATGGTTATAATTGTTGTGGAAGGTGTGAAACTTAATCAAATCACCTAGGTATAAATAATCAAAGAAGGTTAAAAGTAAAAGTTAAATGCAATTATAATATTTGGTATTACAGTTGAAGAAAACAGTATAAATGAAAAAAAAGATATAATAAACTCATCTTCCCAAAATAATTACATGCCCAAGTGTCTCTGATGGGTTGAATTGAATTAATGATACACTTCATTATTTGAAGGAACAACAAACACATTTCGGTTTTATTTGAGAATGATGTTTCATAGCGTTAATTACGAAAACTGAAAATCCTAATTAAATCTTATCCTTCTGACAAGAAAACCTGTTGACATTCTATTATACCAACACTTAATCGTTGTGAGCAAACAATTAAAAATTGACATACCAAAATTAAAACAATATATTAGTAGAGCAAACTCCTCTAAAATGATTTTATAGTTTAATTAATTATCAAATTACTTGCTACCATAATCTGAATTGTATTTTTTCTGGTTACTTAGTAACAATATAATAGATCTATGGTTTATGTACCTAAGTCCTACTGTTTTTCAAGATATCTAAGCTAAATACCGTCTGCATGTTTAGTTTTATTGACTTGTCATCAATGAGAAGTTTTTTTCCTTACCTTTAAACCACATTCTAGCCTAGTCAGCCCTTGGTGACATCAACGCTTACGTGACTACATGACAAATTAAGAAAGCAGAGGGAAAAGAAAGAAAAAAAGAGCGAACCTCTGATTAATTAAATTCCAAGTTTTGATTTTGCTGTTGCAGATGGAGAAGTAGGTGTGGTGATGGTGTTGCATGATGGTGTGGTGAGTGAATTCAAGGTATACTTGTTGATGTGAGTGAGTAAGCTTGTGAGAGTCGGCGGGGCAAGTTCACTATGGTAATAGTAATTCTGGAAGTGGTTGAACCTGGAAGATTGCCTGTAACCAGTCTTGTGAGTAGTCAAATGTCTTGTAGACTGGTGTTGTGGTGAAAAGGATGGTGCAGCTAATCACAGCTGTATTCCAAGCTATTTGACTGCAGTTGCTTCCAGGATAACACCGCCCTCATAACTTTAGCTCTTCCTTAGCTTGTCTCCTTGGCTTCATAACTTGGAAGGAAACCTGAGAAGATGATCTCGGAGGATACAGCTGCAGGGTCTGGTACAAAAGTTTGTTGATATACATTCTAACATCCAGCAGTCCAATTTGTTTGCACCAACATTGTGTTAACTAAAGTTTCTACAGTCTTATAAATGTCCATTTGTATGTTCATCTTAAATCTCAGGACACTAATTATTAAGTTGAATTTGTTACATGATTATAATATGTTATTTTTATATACAAAATGTTCTATGGTTACATATGTAAGCTTGTATGTAAAGAAGTTCCTGATATGACCAAATAAGCTACATGCTACGGATGATGTTATGATATAGTAAAAATGCTAATTTGTAGTCTAATAGTTTTACACTTTTATGAAGAACTTCATAATTGAGAAACTTTCACACATTGTTACAACATTTAATGAAGAAACTGTTTTAACAAAAATGAAGGGATTTTGTTAAAACAATAATTTAGGCCTAGGAACATTTAAAAATTCTTGCGATGTTAAATATTGAAATGTGTATATCTCTGATTCATTTGCGTACTTCAAAAAAATGAATCAACTATTGTAGACTTTTTTCAGTACAGACAAAGTCTTTTTAAGTAACTGTCTAGGAGTATTTCTCTTTTTTCTGTTAAATCATTGAGCACAAATGCACTTCTGTAAAGCTCTCAGTGCAAAATAATTACAAGAATTTTGAAACATGGTTGATCTGATTATGCTAGATAGTGAATTATACAAGTTTGAGCATATTTCCATTTTGTAATCCATAAGTTAAATTGACTGTTAGAGTATTGTGTATTCAAAGAAATTGTTACGGACTCAACTGAATTCAGTAATGTTTCTTTAGTTCTCCTCATATTGCTGACTGAAGTATATATAATCAGTTTTAAATTTCATTATAAGTAATTTTTTAGTCAGTAAATCATACTATATGCAAATTGTAAAATAATTGTAGTCTTATTATATTGTATTAAACTATTGTAGTATGATATTAAGATTTTTTATTTTGTTGATTAAAATCTTCTTTTAATCAAAATCCAAACTCTTATAATTGTATGCTAACCTATAAGCACCTACAGAGGAATAATCTTCAAACAATTGTTTATCTGTAGATAGGCCGCTTCGAAGATGACCTACTCAACTGATGCAAGTGAGATACACTGAGTGGTGGAAGTGAGACAGAGAGCCATTCTCTCACTGTGTAGGTACTTCCACTTGTCACCATTGTCACGGCAACCAAGATGACGGGAGGCCACGTGCTGGTGGCGTAATAGCAAACCATACACATATGTTATTAACAGCTCACTGACCGTTGGTTGGTTTGATTAACACCAACAAATCCAGCTTATAACAATTAAATTAAATCATTATTTAGTATTAAAATAACAATTAATAATAACAATAACACAATGAATAATAATGTAAACAATAAATAGCAACTCAACAAACTTGTTCAGTTCATTACAGATTTTTCAAAACTAAACACTGTTGCAGAAGTTGAACACTTGAAGGCGAAAGTTAGTCATGCCTGTGAAGTAAGGAAGCTCAGCGTTGGAAAATTCTCTCTGCTGCAGAGTATAAAAAATAATCAACCTTGCTTTCATTAAGTTTGGTTGTTAATTAACTGATAAAGAGACATAAAAAGTAATAAACTAATTGCTATTATCCGGAATGCATTTGGTTTTGCTACAAAATTTAAACCATATGAGTTTGACATTGATTTGCTTCGCTGGTAGTTATTCAATTGGACCTAAAATGTTGAGATGTGTAATGCAGGTCCTGACTGATAAATCACAAATAAAAAGGCACAAATATGTTTATTATAAGGTGAAACTAATGAGGAGGTATAGTTGGTGAGTTACGAGAAGTCCCCTGACCTTCATGCCTCTATGATATTGAAGGCACTGATTTCCATTGAAACAGCACAAGTCATACGTGTACCTGTCGTAATTACTAATTATGCTGTGTACACTTCATAACTTGTGCTGTTTAAATAGAAATCAGCACCTTCAATATCACAGAGGCATGAAGTTCAGAGGCCTTCTCGTGACTCGCCGACTAAAGGAGCAAGTCTACTACTGATGAAGTTTTAGTTCAGCCTAACCAATGACTTCATGAGATTATCCCGTCACAACTCTTGGAAATATATATTCCTGTTAAAATATACATAATGTGCAACAAATGCAGAATTTGCCAAAATAAAGTTGGTGACTAATCGAGTTATTCATTGTCAGAGATGAAATTTATTGAGAGATATTTCCTTTTTTAAAAAAAACCACTCATCCTATCAAAAACAGAAAGACCTTACATTTAATCTAGCCACACTCAATAATTATTTTAGAACCTTGAAGCAAAAGCCCAATATAACAAAATAACCTGCTTCAAAAGACTAGCTAATCGAAAACCTTTTTACCCATTAATTAAATCAAAATGAAACATAAATCAAAGAGGAATTCTCGTTTCACACCTAGAACCATCGGACCACCTAACTGTTTTTCGACCATATTAGGCTGAAACACGATGAGAATCCACAGTACTTGGGAGTTAGTTTAGATAGAGCTCTCTGTTTTAAAAGTCATCTACAGAAAACAACAGCTAAAGTTAGGACCAGAACTAACATTGTGAGACAACTTGCTGGATCATCGTACGGAGGCGACACACAAATCCTAGGAACAGCTTTGTCTCTGATTTATTCCACTTCTAAATATTATGCTCCCATGTGGTTTTACAAAAACATCTACGAGAGGCTGATATACAAATATATGATGAGGGCTATCAGTGGTTCCCTTATTGCAACCCATGGTTACTATGGAGTGCTGTGAAACATAGCTCCTCCAGATATAAGACGCAAAGAGGCACTTCTCACAGAGTCCAAAAAGATCCTATCTACTACAAATCTCCCCATTTGACATGATATCCCACAATGTGGAGGGGGACTTAAATCTAGAAAACCACCTCTTCAAATCAATTCTCAGTTAATCTCAAACGAATGTTAGCCAAAAACCAACTGGGTTGAGCGTTAACTTATGATATATTTTACTTTATAAACTAGTTTCTAGTGTCAGATTCTATGATTGTCATCGCTGAAATGAACCTTCGTCAAAAGGAATGGATTATGTCCCTTTTTCATAAGCATGGGAAGATGCAACTACTAGTATAAGTGGGGATGGCAAATAATCAGTCATGAGATTGCGGAACCGAAATGAATACTATGGATCACATAATTACTGTTTGCCATTGTGATCTTCTCAGAGGGGATTAGCTGCTTTTTATTCAATAGGAGGATAGGTGTTAAATGGTTATGAAACCTGGATTTAGCCCTATGACCGGGGATCAATATATAAACACTAAGACACAAGTACTGTAGATATTTTTATTTGTTAATAAATTTTTCATTTCTCCTCTTTTTATTTAGTTAGTTTGCTTTACGATATATATATTCACCAACAGTTTGGTGATATGTGATACATATAACTTTATTCAACGAGTAAAGTGTTGACCATTACGTCAGTTGGGGAATCGAACCTTGGAGACTATAGTCTGAAGCTTTAACCACAAAGCCATCCCGTTGGCAATTAATATCACGTTAATTATATATAAATAATAAGGCTTAGGTGGCTAATTGTAATTGTATGCTCCAATCTAGTTTGTATTATTAATGTCTGTGAGTGCCCCTTCTTAACACGGCACAAGCATTACATCCAATTCAATAAATTTTAAGCACACATCAAGTAAACATAATCTATAACTATACTATAGAGAAGAAACATTGATATACACACAAAAATTCAATTCAAATGAATTGTAACTTATGTAAGGCAGATGAGGAGCGTTGCCTCAGCTGGTAATTTCCTAGGTCGCTGTAACTCACAACAGCTGATTGAACAAATCAACAGGCAACTGTTGCTAAATAAAACTGACTAACAAATGTATCAGAAAACAATAAGATGACTTGATAGTTTGCATTGTGTACATTTACAAAATACATATTTAGTTATTTAAAATATTATGTTATAAATGTTGTATTTTTCATACCTTTCCGAAGTGCTGCCTTTAATATCCCTTGAACTGTTTAGAGGACACGCTGTTTTTCAAATTTTCCTTAGTTCAACTGACATTAGGTGACAGTATAGCTGAACTGAAGCGGTTGGTTGAACAAATTTTTATTTTTTTTGTTTTGTTTTATAAAATTATATTTATATTCAGCAAATTTGGTAATAGAATACAATTTAGAAAAATAAAACATGTAAATATTACACTCAACTTAATATTACATTTAAAATTTAAGAAACATGTTAGTTTATCATTTCATTTTAACCTCATTTCTCCTTATAATCAGGAGTTAGAATACTGATGTATACATAAAATTAGTTAAATCAAATTCTGAAATTAATTTAAGAAATTTCTGCGCAGCTTAAGTTACAAATGATCATTATGATTTACTAGATTGGTCTAAATCTAAAGTAAAATTGAGATATTCCTAAATAGGCTACTACTGCCATTTACACATCACATCAACACAATTTGCGATTACATCACTGAATTACATCAATCACTGACTTTCCAGATTCCTTATAGTATGTTTTCAAAGATGATGCTCACCTATACATTATTTATGAAGCTTAATAGAAGTATTTTCAGTTTAGAGGCAATATAAATATCGATATTCATTAAGAGATTCGTTTTTATTTGCAACATACAAAGAACATGTATGTATACACTCTGAAATAAATAACTTAAGACTTATTAGCTGGAGAATTGGAAACGGTTTCATTTAAAAGCTGCAAAACATTGTGTAGGTCTACGATAACCACTGGATGTTTATTTGTCATTGGGCTATTAATTAATGACACTTTCTATTAATTAATAAAAGGCTATTAATTAATAAAAGGAATAGTCAGCCTTAGTTTTAAAAATTATTACATTCGGTCATCTACACTGATCACACTCATTCAAAATCTATATTCGCCCATATCTTGACTATTGACGTCTTAACAATACATAAAAATAAAATATACGTTAATATTTGGAATATGGTAAGATTAAATGTTGAGATTTCAAATTAAAGGAATTTACGATTATCTTATTTACTTATAACATTTAACTCATATACAAATTAGGTATCAGAATATGGTACGCTTCTACACATTACAAGAATTACACATTACTTTTAATCAATCTGCGATTTTAAAACAATGTTAAAACATGAAAAATCTATCAAACAGTTAAATTTATTTCCATAAGAAGAGGAAATTACAAAAATTCTAATATAAGCAATATAAAGCAGCAGAATAAGAATGCAAGATTAAGTCTTTCTCTTACATACAGGGCAAAATGTAAAGTATACCTTGTAAACAGATCTGATCAAAAATAATAATTCAGGTTACAACAACAATGCAAAATGAAGAATGGAATATTCATTATTATTCGTCATTGTTGCTGACTAAGGTCGATTGTTCCTTAGGAAGAGACATTTATTATTTGCCAATAGCCAGGTCACCTAAGGGACCTATAACTTTACTTAGGTCTTTATAATCTTTTTCTGTGACTTGGACACAGCTAAGACAGCGTATTTCGCTCTATTCAAGTCTCACCTAAGATATGGCATTGCCACTTGGGGAGGTAAGTCTAAAGGAAATCTAGAAATAGTCCTGATCAATCAAAAAAGAGCAATTAAATGCCTTGTAGGTCTCAAGTACCAAGAAAGCTGTCGTGAACACTTCATAAACCTAAAAATACTAACAGTTGTATCGCTCTACACTAAAGAAGTGATTTTGCACACATTAAAGCATACATCTCAACAAAGATTTTGTGACCTACATCAATACAATACAAGATGTGACGAGGACCTCCCACTGCCTGCTCACCACCTAAGCCTCTACAAGAAGAAACCGTCATACAAAGGAACTACCTTCTTTAATCAATTACCAGGACACCTCAAGAATCAGCCCTCCCACCGATTTGGGAAACAACTGACTCCAACTGTGGCTCCAAGAAAGGCCTTTCTACACTGTGGAAGAATTTACCAATGGCTGAATATTGTTTCTAACCAATCATAAAAGCACAATGTATTTATTTTAATCAATAATGACGCAATGTACTAATCTCTAAGATTATGTCAATAAAGTTTATTGTCTATTACATGGAATCTGAACCACGTAGTGTTGGTCTGATTTTCAGTTAACTGACAAGCCTGACACTCATTTCTCTTCTCTATACAACATCCGGACATTGACTACCGACATGCAACAGAAGCACTATAAATCTATTACAGTGGAGATTAACAGAATCAGAAGTAAGTCAATGCTCCTAAATGGTATTTTAGTATCTATCATGTCATGAAATCAGTAAGAATATGCTGTATGATTAATGAAAAAAAAAAAAAAAAGAAAAAAAAAACAGTTATTTCTGACAAAAACATATCATTTTCTGTTTTTGTCAGAAATAACTGTTTTTTTTTCTTTTCTTTTTTTCATTAATCATACAACATATTCCTAATGACTGTTAATAGTAATAATTCAATGTGTTACTCTTGGAATAAAGATAATTGTTAGTTTTATATTAACTACCGGACATAACACTGCTCCGGAAATATTGTTGTATGGTCTCTAGTGAGCCTGTTACAATGTGTTTATATGATGAATAATGCTGTTTTTTTAGCGCAATTGTATTCAAAATCATTGTTAAAATAGGGTACAAACAATATATACACAAATTTGTATTTGATTTGTTGATAAAATACCTGAAATGATACACATCTTAGCATATTCATATTTACACCCATAAAATGCTTCGGAGGCAATCTTAAATAGAATGCATGTTAGGGAATGTGAGAACACGAAGCCATATCTTTTATCACTAGCTCACTCAATCACTAGTCTGAGAGGGAATATTTACATTTAAAGTTTGTATCTGGGCTGCCAAAAATTTAATATAAGCTAGGGAACAGTTAAGTTATCTTTATAAAGGGGGGGGGGGAAACGTCTGGTTTGCCAACTCTAGAACATGCATCACAAAATTTCCCAAATAATATAATCAGGTTTTATAATACTGATTATAGGGTATACATAATTTTATATAGTACATTTTTTATAGCCGAAGACTCCGCCTTGCACTACTAACCTAAACAATTGAATGCAGTCCGATGAGTAATCCTTACATCGAGTAATCTAATTTGAGCCAATGTTTGTAAGACGCCCTTTACAATGGTACTCTTCCTCCCCCCTCGCCTACTGCCGCTTCCGGAGCCCGAGTCTGCCATTATAAAAATTCAACTATACATATATTCCAGAGCTACATGTAATATTTTTTTAAATGTACATTTTCTATTCTATTAATTTTCAGTATATAACACACCTAGAAATGCAAAAAATGTCAAAGTTAATAAATTAATTGCAAAAGGATTGCCATTCTATAAGCTTCCTAAAATATATATGTAAATTATTACATTTTAACAATTGTTAATGAGAACACATACCAATAAAATATTTTTAATTTAAGAATAAAATAACTATACATTATAGAATTCATATACATTTCGGCAAGCATCAGAAGCAGCTCTGACAGTGCCAACTACGTTACTACGTATTAAAGTACACAAACAAGAATTTCCAAGGATTTCTCAAAAAATTGAAACTTACCGCATTTAATTTGGTTAGATTACCGATACACTGAAATAAGTAAAACATGATTAAGTCTGTTGAACTCTTTTTATGTGTTAAAATCAAAAGAAGACAAAATCTATTACATTTCTAGGCTACTGCTGTGTCTGCAAGCAGTAGTAATGTTTAAATTCACTGAGTGGAAAATACATAAATAATAAACACACTAAAAGGGAATGAGTGGGATAGGAAGGAGATACTAGATGGTGGACGAACAAAAAACTTTAAGATTGGTATATGTTTGGTGGAGGATTGTAGCAAGATGTGCATAAGAGAAGAATGATGATGACCTGATGATGATAAGTAATGCCAAATAACACCCCATTTTCATAATAATAATAACTTAATATTACTAGAACACCTTAATGATTGTATATAATTTTTTGAAAATAACTAATTCTCTAAGCCCAAGCAATATTGTAATTAATTATACTAAACCAAATAATATAATGTATACTGTTGTTTAGTAAAAACTAGAATATAATAATCTAACTCACATAAGTTAGGCTGTGCTTAGAAAGTCATTTGTTCAAGTTATATAAAAATATTAAACTACTATAATACTTGTTAGCATTTATTTACTATCCTTAAAATCAAGGAGAAATATTAAGCAATTGTTTGACAACTCGTTAAATATTAATTGAAAACCTATTACTGTAATTAATTATCCTTTTATACTTTTCTACAAAAGGTAAAATATAATAGGAGCCTACCTACAAAATGTAATTTTTCAACTAACCAGAGCCACTATGGCTTTTGTTGATTTTCATGGTTTTAAAATGATAAAACAGAATTGGAATTGTTTGCAAAGTTAGTAGATTAATTAGATATCCTACTTTAGAAAGCTTAATTTAATTCTTATAATTTAATGATAATGATAGTTGTATGGTAATTAATGGATATGATAATTAGGATAGTTGTATGGTAATTAATGGATATGATAATTAGGATACATTGTTTTAAAACACTTTTTTATAAACTAAAAAAATAAATAAAATAAAATTTAAATTGATTTCCGAAATGTCCAAATGAATTACAGATCGAACGGTATTGTTGGGTATAATAAGTATAATCAAGCAATGAATGTGTAACCTAGCTCTGTTTTGCTGTCTGCAAAGGTCCTTGACCAAGTTTTGACCTACTAAAGAGTTAGTAGATTAAATTTCTCATATTTTAAATGAAATTATTCACAATAGTCATTAAAAATGTATCGGTTAATTTTACAGTAACTTACCATTGATCTCGATCCGTCACTCATAATCTAATAAAATAAGAAACCTAATATTTTTGAAAGATCCTCATTAACACAATTTGAACGAATTCACAGTACTCAATTGACAGACGCCATCTTATATCACTGCCTTTGTAATACGTATTTTCTGCTTACACTAGAATGTCAATAATATCTAAGCCATTACAATTGCGACTGCTATAACTTAAAAGTACTATATGAAAACTTATAATAAACATTTAACTTTAAATTAGTAAACGAGTCAAGTTCTGTTTGTCAAGTAATAAAACTATAAGAAAAGTGATATATTTGATAAATAAAGATAGGAACAAAGAAAAACTGGAATAAGAACTAGATTAACTTTTTTTTGTATAATTACCTTTTTGGTAATGCTTGTTGATCCTGCAGGGTTTTTGGTAATCATATGCGCATTTCACCACTAGTTAATAAGTAGTGATTCGCTAAAAAGATAAATTATACAAATAAAATTAGGTCCTACCCTGGAAAAAGAAATAAATAACTTAATATTATGATTGTTTTCTTAGAAACTTGAAAATGAATGTATATTTATAAGAATTCTATATGCATTAATTGCATTTTTATGAATAGTGATGTATAATAATTATACACTATCAAGTAAGAGACATCTCACGATGCAAGGATTGTGCCTGATTCGTATATTTGAAAGTGAATTTTGAACATGTAAATTAAAATAACATGTTAATTAATCAAAATTAAGTATTATTATTGATCTCAAAGATATAAGGTTAATTCGTATACACTACTGTTTGTTTAAAAAAGCTACATATCTCAAATGCATTTTTCATTCACTGATATTTTGTAAGCTTATAGAACTATAAATGTCGAAATTACCCAATAAATTGGATTGCAAAGATAGACTTGAATAATTATTATAAATCATATTTCTATGATAATACTGTATACAATTTAGAACCACAATATCACCACAATAATTACATTGGTTGATTCTTGTACATAGATCAGGAGCATAAAGAACTATCTTAATAATCGATATAGGAAAAAAGGAGATGTCTTAATATAAATTGAGTTTAATCATGAATATGATGTGTAGTCGGTGTAGTTATGTGTAGATAAGCATATTTAGTCTTTTTATTCCAATTAACTTTGACCGTTCCATTTCGATTATATGTAAAGAGAAAATAATTATCAGCATTGACTAGAGATTCCGTCCCATGTTTATGCGAAATAATGTTATAATAAATTAATACTCTTCCTCTGTTAATACTCTTAAATCTAATTTTCCAAAATGGAAGATGAAACAATGTCAGTAGTCAGCATCTCAAGAACAAACACTGTTACTGTTCGTCACACGACAAGTTACATATGGAAGCATGGAACCACCCTTCACTATTTTTCTCTATCTTATCTGATCCCAAAGCAACGGTTGTTCATGTTCTCTCTGGATATTGTAAAAAAATGTAACTATGACTAATTTGTTAGTTACACTACATTCAAGAATGATCAGAGTGAGATGAATGTTCAAAATTCTAAGAATATTAATAGGAATATAGTTTAATGACTATTAATGAAGTATTCATAAAAAGCATTTGGTATAAAAAGGGGGGTTGACACGAGAAGCGTGCAGGGGTGTACACTATACACTACAGATAAGATTCTTTATTTGCAATTAAATAACCACAAGTTACAGTCATCGATGTATATATCATTCTACAAAAAAAGCTTGAAATAAACATTTAAATTTTCCTAGATCTTTCCCTCAAGAAGCTTTGTCCTGGCCAAAAATAAAAAACTTCCTCGCTTACTACATTTTTGATGTTTTAAAGTGTTATTAAAAAGCGTAGTCACTTTTAATTATCACCTAAAGCTATTTAGAATGTTTTTTTCATTAAATTAATCCATACAGTATTAAGTACCATCTTAAGCTGAAAAAGACTATATAAATTATATGTAAGAGCGTCATAGCGTGACTCCAGGAGGGCGTGTTAAGTATAAGAACGTAATTGGAAAAACGACTCGCCCGCCGGTTATACCACCAGTAGAGAGGAAGACAGTTTTTCGCACATCTTAGAGCTCAATCCAGTCAGTTTTCCATATACATCGATGGTTACAATAGGCTTCGTCATCTGGGCAAGAGATTAGCTACATACATATTATATAAATGTAGCGAACTTTGTAAATCAGCTGAAGACAGAGTTTCAGATGCCAAATTATTATGCCAAAATATACAGTCTTCATTAAAAGCGTAATGTGGGTATATAAGCATTAAAAACATATACACTCTACATAATAATTAACTTTGTGAATCAGCTGAAGACAGAATTTCAGATGCCAAAATGTACAGTCTTCATGAAGTTAAAAAAAAAATCATCGTCCTTGATGGACGTCAGAAATCTAGGGGAATTGTCAACATTAAATTGTATTTTATTATTATTGTGTAATTATTTCTTTAATTGAACTAAGTGCCACAGCTAGGCTGAACAGTTTTGTCACTTAAATCAGTAAATTCAATCGATGAAGTGTTAGTTTCTTCAACGTTTTTCTACGCTGTTATGAAGACCGCACCCACGTAAACTGCACTCACTGTTGTGGTCTATGGATGGCTCGGCTAGTGCATTTATCAGGTATTCTTTTGATACTATTTGTGGATAGTATTACAATAGGTCATTATTTTCCACCTCTCAGTTCTTTTTAGACTGAGAGAATTGTACAGGAATTCTTAATTGTGTTTATTAAGATTGTTCTAATTTACAAGGTAGTCTAGGCCTAATTTAACTAACCAATAAGCCTAGCTTCTTATTTTAGGCCTTACATGCTTTTTTTACTATGTTTCTGGATTTTTGGACCTACCTCTTTTTACTTTTCATATTCTGACTCTTCACAATTGATCCTGTTTTGCCAACTGTAGAAACTGTTGTAATTTAAGACAGGACAATTGAAAAGCATATATTCGATGAATGATGGAGTGCGAATAGTAAGTTTTATTTTCTTGAATTATTACCTGAGAATTGACTTGGCCTATTTAAGAAAGGAAGCGATTTGATCGCTTGTGCATTATGGTGACCACTCTATTTTAAGCAAACCCATACGGTACATGTTGGCCTTTGGTGAATGCTTAGCTCAACAACGGAATGTGTGGTCACTGTAATACATATTTCAACTTTAATTATAGCACAAAAACTATAAAGTTATGTCACCATATAAATATTTACCCTGGCACAATAGTCTCCAACTTAACTTGTAGGTTTTTTGATATGCCATGTTGAATACAGAAGTTACTTCTGAACCATTATGTTAGCTCAGGTTGTGATTTAAGTTAGACTCAACAAACTAATTGAGTAATCGAGTTAGACTCAAAAACGATTACAGCAAGTCTGGATTAGTTCCAATTCATGCTCCACCTGATTTGTTTTTCATTTTAATATCTGTTTGCATTCCTATTAAGTGGACAGTAAGAATATAAATACAAGTTAGATTTCTTGATTGCATTAATACAACATTAAAATACTTTTGTGTAAATTTTAATTAATTGCTATAAAGTATAGCGTACAACTTAATTGAAATTGTTAAGGTACAATGCAGTACGTTTGAATAACCCCCTTACAAGTGAGTTAGGTATATCACAAAGGAATAGCCTAGTTAGTAAATCTTTATTAGTCCTATATTGTTTGGTTTTTTAATTAATGTACAATAGGCCTATATGTATGTTGGCACTAGTGCTGAAGTACTGTAACCCAGCTACTTGTAGACAAAGTGCTGTGGAGATTGTAGGTGATAGATTCTGTTCTCTGTCTTCTTATAATTCACGCACAGTATCTGCTAAAAGTTTGCAATCAGTATGGACACTACTAGAGCAGTCTGGGGTGTCCATGTTGGATGTTGGCCAGGATCCGGACATTTTGTACAAAATAGAATTTAAGTAAGTTGGCTGAAAATCAGTCTGAATATTATAGAAACAGCCCTTTCTGAGCATCAGAACTCATTTAGTGACATACTACAAACACATTAAGCTGTTTTGGCTCCTAGTATCTGAATAATATTAAACTAATACTATACTATATCTAAATAATCATTCAAACTTTTTTGTTTTGAGGAGACTTCCATAAGCAGCTTATAGTTGTACATATTATCGCTATCGGTTGATTTGATGTATCGCTATCTGTAATCAATATTTATATTCCACAAACCTAATTAACATGTTCTAACCATAATATTTTCAAGAACTCGAAATTTGATTTAATTTCCCTTCAATAATGTGTTTCTTTTAATTTTTAAAGATTTTTGTTCGTTTTGCAACATTAAGGATAATTAGTTTGAATCCAGGTGCAGCTTGTTCCGTACAAGTTAGTTAAGGTCCTAATTTGTGGCAGAGTAGTGTAGGATCAATCCTAAATAAACATTGTCCGCTTGGGTGTAATTTTACGGATACATGTTTCTTTAATTCTGTGAAAACAACTAGTTTTCCGATATTTTACTGGAATAGAGGAGGAAGATACATGATTTTTAATTCTTTAAACTGGCTGTAATGTTTTACTTTAGTAGTCCATTAATAGGAATTATAAAATTAGTTTAATAGGCGTAATAGTGTAATAAAACATAAGCCTATAAATGAAATATCAGTCTCGAAATATAATTGAGTAGATAACTCGCGAGGCTTACAGAGGCACTTGACCTGTACGTGAAGGGCAGTTCCGTTCCACCACTGTTTTACCCCTCCACCTTGTGACTGATCTCTTAGTTACCATCTTGCCGGTTGAGCTGCGCTTGCAGTGCCTCTCTGTGTAGTAAAGAATTTCTTTTTGTCTCCTTTGTTTACATTTCTTATAATGGCCAATCAGAAAGGCAGTTTTTATTTTTTATTTGAATTAAAACCTCTTATTGCTAAATTAAAAACAACATATTATTCTGTATTTGCAAAGTCTGCTCTGAAAATAGGCACATTAATTCGCTTATAATTCAATAAATCAAACTATGATATAATCAGTATATGAAAAAAATGGCTTTATTTGGGGGCGAAGTTAGGACTACAGAGTCTTCTTTCTACCACTTAAACTCAAAATATATCTATAAACAAATAAAAAATAAAACACGCTAGACGCATCATTTATTAATTAATTACTAATATTGTCACAATTATTAATAACTAAAATTATTTATTGTATATTATTAACAACAACAAGGTTAAGTCATGTTATAAACAACACTTTAAATATCAGATAGTTTTATTTTTTATTTACCATATGGCACACACTGACTCAGTGGCTCCCCCACTCCAATTAGTTTGCTGCGCATCGCCTGGCCAAGTGCTTCGGTAAACCTTGCGAGTTATATATGTATAGGACATATAAATTAAAGTACAGTAGAACATTGATGCATTCCCTTTAACCTCTCATAACACGTAATGTTAAAAACATTTTTATAAAGGAGCAACTATTTCAATAACATGCATTTTAAAGACATCAAGAAATCCTTATAGTACGAATATCAAGAACCAGACCTCGTACCACGAATTTCACCTTTATAAGACTAATTCCTACAACAGCACAGTAAGAGGAATTTATATTTCCAATTTATTCTTGTCGATAACTTAATTTCTGTTTGTCACATCTGGAATTGCAGTTGGAATTATACAGAACAGATTTAGGCCTAGTTCAGTTTAGTTTGATTCTATTGTATGTTCAGTACCGTTTACTGCGATCGACAATATGGCTCGTTACGGTGGAAAGTAAAAGAAGTGTATTGCTTCAACTGTAGAATTTAAGGGAAAACGGTTCAACGTAGATCATTTATAGCATGCAGTGTATTAATTACTACAGTAACTGAAAGCGAACCTCTATACAACGAAGTTTGCTTATTTTAACCCATTAAGATGAACCTTGCCATTACGGAATATCTTGGCAAGAATATTTTCAATCCCTTTCAGATTCCTGGCATCAAGGTTCTACTATATTAACAAGACATAAGGAATAGTTCATTTAAAAAGTCACTTAGGAAAACAGGTCCTTCAGGTCCAGAGTTTAGCTACAAACCTCATTTCCCTTCAGCATCACAACAAAGTCAATCTCCCAGAGCAATGGCCTGGTAGAGATTTTTCCTGTAAGTGAACTTGAAACTGTAAATGTGCAACAGCTGATTTAAGGCTTGACTGCCACTGCATATCTGTGCACTTAGTCTCATTAAAATAGACTGCCTCTGCACATTTGTGACATTGTACTCTTGCAAAGCCCTAATCGTTAAATGGAATTTTACAGGGATGTCTGTCTGATATGTGATGATGTTAAAGAAAGGAAATAAAAAAGATCCTAGGCCTTTCCATGCTAATGGGTAAGATATGCCAACCGTCAATGAAGCACTATTGGTAAAAAGATATGCACACTTTATTTTTGAAATGAAAATAGGCCTACTCCAGAATTGATAAGAAACTATTCTTAAAAAGAGCTCCCTAGATGGATTAATTTATCAGTAGCGAAAAGATAATTTAATAGTAATAAAATGGTGGATCAAATGAACCTGACATGACAAACACTGTGATTTAGAGAGGTTTAGTTAAAATTAGGACTTTAACACAAAATTAATTTAACAATAGAAAAAAATCATTCAACAACGACATAATAAAGTAATTTAAATATAAGCAAACCTAACATCAAATAATTTAAATATAAGTTATTCAAGATTAGATTAAACTAACCATTTAGCAAATTGGTGACTTCAAGAAAAATGTATGTATACATAATAATATTAAAAACAAATAAATAAGTTTTATGTAAAAAACAAATTTCACAAATATTTTAAACTAACACAGCATCTCAATATACGAGTATAACACATGCATTTCTCTTTAAAACATTAAAAATATCTATAAATTATTATTCGCTATTGAGTTATGTAACCTCATCATCCGACACAGCGGCAAGGAAGAATGTATGACTGTTTTGTAGTTCGGTAAATTAAAAATTAGCTTATTTCTGCTGTTAAACTTTGGTACTCTGGAGGTAGTTTACAAAAATCCCTTGTAAAACCTACAACCCAGCTCCGACGCAAGATCGAAAACCAAGATAACTGATCTCGCTACAAGTAGTTTTCCTCCTACACCACGAGACACATTACAGAATTTCCGGTGGATAGCCCCCTTCATATATTGGCTATATGAGTTTTGACCGAAAATAATTGGAAAGGACATTCATTTAATCTAAATTTACAATCTGATTTTCATATTTTTTGAATTGTATTCATGGTAAATGGACACCAGTAAAAATATCATCAATAAATTAAAAACCGCAATCTCTTTCATTTAAGTATGGTGGACTGCTGTGTGGCAAATTATTAATATGTATTTGTACTTTTTACTATCTGTGAAAACTATGTGCTAAGAGTTTAGCTTGACATTGTTATGTGTGTAAGTAGTGATGCCAACCCCATAGTGAAACAAGGGCTGTTGGCTAGTTATTATTAAAAGGAAATTATTTTTTTATAGGAACAAGTTAATATACAGGCAAGTCATTTTAATTTTCCTGTAATATGTTATAAACAGTAATAAACACCAACTTAAATCCTAACATGTATGTCTTCCTAGATACAGCTGAACTTTGTCTTTAAACGGATTTTCCCATTCATCTATTAATCATATTAAGGTTATCCCTATTTTTAAAAAAGGAGAAACAAATTCTGTAAATAATTATAGACCCGTATCAATTCTTCCAATTTTTAGTAAGGTTTTTGAAAAATTGTTTCTACATAGACTTCTTTCATTTATTGATCAATTTAAAATCCTCAATAATGACCAATTTGGTTTTAGAAAAGGGAAAAGCACGATTGAGGCTGTAACTAAACTAGTTGATACGATCATGGAAGCACTGGACAGAAGAGAATCTAGTCTTAGTGTTTTCTTGGACTTGTCCAAAGCCTTCGACTGTGTAAATCACAAAATTCTAATTTCAAAATTACACAATAGTGGCATACGGGGAATTCCACTCTCATGGCTGAAATCATATCTTCACAACCGCTCACAACAAGTGGAAATAAACACATTTCTTTCAAAAAGTATGACTGTTGAGCATGGTGTCCCACAGGGATCTATCATTGGCCCAATCCTTTTCTTATTGTATGTAAATCATCTAAAGTCCTCATTGACCGAAGGTCAGATGGTACAATTCGCTGATGATACAAATATAACATTCCATGGAAATTGTAAAGAAACATTGGAAAAACAAAGTTTTATTAATTTGAACGTTTGTATTCAATCTTTATTAGACATTAATTTACAAACAAACGAGTCAAAATCCAATTACATACTTTTTTCTGGACGTAGAGCACTCCAAGAATGCGGTCCATCAGTAATACTCAATGATACTGAAATTGAAGAAGTAAATGAGACCAAATTTCTAGGAATACACCTTGACAGAGGACTCAAGTGGAATGCACACATAGATGCTATATGTGATAAAATATCCTCTGGCATTTATGCACTTAGACATTTGGCATATTTTTGTAACACCCAATTATTGAAAATGGCCTATTACGGTCTTATATATCCACACCTGTCGTATGGAATTACGTTGTGGGGGGGGTTGTGCAAGATTTAATTTTTTGAGATGTTTTATTTTACAAAAAAAGGCTGTGAGAATTATTGCAAAATTGGGATTTAGAGATTCTTGCAGAAATAGTTTTAAAATGTTAAACATGCTAACACTTCCGTCCCTTTATATGTTTGAAACAGTTCGATACTGTAAAAATAAATATACACTAACAAGGGGAAGGGACGTGCATGATCACAACACCAGGGGGAGGAACATGCTCAGAACCGGACAGCATAGGCTCCAGGCTTACGAAGCACTGCCGTTCGAAGTAGGGGCCAAGCTGATCAACGCGTTACCGGAAGATATAAGAGGCGAGTCCAACGGAACACTGTTTGAGGGGAAATTGCGGCGTTTCTTCGTCAATGCAGCTTTCTATAGCGTATCGGAGTTTTTGGAGATGACTGCGCACTAAAAATCAAACATTTCAACGACTCCTGTGTAGGCTATTACATATGTGTATGTATGTATATGTATATATATATATATTTGTTTTAACCTATTTATTTGTTTAACTTTACTTAATTGTGACGCATGCTATACAACAATGTATTGTGTTTATGGCAATAAAGAATATTATTATTATTATTATTAATAGAAAGGTCTTAAAATTGTACCTGCTCAACCATACAGTTATGGTTATGACTCCTACCCACTCATATATGGATGTTGGTAATGACCCCATGCCCACCTATATATGAATGGTGCTGTTTATCCTCTTACCCACTGTAATATGTACGGCGGATATAACTCTTCCTTCCACTTATACTTTTATGGTAGGGATAACCCTCCCACCTATCCATACATATACACACAGTGATGATGAGCCTCCCACTCACTGTGTGTATATGTATGGGTGAAATGCCACTGTACGTGTATGGGTGGGCGGGTGGGTAAATGCCACTGTACGTGTATGGGTGGGCGGGTGGGTAAATGCCACTGTACGTGTATGAGTGGGCGGGTGGGTTAGGGCAGTGGGTGATTTTGGGCGTGTGTGTGTGTGTGTGTGTGTGTGAGCGCGCATGATACTTCGCATTTCTACGAAATATCAGCTAGGGGATTGAGGTCCGGGAAGGGGAAGGCCGCGGCCTTGATTGGAATGCGGAATACTCCAAAAACGACAAAACCCACCCACCCATTCACGTACAGTAGTAGCCTATATTTTATTTAATGGGCTGTACAGTACGGATTAGAGTGAAGTCCACTGTAAAGTAACCGTACTAATGTGGATCTGAAGAGACCATAAGTTATAAATTTACTTCTTAAGTAAATAAATATACTCTCCAGAAATCATTATGTATAAATCTACTCCAAAGTAAAAAAAAGGACTAAAAGGTTTGTCTTAAAAGGTAATAAATATTGTAACTATTGCATACCTAATTAAATTGTTCCATCTCTATTGATGTAATTTTTAAATAAATTTATGGGATTTCTACAATAATTAACACAATACCTTGATTTTTGTACATCAATACACAGGCTATTGATGAACATAGACAACTGTACAGTGTAACTGGTCAGTACTCTATTAATGTACACTATACATATACACGTAATGGTGATGACCCTCTTAACCTCCTACCCCTGCCAGTGGCATTGACCGGTGGGTGCGATGTTATTGCAAGATAACTTCATCAAGCAAAATAAATAATGACTGTTCCATGGATGGGTGTCAGGGGAGGGATCCCATCCCATCAACTACCCATTCACGTGCATTGGTGATGACCCTCCCACCCACCCATGCATGCACGGTAGTATTTATTATTTCATTTAGCAATGTTCAATATTTAATAAATGAGTTAATAAAATTCCAACTTTATCCAATAATTTGTTGGCAAGCTCTCTGGAGTCACCTGTGATATGGTGCAGTCTGTTTGGAATCTATCATCAGGTAAAATGAGGAGATGCTGAGGTCACTAGATTGACTCATTCATTTTTTAAAATTTAATTGATTAGTGTAGTATTGCTTTTATTGATTTTCTTAGGTTTCAGTTCATTTATAAACTCCTTGTAGAAACCATGAAGTTTTTATCTCTGTGCCATTCCGTGGTTTGGAAGTCATGCTAAACTATTGCGCTCCAATTTGCCTACAAACATAAGCAGACTTGTCTTTGAAAGAAAGTGGGAAATATGTTTTTTTTTGCCTCTTTCTCTTAAGCCGTATAATATTTATTAACCGAGTGAACTGAGGTCTATTTTGACTGTAGGGTTTAGCATTTTATGAGGAATTGCTTGTTTGGTCTTTTTTTTATTATCTTGATAGATGTGACTGGCTTATTATACTGACATGAGGACTGGCCTTATTCCTCATGTCAGTTTAGAAAAATGTGAAAGTCTGAGTTTAATAAAGGAAGTTTTAATTCGTTTTTTGACACAACAATTTAATTGATCTTAAAGTTGATTATGTCTTTTTCCAGAAACATCTTTCCAAATACATAAATAAAGGGTATAAATACTGAATAAGATGATCAAATTATCTTTTTTCTTATGTAAAATAGTAAAAGTTAAATGTTAACATTTACATTTGGAATCCCATTAAATATGCAGCAAAGTAGATTAAAATGAATCAGAAAGATTATTCACTAATTGTATTTTGGTAAGGGATCGTAAAACCAGTTGAAAATTCAAATTTGTTAATTTTCAATTATGAGTTTGATGTAAGGGAAGCCCAAAGCCGGCACCTTGAGAGACAAAGGAGTGAAGTGACCTTAATATCTGCAGTAGATCAACTAGTTTTAGTAAGGGAACCTTGACCTCTGTTATCATACAAGCTTTGTTCTGTAAAAATATAATTGATAGAATGTTGCAAACAAACACTTACTCTAATAAGCATAAAAGAAAAGTGCTGAAAGGAATGTTCTAGATATTCTAATTATTTCAGAGAATTTAGTTTTTACACTTCTTTCTTTTTTTGTAAAGTTCTTTTTTGTAAGTTTGCTATGATCTTACGTAAACATAGTACATTGCGATGCAAAATTTAAAACATTTATATTGGTGTAATATGAAATATTTTCAATTATTTTGTTTTTTATTTTTAAAGCATTAATGAAGTACAGTGAGCAGTTATTTACCGACACAAATTTTAAGTCACTTATTGAAAATCCAGGATCTTGAAAATCCAGAGCTCTTTTTTAAGTTTGCTATGATCTTATATAAACTTTTCCTATTAGATATAATAAATAATGGTGTAAAATTGTGAATATATATGCGTATAGTATGCATTTTGTTGCATTTATTTGGTTTTTTCCACTGTAACTGTATTAACCCTTTTGTTCTCAGCATGCGATATTTCGGACGTCAGAAGTGTCTCCTAATTTATCTGATGTCCGACTTTTCGGACGTTTAGAAAAAAAATTATAAAAAATATATTACTTTACCAACTTGAAATATGTTTATATCACAATATTCAGAAAGAACTGTTTTATCACACTAGTATGTTTAACTGCGGCGCAACGTAATTAGACATATTCGTCAGTCAGCTGCTCTTGCTCACAGTGTCTTACATGTTTATTTTTAATTTAATTTTTGTTTATTTTTAAATTATGTTTTTAGGCATACATATTTAAATGCTGTGGGATTTTTTTTTATTTTGTTATTGTAGGGTGAATTTTAAAAAAAATTAAATTTTTAAAATTATTTCCCCCCATGATGAGTAAGTAAACTTAATTTTTATTGCATTGTGTGTAGAATAGGTTATTAAAAATATGATTTAAAAATATATAAAAATCATAAATAAATGTTATGTAAATTTTTAACTAAAACCCTGCAAATTTCATAATTGGCCTAGGACCCTTGGAGATACGCTGTGTCAGAAGGTCAGGTTTTTAAAACATACTCTTCATGAAATTCCTGGGAGTGAAAGAAGTATAGTAGTTTTTACTTACTGAAAAAAATCTAAGTCACTAACTGACAATCCAGAAACTTTTTAATTTGGTGTATAGATGGGCTTGGACCCTAATCTCTAGTAAATTACAAACATGGTTTACTTTTGATTTAAAAACTACTTTTTAAAGTAAGTTTTATCACTCTAAAACTACCCATCTCCGAAACTACTAGAATAACTTTACTAAATTGCCTTATGTTGGCCCTTTAAAAATCTATTGTATTTCTTGCTTTTAAACTAAAAACAATTGGATAGTTCAAGTAAAAAAAATAATTTAAAAAAATACATATGTATAATAATTGTACAGGCAGATAAGCCCTCTGAGTTGGCCGGTCAACAAATTAAAAGTGTTTATTATGAATGAAAATATATCTTTTTGTTTTGAAACATACAAAATATATGGAGAGAAAAATAGTCACAACTAACTGCAACCCTCCGCTAACCCTCCAAATCATAATAATTCTTACTTTACTTCTTCTCACGATACTGTAAATATCAAGTATTGGAACAGTCAAAATAAGTGAATCCCACTGTCCCAAAAACCATTTTGGACTTAATTTTCCAAAATATGCTACATTGAGGCATTGTATTAAAACGTTCATATCCCTGAATCTGGTACAAGGAAAGTAAAAGTACTCGATTTCAGTTAAATTAAAAGCTATATTTTCAGTTTCATATTAGAGTTACTTAGAAACTAATAGAAATAAACATTTTAAATCTTAAGGTGCCTAAATTAAATCTTATTTTAAATCTTACTGCCAATCCACAGGTGGAAAGTTGACAGCCCTATAGTAGCTATACAATCTCACCATCAACAAGCAAGAACATACTGTTCCATTTTAGCTGTACGGTAGTTTGTGTTTATTATAATAGTAATAGCGAGTTATAGTGAACACCTTATGATTTTTAAAGGTCCAATTTAGTGGACCATAAGTAGTTATTACAAGTTTTCTAATTTTAAAATCATTACGATTGATATTTAATATTTCACTTATTTAACTGTTAAAAAGTATAAAAATTATCATTTTTTACAAAAGTCAACTGAACCATAATACTAGAATAGCTCTTCACTTATTAACCCTCAAACAGGCTTATATTTTCCCAAACCGCCAGGTCGTCTTCCACATATTTACTAACATTTTTTTTCAAACGTTTATAAGAAAAGAAAAATTATATAAACCTATTTTTTGTTGTATCATTTTACTTGGAATAAACCAAGCTATTTTATAATAAAATAGTATTACACTTTAACCCTCGTGCCGCGTTTCGACAAATAATTGTCGACTTGTGTTGATTCTGTACTGGCAATCGACAAAAAATTGTCGACTTGACATCGCTCGATATTATCACTTGTTATAGTATACCTATTAGCGCTATTGACAAGATTCATATACCACTGGAAACGTGAAGATTTACCGATTGTAGTGGTATGCCTGACTTGGTTCTAAGACGACGGAAACAATGGAAAATAATATGATGAATATTCGTTGTCCAATGTGAAAGCGATTTTCAAACTGACGCTAGCCTTGGAAGTTTTGTTTACTTGTCTTTCAATTGTATTTGTAAGTCTTATTATACGTAATTATGGTGTTATTATGATATAATTGTGTTTACATTACTTTTGGTATATACATACAACACACACAAAATTATATGGAAGCCTTTTTATAAAAGAAAAAAAATTGTGAACGTGAAGAATGTCACATTTGTGTGCGTACGCCGGATAAATTTTATCATCTGTGGAAAACTAAGCTCACAGCCAGAGGATACCAAGAAAACCATTTTACAAATATATTTTATTTATAGAACAAGTAATTCTATAAGTTTTAGTACTAGTTAGAAGTCTGTACTGATTATATAGAATTCTTAGCAAATGTTTGAAAATTATGTTACCACAGTAACAAATGTTTGTATATATTGTACTACACAGGGTTTTGTAAGTATAATTACTTTTATACTACAAATAACATATAAAACCTTTATATATCCTGAAACTAGATGAAATTTGTAATATTTAGGCTATCTTGGAATTTTGAATTTAGCTATAATATATTGTTTTCAAGGTGACCCCCCCCCCTTTTTATGTTTACAAAAGTCATTGTCCGAGATATCATGAGTCATAAAAAATGTTTATCTTCCCCAAAGATGTAATATTTTATTATTATTAGATAGCCTGCTTTATTAGGAGTGCACTAATACCAAATACAAGTAGGGTTATATATTAAGCAAAAAAGAATATTTTTTATACAACATGATAATCTTGGAAAATATTTTTTTGTAAACAGAAAAAATGGGTGGGGGTCACCTGGGAAACAATATAATATTGCTAAATTCAAAATTCCAAGATAGCCAAAACATTCAAAATGTTATCTAATTTTAGGATAAAACCTATAAAGGCACTATGTGTTATTAGGGGGTTTAGCAAAAATTATACCAATATAACCGTATATAGTACAACTTATGCAACAATGTGTTGCTATAGTAACAATATTTTCAAACATTTTTTTAAATATCACATAATCACTAGAGACTTATAACTAGTAAAAATAGTAATAATAATGTAAATAGTATACATTTACAAGCATTATATATGTATCACAATGGAAGAAGCTTTTACTTTGCCAACTCGACTTTCTTATAGTAAGAATTGTAATTTTCTGCTGTTCCTTCCGACTCAGAAACGAAACAAATATATGATTGTAAAAAATAACTATTCCTGTTTCCAACGATATTAGAATCATGCCGATATTGTTAATAGGTGTGTTATAATAAGAGATTATATCCGACAGTGCAACACGGCTGACGTTAAGCCATGTAGCGACTGTGCCAACTGGATTACTTGCTTTTCATGTTATTATTTTCCACCGTTCCTTTCATCTCAGAAACAAAACAAACATATGTTTGAAAGCAAGAACTCAACCTGTTTCCAAAGACGTTCGAATCATGCCGCTGAAGTTAATGGTACCACTATAATAAGTGATTAAGTTGATAGGTGCTAACTGACGTAAATTTTGTCGGTTGGCAGTATAGGAACACTGTAAACTACAGAAAATATGTCGAATTGCGGTTTTAGGGTTAAGTGGCACTTTTAAAACTATAAAATATGGAGACACGAAATTTGTTACATTGTACCGATTGTAGGAGATTGCGCCCGCCCATTTAATTTGTTTTCTCATTCTATGTATTGTATGAAGAAAATCATTAAGAATTAGATAGATTATTGTGCAAAATGCTATTAGGAATTAAAATCTTAACTCAAAAAGTAATGAAAATATTCATAATCGTACAAGTATAAACCAGTGTTTCTAGAATCTCAGTTTTAAAAGTGTGTAGGCTCAGCTGCAAAGCGAGAGTGAGTACCTAACGATATTTTATTTAAAAAATGGACATTTACTTATGAAATAAATAGAAAAACAGTGACATTGAAGAGATAACTTGTATTTGGTAAGTAGTAAAATTGAAGAGATAGATAATTAATATTACCAAATTGGCATTGAATGGATCCCAAAATTTTCAAAAATAAAGATGTCACTAGTATTATTGAAACAGTGTTATTAAAGTGATCACAATTTTTTTCAAAGTGTTGGAATTGAAGAGATCATCAGTTTCCCCAATACAGTGGTATAGAAGAGATCACAAATTGTTCAATTACAGTGGAATTGGTCACCAATTTACCAAAAATGTATCACCAATATTCCAAAAGATCTAGTAGTGCGGGAACTCCCACTCAAACTGCAAATACTTCAAATTCATTTTGAAATCAATGTATTAAAATATTCCTATCTATTATAACTTTCAGATTAAGAAGTTTTAAATTGTAATTAATTATTCTTTGATTTTATTACATCTTTATTCAATTTAAAATAAATTTTCACTTGATTAATTCATTAGTATAATTTATTTGGTGGATTCCGGTATCTATCAGTTTATTTGGTTGAGTAATTATTATTCATTATTCATGTCTAAGACGCCGATCTTGGAAATATGGGCAAATATGAATGAGTGTAGATGAACGAGTGTAATCATTGTTACTATCTGAATTCTATTTAGCTCAGAAATGACTATTTATTAATAGCCCAATAGCCAAGGTTTGAATATATTTAATTTACTATCCAGTAACTCCAAATATTTCATATTTAGTTCTTATTGGTTTCTTAATATATTGGATTTATTAACATCTTAGACGATTATCTCTAAACTAGACTACTGTATTTACAAACTAGATCAGTTATTTGATAGAACTGAAATGTATTCAGTGTAGCTATGAGTTACTCTCTTATCTTTACATGCTATTTGTAAGAAACAGAGATAGTAAAATATTAGTAGTGAAGTAATTGTAAATAACTTAGTAAATTTTTAGATTTTTATCAATTCAATGGGATATGAAACTCTCTTTTACTTGTTACACAACGCTATTAGCTTTGTCAATTTGTTGCAATAAATTTTCTAAGTTTTAGGTATAAATTAATAATAATAAATAAAAAACTAAGCTAGCCATAGTTAAATTTGTTGAAAATGTACATTTTCAACAAATCTAGGTTTAGTTTTGGACTGAAGTTAGTCTTCTATAATTATTTATGTTTCTAATATAGGCCTACTTGGGTCAGACTTACATGACCTAAGCCCAGATTTAGGTCATGTAAGTGTAAACAAGGAGGGTTAGCTGGTGACAAAGCAACTTGTGTTTGCAGAGAAGCCACAAAAATATTGCAACATTACATTTACACATGGCTGTCTTGTTAACGCAAGGGGTGCGAATCGTCACTAATAAATTAGCTTGCAGGTTTTAAATTGTTAAATATTTACGATTTTAGTTCAGGTTTTTATAATTTTCATTTTGTTCCTTTAAATTTTTTAATGATTACGACAATGAGGGGGAGGCGGTGTCATATCGGTAAAAAATTGTAAGAACTAAAATTGAGTGTGATTATGTATGTAGCTTTCTTACTATATGCACAAATTTATAATATATCAAAATGGTGTACTTTACATTCCTATAATCATTTAATAGCAGTGTTCAAGTGGCAATATTGATAGTAATCATCAAGCGGGTGTTTGGTAGACCATATGTGATACTTGAACTACTGTTTGTCCTCAAAATTTGAATTCATAATTCTTTTGGCGTTTTCTGTGTATAGACCTAATCACTCATATCTACACTTTGGAGGAGATTGTGTTTTTATTAATTTTATTTTTTTTTGTCGCTTGTCATCCACTATAGAACAATGAATATTAAAGTGGACATACTGTCTATTGTTTACTTTAGACAATAGACAAAAATCCTAATAATCACCCTTTTTGGAAGTATTCTTCATTTTTGTGAAATATCTTAAATGTGTTCTATCGAAAATTATTTTTGAAAATTTTTTGAATAAAATTGTTAGTATCCATGTAAGTAATAAATGTGTTTCTTGAAAAAATTCTAAACATTTTCTTTATGGAGATATGGCTGCCAAAGTGACTAATTTGGCCTTTTTAGTGCATAACTCATGAACAAACCGTGTGATATAATTTATTAACATATTGAGAATATAGTGGACAAAAGGTACTAATCAACTTGTATATAGTAAATCTAAAAAAACATAAAATAACGTTTTTAAGTGTTACCAATTATTTTTTATAAATGATATTTGTTCAAATTTTGAAATGGAATTTATACAGTCGTCTTTGGCTAAAAAGTACATTAATAATATATATATATATATTAATTCATTGCTAGAGTTTACTATAAATGTTGGAGTTATGCCCATCTGTCGAATTTGCGAGGCGGGGCAAGCGGGCGTTATGTGGGGGAGAGAGGGAAATACATTGCTAGTTTGTTAGTGAGTCAGGATCTTTACTCTTCTTAGTGGCAGTTGTGATAAAATCTAGAAATAAATAAATAAATAAATGTTTTATTTCATGAAACAATATACAAATATTGCATAGAAATCGTCAAGTTTGTAAACAATTTCATTAAGTTATATATAAAAAAACATTCACTCAATAAATAGTCACATTCATACTTACAATAGTCAAATCATTCATTCGTTTGAACTAATCCACTCCAGCACCTACGTCAGTCAGCCAATCACTAGGTCTCCCATTGATGTGCCAAAAACTCATCTGTGCTGTAAAACGCTTCCGATATCAAGGCAGCTTTCAGACGAGTTTTGAACGCCTTCAGCGTCGGGGCACTTTTAATTGCGTTCGGTAATTTGTTGACAAAACGAGCACCCGCGTGTGAGGGCAAGCGCTCGTAAGCTACCGTCCTGTGTCTTCCAGTTCGGTAGTTGTCCCTGCCTCTAGTTTCATAAGAGTGTATTTCTCTACCTCTTATGGGATCGCATTTTGATTTAAAGAATACGCACGTTTCTAAATATACAGGCAGGGTAATGTCAATATTTTTAGGTTTTTAAATGATGGCTTGCACGACTCTCTCCACTGCAGTTTGGCAATTATACGGACTGCTTTTTTTTTGCAGAATGAACAGTCTGGTAAAGAAAACATTTGCGCAACCACCCCACAGTGCCAGTCCGTATGACAAGTGAGGGTAGATTATTCCATAATATGCCGTCAACAGTATCTGGATTGGGCAATATTTAGAAAGCTGCCTCAAAACATAAATGCCTGAGGATACTTTGGAGCATATACTGTCTACATGTCAATCCCAAGTCAACCCCTGATCAAGGTGTATTCCGAGGAATTTTGCCGAGTAGACTTCTTCGATCTCAGTCTCGCCAACCATTACTGTTGGACTATGATCTGAGTCGCTTTGGCGCAGAAGGAACTGCATGAATGACGTTTTTGTCGCATTTGTTTTGAGATTGAGCTTGTTAAAATATTGAATTGAATTGTTAAGCTCAATGAACGTTACCTGTTCCAGTTCTTCACTTGAGTTTGAGTTAAAACAGAGAGTCGTGTCATCAGCATATTGGACGAGACGCCCTTGATGTACTGATGAACCAACATCGTTAACGTAGATTAGAAAGAGCAGCGGGCTGAGTATGGATCCCTGCGGGACACCGTATCTCAGTCGCCTCTCCTCAGATCTTATATTTGAGATCCCCACAAATTGAGTTCTATCCATGAGATAGGATTGTATCCACTTGAGTGGCATGCCTCGTATCCCATAATTGTTGAGTTTGTGAATTAGAAGCCCATGATCAACACAGTCAAAAGCCTTCGTTAAATCGACAAATACACTTAGTGTACTTTTACGATTTTCAATTGCTTCTACTATCATATCGACCAGACACACTACTGCATCCTTATAGAGCTAAACTGGGCGCCCGGACGAAGGAGACCCTTAAAATTAATTGGTAACGCTTTTCGAGGGATTCATACACTTATAAAAAATGTAAAAAATGTTTTCACCGATAATTTTTCTAGATTTTCCAATAACTATTCTGTTCTACGTTTCTGCTTTTAATTCCTGATTCTAGTAATTCATTCATAACGCTTCAAAGTTTTATTGCCGAACGCCCAGTTACGTTATTGCGCTGATCTTTGTGAGCTCTACACAATCGCAGATAACTAACTACACAGACTGCTCATTTTATAAGAAAAATTGAGATTTCACTTGGAACAAAAACTCGACAGTTCCACTCGTGCAGCGTTGTGTTAATAAACGGGGAGAGATAGAAATAGCGTTTACATAATCGTTTACATACGTTTGCGTTTTATGGACTGGTACCGTGTGAAAACACGTTCAATACACTAATGCGTTTGTCTGCAATGTTGGTACAAACACAGCTGAAATTCCAAATATTCAGATTAAAACAAAGACATCACTTCGCTCGGTAAAAAAGGTATAAAAAAGGTAAAAACAATCACGCTCAGGATGACTAGACGTCCGGCTTTGGCCGGACATGTCGTCCTTTTTAAGGCTTGTCCTCCCGCCTTTTTAGAAAATCTCTATTACACAGCAATTGGTCATAAACTGCCGCATAAAAATATACTTTGTAATACACTGTCATTCTTTATAAGCATTGTGTAGAATACATGCAAAAATGAACAACGCAACTATATGATTTTGAATATTTTCATTGGGTGGACTTACAAAAAAATACTACTGATTGTCAGTTTGAACAATCAAGTTTAGTTTATCTGCAAGAAAGAGGAATTGCCATTGAAGATGACAAACTTTTCGACCAATTCCAATGTTTGAAAAAAGTAAATTTTATAACAAATCCAGGAGGATGAGTTTTTTTTTTAACGAACTTTTGTACGTGAAATGGTTAAAATCTTGTAACAGCTGCAAGACATCTGAATGTTTTTCCGAACTGTTAAAAGTTGTGAGTTTTACTTTTCCATACCTAGCTCAAACTCAAGTGTAGATCGTATTTTTTTCAAATATGAATATACAATAGTCAGATAAAAGGAACCAGCTTTCTATGAGTCCGTTAAGTGTATTTTATTACTTAAATACAATTTTTAAAACTTGTCCTGTATAAATAAAACTTTTTCATATATATTGTTGACTTCAAATAAAACTTCAAATATTTATTGGGGAAAAAAAAGATTCCTTCTATTGATAAATGCATGTAAATGACACGATTCGTACAACGTTTCTCAAGAGTCTCGAGTATATAAACTCTTACAAGGTTGGTTTATTATAATTGTTCTGTAATATAAGAATGTTCATGATAAATATATTGTAATACAATGAGGCGTAATTTTATTCTGTCCGGCTTTTTTTTTTCAAATGTCCTCCTTTCCAAATCCTGGACCTGATCACCCTGATCACGCTTCATATTTATCTTTTTAATATTTTAATTATTTGTGCAGATTATTGGTGTATATTTTGGTGTATATTTCGGGTTTAAAATAAAAGTGATAAATTGTTGAGTTAGACAACTAAGTTAACAAACAATTAAGTTAACACTTTAAATTTATCGATCGTTACTTGTTTTTGCATAAGTATTAGACAGTGTGTTTGACATAGAAATGCCGAGGTGGTCACTCAAGGACTTCGAACTCCTGAGTGTTTGTCCGAGGTTCGAATCCCTAACTAAGCTTATTACATTCAGTATTTCTTCCGTTGAGTGAAGTTATCGCACAGGCCTGCAGGCCCATGTGAACTGGCGAGTGAAGTTTTCTTTTTAAAGTGAAAAGAAAAAACAACACATTCGTGAGTCAATTTTAATAGAAAATTTGATCTATGTATGAAATAATAATTTATCTGCCGATAAATGCATGGCTGTGCGCCTTTATAAAGTGGACCGCTACAGTCTCTATACACCGATAATCAATTTACCTTCCGATCTACTTGTTAGCTCACTAAATTCCAATTCAGTTGGTTGGCAGTGTATAGCAAGTATTGTGACGTCACGGGATGGGGTCGTGCCAGCAGACGGGGCCAGGTTGTGAGACAGTTTCCTCACTAAACTAACTGGAAAACCCTCGCCCACGCACCGATGACAAACACCGTTCTGTTTTTGGACACGATTTTCACGAACTCGGTTATTTTTAGTGATATGTGTATTTGATGAAAATGTCTCAGTGGTTAAGAGTGACGGAGAAAACTTCCTGAAACATATTAAAGAAAATTGTCTTAAAAATAAAATAACTGACACAAAAGTACTGAATCATACAAAACTGACGTATTCAAAGTTAGACGGGAGGAAATGTTTAGTTGGAATCTACGTAATCCGAAATTAAACGTTTTGTTTGTACCAATTAGTAGAAACAAATTACGATATCAGCCGTAAATTAACGAATGAAATAACAATATTGTTCTTATTTCAGGGGAAAAAGTAACAATTAATTGATGAGTTTGGGACGGCAAAGTTCTTTCTAACACCTAACCATCAAGTGGCCTTTTCCCAAACCGCCAAGTCTTGCTTGGAAGTCGACAGTCCCATAGTAGTAGACACGCAATTAACCGTCACCAGACTAAAACATGTTTTTCTATTCAACTGTACAGTACGTGCGTGCTTATTATCATAATGATGTATAGTAAACACTGTATGATTATTAAAGGTCCAATCTAGTAAACCATAAGTTTATATTATGTGTCTTTAAGAATCGTCCAGAGTTACATTGACTTTTTCACATATTTAACTGTAAAAAAATATAAAAATACTTAATATTTTACTAAAATCAACTTATGGTCCACTAGAACAGTTCTTTACTTACTAAATGACACTTTAAGAGTTGCAATTCCATCTCAATTACGGTACAAATTCTTAACATAAAAACCAATTTTTTTGCGTTTTTCACGCAGGGAAACGGCCTCTTAAAAAGATGTAGGGCATTTGAAAATATTTAGAATTTCACAGAGAATTTTCATCTTCTAAACGAAGTTCGTTTATGGAATTTAAAAATTGAAAATTAAAGCAATACGAAACAGAGCTGAATAATAGTAATAATTTTTTGATTTAAAATGATATAAAAGAAATTTAAGTTTTCAATAGTAGACCTGCTGTTTTTCGTACACACAAATATTTTTCATTGCAACTAATCTTTTTACATTTTGTAATAATGCCAAAATTAGGTAGAAATGACTTCATTCAAAACATGTTTAAATATTTTAAAACAGATGTCTCTAGTACATTGTAACTTATTACCGTACAAACTTAACTTAAATGAAATTTAGTTAGGCTTCATGATAAAAAAATTACTGAAATTAAATTACAATAAATTAAAATACGAAAATTAATTTTGTCGACAGTAATTAATTGGTAACGTTAACGTTGTTAACTAATATGGTTGATACAATTGAATTGAAGTTTGAATCTGGCGGGCGGAACTGGCGGTGAGAGCTGCAGTGAGACGAGCCGGATATAGAGCCGCTCCTGCGATCTCTCGGCAGTCGTCGTAACCTTCTCGTGATCATCGGACAACACAGTTTCCGCAAAACCAGAGAGGTATCTCTGTGGGCCGTATTCAACACTGGCGCTCGCCAATACAAACGGATACCACGTCTTTCAATAAATGTTAGTAACAATTGTTACCAAACTCTCTTCGAAGATTTTCCCAGCTGAAGGTATACTTCTTGTATGTATTAGTTTTGTTCTTACCAAAAATGGCATCCAAAATTAATTGATGTTATGTTAATTTATTTAGGTACTTTCGGTTACGGTTTTTTGTTGAAATAACGAAGTGCGTGGAAATAAGTTTCGAAATTTCGCTCTTAAAGGGACCGTTTCACTCCACAAACCCCCCCCCCCCAAAAAAAAAAAAAAAAAAAAAAAAAAAAAAAATACAAAATTTGGTGTTTTAGTACACTAAAATCCAATTGATCCAACTCCTGAAATAATGAATTGGTTGATTATTGGATGAATATTTCCTACGGCTTTGTTTGAAAACACGAATATATCTATTAATAGACGTAGATTTGGGCGGTCCAAAAAAAGATAAATAGGTTCGTAATTCAGAAAGGTATGTGGCCGGAAGAAAAGCTAAGCAGGGGCTTGCTTGGCATTTCCTACCCCCTCCCCGCCCACTCAAACTCAGTAATTAAGTCTAAATTGAGCTATCACTTTATTTCGGGAGCTCACACTTTGTCCCCTTGCGAGTAAAAATATGGTTGTCGTTCGTCGCGCGATGTGGGATAAAAAACTACCTTCCTGTTTTGTTTTTGTTTTTTTTTTTTTGTTGGCATACAACTCTTAAGTGAAGATTTATATCAGGTAATAATTTTAATTAAAAGAATAAGTACATACTTAGTGAAATGACAACTCTAGCCTGCCGAACTAACACCCGCCCATCAGCCATACGTGTATGACGTAGTTAGGAAAACTGAGTAGTTGTAAAACAACTTCTCTGATTATGACCTTCTATGATAAGATTACATTTTCTCTTCGTTTTTTTCGTAAAGAATCTTCTTTGATAATAATTTCGAAGTAATTACAAATATAATTGCTACAGGTGTAAAACATGTTCCTCCTACTTTCTCGTTTTTCATCATTCATTGTTAAAGGTGGGCTGGAGTGATACAAAATGTTGTGTCTTCTATCATGGTATCCAGCTACAGTACAAATCTATTTTCCATAACACCGATGCTCAGATCAAGTAAAAACTAGCTCCACTGTTTGTCCTTTAATGCGTTTGTTGTTTAACTTCTCTCTGGGTAATCTTTACTCAGATAACAATGCTTTCACTCACAAAAAATAAGTTTCCTCTCTTATTTATCACCCGATCTTTTAAATCGACATATCGTTGACTTTGGCGTAATGTAGTCAACAAATATTGCTTTTAAAAAGTTTTTGTAAAATGTGTAGTTTTTAGCTTTTACTATGAAAAAATTTTTGAAAAATTATTTTGAAAACAGCCGCCAATTTGAAACTTATTATCTTAAACTTTAAAATTTTTAATGAAATGTGTCTTTTTACGATCAATGTTCATACAAAAATTCAGTCAAAAAGTTTTAGAGAAATTAAAATGTTTTTAAAAAACACACACAGAAAACACAGTCAGAAAACAAACGCTGTATGGCATTATTTGCGTGTATTGACCTGACAAATATCTTCTATAGTGACGGCCACGAATGAAGTCTGTTGAGGTAACATTTTTATGATGTGAAAAATGTTGTTTAGAAATACGACACTTAAGAAAATGTTAGAACATGAATAAAACAGCTAAGATATATTAAAATTCAATACAACTCTTGTTATGGAATAGAATGCACTAGATTGATTTGAAATAGGAGTTTTCTTAATTCGCAAATATAAGCTTAACGGACTTCATTCGTGGCCGTCACTATAGAATATGCGACAGTCGAAGCTGGACTCCATGTATAAGTTAATTTATTACAGATAAAAAAGGAACTTTTATTTTCCTAAAAACTAGAGTAACAAATAGTTAATATCAGATTGAGCCAAAGAAAATTGTGGTCGGGTTTAGCTAGTTAAAAAATAAATAAAGTATTAAAAGCACAGAGAAGAAAGACATTTTGAAACTCATCATAGAATGCATTAATTATTTTATTAAAACAGTATATTCGTATAACTAACCACCACGCCAAGTTTTATCAAAACCTGTGTAAGGTTTTTGAAAAAAAACTTTTTAAAATATGTGAATTATAAACTTAGAGTTTTTGTAAAAAGTTTCACTCTTATTTTATTTTTTATTTAAGTATAGTTAGTTTCTAACAGCTTGGAACGCTGGTGTTGAAAACATTCTATTCCTGCCGTTCGATGACAATCCGATATACGCTGAATCAGTGTCCAGGTTGTCGTCAGGGATTACCGTTCACGATTGCATAAATCGTTCATAATCTGCTCCGCTTTCTTGCAGATGCAGGGGAGTAAATTAAGAAAAATAATGGGTTGTCCATTTTTTACTCCCGGGCCGGACCCGAAATACGCACCCACTCCATCATAACCTTAAGCCACGTCTATTTTGGAAGCCTCCGGCGGCTAAATATGCGATTGTCTTTAAGCCATTTAATCACGCAGAACAAAAACAAATGGTCGGAGGTTTCAAAAATTGGGCGCCTCTGGTATCGTGATTTATACGTTGGAGGCATCCCAATAGTGACAGCTGTGGGTGGTACGTGGGGGGTGGGCCAGTGGGGGGGGGAGGTGCCGGGTTAACCCATTCGCGGTTATTTCAGCCGTTGGAGCTTCTTGGCATGGAAATAAAATTGTCAACATTTAGTATGGCTAGTGTCAGGGGAAAATTGGAAAACAGAGGAAAGTCAGGGGATTTTACGTGTCTGAAGCTGTCATGGAATTTAACTTCATTTAAGAAACAGGAAGTTTTCGTGAATTTATTGTAAACATTAGTATTGGCATATTCAAAAAGCAAATATTTTATAAATTGTTTAAAAAGTGAAGGGATAACTAACCTAAAACTCGCCCTGTGGACAAATTACGAGGATACTTTACTTCGATGTTTCTTGTATTATACATGAATATTTGAGAATCGTGAGCAACTATCGCGTTAAAAATGTCTCTTTTAAGATAAAAAAAGATTTATAAGCATAACCATAGGTTTCATTTGCTTGTTTTTAGGTATTATGCTACCTAATTTTTCCATTCAACGTTTTTACGTGTACAAAACAAATGTTAATTAAGTTAAACGTTCAAGTACGTATCTCTAAGATTAAGTTTAAATTTTAAACATTTTCACAATTTAAATATCGATTAAGTTGTTGAAGAGTTGATTTTGGGTAAGTGGAAAGTCAGGGAATTAAAGAAACCACCCTGGAATGCATCTAAAGGTTAATACGTTCCTAACCAAAGAATGTTGCTAAACATTAAACATCATTGTGATCCTTTAAAAATATTCTTAACCTCATAACGGTTCTTCTCCAGCTTTAACCAAATAATTTAATAGTAATTTTTTAATCACATTTCATAGTACTACTAAGTATATTAACTTTCTAATAAATAAACATTTCTACTGTTAACAAAGACAAATAACTAATTATCTGTAAATACATTTGAACATTTATCTTTCTTTTAAAACACTAAACCCACACGCGATTTCCTGCTTATGAACACGAAGACTGTACAGTGATCTTCCCTATAAAATACTTGAAATAAAACATTCTCATCTTAAGGGAAAATGGATATCGGAAAGTTTCATATGTGCAAAGAGAATAACGAGAAAATCTTTCAGTTTCTATTATATAAACTGGAGAAACCAGACATTCTCTCTAAAACCAGGCAGTTTCTTGTATATGAACACATAAAAACGAAAAACATCCCATATATTAGGTAATAAAAACTGGCAAATACGGGTGCTGTTATATTTAATATTAAGATACGGGTAATTAATACTATTTCTTGCTTTTGTTTGTCGATGTAAAACCAGCCAGCTGTTCATAAACCCTTTATTTTTCAAGGAAAAAATAAAATCATATAACTGAAACTGCCGAACTCGCAAAATAACATCTAATTCAACGTATATCTAAGCATATGCTCATCTAACTGAAACTGCCGAACTCGCAAAATAACATCTAATTCAACGTATATCTAAGCATATGCTCATCTAACTGAAACTGCCGAACTCGCAACAACGTATATCTAAGCATATGCTCATCTATCTGAAACTGCTGAACTCGCAAAATAACATTAATTCAACGTATATCTAAGCATATGCTCATCTAACTGAAACTGCCGAACTCGCAAAATAACATTAATTCAACGTATATCTAAGCATGTGCTCACCTAACTGAAACTGCCGAACTCGCAAAATAACATCTAATTCAACGTATATCTAAGCATATGCTCATCTAACTGAAACTGCCGAAACTCGCAAAATAACATCCAATTCAACGTATATCTAAGCATATGCTCATCTAACTGAAACTGCCGAACTCGCAAAATAACATCTAATTCAACGTATATCTAAGCATATGCTCATCTAACTGAAACTGCTGAACTCGCAAAATAACATCTAATTCAACGTATATCTAAGCATATGCTCATCTAACTGAAACTGCTGAACTCGCAAAATAACATCTAATTCAACGTATATCTAAGCATATGCTCATCTAACTGAAACTGCTGAACTCGCAAAATAACATCTAATTCAACGTATATCTAAGCATATGCTCATCTAACTGAAACTGCTGAACTCGCAAAATAACATCTAATTCAACGTATATCTAAGCATATGCTCATCTAACTGAAACTGCCGAAACTTGCAAAATAACATCTAATTCAACGTATATCTAATCATTTGCTCATCTAACTGAAACTGCCGAACTCGCAAATTATATCTAATTCAACGTATATCTATAAAAGCCGAAGCTCTGGTTGACTTGACTCACTCGTCACTAATTCTCCAACTTTTAATGTAGTTAGAGAGCTGAAATGTTGATTTTAGATATTAAAATATTTAGATTTTAAATAGAACAATTAAAGAATTTTCATCTTGATAAAATAATCCTAAGGGTGAGAAACCGCCCTAAAAGATTGTTCCATAAGGATAACTTTGGGTTGATTTTAGTATCTTAATAACACCTGTTTTTATAAATAAATATACGTGTTTCACATTTATCGTAACTCTATTTCCACTAACTCAGACAAGAGTGCACTACTTTGCATCCTCTTATAGGAGACTTCGGAGTTTTCTAGACTATACAACTTTGTTATATAGGAGGACGGCAGCGTAAAGAACCTTCCCCTACTGGGACTCAAAGCAAGGACTGTCAGCTAGTTTAAAATAAAATAAAAAACACTAAGATAAAAATTGTACTGTTAAAAAATCGATAGAAAAATTGTTAGTTAGGTTCGACCATAACAACCCGGCTCGCACACCTTTTCAATATTACATAATACCATATTATATTAAGGATAAAATTAACCAAAAATCCCTTTTATGAAAAAAAATGAGACAACTAAAAAACATTAATCACAAGTAAACCGTTCTCCTAGATAACTCAAGTTTGATACTCTAAAAACACCCTATAAGTCTTCTTGGGGGTTGCAAATTAGTGCAGTCATATCTGAGTTTGTAGAAATAACTTCAAACATTTCACAATTATAACTAAACTAGCCAAGCTTTTGGGTCATGTATGGGTTTTGTATAGATTGTTTTAAATAAATCATAATAAAATTAAAATAATGCCAGTGTCACTATCATAGGCAAAGAAAACGTTGAGGGCTGTTTCCACCCCTTAGGAATAACATTCGAGAAATCCTTCACGAGAATCTATGATACAAAAGGTAACTTCCCTCAACATTTCATCAACATATGTTCAGTGGATCCGGAAATGTCATTATGAGTGAGAACGTTGTTTTTGGATTATATATTACATTAAGTAGCCTAATAATGTTAGCGTACCTTTGTCCTTAATCTGAAGGTTGATTTTTGTAGCTGAAGAAGACAAAGGTACGTTAACCTTATTATTTGTCATATATATATATATATATATATATCAGCTCTGGAGGCTTTAACAATGAATAAATTATATTAAGATAGCAAAATGTAGAAAACATAGTTAGGTAAATAACAAATAAATGAATCTCCATTTAATTTACCTTAACGCCTGACCAATCTCGCGGTAGGCAATAACCGTTATGCGTCAGTGTGAAGCAAATTGTATTTCAACACGGCGCTTCCACTAAATTCAATACGCCGTAGATCGGGTTATTAAATGACGAGATCGATTAAAGAAATAATACTAAATTATTCAAAATGTGTAAGAGTAAAATTATGTACGATGAGTGTTACAACAGTAATATATACATAATTTATATTTCTAAATAAAAAGTGTTAATGTTATATTATTCAAAGAGGCCAGCCTCGGACTGTGCAATTAAAAAAAAGATAATTATATTACCTTGATATTTTTGACTGTACAGTGTTTCATTAAATTTTATTTTAAACACCAACACTCCAATGAATGCTCGTCCAAAGACCTAATAATGTTTTTAAAATGCGAAAACGTAAGCAAAAAAGTGATTGTTGTAGTTATAAATATTATAAAATACGTTAAAATGCTATTATAGGTTATTTAGATGCTTAAGGAGGAAGGAAGGAATTTAGATTCGTCTGATTATAATCTAGATAGCACCTTGAAGCGGTTGTCACCGGGAAATATAAATTATAGAAGTAAAAAAATCTTTATTTATGTGGTGAAGTTAAGACAAATTTTCTTCTCTACCACTTAAAAAAAAAGAAAAATCCACGAGTACATTTAAATATGATAGAACTTAAAAGAAATGAATCAAAAGTGAATAAAAACAAAATCAAAATAACTTAAATAGCCTAATTTCACATAATGCAGTATAAGCTGATAGATCTTAGACTAGCGTGGATTTATTTTTCGTAAAAGAATGTTAAATTTTCTCAAAATTCGTTGCTCCACATTTTGTTCATTAAAGTGTTTGTCCATCAGCCAATTTTAAAACCATTTCAATTTTGACAAATTCTCAAAAAAATGCTTAATTTGGATTGCTTATTATTTTTTTTAATTTGTTGGTGTTTTTGTTTGAAATAGTTTTTTTAAATTAGAGTAATTTTAAAATACGGTATGAAACTGTCATTCTCCAACACAATATTAAAAAAATTACTTATAAAATATAATTGAATTAAAAAAATACGTAAAAATCCTGTATTCACGTTAATATATTTTCTCTTTTAGAGTAATCATCTGAGATGGTGGTAGCTTTATTCTCTCTCTCTCTCTCTCTCTCTCTCTCTCTCTCTCTCTCTCTCTCTCTCTCTCTCTCTCTCTCTCTCTCTCTCTCTCTCTCTCTCTCTCTCTCTCTCTCTCTCTCTCTCTCTCTCTCTCTCTCTCTCTCTCTCTCTCTCTCTCTCTCTCTCTCTCTCTCTCTCTCTCTCTCTCTCTCTCTCTCTCTCTCTCTCTCTCTCTCTCTCTCTCTCTCTCTCTCTCTCTCTCTCTCTCTCTCTCTCTCTCTCTCTCTCTCTCTCTCTCTCTCTCTCTCTCTCTCTCTCTCTCTCTCTCTCTCTCTCTCTCTCTCTCTCTCTCTCTCTCTCTCTTCTCTCTCTCTCTCTCTCTCTCTCTCTCTCTCTCTCTCTCTCTCTCTCTCTCTCTCTCTCTCTCTCTCTCTCTCTCTCTCTCTCTCTCTCTCTCTCTCTCTCTCTCTCTCTCTCTCTCTCTCTCTCTCTCTCTCTCTCTCTCTCTCTCTCTCTCTCTCTCTCTCTCTCTCTCTCTCTCTCTCTCTCTCTCTCTCTCTCTCTCTCTCTCTCTCTCTCTCTCTCTCTCTCTCTCTCTCTCTCTCTCTCTCTCTCTCTCTCTCTCTCTCTCTCTCTCTCTCTCTCTCTCTCTCTCTCTCTCTCTCTCTCTCTCTCTCTCTCTCTCTCTCTCTCTCTCTCTCTCTCTCTCTCTCTCTCTCTCTCTCTCTCTCTCTCTCTCTCTCTCTCTCTCTCCTCTCTCTCTCTCTCTCTCTCTCTCTCTCTCTCTCTCTCTCCTCTCTCTCTCTCTCTCTCTCTCTCTCTCTCTCTCTCTCTCTCTCTCTCTCTCTCTCTCTCTCTCTCTCTCTCTCTCTCTCTCTCTCTCTCTCTCTCTCTCTCTCTCTCTCTCTCTCTCTCTCTCTCTCTCTCTCTCTCTCTCTCTCTCTCTCTCTCTCTCTCTCTCTCTCTCTCTCTCTCTCTCTCTCTCTCTCTCTCTCTCTCTCTCTCTCTCTCTCTCTCTCTCTCTCTCTCTCTCTCTCTCTCTCTCTCTCTCTCTCTCTCTCTCTCTCTCTCTCTCTCTCTCTCTCTCTCTCTCTCTCTCTCTCTCTCTCTCTCTCTCTCTCTCTCTCTCTCTCTCTCTCTCTCTCTCTCTCTCTCTCTCTCTCTCCCTCTCTCTCTCTCTCTCTCTCTCTCTCTCTCTCCCTCTCCCTCTCCCTCTCCCTCTCCCTCTCTCTCTCTCTCTCTCTCTCTCTCTCTCTCTCTCTCTCTCTCTCCCTCTCTCTCTCCCTCCCTCCCTCCCTCCCTCCCTCCCTCCCTCCCTCCCTCCCTCCCTCCTCTCCTCTCCTCTCCTCTCCTCTCCTCTCCTCTCCTCTCCTCTCCTCTCCTCTCCCTCCTGTCCTCTCCCAAACAACTTAATATTTTTGTTATAAAATGGAATTGTTTTAATTACTTATTTGAAGTATTGCTCAGTTAGTATTTCATTAAAAAGAAAAAAATGAAAATGTTAATTAAGACAGAATGTCATATACAATTCAATTTTTAAATCTTTTATACGGCTAGTATTATGTTTTTCCACACACCCAGTCTATACAACGGTAAACAGTTTCAAGGAGGAGATTAAAGCGTGCATGAAGCATTATGAGTTCGTGTTGGCGAAGAACCGTGTACTGTATACAAGGGATTATCTCACCTGCTGACTCATATTTCTCGCACGTTCCATCTTTTCATAGAGACACTGGTAAAATTAAAAGCCTTAGTTTTCATATACCAATATATGTGCAGTGGAATTTCCATTTATAATTTGCTTGAGGTACATTTTGATGAGATATATTATTAATTCTTTAAATATTGTGCTTTAGGAATTTAGCATAAATTTAACTTTTAGTACCGACTTAGCTCAATTTATTTGGTTATTATTAAAAGTATATATATATTTAATGAAGTAGACGAGAAGTCCCTACGAAATAATATCGATGTAAAAAGAAGGCAATATAGCTTGATTAGATTCATTTTAAACCTGAAGAGCCAAGAACGGTTAGAAAACTATCAGAAATGTAAAAACTTACCTGGGCTCCACCTCACTGGCCCTAAAATATCCAATGATTTTGTACCACTACAATGCTTTTATTAATACATTTAAAAGCCGTTGATTTTTATCTTGCTATAAAATATAGCTATATTAGCTGTACCCGCCCGCTTCGCCGGTCATAATATTGAGTTTGATTTAGAACCTAATAGCTGAAAGAATTCGAGCATTTTTGCTTCTTCTACCAATATTAGATTTTTTAGGAGGCATGTAATAAAAAGTAAACTGCAAAACAAATAATTATTTATTTTTTATTTTCACGTTTCACCACATGTTTTAATTACCGAGGAAAAAAGGTTAACACAAAATACAGATCACCTCATCAAGTAAAAGTAGTGTGTGTTACACTCTCAAGGTGAAATGTAGAACTACAATAAATCAAAACATATACAGTACTGTTGTTGTGAGAACTTCAATCTGCTTATGGCATGTGAAACTACATTAAACAACACAGTCATATGTTTTTTTTAAACAATTCAGATTCTCCATTTGAATAACATGGGATCTTTAGGAGCCCGTGGGGCGGAACCCTGTGGACGGATCTGCATCAAACTTCACAGAAACCATCTCGGGAGTATACAGGACAACATCCTAAAGTTTCATGGCGATCGGTTGGATGGTTTGGCAGCGCATGAACTTCAAACATATATATATACATATATACCAACATCCTCTTTTATAAATATATATATACAAACATCCTCTTTTATAAATTTAGATTATTATTGCAAAACAAAACCGTCTAATTGTTAACATAATAAAAACAGCTGTTACATTTGAACGGCTTAAAATTTTAAGGGAATGCAGATTTTTAATCATACAGATGTTAATATTTAATAAGGACGTTTTGAAATAGTAAAAAAATCTTTAAAAGATGCTCTTTATTTCATATGAACAACATCAACAATATATCAACTTTAAACTAAAAAGGTTAAAAGAAAAAACTAAATATTTGTTATGTAGCTTTTTGATTACAGTTGACCTACTAATTTCAGCGTAGGTTAGACCGTGGCTGAGGGCGAAGATATCACGAGCGAATCGAGTGAGATTACCAATCGGAAAACACGAACATATAGGTACAGGAACTATTGGGGTTGGAAAGCGATGTGTGCTGGAGTGTCCCCTAGTAATCTTAGCGAGAGGGGACACTAAGAGGACAGAAAATGTGAAAGTTCTGTTTGTCCTCAATCACGCAAAAACATCTTAACAGGTCTGAATGAAATCTGACAAACAGGACATAGAAATTAAGGAATAAATACTTGTATCATGGAAGTAAATAGATTTAAAAGATTTATGATAGAAAACATGTGTATATATAATTTATTTGGATTTAATGTCCTCTTCACAGCAACATTTATTGTTTTGTTTAATTGTTGGTTAGTTGCTGGTATTGTTGTTTTTATGTGAAGGGCAAGCCCTGAAAATAACCACGCATGTCCGAGTGGCGAAGCCCTCTGGCCGGACCTGAAGGCCCACGAGCTTTTAGCTGTTAAGAAAAAACACTCCTGTAATATGTTATATACTTTTGTAATGGAAATGCCACTTTTAGTTGGCAACAGAGTTTTTGAATGTTTCCTCTTACATATCCTATTAAAACGTATTAAAATATTGTGAATGTTTTTTGAAAAGGTATAAACGATTAAATGCTAGGCCCTATAATAATAACGATAATCAAACAGTTTCGCAATCAATATAAATCTGTTCTTGTTGTTGTTTGACACTTACTTTAAACTAATAAATGAAAATCGTCCTAAGTTTTTGAATTATATGTAATGTGGTGTATTTTAAAATGAACTTTCATTTTTAGAATCCAGCATTGACAAAGATTTCTTAAATTTTCTTAGTAAAGAACTACAGTAAACCCTCGATTTAACGGACCCCAATTTAACACACATCGGATTTAACGGACAGGCTTGCAGTTGTATTAGAATATCTGAATTATTATACCGTACATTGGAGGAATTGTTATAAACAAATTTAACTTATAATAATAATAATAATAAAACTTTTATTGCATTAGGACAATTATAAACATTGTATTGCAAAAGTCATATTTTTTATATTTTATAAAACGTCTATTTTTTCTGAGGCGTCTTCAAATATTCCACAAAAATAGTTATTATTATTATTATTCAGTATATCCTACGTACTCTTTATCTGATGGTTTAATCCCTTTTATAAAATATTTATTTATATATTTAATTAATTGTTAAGGTAACAATGATCATACAGCATCAAAGTTAGTTTTGTGGCAATCTCTTGGGCAATATTGGGGTGAATTCACCCTTATTTAATGGTCAATTGGATTTAACAGACTAGAGCCGACCCCATATAGTCCGGTTAATCGAGGGTTTACTGTACCACCACTAAACATAACCTTAAACAAGATAAAAAATCAATCGTCAATCACTATTCAAAACGACGCTGACGCCAACTAGTGAACATTACAAAATTTTCAATATAAAACAGTTATCAAAAACTTATCAAACTTCAATAAGTAAGAAAAAATGTACAATTTTTTAAAACCATTCCAACAACTAGCTCATTATTATTGTCACGTTCTTCCTTTTCGTGACATGTCTTCCAGTACAACAACCACGTCTCATCGCTTACAAGTTTAAAAAATCTGCCATAAGAGTTTTAATGTTATTATAAGATCTTCTGCTTTTTTGTAACGTTTTTAACTATGTAATGGGGCTTATTTATGATGTTAGATTGATCCTATCTTAAAGATCTCTGAGATAGGTATACTAGACCCTAATAAATAACATCCTAAACGTTGTTCTCACGCATCACGAAATCTTCAAAACCACAGAATAGATTTTGATGATATTCGGAGGGAAGTTAGCTTTCGTATCTTATGTTACGTCTCAATAGGAGAGAATTTCTAGAAATGTCCTTAGGAATGGCATTTCAAGAAATTCTGCCATTCCTAACAGCTCCGGAACGTTTCCTTACTTCCATAAGAGAAACATTGGCATAAATTTAATTTAGTAATTTATTTGATACAGCTGAAACAAAAATACAAACTTGGCTAATTCGGTCATTTCTACTAACTCTGACATGATTGCACTACTTTGCATCCTCCTAAAGTAGACTTGTAGGGTTTCCAGACAGTAAAACTGTGTTGTCTGGAAGAACGGCAGCAGGATGAGCTTTTATAATTATATGATTGTTTAGGTTTAGAGAGAACCCAAGAGGGAAGGGTAAGCAAGCGTAGAGAACCACCCTGTATCGAAGCAAGGGGTGTCGGCTGGTAATTATATACCGTAGGCATGTGAATAATTCCCTTCCGATTGAAATTTTTCTTTCGTTATTACCGAGACCCATCCCCCACCAAAACTGGAAGTCGTGCCGTACTGGGGGATGGCTCAAAACCAGACAGGCGATAGGATCACGGGCGGCAGTCGGAGGGTTAAATTACAACTCGGCATCTGAGCAAAAACTATTTATTACTAAACAAGAAAGAATTTACATATTTGGCAGATGGCCACAATATCAAAAACACTCAAAATTTAACAAGAAACACCAAAATAAACAAGAATTACAAACTATACACAAAATTAACCAAAGCTTCAAAAACCAAAAAAATAGACGTGCCTATCTGCTGAATTACTAGAAACGCATTAGTAAGAGGAAATTGATCTAGACGAATTTAGACAATTTTTTTAAAAACATGTAACAAAACTGTTTCAGGCCTATAAAACTTGGACTGGCTTATTCAATCTTTAACACTTCAGTTTATTATTTTTTTACATATTGCCTAGTGGTGATTTTCTTTCCTTTTTCCTTTTTCTTTTTTAGCCGCCGGGAATAAAAAGAAACGCACTGACTTGAGGACATAAGAAAAGCTCCTCAAGTTGTAACGTGGAAAGCTGAGGCGCACGATAGGCTCTTAAGACATAGTCCCCAGGCCAGGCCAGCAGAGTTGAGTTGGCAGAAATTCAGCCGGACGGCAGGCTGAGGGTAAAATGTCCCACTAAAGGACCCTGGAGTTTGGAGATCTTTAGCCAGACATGATGTTCCTGGTTCGGGTAGTTGAAAGAAACAAATCGAAAGACCGGACACCAGACAGACCGAGAGCTGGAATCACGGAACGACCGAGTCCGAGCCAGCGCCCTCGAAAGTAAACTAATCGACAGTGCACGAGCGAACTCAGGCAGCCTGGCAAACCACAACGAAACGTAACCAAACATTTACCGGTCAAAAGGCACGGTACATTACATTTTGTTTATTTTAATTTGATGTCTTAAATTTTTAAACATTTTTTCTTGATGTTTACGCATTTTGACTAGAGACTCCTAGATGTTGTGAAGTGTGTGGCCTATATTTAGCACAAAGTCGGTGTTACCACTTGTCTTCACCGCTAATCCCCCGTCATCTCCTGGTGACCTTGCATTGTCGGAGTGCGGTACAGTCAAGTGCAGAATGGGTGTGCCTGCCAAGCAGCCCGGTCCGGGCGCCTTTCGCGTCACACCTCACGAGTCACCCCATCACTCATCTCAAAGTTCGAGGCCAACATTGTCTCTCGCCGGCCTTAATTAATTAAGCCGGACACTCGTTAATTAGTTAGATTTAATTTTGCACCCTCTTGCCGCGCTGCACTTCCTTTGTTCGGTGCAAGCCGTACGATGTTGCGCTCCGCCTGGACGCCAGGTGGAACAGGTCGTGTCGCCAATTTATTTTGGAAATTTGTGGCTCGTACGTCATCGGATTTATGAGCGTATTTCTAAATTGTCCAAAAGGGGCGTGTTTTGTTCATTATTTACTTGTGCTAAATGATAGTGTTGTTTAGTTGGTTCAGCACATTCATTTTTCACTTCTGTGTTGTTTCACGAACTCTTTTTCTTTATTATTATTATTACATATTTTAATGTGACTTATTTTTATGACGAAGAAACTCAGTTATAGGGTATTTTTAATTTAAAACAATAAAAACACATATTACGGAATTAAAAAAAATTTAACTGTAGGTTTAATTTTTGTTCTTTATTTCTTCAAAAATTATGTCTTATTTTTATTTTCTATATTGATATTATACTCAACTATAAATTCCATACGTATTGTTCAATACAATTCAATCGATTTGATCTATAGTATCTTTAAAATTTCCGAACGTTGATGTATCTCGATTGTAACTGTTATTCGAACCAACTAAAGGAGGCTAGGTAATTTGTATACGTAATTTCCTCCCTATGTTATAATTTATCGTTACCCCACTTTCAATAAGTAGGTCCTTTTACTGTAGGATTATCCTTGGACTTCGCAAGGGTGGATAGGTGAAGCAAAGTTTGTCCAGCAAGTCATTTCATAAATGTCACATTCGTAGTAATTGTATACCGCTAAATAAAATTAAGATAATGAAAAATCAACAGTTGATCTCGTCTATAAAACAAATCTTGTTTGCTATAAATTTCTTCTCATCGAAAACTCTTGAATGTTGTTATAAACATCTCTTAAACACGTTTTTACATGGCTGGTATCTATTTTTAAAACCCGAACATAATTCACCGAGGTTTTTTCTAATTTGAAACACCGGCCGTCCTTGTCATGTCTCCAATTAGGATAATAATAATAGGATAAATAATATCCAATGTGGATAAATACTATTATAATATGCTGCCATCTTACAATCTTCTGAGAATAACATTATCAAAACTTATAGATGCTAATTTTTGTATGATTTGAAAATGTGAATTTAGTATCAATTCTTCGGCAGATTTGATCAAGATCGGTTCTACATTATCGATGTGATTTTAAAATTTATATTTGGAATCAATGCCGTCAAATCATGCATCGTGTATACGATGAGGGTGGGCGTCTACTTATTTATTTTAAGTTCAAGTTTATTTTGGTATACACGCATTTAAACTTTCAGCAGAAAGGTTAGCTGATCTAAAGATTTTTAAGATAAGCGGAACAAATATTGCTAATACGTAATTCAGTAGCTTCGTGGCAGATTATTAAATGCAACTGAAGGCAATTTAAAGAGATGAACGACAAAGATTGTGATTGTGAGGAAAACACTTTTTTCTTCACATAATTACAAGCTATCGAAACTAGTCATATCTGTCCATATTTATTTTTCCGACGATAGTTTTTTTTCTCCGAATATATCCGTCCGTCCCAGATACTAGTTTGCAGGCGGTGAAGCAGGGATGAATGCTGGCACTTAGCGAGTGCTCCTGAACTGGGCCAGGAAAAAAGTAATAAGTTGAAAAACGGCGAAACGCGCGTAACTCGCAGCCAAATGTGACCGTACTTAAATTATTACCAGTGGGTTTATTTAAAAGAGTGTATTTCGGGCGGAAGAGTACTCGCTGTGGCGATTCGGCGCCCGTACTCACCGGCAATGAAAGCGACACTTGCCGACTGTATTTATTATCTCCGACTGTATTTGCGGATCCCGTTTTGACGAATATATGCGCCTGCCGAGATGTTTATTGCGCTGTGACTTGGGTTGTCGAGTAAATTCTTGTTTCTGAGCCCGCCTCCTTTCCTCGCCACAATCTAGCATGGAGTACTCACCGTGTCTCGTTGTACGACTTCATATAGAACGGAACATCAGCAACATTGTTGTAGACACACTGCTGGCGGATGTCTTCATAGTTGTCGAATTAGTTTTTCTGCCATCTATTATGCCCTCCCAATCTTTTCTGGTTGTCTGACCCAAGAAAATATAACAGTGCTCACTAGGCTGCAGAGTAGAGCATTAAGATTTGTTGACGGTCTCGAAAAGTTTGACCACATAAGTGATTACAGGGCAGAGTCTGGGGTGTTGTCGATAATAAGATACTGTGACGTTATCACGGGTGGATGGGGGAGCACGTCAACATGTACGCTGGGTAGGTGGCTGAGCACGTTGACATATACGCGATTAGGTGAAGGAGTACGTCAAGATATACACCGGACTGGTATTGGAGCAAGTCAACATGTACTTTGGGTTGGTTGAGACCACGTCAACACCTACGCTGGGTAGGTGATGGAGCACGTCAACATATACCCTGGTTAGATGGGGAGCACGTCCCCATATACCCCGGATATGTGGGGGAGCATGTCTACATATACTTTGGGTAAGTGGGGGAGCATGTCAACAACATATACGCGGATTAGGTGGAGGAGTACGTCAAGATATACGCTGGATTGATGGGGGAGGGGTTTAACATATGCGCTGGGTAGATGGAGGAGCACGTCAACATATACGCTGGATAAGTGGGGGAGCTGGTCAACATATACGCTGATTAGGTGGACGAGTACGTCAAGATATACGCTGGAAAGGTGGGGGAGGTTTTTATAAATGTAGTCGGTAGGTGGAAATAATGTCAACACGTATCCCTGGTAGATGGGATGACCGTCAAGACATACGCCGGATAAGTGGGGAAGCACATCAACATATATGCTGCTGTATAAGTGGGGGAGTAGGTCTACATATACGCTGGATAAGTGACGTGATATACGCCGATTAGGTTGTGGATTATGTCAAGATATACGTACTCCTCAAAAGCCGTTTGGTGGGTGGGGGAGCTTTTCAACATATACGTTGTATAGTTAGTGGATCACTTCTTTACACGCTGAATAGTTGAAGAAGCACCTCCATATACGCTGGATAGTTGATGGAGCACTTCCATATACTCTGGGTAGTTGGTGGAGTACTTCCATATACTATGGGCAGTTGGCGGAGCACTTCCATATACGATGGGTAGTTGAAGGAGCACTTCCATATACTCTGGGTAGTTGATGGAGCAATTCCATATACTGTGGGTAGTTGATGGAGCACTTCCATATAGGCTGCGGTAGTTGATGGAGCACCTCCATATACGCTGGATAGTTGATGGGAGCACCTCCATATACGCTGTATAGTTGTTGAAGCACCTCCATATACGCTGGATATTTGATGGAGCACTTCCATATACGCTGGATAGTTTATGTGGTACTGCCATATACTCTGGGTAGTTATTTGATGTAGCACTGCCATATACACTGGGTAGTTGATGGAGCACCTCCATATACGCTGGATATTTGATGGAGCACTTCCATATACGCTGGATAGTTTATATGGTACTGCCATATACTCTGGGTAGTTAGTTGATGGAGCACCGCCATATACGCTGGATATTTGATGGAGCACTTCCATATACGCTGGATAGTTTATATGGTACTGCCATATACTCTGGGTAGTTAGTTGATGGAGCACCTCCATATACGTTGGATATTTTATGGATCATTGCCATATACGCTGGGTAGTTGTTAGAGCACTTTTGTACACTGTACTCAGGGTAGGTGATGGAGCACGTTTAGATGTACGCTGGGTGAATGTTGAGTGTTTTTTGCGCCAATTGCTAATGGGTGGCAACATCAATACTTAGCCCATATATATAGTTAGTTATTTATTTTAAATTGTATTACTCTAATTAATAGAAATGTCTGAGTAACAACAATAATTATTACTATCCTTATAGATTTTGTCCAAGTGTACATTTTATACTTTTAGGAGAAATAAAATTAAATTTAAGTTTTAACTGAACAATCGTAATTTACCTTCAAACAGCTTTAAAGAGTAGAAACAACAGTGCAAACAAGTATAGCCTATTTATATCAAAGTGCCATTTGAGTTTTACTCGTATATTTTAGTAATTTATTAGCTTTTAAAGTATTCCCAGCATACATTCTAATTTCGCCATAGCAGATGTGAGTTAGAGTACAATTATTGGTTGGACAAAACATATTTTTCAGCTGGGAAATAAAATAAAACTTTTTTCATATTTAGAATATATGGTTAATGAAAACTAAAAGCAACAATTAAACAAATTAACAAAAAATACATAAACATTTAAAAGCTTTTCAGTAAATGAGGAATAAATCAATGTTTTTAATTTTCCGGTCAGTTGAGTTGATTCATAAATAACATCCCTCGGGTGGATATTTCGACCAGTAAAGTTTACATCTAATTTAAACATCTCGGTTGCATCATTAATAAACATGCCATGTAACCTTGTGGTTTTATAATTGGGCATTTAAATCACAAACCATCAAATTTATAAAACATTAATATCAAGAAATTAATTAGCTGTCACTTAATGAAATTATTTCTTAATTTACTAATTCGTTTTGTGTGTTGAGTGATTAATCATTCTCAGTGATAAATAAAATCATTTCAAAGTAACACGGTTTTTTAATGAATGGACACTTTATCAGCTGGTAGTTCAGCGAACAGTATACCGGCATTTCTTTCAGTCTTGTTATTTTGCACAATATCAGGCATTTCGTGTCGCACCGTGACTCACGGAGACGCTATAATACAACAGGATTGTAATGCAGACATTGCATATACACAAGTAGTAAGGCGTTTCTTTTTCATGCCTGATAATTTGAATTGGAAAAGCGTTTAAAACATGTTACATAATAATGTAGTATGTTCCAAAGTGTTCTGTCAATTACCAATGAGAAAACAGAAAATGTATAACTCTTAATGTCATGCCCAATCACTAAAACGTCACTATAATATTTTACCATCCTCACAATCAACAAATGAGGAAATTCCAACGGCTTCAGCATGTACTGGATGTTTTAGTTTAGTTCCATTGTTCAAAAGAACTTTCTCTGAGACCCAAGCAAACTGTAATTTAACCTCAGAATAGGTTAATTAAAGTTTGCCTGGGTTGCAGTAAACGTCCTTTTAGGCACCTAAATGATGGACTGCCACAAGTCTCTGTTCTTGCTCCTCTTTTATTCAATAGGCCCCCTATATACACTGGCGACATTTCTGCCACACATCCAGAAATTTCGTATATGCAGATGATATTACACTCTCAACTTAACACTAGGACAACAGAACGAACAATTACACCCTCAATAATTATTTTAGAACCTGGAAGCTAAAGCCCAATTCAACAAAAACGAATTTACTCAAAATAATGTACGCGAATCGTTCAGGATCACTGTAGGTTATGACTCGTATCTCGTCAACAGAGTCTGAAAGCACTGACAGCTTGCTTAGTAGTGGAGATGACAAGTACTGTATTATTATAGCTATACAGGGTTGGGCAAAAATCTGGAAATCTGGTATATATTTATTAATTTCAAAACCATTGAAAGAAATGTAATGAAAATTTGCAGTTATGTACACGCCCCTACCAAACATTTAGATATATTATACTTGTTTTTCGCATAGCCAGGTGATGGCCCATGAAGGAAGTCTTAAAAATTTTAAATGTGAGCCTACCACAAGTTATACTTCATTTTAAAGGTCTTTGTCTGTAAAACACGAGAGTCCAAACCTGAGTTCAATAGGATGACCCAGTAAGAAAATCCAGCCGCTCAAAGAATTTAATGTCAGGGTTGGGCAAAAGTCTGGAATGTATTTATTAATTTTAAAACTATTAAAAGAAAAGTAATGAAACTTTTTAGTTATGTAAATGTCCCTATACCAAATACATGGTTGATTTTACTTTTTTTTTTTTTCATATCCAGGGGATGGCCCATGAAAGAAGTCTAAAACTGTTAAATGTAAGCCTACCTTGAGTTATACTTCATTTTAAAGGTATTGTTTGTACAATACAAAAGTGCAAACCTGAGGTCAAAAGGATGACCCATTCATAAAATACAGCGGTTCAAAGAATTTAATGTCATATTACTAATTCTTCTCAGTTATGTACGGCTATTTATTTAACAGTTTCAGGTCCCTGTTGCTGAGTATGTTGTTGATTGTTAAGAATCGTAACAAACGACTGCGTTATAAAATAGATATGCTATTTAACTAAGATAAAAATAAGAAAGATTTATTAAAACACTTTTTACAGTAGGTTGGCCTAAAAATAGTTTAAGTACTGTATATTATTATAATAATTTGTTACTTATTTTTTGTGAAATTTAATTTCTCATATTCAGATAGATAAATTATAGCTCTACGCGGCAATAGATAATATAACTATCTTGCCTTAGTCTTCAGCAGTGTTAGTTATATGACATAAAATTATTTGAGAGGCTATATTTTCTGACTGGGTCATCCTTTTGACCTCAGGTTTGCACTCTTGTGTTTTACAAACAAAGACCTTAAAAACGATGTATAACTCAAGGTAGGCTTACATTTAACATTTTTAAAACTTCCTTCATGGGCCATCCCCTGGTTATGCAAAAAAACAAGTAAAATATGTCCATGTGTTTGGTATAGGGAATATTAAAGTACACAACTTCAAAATTTCATTACTTTTCTTTTAATAGTTTTAAAATTAATAAATACATTACAAATATTTGCCCAACCCTGACATTAAATTCTTTGAGTGGTTCTATTTTCTGACTGGGTTATCCTTTGACCTCAGGTTTGGACTCTTGTGTTTTCCAAACAAAGACCTTTAAAATGAAATATAACTCGAGGTAGGCTCACATTTAAAATTTTTAGACTTCCTTTATTGGCCATCACCTGGCTATGCGAAAAACTAGTATAATATGTCTAAATGTGTGGTATAGGGACGTGTACATAACTGCAAATTTTCATTACATTACTTTCAATGGTTTTTAAATTAATAAATATATTCCAACCCTGTATACAGGCCACAGGGTGAATTTTAAGTTAGTTGGTGCTTTTTGAATATGAAAAATTAATACTTATCCACATTACATATAGAGTGTTTGAATGTTATTAGGAATCACTGAAGGTCCTATCTAGGAGTCAACTTGAAATTTTTAAATTGGAATGTGTTCATGAAACATATCATTATTTAACATTGAACTTTGCAGCTTCTTAATGGATTATTAGCGCAATCCATAATAATTTCGAAAGGACATGTCGTTCTTTACCTGTTAATTATTTTTTTATTTTTTTGGTCTTCGTCTATTTATTTGCTTAATTAAAACTGCTTTGTCACATGTTATGAATTAAGTTTAAACCAACACTTTGATAAAAATACAAATCAGATTTTATTTTAGCTATGAAAAAGCAGTTTTAACTTGGAAAATATTTGTTATTACCTATGAAATAAAATAACAAAATAATCAATAGCAAAAAAGGTCATATTCTTTTTTCATTCTGAATGCACTGTAGTTTTTAGATTGAAATGGCGGTGTTAAATAACATATCACCTGACAACTTACAATTTTGAAGTTGAATCCTAGATTTTGGTTTCAAAGTGACCCCTAGCAATATCGAAGCACTCTAAATATAGTGATCGTCAATAATATTTTAATTGCATATTCAAAAAGCAAATTAATGTGTGAAAACAAGTTAGGGAGTAATTGACTTCTTAAATGACAAAGTAGTTTTGATTTAATGACCAATTAAAAACTAAAGAACGACACATCCGTTTTAAATTCTGATCGCGTTATTATTTCTAGCTTGAAATAGAGATATTACATGACCATTTTCCTATTAAAAATTTAGAAGTTGCCTCCTAGATCTTGGACCTCAAGTAATTCCTGATAACATAGAAATACTATAAATGTAGTTTGGGTTAGCATTAATTTAATGGTATATTTAAAAAGCGTATTTTTTATAAACTGTAAAAAGAAGGTGCTGGATAACTGACAAAACTCACCCTGTACGATAATGACAATTGTAATTCAAATGGAAAACATAAGAAGCAGCAATTTCTGTCAGAAGATTAGAGCTAAGCATGAAGTGACGATGGTCTGTCAAACGGAGCGGGTTGACAACTTACATTACTTCTGAGGAAAACCAGTGACTGTTGATTATCAGATGAGTACGAGCTGTTACATCTGGATCAGTGTCTCACATTAAGTTGGCAGTAGATCACAGTTCCGCACCCGCAACAGTTACAGGCGTCAGATGCTGCACTGGTACAGCTGATGGTTAACAGTGACACTCTTTTAGCGGCGAGCGGTGGCGTGGAGATGAGGATTAACAGTCGCCGGCCACCGTAACTGGTTACTTAACTATGTCACATTGCTCCTGCTGTGACGGGTGGCGCACAGCTGACGAAAACCGCCCTCAATGAAACGGCTCCAGAAATAAAGAGCCGATTAGATGAATGGTTTATAGCCACGGCTGTAAACCCGCGCGCTTTGGCCGCGTTACAAACGGCATAAGCCGAGCTGTTACAGAGTGCTCTTTGATTGTGCATATCATACTCCGAACTGCATAAACTATCAAAGAATCCCACGTAAGTCGTAAGTAAGCTATTCGGTTTGAGAGCATCTTCAGCAATCATAAGTAGGGATGGCAAGTATTTCCACCATATCGATGTATCGAATTATTGATATATCGCAAACAAAATTACGATATAACGAAAATATCGAAAGTAAAATATCGATATATCGTATATCCGAAATATCGAATTGTAAATTATTTATCTATTTAAAGTAATGCACTAACTCTTTTGACATGACCAAAAATACATTCATGTTTTCCTTTCACTATCAACAATAGCCTACTGTTGAATGAATAGCCTAATAGAATGAAAAATATAAATAAATTTACCTACACGAAACAAGTTTTGGACTTTGGAGATGAATGAAAAAAAATTTAAATAAGAATAATTATTATGTACAATATGAAAGAATAATGTAATAACATTGTTATTTATGTTTTTCAAATTTAAAAATGCCTTTAGGCTTCTTATAAACACTAAGCTTCCACCCACTGGTCTACAATAAACCACATTTTAGTGCATTAACCTCACGTAAAAAACTAAATAAAGTTATTTTATTATTTCAATGGATGTTTTGTACACATCATTTAAATTTATTTTTTCCCAATCGTATTGTTTTTGACGAGAGAGAATAAAGTCAATATTTAGTGATATGATATATCGAACCAAACTATCGATATAGCTGATATCATCGGAAGAATATATCGATACTAAAATATTGATATATCAAAACATATTTTATCGATATTTCCAATATATCGATATATTGTTGCCATCCCTATCCAAAAGCGACTTGCCTTTATTAAAGGACTTTTCTTGATGGTTGCAGGATTTTTAATGGTTAGTGTATACTTCTTCAGGATGGGCATGCCATCTTTGTGTAAGGGTTGGTGGTAAGAGTCATCACTATTAGTGTATAGGTGAATCGGAGGGTCAACCACAGTACGTGTATTGGTGGACGGAAGAATCATCACCACTGTATGTATATGGATGGTTGGGAGGGCCACACCATTGAAATGTTTTAATGGGGGGGGGGGGGTAGTCATCACCTACCTAAGTGTATGAGTATACAATAGGGTCAAGTGCATTGTTAGGAGGGAGGGTCATTATCACCAACAGTGTATGTGGTGGGCGGAAGACTCATGTTGAGGATGTTCCACCATGGGCGGAAGGATCCTCACCACCTTTAGGGTATGGGTGGATGAGAGGGTCAATACCACCGGACCCATCTATCGTTTATACTCGAGTGTTATTCACTACAATGCATAAAGCACATAAAACACTAATTAACCACAACACAGACCCCAATACAAAAACTTGGGCAACCATCAGAATAAATCTACAATAGAAACAAATTACACATCTTAAGCGAAAATGTGAGTTGAGTTAGGGAAACGCAACTGAATAGGGTTTGTGTGGAAGGTGGCTTTATGGGCTAAAAGTGATGCAATTAATCCAGGAAATAAATTTTCTACTGTATTTTGTATACTGTATTCTGTAATTTCTTTAGTACATAATATATTGGTTTAGCAGTTAATAGTCTTGTAAATCCTGATAATTCCCAATATCACCGCGCATGTATGGGAGGGTGGGTGGGTCCCACTGTACGTGTATGGGTGGGCGGGTGGGCCAATACCACTGTATGTGCATGGGTGGGTGGGTGGGTCAATACCACTGTACGTGTATGGGTGTGCGGGTGGGTATGTGTATGGGTTGGCGGTTGGGTCAGTACCACTGTACGTGTATGGGTGGGGGGAATTCAAGGGAAGTTTGTTTGATATTAAGAACAAATTAAAATAGAATTCTTAAATATATTTTAGTAATTTTAAGTAGTTATAAGCCATTAAAAAATTGTATTATTCAACAAATACAGATTGGTTTTGTTTTCAAATTAAATATTATTTATAAAATCTCAAAAGAATATGATCAGTTTACTTTTACTAAATATTTGTAAGTGTGACAAGGAACTTATAGGTCTATAATTTCATATCTCGTTTTCATTCCGTAACGTTTCACTCTTACTAATATACTCTTGTCAGATAATTTATTGTCAATTGAGTGTGCTCTGTTGCAAGTTATTACCGCTGTATTTCATTGCAATTACTGGTCTGCGAGCGTGCGTGCGTAGGCGTGTCGGTTCATGTTCAACGGCACACGTGTTCATTGACAACTACTATGTAACGACCGTCCGAGAGACGGCGTCTATCCACAAGTTATACATAGATGCACTTTGTCTGTTCCGCTGGAGTGGTTAACCTATTTAGAAAGATTTGCGAGGGTTTATTGACCGCGAAATCGAAAATTGCATCACTTACGTTGTCAAATCGTCGTTTAGAACAATTAGTGATATAACTCTTAAGGAGTACTACTCATTCTGTCTACTCATCTTACTTTTTATGGATAAATGAAATAGCGATTCTGTCCAATGTGTTTATACATTTAGGATTACTTAATATAGTTTATTTACTTTTATTATTAGCGGCAGTATATATTAACGATTATTATATTTTTCTATATTCAAAATTAGCACTACAAACACCACATTAAACAATATATATATATATATATATATATATATATATATATATATATATATATATATATATATATATATATAATGTCTAAGACACATGCAATGGCCTAGAACCATGTGGGTGTTCAGTTACTACATACAGTATTAATTTTTTTAAATGTTTATAACCCACTAACCATGACACCGACCAGTTGAATTCCCAATTGTCGTAAACAGCCTTCAGACCCAAACATGCAATACTTTAGAAATGGAGCTGACTGGCTGAGTTTGAGTTTAGCCAAAAAGTCAATAATCATATGCTACTTTCAATAATCAAATCGGCCATTTTTGCTGTCGAAAAAATCTAGTTTGTGAAGCTTGTTTGCAGTGCTAGCATATTGGAGATTACACACTCCAAATTGTATATGATCGAACAAATGGATCTCGTCTATCAAAATGTACTTGTTCGAAAGGTATACTCTGGAATTCTTAGACCAATAGTCTTAACTGAACTAGTGTGGCCATGAAATACTCTGTAAAAAAATTGGGTGTGCGTCGGACCACACGGTGGAAGTTATACTTCTTTGGCCATTCTCATACACCCACTCACGCACACAAACAGACAGGATATATAAATGAAATATAAGACATTTTTCAATATTATTCAATACATTTATCTTCAATATATTATACGTGACTTCATTATTATATTATACACCTATATTATCATTATCAGTAATTTATTCGATTAAATTTCTTCGATTAACAATCGATTAATCGATAGTTCTTAAAAATTTGTTCTTACTTTTCAGCGTGACGCGGTTTCTCGACCAACATCCCATCCCAAAGTGTCTAACGGGCGCAAAGAAGTATAACTTCAAAAATGTAGATCAGTCACAGCTTGACAAGCTAATAAGGTTGATAAATTTAGTTCTGCACGAGTTTCCACTTCACTAACCTCCGGAAAATTTCACTCCATCCATGATAGAAATTTTCTCCGGACAGCCTCTACGGCTGCATTCGTGAACACCCGGTCCCTATTCTCTATTATTGTGTTATTGTAATAAAAATATATGAATGAAAAACTTTTGTATAAAGTATGATAAAAAAGTACGAACGTATGACAGGACAATCAAAATTACAATAATATTGATGAAGCAAAATTATTAGAAAATTAACTAATTTCTTTTAATATTTACATGCTGTAAAATGTGTAACTGTCTGAAATTGTGGCTAAGTATCAACCAAGTACTGCGAAAAAATAGTCTAGCATCTAGATAATAACAAAATAACAATCCATCATCTGGCAGCGTTTACAAAGTACATAATACAATATCAGAATGAAACATTATGCACAAAAATTACATATAAACGAGAATACAGTCAACCCTCGTTTAACGGACCCCGATCGAACGGACTTCGAATTTAACGGACAGCTTGCAGCTGTATTACAGTATCTAAATTGCTATCAACTGTACCCGCAGTGAAGGAAATTTTATACAAAAATTAATTTATAAAAAGTGTAGTTTTTTAAGCCCACTTCAAATATTCCATATATATAGATATTTTATTATTCAGTATATTTCTAAAACCCGTTATCCTTATGGATTACAGTTCGAATAAAATAACTTTGGTACTGGCGGAACGGCCTCACGCCACTGGTCTGAAATGACAAAACTCTGAGCTTTAACTTGCTGTCAAACGTAAAATAAGTAAGCAATAATTTTCAAACTAATTGTATAGTGTACACCATTTTATATTCTTTAAGGAAAAATTATGCTGGAGATTTTTCTAGAGCTAATTTGCTTTTTAAAGTGATATTTGTATTTAAAAACACGTTTTTATGAGTGAAATTGCGCGTGAGTCGTCTTTAACCTGTCACTGTTGCGAGAATAATAATAATAAAATAATGTCTTGTGGATGGATGACAGTTTGATTTATTGTGATTAGTTTGGTATAAGTCTCATTTAATAATTTAAACAGGTTAATTAGAAATTTATTTTTTTGTAAACCCTTGCAAACTCTGAAACGAAAAACGCTAGACAAAATTTCTTTGAGCAAACATTAACTGTGTTATTTATGTATTACTAAAATAATACTGTGGTACTAATAAAACATGCGGAAAAATAATAAAGAGTTGATGAAGTAAACTCATAGTTCGTTTACATCGAGGCTGTGTCGGACGCGTAAGGTATACTCTGCTCAAGGGAAAGTGTAGACTGAATATTCAGCCCAAGCGTAAAACTAATTCCGATGGACGATATTTTCAGATAAGAAATGTTTCTCCAGTAATAAATAAGGTAAGTTAGTTGACTTTTGACTTTGAGGTGTGTTCGTGTTCATTTCTTTATCGATTTGACAGTGCTTAGTATAGTTTAATCACTAGTTTATTTTGATTACAGTTATTTAGTTTTAGTGATATTACAATTTTTTTATTTAGATGTGACAATAATGCTATAGGATTCAGTGTATATATAATTATCAGTGTTTATTGCAATTCTAATATTTAGGCTCTTTCAAATTTTAGGTAATGTTCTATTGGCAATTGACAAGATTTGTTTGCAATGGAAGAGACCAGAGCTGAGCCAGTGACTATACATTGTGCGTGTGGTATCACCGCCGCCTTGTTGACAATCTAGTTTTGAAAACTCCTGAATCTTTCTTCCTAGTTCAAGAAAATTCTATTTAATACGAGAGTAAGATTTTAGTGTCACTTAAATAACACAATTAATTTAGGTTTAAACAGATTTTGTCTAGCGTTTGTCATTACCAAGTTTGCAAAGGTTTACAAAAAAATTAATTTCTCACTAACCTGTTTGAATTATTAAATGAGACTTATACCAAACTAATCACAATGAATCAAACTGTCATCCATCCACAATAATTATTATTATTTCATTATTATTATTCTCGCAACAGTAACAGGTTAAAGACGACTCACGCGTAATTTCACTCATAAAAACGTGTTTTTAAATACAAGTATCACTTAAAAAGCAAATTAGCTCTAGAAAAATTTCCAGCATAATTTTTCCTTAAAGAATATAAAATGGTGTACACTATACAATTAGTTTGAAAATTATTGCTTACTTATTTTAAGTTTGACAGCAAATTAAAGCTCAGAGTTTTGTCATTTCAGACAAGTGGCGTGAGGCCGTTCCGCCAGTACCAAAGTTATTTTATTCGGACTATAATCGTTATTATATAGTATATTATATTTGTATATTTTATTGATTAGTGAGTTAACAATGAACTTGCAGTATCGCATTTAGTTTTTATTAAGCTGTGGTAATCTCGTAACAGCTTGGTGTGAATTCACCCTGATTCAACGGATTGTTGGCTTTAACGGACGAGAGCCTTCCCATTTAGTCCGTTAAATCGTGAGTTTACTAAACACTTGCCATTCAGCTTTACAAAAATCAGCCAAATCTATATCCTGTTGAGTTGAAAGCCAATTAATTGTTTTTTTGCGGGAAAAATTCAACATTTTCTTTTAAAATTAATGTGCAGAGAATGGAAATACGTACTTTGGCCCCAAGTTATTGAAATGAGTTTTAAAACCTTATTTTTTATTGATTTGAATAGTCCTTCCTCTAAGACTTATGAAATTGATAAGTGACCATTTGAATTCACTTTATTCATATTATAATCACGTTCAAGTAATACAGACAAAAAATACTGAAAAAACAAATGTGAATATTTCAAGCGAACATCACTGCTCCATTCAACTGTGTTTGTTTTCTCATATCGGTGTAGGGTAAACCTAGTCCCGGTGTGGGACGAGGAAGTTTGGCCCATCTGAGCAAACACGCAGATTTTCCCTGAACCTGGGGTAATTTGGGAGGTAAATAGGTCGAAAATAGTAGCACCACTCATTGAAAGTTGTACTGAGAAGTTCGCGTTTTAACATCTGGCACTTGCATACTTCTCTCAATCGATATTTTATAGTTATCTCCCATATGCGTTAACTTCATAGAGAAAGTATTGTGATCGTAAAAAAAAAGAATTGTTACAAGTTGGTCTAAAAATCCATTTTAGGGTCTCCTGAACCCAAAAAGTGGGGTTTTCTGTCCGTATGTGTGTCTGTCTGTGTGTATGTGCAGTTTGCTGGAGACCAAACGGATGGATACATTTGTATGAAATTTGTTATGTAGGTGTAGTTACCCAATATCTCCAGATCTTTTTTTTCACTTTTTTGAAATGTTAGTTTTTATTTTATTTTTATGGGGCAAAAAATGGAATTTTCTAAAAACAGCTCTAACGATTTTGATTAAAAGGAAATATGTGAATTACAATTGAAAATATTATAGTAAAAACCAAATGTCTCTAACTTGACTAGATTTTGAGTTATGGCAAAACATATTTGAGTCATGGAATCCAACTGGTAATTTTCAAAGTTTCAATTTCTCAGTTTTTAATAAGGGGAAAATTTGTGCTAATTCTTTGGAACCATTTATTTAATATAATAATGAAAGAAAATACAACGCCAGAGTCTTGTGTTTTATGCATTTTGCTTGATTGATGTATCCATTCTAGATAGTTGATAGATGTAATTCTCGTGTACGTAATAAAAGTGAACGTTACAATGTAATACAATACACAAACACAAATATATTACAATATAAAAACAAAATGAACTAATATACAACAATACAAGTACAAAATGTACAAATTTATTAGGCCTACAATATAAGCACAAAATGCAAAAATATACTACCGGGATCCTTGTGATCGGGATGCCGCATCACCGGCACTGTGTGTACGCGGCCTAAGGATACTTTCCCGAATTTCAGCTTCATAGACGCTATCAATCTGTAAATAAAATAATCAGACTGCGAAGAAGGATGTTTCCTAAAAAACGACATTATACAGGTTTACCAATACCTACGAGAATGCAATTTTTATTGAAATGAATTTTGAAATTAGTTTGGTCTCCTAAACTATGGAGTTTTATCGTCTAGAAAAATCTGTTAGTCTACTTTCAGACTGCGAGAAGTAGCCGTTTTGAGTCACACCGAAATTAAAAATCAATCTGTATCAAACGGTGAATGAGGCGAGATAGACCAAAAAGTCATAGAAACGAAGTCGTAGATCGTCTCAAATCTGTTACAGAAAATGGTTGTAATTTTCAATAAGGCCATTCGTTTAGAAGCTACAAAAAGAAAACACTGTTTCCGGACTAAAACTACTGCCATTTTGGAAATACGAAGTATTTTTAAAAATTCCTTCTTATTACTCACATTCAACATTAGGCCAATCATCATTGGATCGATTATTAGAACGAGGCAACTCAACGAACCTATTATGAATTTATAATCAGTCTTAATCCAAATATACAAAATGATAAAAAAATAAAAGTTAATGATCCTAAAAAATGTCGGCTTTGGATGTTTAGTGTAGTTTTAGCGGTGAGTGATAAACGGGTCGGTAAGGGTTAGTGGTATTTGTATCTCGTAGATGTCTAGTATTTCTAAGATTATAATAATCTTAGTTTTCTTTTAATTTAGGTTTATTAATGTCGGGATAATGTTTCTTTTCAAAACTAGTAGGCTACTTCAGTTTGAAAATTATCTTGTTTTTATTTTACTTCGTTCTTTAAAGACGCTTATCTTAAAAAAATGTTCAGGGCAATCCTTATTTTAAAATGAAGTCGGAGTGGTCCTTAGATACGGAACTAAGAGAAACTTCATCAATTTTTTTAATGCCATCGGAAACGTTACAAAACTCATACATATTAAAATTTTACTTTAATTCTATGTTTGCGTAGAACTCACATTTTGGTATTGTAAATGATAAGATAAAGCCATGCTGCGGTAATTCAAAGGTGTTTGTTTTTCTAGCGGATAACGCGACTTCTTCCTGTAGCCGGATAGACGCCGGCGTTTACAGTAACACTGTTCCAGAGTAATTGCAAACAGAGCTTAGAATGGGTGCTTACTCACGCCTCAGCTATGCCCCGTCTGTATACCGACGTAACGACTGTTACAGCATGTCTCCACCACACCACTCCTCGAAGGAGTGAATTCGTCAGCGTTAGTGACGATAGATGGACGCCGGCGTTTACAGTAACACTGTTCCAGAGTAATTGCAAACAGAGCTTAGAATGGGTGCTTACTCACGCCTCAGCTATGCCCCGTCTGTATACCGACGTAACGACTGTTACAGCATGTCTCCACCACACCAGTCCTCGAAGGAGTGAAGTCGTCAGCGTTAGTGACGATAGATGGACGCCGGCGTTTACAGTAACACTGTTCCAGATTAATTAAAAACAGAGCTGTGAATGAGTGCTGACTCACGCCTCGGCTATGCACCGTCTGTATACCGACGTAACGACTGTTAAGCCCGCTACACACGTTCAATTCGGCTTGTCAGTTTGGCTTGTCAGTTAGAACTGTCAATTCTAACTGACGCAGCAATCCCATACACACGTTCAGTTTTGTGCGTCAATTCGATGTGAACTCCGATGTTGTCGTGCTTGTGTTTCGGAAATTGCTAAAATGTTTTCGGACGATGAGTTACTACTGATGTATGGTGCAGTGGCTTGTTTAATTGTGAAAAGAAGAAGGCGTCATTTCAAGCGAAATGTGTGGACTAAGACTGGCTTTTAAAAAGAACCCAGTACTCCCATGTTAATCTTTTAAAAGAGCTTAGATTTCATCCCAAAGATTGGCATAATTATTTGCGGATGAACGAAGAAACATATCTAGACCTGCTGTCCCGTGTTTCTCCGTTCCTAAAGAAGGAGGACACTGTTATGCGAACAGCAATCACTCCACACGAAAGACTAACAGCTACTCTACGTTACCTAGCAACCGGCAGGTCACTGGAAGACCTAAAATATTCAACAATCGTTTCCCCACAGGCACTTGGTAACATTATAGAGGAAACCTGCAAAGCAATTTTAAAAGTGTTGAAGAATGACTTCTGTAAGGTAAGTAATTTTATTTTGTGTTGTTTAGCCTACAAGTTTTGTTGAAATAAGAATAACTACAGGCACCTCAAACATTGTTGAACATTATATATATATATTTACTCATAACACATTTAAATCGTGTTTTAAATTTATTATTACATGTGTAATCGCTGGAGTAATATTATTTCAGTTGCTACAAAAAGAAGGCAATTCCCGAATGAAAAATCATCATTTGTCAGAAACCACAAATTTATTTAAATCAAAAAATTAATGTGTTTTATCAAAAACATAAGTACATGTTAACATTTTTAACAGTTAATGATTTGAGTTACATTAATTTGAATAATGTAAATTCAATATTTATTTTAATAAATCGTAATGTTTTCAGCTATAAATTTGCTGTCTAAATAACATAAAAACTGAAATTGTTATCATATTTCAAACTCTATACCAACTTTTCAGCTTTAAACTTACTGTCAAAATTACCTAAAAACGAAACGTAATAACATACTTCAAACTTTTCAGTTATAAATTTACTGGCAAAATAATATAAAAGCTGAACTTGATATAATATTCCAAACTTAATTTAGATCTGATCACTAGGCATGAAAGAGGAGTAGTAGTCAGAGACATCTGATGGGTTTTGCTGATCTGTGAACAAATTTTGATGTTGCGGGCGTTGTTGGTGGTGGTCATGTGTAGCATCATTAGCAATAAAACTCGGGTTTGCAGGAATTTGGGGTTGCGGACGGTGGGCTGGTGGCTGGTGATAAATGGGTTGAGAAGTAGTGATAGGGTTCGGTGCTACATTTTGGGCGGGTAGTCATTGAGTTTCGTTGAAAAGCGTTAAGTTCAGCATCGAACAGAGCATCATTAATTCTTTTCTCAGCGTAGATGCGCTGTTCTTGAGGCAATGCACGAAGTTTAGCTGCTACATTGCGTCCAAATATATCAAACTGATCTTCACGCCTTAATTCAGATAGCTTTTCCCCAAACAGTTTGTAATACCTTGTCTTCTACCTTTTTTTGTCGCTTAAACTGATTTGGGGTCACTCGAGAAGTACTGGCGGTGGGAAGCGGTGGAAGATGGGCGTGTGGGCGGTGTCTGTGATCGAACGCTTTGGTTGTCCATTAGTTGTGATGCATTTAGAGCAGGGCTGGTAATCAACCCACTTCCATTATTGGTTTCATCAACATCATCAACGTCATCATCATCATTATCATCATTGGCGTCGTCGTCATCAGCAACCTAAAAAATTGCATTAAGGAAATTAATTTCATTTATATACTTTTAGTAATTTCTAATTTATTTTTTTGGTTTTACAGTTTCCTACAAGTGAGGAAGAATGGAAGGCTATCGCTAGAGGATTTCATGAACGATGGAACTTTCCAAATTGTCTGGGGGCAATAGACGGAAAGCATGTGCCTATAGTGCCTCCACCTGGAAGTGGGTCGTTCTTCTTTAATTACAAGAAGTTCCACAGCCAAGTCCTTTTGGCTATTGCAGACTACAACTACAGACTGATATATTTCAGTTTTGGTGTCAACGGACGTGTGTCAGATGGAGGGGTTTTATCGTGTTGTGACATAAATGAGAAAATGTTGAAAAAAACACTGTCAGTGCCCAAACCAACAATGGTCGACGGCACACTACTGCCATACGTATTCGTAGCAGACGAAGCTTTTGAACTGAGAGAAGACCTTATGAAGCCATTTAATGCTAGCGTTCTAAACTATGAGCGACGAATCTGCAACTACAGGTTCTCACGTGCAAGAAGAATCATCGAAAACGTTTTTGGAATTTTAGTGGCTAGGTTTGGAGTTTTCCAAAAGCCTATTAACCTGCGTCTTGATAGAATTACAGATGTCGTGCTTGCGTGCTGCGCTCTACATAACTTTCTGCGAGATACTTCACCAAATAAGTACACCCCTTCTGAATGTTTTGACGAAGAGAGCAATGGAGTAATAATTAATGGGCTACGTATGGAGACGAGAAGGAAACTACAAAAGAATCGAAAAGGAACGAAAGGGAAAGGTGGAAAGAACACAAGGGACAGATTCGTAGAGTATTTTAATGGGAATGGAAAAGTTTCATGGCAGGACAAATATGTGTAATATAGCTCTCTATAAGGCACTGGCTGTGTTACAAACTTTTTACGTTTTAATATTATTGCTAGTATAACATAAAAATGTATTATGACCTTGATTTAATCCACTGGTAATGTTTAGTATTGCCATTAAACACATCTTTAATTTATCCTTATATACAATTATATGATTTCTTTTGAGAAAAACCACTGACGATTGAGTTTTTCATTCTGTTAAGTAATTTAATATTATAGAATATAAAGCTTTACTTACGAAAACTACAAATAGTTTGTTCTAAATTCTTCACACATTTTAATCCCAGCTCCATCAAACTACTTACTGTGTTGTTCAAGAACAGTTTTTTACGTTTAACTCAATTTTTCAGTATAAGTAATTAATAAGCAATTAATTAATTATAAGTAAACAATATAAAGTAGGCCTAATTGATTTACCTTACAGAATAAACAAGTGTTATAACTGTGGAAGAAAAACCCTGAGAATTGAGTTGGTTATTTATACCATATCTTTCCATGTATGATGTGAGTAAATGTTCTACAATGATAAAGCTTCAGTTATAAATAATGAAAGTAATTTTTAATACATTTAACTGATTACAATTAAGACTTACCACATCTGCTGATAACGAAGATTTGGACATCATTGGTACTTCTTGATCCGTCAAGAATAACAACTGATCAAAGTACCATAGTTTGGGTACATAAACGTCATCTGCACTCATTCCACTAACCAAACTTCCTGTTTTACGCAGTTCTTTGCGAAATGCAGTTCTCAAACTGTTTATCTTCTTCGTCACTAGGGTTTTGTTGGCTAGAGGATCGATCTCTTTAACTTTTTGTATGAGCGTTTTATAAGCTGCCTCACGTTTCACTTTATTATGATAATCTTTAGAGGTTATCTTCCATAGGCATTCTTCCCCCCTAAACAACTCTATGAATTGAAGAAGGAAATCCTTACTCCAAGAACTCATTGCACTGTGTTGATAAAAAACAACTTTAACAAAAACGTTGGTGTCTCTTGAAAAAGGGATATCGATGTCACTGACTACGCACACGGCAAAAAATACGCGGGGACAGTTGTTGCTAGACAGACGCCAATCACTGAGTGCGCATGCGCAAACAACTGATTTGAGGAACTGAACTGACGCTCCCATACACACGATCAATTCGGCTTGACGTCAAGCCGATGTGTCAAGCAGAAATGATGAATTTACATCATGCCATCAGTTCAAATTTTTGGCTTGAGCTCACATCGATTGGACAAACCTTTGCCTACACACGGTCAATTTGGCTTGTCAGTTCGGCTTGTTCACATCGAATTGACAAGCCGAATTGAACGTGTGTAGCGGGCTTTACAGCATGGCTCCACCACACCATTCCTCGATTGAGTGAAGTGGTCAGCGGGAGGGACGATAAATGAACGCCGGTGTTTACAGTAACACTGTTCCAGAGTGATTGCAAACAGAGCTGGGAATGAGTGCTGACTCATGCCTCGGCTATTCCCTGTCTATATACTGACGTAACGCCTGTTACAGTGGGCCACCACCACACCAGTCCTCGAAGGAGTGGAGTCGTCAGCGTGAGTGACGATAGATGGACGCCGGCGTTTACAGTAACACTGTTCCAGAGTAATTGCAAACAGAGCTTAGAATGGGTGCTTACTCACGCCTCAGCTATGCCCCGTCTGTATACCGACGTAACGACTGTTACAGCATGGCTCCACTACACCACCCCTCGAAGGAGTGAAGTCGTCAGCGTTAGTGACGATAGATGGACGCCGGCGTTTACAGTAACACTGTTCCAGATTAATTAAAAACAGAGCTGTGAATGAGTACTGACTCACGCCTCGGCTATGCACCGTCTCTATACCGACGTAACGACTGTTACAGCATGGCTCCACTACACCACTCCTCGATGGATTGACGTCGTCAGCGGGAGGGACGATAGATGGACGCCGGCGTTTACAGTAACTCTGTTCCAGATTAATTAAAAACAGAGCTGGGAATGAGTGCTGACTCATGCCCCGGCTATGTCCCGTCTGTATACCGACTTAACGACTGTAACTGCATGTCCCCACCACACCATTCCTCGATGGAGTGAAGTGGTCAGCAGGAGGGACGATAGATGAACGCTGGCGTTTACAGTAACACAGTTCTAGAGTAATTGCAAACAGAGCTGGGAATGGGTGCTGACTCATGCCCCGGCTATGTCCCGTCTGTATACCGACTTAACGACTGTAACTGCATGTCCCCACCACACCATTCCTCGATGGAGTGAAGTGGTCAGCAGGAGGGACGATAGATGGACGCCGGCGTTTACAGTAACACTGTTCCAGAGTAATTGCAAACAGAGCTGGGAATGAGTGCTGACTCACGCCTCGGCTATGCCCCGTCTATATACTGACGTAACGCCTGTTAGTGTTACAGCATGGCTCCACTACACCACTCCTCGATGGAGTGAAGTCGTCAGCGGGAGGGACGATAGATGAACGCTGGCGTTTACAGTAACACTGTTCCAGAGTAATTGCAAACAGAGCTGGGAATGGGTGCTGACTCATGCCCCGGCTATGTCCCGTCTGTATACCGACTTAACGACTGTAACTGCATGTCCCCACCACACCATTCCTCGATGGAGTGAAGTGGTCAGCAGGAGGGACGATAGATGGACGCCGGCGTTTACAGTAACACTGTTCCAGAGTAATTGCAAACAGAGCTGGGAATGAGTGCTGATTCACGCCTCGGCTATGCCCCGTCTATATACTGACGTAACGCCTGTTACAGCATGGCTCCACTACACCACTCCTCGATGGAGTGAAGTCGTCAGCGGGAGGGACGATAGATGAACGCTGGCGTTTACAGTAACACTGTTCCAGAGTAATTGCAAACATAGCTGGGAAAGGGTCTTGATTCACGCCTCGGCTATGTCCCGTCTGTATACCGACGTAACGACTGTTACAGCATGGCTCCACCGCACCACTCCTCGATAGATGGACGCCGGCGTTTACAGAAACACTGTTCTAGAGTAATTGCAAACAGAGTGAGTATGAGTGCTGACTCACGCCTCGGCTATGCCCCGGCTATGCCCAGTCAATGATTAAAGTATTGCAAATAGAAATTGGGGCTCTGCAACTACAGCAGAACAATATAATTGTTAATAACCAAAATTGACCATAAGATCAAACAATTTAAATAGGTAAAATTTAAAAGCCCTGTAATTGCCAGTTAAACAAAATAAATAAATTAATGAATATTTTTTATTTCTGAAAAATTTACAATGCAAACACAAGTAACAGTTTAAATATAAATAGCACGATATAAAAAAAATACAGAACTAAAATTAAAGGAAAGTGGCCTACATGGCAAAGCCTGTGCGTAGGACACAGTTGCTACTAGAAAACCGAAGGAATATTGTAGGACACGTACAGTGGTATTGACTCACCCACCCACCCATATTCGTACAGTAGTATTGACCCACCCACCCACACCATACTCGTACAGTAGTATTGATACTATTGATACTGACGTAACGCCTGTTAGTGTTACAGCATGGCTCCACCGCACCACTCCTCGGAGAGAAGTCGTCAGCGGGAGGGACGATAGATGAACGCTGGCGTTTACAGTAACACTGTTCCAGAGCAATTTCAAACAGAGCTGGGAATGAGTGTTGACTCACGCTCTGTTACCCCAATGTCTATATACTGACGTAACGTCTGTTGCAGCATGCCACCACCACACCACTCCTCAATAGAGTGTTGTTTTTAGTGTTGAATAAAGGCGTGTGTGTGAGGGTGGAGTGATGTTCGCGCTCGCAGTAGTCCTCAAGGTGTACGTGTCCCCTGGGTTGTGCTAAACGAATTACGATTTTAGTGGGCGAATTGTCACTATTGTGATCGCCTTGCTATGCCAGCTACCAAATAGTTTCGATATGCATGTTCTTATTAGTAAAGTTAAGCCCTGTTGAATTAAAATAGTAGTTTGAATTTCTAAGATCTGTTTGTGAGCACAACTCTTGTAAGGACAACTGTCAACAATTACCCTGACTTTACTATAGAAATCATCCCTCGTGGCGGGTGGCCGCTCTTGGTAGGTGACCGCTCAGGGTTGAGCCGCTAGTCAAATGGAACCATATTTGGGCCAACTACAGGTGTACCGAGCACCACAAGGGAGAATGGTTGAATTTAAAACAATTGCACCCTTGTGTACTAAAATGGCGAGTGGTCCACCGCTGTCTAGGCGGTCAGCTGTCAAGTCGCCTTAGGTGCGCAGGGAACAATGTTAAACGTCTTACCATGATATACCGTTATTTTTACTGTACAACTTATTCAATATCCCTTTAAAAAGTGTATCAATATGTATAGTTTGAGGTTTTCTTACTGACGGATTAAATAAATAAAAATGCTGGGAATTGATTATGCATACGTTGTACTCGAATAGAATGAAATTACACATTTCCTGGTAGATTTCCCCCCTTATACTATGTATGTTTTTAGTACCTTTTTAGTTTTTTATAATTTTAATGAATTAAGCTAGGGAATTTATTAAAATTGTTATGTTAAAATAAAGAAGATAAATGTAAAACATTTAGATGCCCATTTATTGCAATTATGAAATGATATAATATATTTTGTATTGCATCTTGTTAACAATTGACAAAATTGTATCGCAATAGTCATTAATAAATTAAATAAAATTTGCCATCCATTCAATCACAATAACACTTTCAAACATACATTTTTTCACGCACCAAAATTCCCATTCATTCGCCAATTATACCTCCAAAATGTCCTCCAGTGTCAATTTTAAAATTCAGTGGCTTCCCAATTATATGCAAAAAAACTCGTCTACACTATAAAATGCCAGTTTGGCCAAACATTTCTTGAGACGGTTCTTAAACACCTTGGGCGTTGTGGCATTTTTAATACATTCTGGGAGTCTGTTAATTATACGAACACCAATCTGTGAGGGTAGGTGTTCGTAGACTACCGTCCTGTGATTTCCAATTCGGTATATATCCCCGCTTCTAGTATGATGATTGTGAATATCTCTAATATATGTATCGGCGATCATTGTATCATGGAAATAACGAATAATACAGTATTGCCTTTATCTGTTCTTATACGTATTATAAATAAGTACAGCAGAGCCATGAGACTTTCGCCCTCCTCAAAACGTCATATCAGCAGTCACACTTTCAACGTGTCGTATATATTTAATGCCAGGTTTATGTTTTTCCAGCTGATACCAGCACCAAAACCAAGTTTCCCGGTGTAGGCCTTTCTGTGTAGGTGCCGTACAAATAGACCTTTTTTTTGACACGTTTCACGACAGAAAATTCAGTTTTATTTACAGTGATTTTGGCTGTCCAAAACCTACATATAAAGATGACTTTAGGCCAAATATAACACGTTTTGATCTAGCTCCATTTAAATAGCCTGTCGCCAATAATATCTATGACACAGGTCTTCGGTACCTAACATATACCGTTTACATAGTCTTAGAACCAACCTGAACGTTTGTTGAATACAAACAATCGAACGTTTACTCGTCTCATTGTTATAGAGCAATAGTTGTTTGTACTTTCATAGGATTATTTATAGTTTATCAAAATAATTTTACGGAACCGTTCCTGACAATCGATACACTTGTCCACATTGTTAAAAAAAGTCACAGTATTTAATATCATGAGTACACTAACACTAGAAAATGTCCTCATGATTTGTTGCTAGTCCTGTATTATGTGATAGTGCGCAATCTTCTTTCCTTGATCAATTATATAGATAGTGTATTACTTCATTTTTTAAATAGTCCCTATACATGTTGCTGAATTCCCGTATCAGCGCAAGCGTTAAATTAACTTTCTATTATTAAGTGCTAATTTCCATCGTCTGTCATGTAGCAACTCAGGTCCGCGCACAGGCTTCCGCCCTTTCAGGCCATTTCCCTATGGCATATACAGACTTTTGTTACTAAGTAAATGGACCTGTTTCGTATTTTTGTTATTTTTATACAACATATTGATTATTTTATTATTTTTGTGTTTTAATGCAATTATGTTATGGGTAAAAAAGTAAATTATGGGAAATAAAGCTAATTTTTCATTTCAGTCGAGTCATAAAAATCGGTAATTTCTCATTCCAGTCTATATTTTTGTGGGAATTATTTTGATAATTTTGTTCAAAACATTCGGAAGTTATTTGATAGCATTTATTACTAAATATACAATGAATTCACGCACTAATATTGTAATGAAATAACTACTGACGCTGGTATTATTGGTTTTTAATCGGGATATGAAGAGTCAGGTAAATTAATTGGTCAAACAAATTAACCTAAACAATATTAGATAACTTACAAAAGAGAAATTTCCTCTCTGTAGAAAATACATATTACTGGTACCCCATGTTATGTATTTGAGATAGTTTAATCAACATAGATTAGTTGTTAAAGTTAAAATCACGTAAAATGTAAAAATGTAATGACATTGTCGTTTGCCTTACAAAAAATGTAATGACATTGTCGTTTGCCTTACAAAAATGTAATGACATTGTCGTTTGTCTTACAAAAAATCTAATTGGGTCGCAACAAAAATCAGGATAAAAAATATCAAAAATGGAAATATAAATTGATTATTAAATATTCAACCTAGAATAAAAATTTCCCTGAAATTGACAGTTCATAAATTTTTCGGAAGAATATATACTGCAATCAATATTATTAAATTTTTACAAAAGAAAATTTTAACCATACAAATTTTACATGTAAGCTAACAAATAATTTAAATGTTAAAAAGAGTAATTAAATCGGATGGTAGTAAAGGTTCGTATGTTGTGTTGAAAGAGAAATGAGTGCCAGGCTTGTCAGTTAGCTGAAAATCAGACCAACAAACGTGGTTCGGATTCCACGTAAAGCTGTAGGTCCCTTAGTTGTTCTATATATTGAGCAATTAGTAAATAGCTCTTTAAGAGGAACAGTCGACCTTAGTAACAATGAATATCTACACTCATTGTTACTAAGGTCTATCTACACTCATTCGCCCCTCATATACGACCATATCTTAATCGGCGTCTTATGAATGAATAATAAATAATTTACTTTATTTTTTGCATTGTTGTATTATAATCAGTAGGTGATGACAGTTGCATTTTTAAATATAATAAGAACATTTTAGAACCCGGTGACTAACGCGATCTAAATATAGTTTTAAAGCCATTGCTTTTGGACCACCTTCAGAACTAAAACAGAAAGGTGATAAAACGTAAATGTCCGACAATAATATACACTAACAGGAGTGTTACTGTCGTAATAGCAATATCGCACAATTATCTCCATCGATCGATGGAAATCATCGCTGTATTATACATAGTGTTGTACAAAACGAAATTGGCCACTGTAAGTAGCAAGGAGCTCAAAGGAGACAATTACAGTGATATAAATTGGTTGTTACTGCGCCGAACCATTTAGCACACAGTTAGTCGGGATCTACAAATAAAACGAAATTGCGATAAAAAAAGTGTAGCCGTCGCGCGGTCCCATTGTAAGAGAGTAATTTGTTGTCGCGGTGGCCAAAAACCCCGTAGCCTAGATAGCAGTGGTTATTACCGTTGGGCTTCAAAAGGAAATGAAGAGAGAATAAAAGTGTGCCAGATCCCATTAGTAAGTCGTCTTTACCGAGTACGATATAAATCATAAACTGTTTTAGAATTGTAATTGTTTTGACCCACTTGTCTCATCGGATACGAAGATTCTATCCTAGAGATGTCACTAGATTTCGTAATAATAACTAAAAATTACTTAAAATATATTTTTAAAGCACCGTTCCTTTGATAAATAATAACAATTTGTTAATTTAGGTGAAAATAATAAGTTTAAATAAGCATGATTCAGATGCCTCTCACTACTTTAAATTCATCTACTTGTCCATTGCTTAAACATTTCAGTTGCAATATACAATCGAAAACTACAGACACATCGCATTACTGTTGAAAAAATAAAAAAAATTGAAAAATTAAAAATGTTAAGTATTTTCTAACTTTGTTCGAACTTGTTATTGTTCCTTGTATGTTTTATCTAATAATATTTTTTTTACACAGGATAATGTGATTTTTTTAGGTTATAGTTATAAATAGATATCGCCATGATTGGTTACGTTTTTTTTCTTTTCACGCCGGTGCCATTTTTATCGTTGTTAAGGAACAATCGGTGTTAACGACAAACTTATCAAGCTAACTTTAACTGTACAGCTCAGGATTTGAACACATGGCCTCCTACATTGACGTCAGGAGTGCTAGCCGCTAGGCTAGGAAGAGGCACATATTAAAACGATCAAGGGCAGTTGAAAATAGAAAAAGGGCATAATTGTTTATTTTGTATTTGTATGAATTGTACAAAATACTAGTCATACGTTTTTCACCATTTTGCGATCATGTAAATGTTATTCTCATTGTTACAAGTAACGAAAGTTATTTAAAGATTAGTAATGGAGATAACTGTTACATATACAGTACTATTTATATTTTTTTTACTATTGGAGCTATTAAAGTGTCAAGTGCTCTGTTCTGCACATGCATACAACTGTAACAGGCTGAAGGCCTTTACTGTTCGTTAATTCAATGGCCGAACATCCGAATTGTATGCTCAACTGCAAAGTCACATTTGTCGCTTCGTTCCACAGCGTCATAATTTGAGCGCACAGCACTGCAAGTACCTCCGTTGGGCGTAATTATACAAAAATACGACTTTAATTCAAAATGATGCAATCTAATTAAAATGTCAAAATTTTCTTTACCTAACAAGTGCTCCCCTAAATACGTGGAATATACATGGAGGAGTATAAGTGTTCTTGTTTACTTATAATTTTAAGATCTAGGGCTATTTTTATTAATACCCCAATAGCCCGGGGAACTAAATAACCCACGCTTAATATGGAATCGAAAGCACGTAATATCGATTTGATTTTCAGCAAACAGAAAAGGCTGATACGCGGTTCTTTTTCATATACATCCGAACACCCTGGGCAAAAAAAAAAAAAAAAAAAAACTTGGCTAATCAGTGAGGGTAGATTGACGATTGACCTAACTTATTATCGATATTATAGTTTATTATAGTCCTTATTCAGATTATTATTCACATGTTTAAAACACAAAATAATAACCTCTAAGCCAAAAAGTGGTCATTATTACAATCGAAAGTTGTTCAGAATTTGTTGTTCTGAGAAATTAAATATGCTTTCTTCTCAAGACCTCAGTTCATCGTAATTACAGTAAAAAAAGAAAGGTCGCTTTCTTACAGCCGCAGCAAACGTCTATAATTTAATCACAACTAATAAATATTTATATAAGTCTGTACTAATAATTAAAACTATTATTAGTTTACTTGAGTGTTGAGGTCTGCTATCCTCACGGCGAACTGGAGAACTAACACTCCAGTTCGCCGACAGTGTAGTTACTCGACACCACAATTTAAGAGTAATCGATCAAAAAGTCTTGTTACAAGTAATACATGTGTTGAGGGAAACAATAAAAAAAATCATTGATATATGGCTACCTAAAGTGGCTAATTTGGCCTTTCTTGATTTCTAACTCATTAACAATCCTTGCGATATATTTTATTTAAAATTTGAGAATATAGTGTACAAATGGAACTAAGCAGCATAGAGTAAATTTAAAGTAATAATAAAAAAATATTTTTTTAAATTCTAGTCAATTATTATTTTATAAATGACGTCTGTACACATTTCTAGTTGAAATATGTACAGTTATCTTTGGCCGAAAAAGTAGGTTAATACTACATAACATCTTTATGGATAAAGTTTACACTAAATGAGGGAGTTATTCCCGTTTGTGCACCGGACATGCAGCAAGAGTGCTGCTACTTTCTCACGTCCGTAGAGACATGCTGCTACCAACTCACGTCTTACTGGGGGGGGGGGGGCACCCAGCAAGACATGCACTTTGCTACTCGTGGCGACAGTGGCCGCGAAACGTTCAACTAAACTCCATCCAGCACCGAACTGAGCCGGTCGGACAACACCCCTAAGGACACAACACCCATTCAGGGCACTGTTGAATGCGATCTCTGTTTCTTACTTCTCAGGGTCCTAATGAACATAAGGAGCGTAAGACAATATAATAATTAATCCTTAAAACATCAGCTTAGTAAAAATACATCCTTAATCTCCAAAATTAAAATTTTAATAAACTATAAACTGAAATTAAAATAGTTTTCAGTTTATAGTTTTATATAAACCCCTCCCCACACACGGCTCCATCCCAACATGCTCGGCTCGACAGGACGGCTCACCTGACATATCCTCAGTCTGTCTGGATTTTCTGGGACCATAGAGTGTTTTAGTTGTATGCGTAGAACTAGTGTAGTGTTTTGTGTGTCCTGTGTAGTTGTTTGTATCAGTTAATTTTATTTATTATTATTATTATTTTTGAAATTGTTAATAGAAATGGCTTTTAACGAGAACAAGACATTATGGTCAGAGTTTATTGAACTCTACAAAGATCAGCGCCCGTTGTGGGACGTCAAAAGGAAATAAATATTGCAATAAGCACATAAGAAAAGTGCTACAGTGTTCTTATCGAAAGAGCGAAAGAGGTTTTTCCTGATTGCGATGAAAAGCTTATTAAAGCTAAATTTATTTTAAACAGCCAAAATAATACAATGGTCAATCTGAAAAGTTTAAGACTTGTAAATGCTATTTAGTAAATTATACTTATTATTGGGTATATTATTACCAACCAGGTATGAACTATAATATAAAACACATTAATAAAGTATAAAGTTTAGATAGTTTATCTCATATGTGTTTAACTCGTTCTAGGAGCTCCACAAAAGACTCCTCATTCATCCGCAAACAATTCTAGAGGTTCGTCAGTGGCTAGCTCTACCAATTAACTCATACAGCACAAGTAAACGTCACACAACACATATCTATTACAATATAAGCACAAAATGCACAAATATATTACAATACAATTACAAAATGCAAATATTATGGTGATCGATTTCGGTGAACCACGCTCACCTTCCTCAGACCAGAGGGATTCACAAAATAATAAACTCATATGACTGAACTTATCTCTATTTAAAAGCCATATTTTTGTCCACACATACTTGGGTTTGGTTCTTTTTTTAATTTTACTGAAACACATCACACCACCACACAACGCGACAGCTGAGTCGAGATCCATTGTACAACTAACGAAGTGCCAGGATGTGGACGCCTCCCAACTCCAACCTGACACCCAACCTGACTTCCAACCCAACGTCCAACCCAACATGCTCGACCGTGTGTGGACGCCTCCCAACTCCAACCTGACACCCAACCTGACTTCCAACCCAACATGCTCGACTGTGTGTAGGTGGCTTAAGGGTGGAAAACGGAGGAGTTGACAGTTTTGCGTAATTGATTTGTTTTAATTGCCGGTTGTAAAGGTAGTTTTAAAAAATGACTAAATGCTATAATCTACTTTCTGGATTATTCATAAGCTGTAAAAATCTTGATTACAATTTAATAATTTTGTAAAGAAAAGAACTGAAGCTACTTCCAAATACAACTTTAGTAGGCGTTAAGAATATGCGTTTGGCAGCAAAAATAAATTAACACTAAACGCAAAAAAAGTAAAAGGGGTTTTAAGTTAGATCGTAAATTTATCGTAACTTGTTAATATAACCGTTTCCTGGACTCTCTTGTACATAATTAGAAAATATCAGAAACAGGCGGAGCTAAAACTGTTTGGATATTAGGGTAGACAGTAAGAATGGATATTTATTACGGCCAGTTGACCATATGACTAAATCTACTTTGGCCCAAAACCAGCTGTTTGTCACATTGCCGCAGATTACTCGCTCCCAGCGAATACTGTTAAATTGCAAGCGAGCTATTCCACAGATTTATGTTACATTTACATTCGGAAATGTGTGTTAAAATAATGTAAAATTTATCTTAGAACGAGTTTAATTTTTCTATATTTTTATTTTCAGATCATCGCAAAGGATAGTCGGCCACCCGGCCTCTCCAATTTTTCAAACTGATTGGTAAGTTTAAATTTTTCTCTGATTACAAACTAGAGTGAGGTTACAATTGTATCAGTAGCAAATTTAACTTGATGATGATTCTGAATATTACGAGCACCTGGCGTAGAGCTGCAGCAGCCCAATTACTTGGGAGCAAAGTGTGGAGATCGTAGTTCTGTTGTTAGTCCTCCATAGGTGGTGCTATTGGTTTTCGGTGAGTTAACTATTTTCAAATTTCATAATCAAAATTAGTTAATGTGCCTTCCCTTGAAAAAAGAAAAATATATAAACAACATTTTAGCCACTACATTAGAACTTGTAGCCTTTTGAAGTGGTGAATTAGGCTGATTTAAAATCAGCGTTAAGACAAAACCGTTTGAAGTATTTGTAATTTATTTTATTTTAACTACGTTTTTTTACATATAACTGAAGGGATTAAGATGTTTCTCATTTTTGAAAAATGTAAAAATATTTATAATTTTAAGTGTGAAAATACCCTTTTTACCTTTAAAATGATAAATATTTGTGCATTAAAAAAAAAACATCCTTATCCCTTCAGTTATATTTAAAAAAAACGTTATAAAAATTCTAACGGTTTTGTCTTAACGCTGATTTAAAATCAGTCAAATTCACCTCTTCAAAAGGCCACAAGTTCTAATGCAGTGGTGAAAAATTTTTTAAATATTTTTCCTGCCTCAAGGGAGTACATTAACTAATTTTGATTACAAAATCGGGAAATAATTAACTCATCTAACCCTATTGCACCACCTTAAGAGTCTCCAGGGGAATTAAAACCAAGGGTCATGTTGGTTTTAATTCTATCATGACTGAACATGCGAACCGAACATGCGATCACGCGTATCCAAACTAAACAGTTATTTTTAAACGGATTTTTCCAACAAATTGTATTTTATCAAGAATGAAATGTTGAGTTGGAATTGCTCTTCGTATTCCTAATTATTTTTATAGAAAAAAATATTTATTTTGAATTTTTATTCAAGCCTATTTTTTCAAAACTAGATGTATGTATTCAAAATACCAAAAGCAAACCCAACGCGCAATATTATAAGTTTAAAATGGCACCTCATTTACAACCTTCGGTCAATAAGTAACGAAAAGAATGGATTCCCAAATAACATTGTTCTGATGGGATTAAAACCAACATGGACGACAGCCTCTGCAGACTCTTAAGGTTTGTTACTATTGCCGCCATACTGGATTTGATTCTCCATAAAGCCAATGTTAATATTAAAGGTTTAAAAGCGTAACATTTTAAACGATACTTTTTTTGAGAGAACAGAATTATTTCCCATTTTTATTTACGTATCCTAATTTAAAGAAAATACAAATACATTTTCTAAATTTGAATTTTCATCTTAAATAAACCAAAATCAGTCGGAAAATTCTAATCTTATGGGGCTCTTGTCACATTTATCTTGTAAAGCATGTAAAATTCGAAATAAATATCTGTCATAATGTAAGGGGACACGTCTGTAAGTAAAGTGCAACACTTGGGCGGTCCTGAGAAACTCGCTGCCTGGTGGGCAAGCTGGGAAGAGCGAGTAAACTGCCGCCGCTGTTCAACTCACATATTTGATTTTAAACAAGTGTAAACATTTTCTTCAACATGTAAGAACATTTACTGATTTAGTCCTAATGCATTATTTACGGATGTCACAGAAATAAATGAAGATACTCAATAAGAATTTAAGTGTTTTCTCATACTTTCACAACTTTACTATTTATGCATGAACTTTTCTAACAAAGTTTTAAGTTACAGTTAGAAGTACATATGCAAAGACTGACCAAACAAATAATGCAGCAAAACACGTCATAGTAGACATATATGTTAGGCATTTGCATTAAATGTGTAGCCTACTTTATTTGTTATACTGTTCAGTGATTTTTTCCTTATGTGTGTATTTTACAAAGTATAACAAAATCGGAAAATAAGGGCCTCTAAGACTAACGCTATTTTGTAGATTCTTCCTTATTATTGTCTGTTCAATTTAAATGGCGTTAAAATTTAACCGTTTTACCCTTTCAAAAAACTTTCCCTTCTTCTGTCGGTATAGAAATTATGTGTACCCGAGTTTAAAGGCTGTTTACTAAACAATTGAGACTTATGAAAAATCCAATCACACCATTGTTTTCCTCGTTTAATTGTACTTGTAAAATACAGTATGAATTTTAAAATTTTATTATAAGTTTTATTAATTTTTGTCTTAAGAGGACCAATAAAAAGCACTGGACTTTTAACTAGTTTTTATTATGCATAAACTAGATGATTGTTATTACTGATAAAAACTCTTCAATTTATCACGTTTATATTTTAATACGTGGTTGACAGGAATGTTTACTATACGTTTTATAAATTTCGGATTTTTAGTAATTAAAAATAAATCCTATAAATTTCCTGAAACAACCTCTTCTTGGCTTCTAGAGGTCGTAAAATCATTTACTCGGCCGCGTTGTAATCCTTATGAAATGTATATTCACGATATACATTTTTACTTTTATGTGCGTAAGTCAATAGATCAATTTAAAATCACTGCATTTACTTAGTAGGCCTATTTAGTTACTGCATATTTTACGTTCATAGTAAACAACCGTCAAAATCGGTTAAACCAATTTCTGCACCGCCTGTAAATGGGTATAAATCTATTTTACGTATTTACAAGCACAACTAAAAACAATAAAATAACATTAACCTTTTAATGTGTTTTCATAAAAAACCTTGAAACATTAGCTATATGAATTAATAATTTTCAGGTTTATTGCCACGTTGTGTCGTAAGTTGACCTAACGCGTAAAAACTCGTAAACAATGACACGTGAAAAATCCAATCAGCATTTTCTGGCACGAATGAAACATTACCGCAAATAAATGAAATCACTTGGCATTGTTGCCATTCTTGTGGCGGAACAAAGACTGTGGACGTCTAGATTGAGCACCCTATTACACCGACCCGCTTTACGTACTACAGGTGATAGGCTTAACTCAAGTGCATGTAATATTACTTATGTATTGTCCTTGCTTTAATGTCTGTGACAATTTTAAGGTTGGAGGGTTTATTGTTTTAAAAATATTCGAATTAAAACGATATATTCCCAAAAGTTAAAGTTTTTATATTTTAAAAATTATCAAATTACTGTTTTAATTTTTTTAAACTAAAAAATTAAAGCTTCATGTGGGCCCTATGTTTGCTTGATTTAAATCAATTTTTATAAGTTTGTTGTACAAATATAGTAAATATAATAATAATAGTTTATTTTATTCAATATATTATAATTTATTTACAAAAATAAAAATGCTGACGATACATTATCCACCTTTACCGGGAATTGTGGCTAAGTAATAAAACAAACTCTTTTTTATTATAAATTCGTTTTTAAAGAAATTACTTAATTTTTAAATTTCTCAGTTGGTAATATTTGTTTCGTATTATCGTACGTCTGAGATGTAACTAGTTAGAGTTCTGTACCGTAATTAGTTAAAACTATCGTGTTTTTGACATTGTTAAACTAGTCCACAGAGAGGAAAGAAACTAAGGTCATTTTATTTTTCCACAGCGAGAGCCTAAGTGGCAGTTAGACTGTAAATAGGTTTCAAGTAACGTGCAACCTTATACGTCTGTAGTAATGTAGGGCCTATAGTATGTTTATCCTTAAGGATTATGGGGTATTAAGGAGAGGATGACGAGGTGCTGGCCTTGTCATCCGCCTGGCAAAGTTGAGCAATAACTTCTCGACACAAATTTACAGTACTATGGGGTGCGACCTCTGTTTCTCTCTTATCTGTGATTGGTCAAATTTGAGTGATTTAGATATAACCTTTATAAATTTAGCATCAAGAGATTGCCTATTAATAATAATTGTCTTGTAATTTTTTTATTTTAAATAACTTTAGCTTCTGAATGATAAAGTATAAAGATTTTTCTGGTTAATAAAGAAAGTTGACAGTTTAAAGTTTGTTGCTGTAATATACGGGTGTAGTAAATAAGTGTTGTTTTAATTATCATCAATTTTGACTGTGTATTCATTCACTATGGTGTTCACTTTTGAAACATCAAATCAATTATAATAACAAATTCAACATCATTATGTTTTCCTTATCGTCATCATACAAAATAATATTGAAATTACAAGTGTAATACATTTTAAGTTTTATTACAAGCAAATATTCTTTTTTCTTTTTAATTATTATCGAAAAATATATTAGTGTTTGTCAATTAAAAGAGGTAGATTATGTTCATGTCTTGCATTATTGTTCAACAAAGAGGTTTCGTTTGTGAACAACATTACAATTTTATAATTTAAAATCACACATTTAGCTAGATAGAGATTTATGGACCTAAAAGCATTACAATTTATAGATATCATTTTCCCCAATAACAAACTTCTGAATATAGTTTTAAATTAGTTAGGAGTAAAGTACCCATCAGTATAGATTTGTGTAACAGCCTTATAAGTAAAAAGGATGTGCAGTAAATTTTAGAGATTTGCATCTTTTGAAAACTTTTGAGATCAAGAATTTGAAGACTTACCACACGATTGTATTTCGTCCCTCTAGCCGACAAACCTCCGGCACACAACAGCAAGTCGTTTAGTTTTATAATGCAGTATCACATGCCAATAACCATGAAAACATCTCGGGCGTTCAGGTACGTAAAGACCTTTCACATACAATTGTATTTTGTCCCTCTAGACGACAAACCTCCGGCACACAACAAGTCGTTTACTTTTATAATGGAGTATCATGTGCCAACAACCATGAAAACATCTCGGGCGTTCAGGTATGTAAAGACCTTTCACACGATTGTATTTCGTCTCTCCAGACGACAAACCTCAGGAACACAACAAGTCGTTTACTTTTGTAATGGAGTATCATGTGCCAACAACCATGAAAACATCTCGGGCGTTCAGGTACGTAAAGACCTTTCAGATACAATTTTATTTTGTCTCTATAGACAACAAACCTCCGGCACACAACAGCGACTCGTTTACTTTTTTGGACTCTCGACAAAAATGTCTTCTAAATAAAATCCGCCCCCACTCCAATTTCTCACTCCTCCGTGTAATTTATTATAATAGTTAGATAACAGCGGTCGGCGATCGTGAATCACCAGCCGGCTCCAGGCTAGAGTCACAACAGGCGATGTGGGTCAGCTCCCTCAAATGGTTGGGGTAAATGCCCCCGAGATACATTGAAAAAACGATCTGCTGATGTAAACAGACCGGGCGTCTACCGAAATAGTTCATTAGAACAGGGGAAATCAATTCCTCGAGTCATAATTCCATCTGGGAGTCATCCGTCATGTCGGCTATTGGTACACTAATGGACAACACCCGTCCGACATGCCGAGGAAGCGAGTGTGGAAGGCTGCATTTGTCAAGGTTGGAAATAGTTTTAACATAATTACACATTAAGAATATTAACAAACTTCAGTGACAAATAATGATCGATTGTTATAATAGCTTTTAAGTGAAAAAAGACCTCCAAGTTTGTATTTTTTACATTTATCAGAAATGTTAAACAAATTAACAAATTTAAGCATGAAGAAAACATAATTCAAGTTATTTAAAAGTATTACTTATAATTTTAATATACAGGGTGTAACTGAAATACTTGGACAAACTTCAGGAGGTTGTTTCTGGGGTCAAAATAAACAAAACATTTCATATAAACATATGTCCTAATATGCAGAGTTTCCTGTCTGTCTGTCCGTCTGTGTTTTTTACATTATAATTTTTTTCTCATCTACTATAAAAGATAGCGTTGAAATTTGGCACATATGCTATACTAGTAATACTCCACTACATAAAAAAAATTGAAAAAATCGTCGAACAATTTCAAAATAACGGCTAGTTAAAAACTTCGACGTTAAATTTCATAAAAACTATACCCTATATAAAATAAAACACACATAAGTAATAAATTGTAGTAAATCTTATTATAAATCTAACGATACCTTATTTATTGAAAAAAAACAAGAAATGCATAATTTTTGGTATTACTTTTAATCTAGTTACACTTAAAGAACAACAATTTAAGTGCAACTAGATTAAAGAAAATAACACAAATTATGCATTTCTTGTTTTTCTTTTCAATAAATAAGGTGTCGTTAGTTTTATGATAATATTTGCTACAGTTTATTACTTTTGTATTTTTTTATACAGGGTGTAGTTTTTATGGGATTTAACGTCAACCTTTTTAACTAGTCGCCTCTTTGAGAATTTTCGACGATTTTATTTTTCAATTTTTTATGTAGTAGTATAAAAAAAAACAAAAGTATACAAAAAGATTACTTCTTTTAAACCAATTTAATTATACATTACATGTATTTAAACGGTACGGGAAATCACAGAAATATTTTTCTTAGTAACAGTAAGAAGCATATATTTCTTAGTTAATTTCAATTAGAGTTATTAACTGATTTATAATTTGTTATGACATATTTAATTAATTGTTGTTATTGATATACGTTTTAATTTGTTAACTTTCAAACTCTTAACCTAATTGATGTTTATATTTTAAATACCGGTCTTATTATAAGAAATAGCAAAATACAAATACTCCGTAAATATGTTGAGAATCACCCTTTACGATCTGTCAGTGAACGCCTCGCTCAGAGTCGATGTTTTTATATGACTAGTAGGCCAGCCAGGAGGCCGGACCTTCAGCGCGCGGACTATACTCTACTACATAAAAAATTTAAAAATAAAAATTTTCAATAAAATAAAATTACTAGTATGCCACATTGCAACACTAACTTTTACGGTTGTTGAGAAAAAATTATAATGTAAAAATCACAGAGTGACAGACAGACAGGAAAAGGTGCATATACGAACATATGTTTAGATTGAAATTTTTTTGACCTCATGAATAACCTCCTGAAGTTTGCCCAAGTATTTCAGTTACACCCTGTATACTTATTTACACCCTAATACAACGTAACCTGTACGGCAGTGACAGGTCTCACTCTAGATAATGTCTACGGAATAGGTTACCAGACTGTCGCGTAATACAACGTTACCTGTACGACAGTGACAGGTCTCGCTCTAGATAATTCCTACGGAATAGGTTACCACACTGTCGCCCAATACAACGTAACCTGCACGACAGTGACATGTTTAGCTTTAGATTATGTCTACAGGAATAGGTTACTAGACTGTCGCGTAAGACAACGTTACCTGTACGACAGTGACAGTCTCGCTCTAGATAATGACTACGGAATAGGGTACTAGACTGTTGCGTAATACAACGTTACCTGTACGACAGTGACAGGTCTCGCTCTAGATAACGTCAGCGGAATAGGTTACCATACTGTCGCCCAATACAACGTTACCTGCACGACTGTGACAGGTCTTGCTCCAGATAAACTCTCTCATCAATCTTCTTCGCCGCCGTTTCCTCTTAGAAGCTAACCTGCCCTATTTTTGTTCCACTCTACGGAATGGTAATCTCGGAATCAACATCCGGGTCCCACCAATCAACTTTTGTAACAGGAGGTAATATTTTACCTGATTCCTCATTAGCTGGAATGCACGTAGAACTGAAGTTTTATTTAGAGTACATAAGGATCTATGGCAAACACAGGCGAAATTAGATTTTATTCAATTGTTTTATTTCGAAGTAAACTTCGAACAACAAAGTAAAAGCGACTAAAGTCGCTGCGAATACAGAAATATTTGTAAATAATTAATGATTTTTTGTGCATTGCCATAGTAGCCTACGTTGTCAGGCTTGGGGCTTTGTGAATGTAATAATTATAATTTACCGTTACGAATAATGTAAATATTAATGAGAACATTAGCATTTTGATTTTATTAATTGGACCAAAAGTCATACACCTTTAGGAAGATGAAGTGAACTCATTTATTTCTTTTAACTTGCGATGAATCGCGCTGTTGTGGTGATTTGTATTAATATGACTATTCCAAAGACGGGTCAAGTTCAAGGACGCGATTTGCGTTTGGGGATGCTAAGAGGCCAAGTTGTATGACTTGGAAGTGACTCAGTGTACTAAGAGAGACGTTTATTTGACAAATGGGATAGATCTGGTCGTTGGCGTTTGTTATTGTATCATTGTGTACCATTAAAGTAACAAATAGTTGCCGACCAACGGCCCTGACCGCCCGAGTGTTTTGCCAGCCCAGGTGCCTGTACATTATTCTTTCCGCGTTGTCTTGGCCAGGTAAAAATATAAATAACCAGGAAATATTACGATCTCCCACTGTCCGACGCTAATACCAACACTGTTCTGTTACAGTGGCTATTCTCGTGTGGTCATAGCTGTTTGTACTATTTGTCTTTCGTATGTTATACAGTGCCAAACACAATGGTCACAGCTTGTTTAGCTCTCATAAACGACCTCCACTTAGGTTTATACGGCAGTGTTTGTTACTTTTCATCCAAATTAAATCCTGTAAGGTATATTTAAATAGAATATTAGTAAAAATAACATGACGTCAAATTTCGTCTTAAATTGATTAGAATGACAATCAGTGAGATCAAACAGATGTTTTTGAAGTGGTTATAGTATTATCAAACTGGAAGTGCGGCTGGATGACAGGAAGGATCACTCACCCGCGCAGCGGATTAGGACCGACCCGACCCGACCCACCCAAAACCGGCTCAATCAATATTTTTTTAATTTTGCTATTTAGGTCGAAATGGTTAATAAATATGAAATCTACTCAAAATTAGAAGGAAATGATACAAAACAATCTTTGATTTGCTGTAGTGAATCTTAGGTGAATTAGTTGCAGTATTGAAAACTATTGCATGATTTAGAAATTATTGTGAACAATTTTCCTAAGATAAACTAAATTAAGTAATACATTGTTTGGTATCATTTTCCTTGTAATTTTGAGTATATTTCATATTTATTAACCATTTCGAGATAAAATGGCAAAATAAAAAAAAAATAAAAATACTGATTGACTGGAAAGGTCGACTAAGTGACTAATCGAGCGGAAGTGCGGCCGGTCCTAATCCCCTGCGTGTGTGTGTGAGTGAACCTACCTGGCGTCCAGCCACACTCCCAGTTTGATAATGGTATAAAACAGTGGTTCCCAAAAGGTGGTCCGCGGACCCCCAGGGGTCCCCGAACGGGTTGCAGGGGGTCCGTGGCAAGCTGCTATTTTAAATTGATGAATTTTCATTACCGGAATTTCTCTTGGAGTTTTCTTCCGTACTACCAATATTAAATTTCCTTAATTATTCCTCACCCGTCCGTCTTTAACTTGAACAAATCTCAACGATATTATTACAATTAATTACAGTACTGCATTGACGAATGAAAGAAGGTATTTTTTTTAAAAAATGGGCAATATCGTAATATGAGAGTGGCAGCACTGGCGCTCAGTCATCGTCTCCACAGCGGAGACGTCATCCTGTTCAGTGTCACATTGTGATGTTTGACAAGCGTATTGCGTATAACCCTACTTTTACTTTTGTTTGACGTTTAAAATTGGTGCACTGATTTTATTAGTACAGTAACATGGATCGTTGGCTGAACAGTGTTAAGTTAAAAAGGAAAATAACTGATACAGATCAAGAAGACCAGGCGTCAAATGACATACCTACTTCTAGTCCTAGTGAGTCTACTTGTGTAAGTGTAAATGAGGTTCCGAGCTCTCAACAGCCTAGTTCTAGTAGCGTGAGTAATAAATCCAATTTTAGTAAAAAAGTTAGAAAGTACAGCCAAGAGTATTTAGCGTTAGGATTTACTTATGTTGGATCTGAAGAAGAGCCAAGGCCTCAATGTGTGCTTTGTCTTGAAGTGTTGTCCAATGAGGGTATGAAGCCTGCTAAATTGCGCCGTCATCTCGAAACGATACATCTTGAATCTAAAACTAAGTCCGTAGAGTTTTCAAAATGAAGCTTAATGAGTTGAAGAAATCTCAAAATATTATAAAGAAAACTAGTCTCAATATCAATAAAAATGCAACATTAGCTTCTTATCAAATTGCTGAGCTTATTGCAAACTCAGGTAAACCACATACAATCGCGGAGGAACTTATCGTTCCTGCTGCAGTAAAAATGTGCAAAACAATGCTTGGGGAGTCAGCAGCGAAAACAATTCGCACGATTCCTGTATCAAATAATACAATTCAAAGGAGAATTTCAGACTTGTCAGAAAATATTCAGGAAAATTTATTTTTGAAGCTAAGCATGTGTGATATGTTTGCGTTACAAATAGATGAAAGTACTGACATATCCAAGAAAGCTATTATGCTAGTTTTCGTGAGGTTTATTTTTGAATTCCAGTTGTATGAAGATTTTTTTGTTTTCTTGTGAACTTATGCATACCAAAGGAGAAGACATTTTCATTGCTATTGATCAGTTTCTTTCCCAACATGGTATTAGCTGGAAAAAATGTGTTGGGATCACAACTGATGATGCTGCCGCTATGTCCGGCTATAAGACGGGGTTGTTGGGTCAATTGAAAGCTGTTTCACCTAACATCAAATGGACCCATTGCTGTATTCATAGAGAGGCTCTGGCTGTGAAAAAAATGCCTGCATCGCTTAACAATACATTTGATGACGTTGTAAAAATAATAAACTTTATCAAATCACGCCCCCTCCAATCTAGGCTGTTTGAAGCCTTATGCAAAGACATGGAAAGTGTTCACATGCAGCTTTTGTTGCATACTGAGATACGATGGCTCTCCCGGGGAAAGATTCTAGAGAGATTTTTCGAACTAAGAGATGAAGTTCGAGTGTTTGTTTTAGAAACTAAATGGTCAAACTCACTCACCGATTTTGATTGGCTCTGTATGGCAGCATACTTAGCAGATATTTTTGAACACTTAAATGTGTTAAATTTGAAACTTCAAGGGCACTATCAGAGTGGAAGATACGATTGAAGCATTAATTAAAAAGTTTCAAGTCTGGGCGAATCGAGTTGAAAAGAATTCACTTTCAAACTTCTCTACTCTAAAACACTTTTTGAAATTAGAGTCTGCTGACAATAAATTGTCTGAAAAAATGAAAACTGAAATATCAGAGCATCTTAAGACTTTAGCAGTTTCAATGAGGGATTATTTTCCTGTTCCAGATCCTCAAAACAGTTGGATTAGAAATCCACTCACCAGCGCAAACAAAATTGAAGATCTGAACTTGAACGACGAAGAGGAAGATCATTTTATTGATTTAACAAACAATGGTATGTTGAAAAATGTATTTGATGCTGAAAAACTATTGGAATTCTGGCTGACAGCGCAACGAGACCACAAGAAGTTATCTCTGCGAGCACTGAAACATTTAACGCCATTTTGTACAACATACACATGTGAACAGGCTTTTTCAACACTTTGCTACATGAAAAATAGATATAGAAATCGCCTCAACATTCATGACGATTTCCGTGTAAATGTATCCAAACTGAGGCCAAATATTGAAGAAATTTTGGAGAAAAAAGATAGATTACATCTTTCACACTGAAAATGTAAACTTTTTTGACACAAAATATGCCTCAATCATTTACCTTGTAAAATAAAACTAGTTTATGTTTTTACAACAAGTGTTCAAGTTATTTTCCCTTTGTATTTTTACCTTTAATTAGGTATACCGCGTAGGATGTTACTAACAATGGTGTTTATTAAGGTAATTAAGTATCAAATATGTGATTTGAACTAAACATAGCTTTAGGGGTCCCCGATTGTTTAGTTTGTTTAATTGGGAGTCCACGACTGCCTGTCATTTGGGAACCACTGGTATAAAACACATTTAAGGGGAGCGTGTGTTCTACTAGCTGCTGCGCGTCAACTACTATAGATATGTGCTAAACTAAACTCATTTATTCGTCGATGCTGTCAATAATTATTATATTAGCGATATGATAGACTGTCATTATCTAGTACTATTTTTTACTCACTCCCTCAGCGTTGCCAGACTCGTGAATCGCTTCATCACTAAGAACGTTTTCACATTCAAACATTAGATGCATATTGGTGTGGAAGCAACGTATGGAAGTCTATTTGACATGACCATAGCAACCGATGGTAAATGATATTTAAGTCCGCAACATGAGATGGATGTATCTGCTGGACCTCTGTGTAGTACAAGTGGAGTGCCTGTCGTGAATTGTGGGAGTAGGTGTTATTTGATGTTATGGTACGGTACCGTGTACGATCAAGGAGTTTCTTGCTTGTCATTTTTGACAGTGGTGATGATTTTGTTCACTTGCGATGTAACTGAGTGTTGGATGGATGGCATTTGCCTAGTTCTGCAATATGGTGGGTGGGAGAGCTACAATAAATGTATTTAAATTGAGTTGAAAAGTAATAACTTCTTTGTTATGATTACGTTATCTAATGTCTTGGTTTAACCTAAACGTTCCACGAACTTAAAGAGGTACTCGTGTGGTTACAGATAGGTAATCTAACCTGAATGAAAGTACTCTTCTGGTTAGAGATAAAACAGAACGAAGCTGTTCTAGGGATTAGATATTGGTCATAAAAACCGGATTAAAACACTCTTGTGATTAGAGTTAAAGCCGAAGGAAAGTGTTCTAGGGTTTAAATACTGGTCATAAAAACCGAATTAAAAAGTACTCTTGTGTTTACAGATAAGTTATCTAAACCGAATGAAAATGTTCTAAGGGTTTCATATATTGGTATTGGTCATAAAAACTCAATGAAAGGACTCTTGTGATTAGAGATAAAACCGAATGAAAGTGTTCTAAGGGTTGGATATTGATCATAAAAATCTAATGAAAGTACTCTTTTGTTTACAGTTAAGATTCTAAACATAATGAAAATACACTTGTGGTTAAAGATAGCTCATCTAAAACGGAGTGGAAGTATTCTTGTCAACACTAAAATATTCATGCTTGGTTGTACAAGAACACTACTAATACGGCAGAAAAATCTTTTAGCAAACAGCGTAAAGATCAATGTAAAATATACAAATTTAACTAACTCATATCCTAGCTATTTTAGCTTAGCTAACTTCTGTTGGCCGGAGCGGTGTACACCATAAACCGGCGTGATTTACAGCTGAAAGGTGTCTTTATTAAGTCCCGTTGAACTTGAGTTCCTCGCCAACCATAAATCTCTCTGCGACGTAAAATGAGGTGTGTTTGCGCAATGAGCCGTCGCGCATTGCAGTGAGACCGTGCACACGTGTTCACAGCTCGAACACAATGCTCGGCAAACCGCGGTCTGTCAATAAAAGACAACAATGGATTGGTCAGGGCAAGTGAGGTTAGACCAACTTACGCGGTCCCTCGGCTAGATTCCTGTAGAAGATCCTCCCACACTCACATAAGTTTACGGCGTCCTTTCCATCCATTCATAAACATAAATGTCTATACCTCTTTTCCAACCGAACGGTGTTGTTCAGATGTTGTTAAGGGAAGAGACCTGTGTGTGAGGATTGTCTGTTAGCTGAAATTCAGACTAATACTACGTAGTTCGGATTCCACGTAAAGCTGCAGGTTCCTTAGTTATACTGGCTGTTAGGCTATTAATAAATAGCTATTTCTGAATAACAGTCGACCTTAGTTTGTAACAATGACTTCACTCGTTCATGTACACTCATCCGCCACTCATATTCGCCCATATCTGCACGATCGGCGTCTTACTAATGAATAATGAATAAACCATATACTCTCAACTGAGACTAAGCTTCGGCAAACCATACATACAATGCATTATTAATGATCACCATTTCCCTTGATTTTCACAAGCTTCAATGGAACTCTCCTGCAGACGATTTACACACCAATCACTATCACAATTCAGATATGACTCAGGACCATCATTGAGGGACCACAAAAACCAACAGAGAAGAAAGAAACAGAGGCTGCAACCAATACTGTGCTAAAAGTGTGTCGAGTTAGTGTGTCGAGTAGTTATTTCTCTACTTTTCCACGCGATGACAGGACCAGCACCTTGTCACCCTCCTTTATTACGCCCAAATCCTCAAGGACAAACGTAGTAATAATAACTACAGATGTATAAAGATGTACATCGGCTGTAATCTACTTATAACTGCCACCGATGCGTTCTCTGCGACCATAAGAAAGCGAACTCTGTTCTTTCTTCTCTGTGAACAGACTCTTTGAATGTGTGTTTGTCTGACTTTCTAAGAAAAAAAGACGGTTTCTTAAAATCCTATTCTTGTATCCATGTATGCAATAAAAATTGTAAATACAACAATCATATTGATAAAAATAATGGTTAGTAAAAACATTTTTACTAACTGCATTTGTTATTTGAAAAGTTTAGTTCAAAGTAAAGGTAGACAATATATCAAGACTTAGTATAAGAATAAAACCTACATGGGCAATGCCTGTGCGTGATTTCAGCTGTCGTCTATCTTATACAATTAATTAAAAATGTTTTGTGTATAGAGGAAAACGAGCTGTATTAATTATTATTGGTGCTGAAAAATTCTTTTGATAAGAGTACAGAAACAAACATTAAAATAGTGATATGGTGAAACTAATGTTGAAGGAAGGGAGACAAGCATTGACCGCTACGTAAACGATAGGTACTATTTATCTTATAACTCTCTTATGTATACAGTTCTGATTTCGATATAACGGATTCTTCTAAGTCAAAAACATGGTCTATCCCCTATGGAAGTTAAATTTCCTTCCTTCTTGGAAACAAAGTAATATCAAATGCAATTAGTGTCAAGAACAGTGATAGTTTGGTGGAAAGCTAACGTCTAGACGAAACTGAATAAAATTAATTAGGCCCCTTCCGTATGTCCAGTGTGCCAACGAAGTCTGAAGACGGCAAGATGTCAGATAGGCCGTTTGGCCCATTTTGAATGACGCCATTGTGCGCACAAATAATGGCCAGCCCTCCATTTAGCAGCTCATCTTTTTTCCCAATCTTCCCACCGTGCTGAAATAGACAGGGACCACAACAAAATACGTGTATAACATTGAAATAAGTAAGGAGATGTTCAGTTTAACATTGAAATAAGCTAGGAGATGTTGAGTTTAACATTGAAATTTGGTCTTTTTCCTAGATTGGTGCGTTTTGTTTTGATTATTGCCGATCGCACGTATGACTGAAAGTCACCCACCACTAGTTGACGATTTGAACTGTCTCTTCCTTGTTCTGTTAACAAAGAAACACTAGACGATGCCACTGTAGAGAAATGAAACATTACTAAACAATTTTAAGTGTTCACTTGGGCTTCATGGAAGAGACACTCGATATACACGCAGTCTTATCTTGAAACTGCATAATAAATACGTGATTGGAGAATCTAGTAAAAAATCATGTCGTTGATATCAATATGGTACTCTGTTGAATCAACAGAATTTATTGAAGTTCGTTTAGAATAAAATGTATCTGGATTAAACCTTATGATGTCAGAATTCTGTCAGATTATAACGAATGGTGTCAATTTCGCTGGTTGCCCTACGGTTCAAGGTATGAGTATGCGGCAAGGTACGAAGGTGTAGGTGGCGTCAGTCTAGTAGCCAAATGGCCAACTACACTTCTGGCCGGGTTGTTGGCAAATACTCGCCATTTAGATCTGCTTTTGTGTGACACCATGTGTTCCCCAACAGAACGAGTGACAGAGTGTCGGTTGGTTACCCTTCCGTTAAAGGTGTGAGTGTGCGGCAAGGTACGAAGGTGTAGGTGGTGTCAGTCTAGGAGCCAAATGGCCGACTGCACTTCTGGCCGGGTTGTTGGCAAATACTCGCCATTTAGATCTGCTTTTGTGTGAGTGTATGTCCCCCACTGTCTGAGCCATCAGTCAAGTCACCGGCAGAGAATAAAGCTGAAGCATGAAGGAAGTCCGTTTTACCCAACATTTAGCCGGGTCAATTTATCTGTTTACGCTGATGAGTTAACCGAATTCCACAGCCTTCCTTGCGAACGCATATTACGCCGACTCAAGCTAATACAACTGCTTTCCGAACCAACTCTCAACATTGGTGATTCACCTCTGGGGATGTTCGCAGCTACTGAAACATTTGCAAAATTTTCCTTTAGTTGTTGGAAGCGTTATAATCAATTTGAATTTGAATTTTTTAATTCATATAAATAATATTTTTAGGATGTAACAAAATTAAAACTGAGTACTCTTTCTAACAATTTAACCTAAAATATTATCGTGTACTAAAGTGCATTCTATATGAGCTACTGTTTATTTTAATTTTCCCTTGCATTCTTGTGTCCCTCGTGACAATGCTGGGCTTGTGTGACAGGCAATAAAAATCCAATCCCACCATTGTTTCCCTTGTTTAATTGTACATTATGAAATATGTATTTTTACATTTTATTATAGACCTAAGTTTTACAATTTGTATCCTAGTTGGAACGAAAAATAACCGGAATTTTAATGTTTTCGCCGTGTATCAACTTTGCACTTTTATTTTTCAAAAACCCATCAAAATATCACATTTTTATTTTATGTCTGCTTGACAAGAATTTTTTCTATAAGTTTCGTGAATTTAAGAGTTTTAACTTTTCATGAAATAAAGTTCCAATAATTTTTCATAAAAAAACAACAAACACTTTTTTTGACTTCTAGGTGACGTAAAATTAATTTTTTGGTCACGTTGTAATCCTTATGAGATTTATGGTTATGATACACTACTTTTATATGTGTAATAAATATAGATTTCATATAGATTTAAATAAACTAAAATTATTGATCAAAATTGTTTTGAATCAATATAAAATAACTGCATTTACTTACGAATGTAAAATCAATGTATCGTGACTAGACATTTCATAAGGATTACAACGTGCCCAAAAAATTAATTTTGCGACGTCTACAAGACAATAAAACGTGGTTTCAGGAAAGTGATGAGAACTTTCTTCCTTGAATAGTCAAATGTTTGAAATTTATAAAACTAATATAAATTATAAGTTAAATATATGGTTTACAGAAAACAATCCTGTAAACCATATATTAAATTATAAATGCTGTATATGATGGATTTTTGAGTAAAGTTTAAATTGTATGTACAGTAAAACTTACATAACATTTAAACTTTTTAAAATTTAAAAAAATTTTAAATTTAATTTTAAAATTTAAATTAGTTAAATTCCGGTAATTTTTTGTTCCAACTAGGATAAAATTATTAAAAGTAACATATAAATGTGTTATATTTCCAGGTATACAGTTAGACGAAGATAACAATGGAATGATTGTATTTTTCATACACCTCATAGTTTCTTCGTAAACAACCTTTAAACTCGTGTACACATTACTTCTGCGCCGACAGTTGGTAATAGTGTCTGTAAATCATGCTGCTTTATAGTTGTAGTCAACGTGCTCTATTCTTTAGTAATTTGTACTTCTCAATTCATTGTAACTCGTAAAAGATGAGTCTGTCACTATTTTTGCTTCTTATTCATGTGTTTATGATTTATATTGATTTAAGAGCAACGTTTGTCTAACTTGTTAAAACAAAATAACAGAGATACAGAATTTACTTTGGAAAGGGACGTGCAGTATTTTATACTCAGCCAGAGTTAGTGAGTTGACCGTGCAGTATTTTATACTCAGCCAGAGTTAGTGAGTTGACCGTGCAGTATTTTATACTCAGCCAGAGTTAGTGAGTTGACCGTGCAGATTTTTCCAGTTTATGTATAGTGAGTGTAGATCAAATTTCACATAAAGTACGTTATACGTGGGGTGAACAAATTTATAATAATTTCAATGTAAACTTTAAAACTATAGGAATCTTTGTCGATTTAAAAAAAAAGCCTTTGATTTTGTTGATCATGAAATTCTTATAGTCATATTAGAAGGAACAGGAATTCGGGGCTTAGCCTTAGAATGGTTTAAAAGCTTTTTGACTAGCAGAAAACAACAAGTAAAAATAAGCACTTGTTACAGTTCTCGACAAGATATTAGGGTTGGTGTCCCTCAAGGGTCTGTGCTTTCAACTCTGTCCCTAATTTTTATTAATGACTTGCTAAATATTGAATGGAAAGGAAGTATATCTGCTTTTGCAGACGATGTTGTTTTATTTGACAAGGATAAGAATTTAATAATATTAGAAAATCATTTAACTTGTAACTTACAATTATTAAGATATTGGTGCAACTTAAATAAAATGCAGGTTAATGTTAACAAAACTAAATTAATACACTTTGACCCAGTTGGTGCTGACTTACCGTTTCAGTTAAAATTCTATTCCGCTGACTGTAATTCCTTTTTATGTAACTGTGAAATAATCCAAAGCGTAAAGAGCACTACATATCTTGGGCTTATTTTTGATAACAAACTCAAATGGGAAGATCATATATTATCTTTACACAAAAAAATAAAATCATCCATTCGAACATTCTATTTTTTAAGAAATTTCTGTAAAACTTTTCTGTTAAGATCACTCTATTTTGCATTGATACACTCACGTTTACAATATGGCAATGTCTGTTTTGGGGGCACCTTTAAAACAATAATAGAAAAATTAAGGATCTGTCAAAATTATTTTTTACGTATTATATTAAAAAATCGAAAAAGGGAAAGCTCATTTCCTCTATACCAAACATTAAAAATACTTCCTTTCCAACATCTTTTTGTCTTTAAAGTTTTAAGTCTGTTTATAAACGAAGTGGCAATACAATAATTACATGTACCACCATATTACAAGAAGCTATTCTGCAGGCAATGTTAGAGCAGTTAAAGTAAATAAATCCAGTTTTAGACATTCTTATAATTACCTTGCACCCAAATATTTTAATCAGTTACCATATAATATAAGGCAAAGCAATAGATTTAAGAAGTTTTGTAAAGCTTTAAAAAACTGGCTGTTGATTCAACGTGATGTGGAACCATGTAATCAGTTAATATATTTGAATAATTTTAATGTTCTAAGTATTAATGTTTAGGTTCAATAATTTTAGATACATATTATATACACACTTATGAATTTCTGCTAAAAACAAACATTGCAGAGAGCGTCTCATTGTTTTGTTAACTGTGTATACTGGACTCAAAATAACAATATACTATTAAATGTTATTATAATACTGGCCACACTACTGGTTACGTGGTCAGTCAATTTCTAAGTTTGTAAATTTTCTTCTTCATTGTATGCTGCTGTTGGAAATAAATCATTTATTCATTCATTTATTCATATAGTAGGCCATCAAAACCGTAAGTTAATTTGGCATTATCTTTAACAGGATAAGATAGTGGATCGTCATAAACATATGTGTTTTCAAACCAATAATAAATAAAACGATCGCAATAAATTTAACTTCTGTTCTAGTACACTCCAGTGTATCGTGCAATTAAAAGGAGATAAGTTGGTTTCGCGGGTATAAGGATTAAGACGACAATACGATCCCGGGGATTGCGTGACAGGGCTCAGGACATTTAGTTTGGATTTATGACAAACAGGTTTCACATGTACGAATTAGCTATGTTCTAATGTCTCTGCGGGAGAGCCGACTGCCAGAACGGCAGAAACCATCGCTAATCGTTGTAGTCTATGTACTTCAATTACATTGACTTGTATGTAAATTTAGTGTACGGTCCTGTGATTTGTTTTTGTTGCTGCCAAAGGAAACACTGTCCACTAGGAACTAGAAGTAGAGGTTTTCGGTTGAGGTTTAGTGAGAAATTAGTGTAAACCGCACTAAAATATTCTAATGATAGCTCTTGTATGTGAAGACCCCCTCCTCACTTCTCGCCCAGCAATGTTGTCAGAAAAAAACATTGAAAATATTAATGATTTGTCTTAACATCTGTTGCAGTAAACAAACAACCCCACTTGTTATTATAAACAAATGCAAATTTTTTGGTTATTTATATTTAGTGATAAAATTACGGATAAAAACATATATTTCACTTGATAAACATTATTTTATAGTAATTTCTACAAAATAAAAAATATTACATCAATATAATGCTGTAAAACATTACAGGATTAACACATATTATAGTTAATTTTACCACTACTTTTTAGAGGTATTTAAATAGTATAATACAGTTGTTTTGCAAACAAAATGTCAATTAAATTGACAGTATTGAACATACGCATACTTGTCACAGATGGTACATGTGGTTGGGTGGTTCTCAGAAACGATATGGCAACGTCGCCTAAAATGTCATCGAACTATTTTGATGCGGTTTACATCAAGTATAGTTATCGATTGTATAATTCTCGATAATAATAAACATACTTTGATTTAATTTTTGTTCGATTTTTGTAAATTTAATTATTCAAATATTGTGTTCTCGAACAATTTCACTTAAGCGCAACTTGTGCTTAAACGATATATTTACCCAGCGTTTCCAATGTTGTAAAAGGCGGCTGTTTCCCAAACTGCCGAGCCAACATCCTGCCGTCACCGGGCTAAAGGGTCATCTTTTTATTTCAAGTGTTCGGTTCGTTTTCATTATCATGATGGGTTATAGTGAACAATGTAGTGCTTCCTTGATATCACGAGTTTTTTAATTAAAAACATTCAATAAATTCAATTAGAGTTTCACGTATTTAAACGAAAAAAATAAATAAATAAAACTGCCCAATTTTGTACAAAAATTGTCTTGGTATACTAGGACTAATCGTTCATCTATCAAATGGCACTTCAAGTGTTCATTATTACGGATCAAATCCTGGAAGTAGAAACACATGTGTTTTCGAAAAGGGAAACGGCCACATTAATAATGTTCCCCCAGCTGATGGTTCTCGCTAGCATCAACTAATGTTTTTTCCGATTTGGATTTCTGGTGGATTTCGATAAAATGGATCATCTTTATGCAAACTGCAACTGTGGTACACATTCGAGCCCACTCTTACTACCTATAAATTACTTCCCACTACGTGGCTCCAAACTAACAGAGATAGGTGTTCCGAATGTGTTATGTGTCAGTTGTCTCAAAACTTTGTCAAAACTGAGCACTACCCTGGATTTTGTGATTGGTGGCAATGATAGAGCAAATCTAAAGTAATTTCCTGGAGGGACCAGGAACGGGGTCGCGAAGGTGTAGCAGGGAGCTACGGCTGTTGTAGGATAGTAGGGCCTCTTCAGCCTAGGATAGGTAGTTGAAGGGCATAGAATCGAAACGATACTGAATTTACGAGGCAAGCAAGTAGCTCGGGTCTCCGGAAGAAAGGTCCCGAGGAAATATGACTCCTGAAACAGACAGAAGAAGAATATGAGAAAAATTTAAATGTTTAGTGAGCTGACAGGGTGAGTTGGAAATGTTGGGGAGTGAGTGGGAGGGGAGTATGTCAGTGTACCGTCAGTAATGAGTCGTGTGAAGTAGTGTTGGGTTCCTGCCGGAAATTATGTATAAAAATCAACTGATGACTTACTAGTAAATATGCATGGCTCGATTTAGAACTTGATTTTGTTTAGGGATTAAATATAAGACAAAATAAATAAGAAGAAAACAATTTGCTGGGTCACGAAACAAATAAATAACGATAACAATTTTAAAACTTAACAGTTTAACTTTAAAATGATTGCACATATACTATTTCCGTCCTTGACAAATGCAGCCGTCCACACTCGCTTCCCCGACACGTCGGACGGGTGTTGTCCATTAGTGTACCAATAGCCGACAAGACGGATGACTCCCAGATGGAATTATGACTCGAGGAATTGATTTTCCCTGTTCTAATGAACTATTTCGGTAGACGCCCGGCCTGTTTACATCAGCAGGTCGTTTTTTCAATGTATCTCGGGGACATTTACCCCGACCATTAGAGGGAGCTGACCCACATCGCCTGTTGTGACTGTAGCCTGGAGCCGGCTGGTGATTCACGATCGCCGACCGCTGTTATCTATCTATTATAATAAATTACACGGAGGAGTGAGAAATTTGAGTGGGGGCGGATTTTATTTAGAATGCGTTTTTGTCGAGAGTCCAAAAAAGTAAACGAGTCGCTGTTGTGTGCCGGAGGGAGGATTGTTGTCTAGAGACACGAAATACAATTGTGTGAAAGGTAATTCATACCTGAAAGCCCAAAGCGTTTTCATGATTGTCGGCACGTGATACTCCATTATAAAAGTAAAGACTTGTTGTGCGCCGGAGGTTTGTCGTCTAGAGTGCCGAAATACGATTGTGTTTGAAAGGTCTTTACACAACTGAACTCCAAACTGTTTATCCTTGTTTGCATGTAATACTCCATGACAAAAGTAAACGACTTGCTGTTGTGCCTATAAAGGCTTAGTCTTTCGTCTATAGGAACGAAATACATTTATTGTGTGTGAAAGGTATTTATATTCCTGAACGGCAGAGATTATTTCATAGTTGTTGGCACGTGATACTCTAATACAAAAGTAAACGACTCTTGTTTTTGTGTGCAGGAGGTTTGTCGTCTATAGAGATGACATACAAACCTATACATTTCCTGGAGGCGTTTTCAGGGTTGTTACAGATGAAATACAAGTCTTAGTGAAAGGTCTCAACATTCTTGGATACTCGAGGCGTTTTCATGATCGTTGGCACGCACTAGTCCATTACAAAAGAGAGTAATGAATTATTTCATAGTACTTAATCTTTACGATCTTTTCTATTTACAGAATGTGTAAACGTATGGTTCAACACTTTTAGTATCGTTTAAGAAATAATCTAAAACAGTAGTTTGCATCCTGGTAATATATCTCCTAAACTTTTCATGGTCATATTTCATTTATTTTCAGTTAAAAAATATATTTTTGAATTTTGCTTAGGCACAATTAATTTCAGTTCAGAAATTTTGTGATGTACAAACTAAATGGAAATGCTTTTACAAGTTACAGACCTCGTTTTACCATAAATAATCGGAATAGGGGTTATGAATAAATTGGGTATGAAACTCTGTATTGTTTACTTATAACAAATTATTTGTCTAATTTTAGTTGGCCAAAAATGGTTTATAAATTAATTTTTTTCGTGTTCAGTGTGTCTTCATAAATAATACATCGCCTTAATCAAATTTCCTTAGTATAAAATATTTAGTGAGTTTATTGTGTGCATTTTGAAGTGAATTGTAGTTATTGCTTTTGATTATTTTCTCGGATGGTTTTCGTAATGTTTGGTTGATGATGTGTTTCCAGTAGTCTCGGGCCAAAAACGTCCTACAAACGAGTTACTTAAATAAGACAAACGTAGCTGAGCTCTTGGCGGCGTTGGCGGGATGGACCTAATGGAGTTGTGAGTAGCCAACTACCCGGTCCGTCTGTTATAAAACCCCATAGTGTACATGTAATTCACGAGGAAGTAGTCTTGGTGGTTAACTATAGTTACTATCGAGTTCAGTTTTTAAAATGTTATATTGCTTCATGAAGGGTAGCTATAGAATAGAACCACGAATTTCCGTGCCTAAGAAGTTTTATCCTAAAGGTACAGTTTGTGTGATAGCGAAGTAAAATGACAAATGTATATACAGGGTGTAAATAAAGTCCCGCACGGGTTTAATATGTTCTGAACGATAACAGATAAATAAATAAGATTTGGTACATCAACATTACACCTAAAAATCTACTTATTTACAGAACTATCAGTTTTCTGTCATATCATGGGGACGTCCCGCAAGGAGTCAGAAGGAAATCTTAAATAGGAGCATAGGTCAATATGCACATCACTTTAAAGGGCTTATCTAGCAGAGTGTAATGCCGCAAACCGCACACAAAAAGGTTGATCCACTACAAAATGGCGGCTGTTCAAATGTTTGATTGGAAAAAGATGTTTACTTACCAAATGTTTTCAGAGTAAATGCTCGAATTGTTCACCTCCGGTTATTTGACAGTTTTGAAGACGCACATAAAAACTATTAACAGCATTTTGCAGGGCAACTTGAGTAATCGCCTGACATTCTTGACGTATTCTTTGTCTCAGTTCATTTAAATTTCGAGGCTTTGTTTTGTAGACATTGTCCTTAAGGTAACCCCAAACAAAGAAGTCTAATGGAGAGAGATCTGGTGAACGCGCTGGCCATTCCACAGTCCCCTGCCTTCCGATCCACCGTTGCTGAAAAACAGTGTTTAAATAGGCTCTTACGTCGATGCCGTAGTGTGGGGGCGCCCCGTCCTGTTGAAACCAGATAGTCTGAAAATGTTCTCCAAACATCTGTCGAAGTACTGGTGTAATTTCATTTTCCAGCAAACGTTGGTAAGATATTGCATTTAAATTTCCTTCAATAAAGAAAGGACCTACCAACTGGGTACCTATCACACCAAGCCAGACATTCACCTTTTGTGGATATTGTGTGTGTGCCTCCCGCATCCAGTGAGGATTTTTGCTACTCCAGTAACGGCAATTGTGCCTGTTTACGCTTCCATTGAGCATAAATGAACACTCGTCCGAAAACACAATATTGTTTACATCAATTTCGTTGCGATCTATTTTGGCCATCATATTTTCGCAAAATTCTATACGTCGGTCGAAATCATCTTCGTTGAGTTCGTGCACCAAATGAACTTTATACGGCTTAAAATTAGACCCTTTCAGAATTTTTTTTACAGTCGTAAAAGAGATGTCATGAGTTTGTGCTGCTGAGCGTAGGATCTCGTGCGGGTTCTCAATAAATGACTGCAAGACTTCTAAAGATTTGTCTTCGTTTGTCGAAGTAGCGGGTCATCCTGACCTACGAAGATCGGAAACACTTCCTGTTTCCATAAAACGTTGAACAGTTCTCCCTACAGTTGTTCTGGAAATTGGCTGCCTCTCGGGAAAATAGTCATTAAATAAATGGCACGCTTCCTCGTGTGATCGTCTGTTGTTTCCCCAACCAACCATCATAAGAAGTGTTGTACGTTCGTCAAGCGACATAGTGTAGTTGATGAACGACAAGAAATACGACAAACTCTTTTGTACTAACGTGCAATGACAGAAAGGTTGGACAGCAAACTAAAACAAGGAAACTAGAATAGCCTAATATGAATAAACTGGTTAATAGGAAAGTCCAAAGGGCGACCCAAAGATAAGATCTTTCTAATTGTTACTGTTACCAGGTTTTCCCCGTTATAAATTAGGACCAAATTTGAAACCCTTGACGATAACTAACGTCACAACTCACTTCTGTATTACAGGCATAATGTAGTATTTAGCTGCAGTTTACCTGCATTTAGTTGCAGTTTTTCTTTAATGGGGTTGTGGATACTAATAAAATGTAACCAAGTAAAACATTTGAACAGCCGCCATTTTGTAGTGGATCAACCTTTTTGTGTGCGGTTTGCGGCATTACACTCTGCTAGATAAGCCCTTTAAAGTGATGTGCATATTGACCTATGCTCCTATTTAAGATTTCCTTCTGACTCCTTGCGGGACGTCCCCATGATATGACAGAAAACTGATAGTTCCGTAAATAAGTAGATTTTTAGGTGTAATGTTGATGTACCAAATCTTATTGATTTATCTATTATCGTTCAGAACATATTAAACCCGCGCGGGACTTTATTTACACCCCGTATATATATATATATATATATGAAAAATAATTCAACGTAGTTTAAAACTTTTCATCGTCATCGGAAAGTGTATACGCCCTAAAAAGATGCATTATTTTTTTAAATGATAGTTTAACTTCATTATTGATTTGTCAATTTAATATCTGTACATTGAACCCCAAATTATTATTATATTAGGCTGATACGTCTTAAAACACTTGCAGAATGAAGACGTATGAATACTTTCTGATCAATCAAATCGGTTGAGTCTGAGGACAGTTATCTGCGGATTACTAACCCAATAACCCACTAAGCTGTCAATTACGTGATGTACTAAGTTCTTATGTGATCTAAGAACACTTATTTCAGCAAGTCCTGTTGTATGCCTCTTATATCACTCAACAATCCTTTGTTATGATCAAACAAACTCAATCTCACTCTACTTGCAACCCTTTTTCCCACCCAGACGTTCATTACTAAGGCATTTCTCGATATACAACGCAATCTTAATATAAGGATACTTAGTACAAATCTCTTTTCGACGCCTCAAATCGGTCTAGGGAAATTTAGCCGCTACCTCATACAAAAATACCAATACTGTATCATGATTGGATTTCAACAGCTGTCAACAAAATTCAATGAAAACACACAAGAAGGTATCAGACTGGAGACATTCTTCTCCTGAATCTGAATGTACTATCAGATTTTGGAAAAGACATAGTTTATCGCAACGTATTGGTTTCTTTTAACCCGACCTTTAAGTCAAATACCTTAAGTTTGCCGGAGGCTGAGATCCACTAGTGGGCTTCAGACAGCGTCCTTCTGTGAAGCAACAGTCATATTTCTTGGAGCAAACTCGCATGACCATCAGCAGAGCTCCCCAAAGAGATCCCGAAGTGATGGTAAAGGCAGAGATCCTATGTGAGGCCGAAGACCTCGTAACCTTTTCCCGTGTTACAGCCAGAGTCTGTTTAAAGTCCGAAATCATTAAGCAATGCTACAGAGTTCAGTCGCGAGATTGAAGATTGATATTGAACCGGGGCCACTTCCCTAGAGAGTTCACTGGCGAGGTTGTACGTCGTGTTAACGAACCAAACACGTTGTCAGTGACTTTACTGTTGTTGATGTACATTTAATTAGTGTTTATACATACCACTGTTCGTATATGGGCGGGCGAGTGTGGCGGCCACTATTCGTGTATGGGCGGGCGGGTGGGGTTTAAAAAAATTTTTTATATTGTATTTGGCTAACTCTAATATACATATATATGTATATTTTTTTAAAAATTTTTTTTATAGTGTATTTGGCCATGTACTATTACCATTAGGTCCTGGAGTAGGCCTATTTATGCTTATCCTGATAAATCACCATTAAATAAACTATTTCATAATGTCTAAACAACTTAAAATAACTGAAGGTGAAATGATATCACCAAAATGATAAATAGATGTAACCAAAGTCTGTACGAAAAAATATATCATTCTCTAATTGAGAATGGACTGATTATTTAATATATTCAACAGACTGATACATAAGCTGATATGTAGTAAAATATTCGATGTGAATCGTTTAAAACTGGGGACGATTTATCGATTCTTAAATCATATTTTTGTATGTTTTGCAATTTTCAGTACAGATATTTTAAAATTGGAAATTATTTATGGACTCCTGCGTATTTTCTGTAATTTTCAGTCCAGATACTCTTTTTATATTTTGTGTAATTTTCGGTACAGAACCTTAACAAGGAAATGGTTTTTCTGAGCTAAACTATATCTAGTTAAAATAGTTTTCATTAAAGGCAACTAATAGTGCTTAGATTGTTACTAGTTGTTTAGTTTGTTATATTATAACATACTAGCTGAACCCAGCGGACGTTGTCTCGCCTTTCATTTTTCATTGACATACCAAAATAAAGCAATAAAAAGAATCATAGAAAAAAACCATTATTTATTGAATGAGTGCAAGAGGGTAAACAATATTTTTGGTCTTCTTATTTGGTGTATAAATGCATGTTTTAACTACCGAGGAAAATAGGTTAACACCAAATACAGATCACCTGTCCAAGTAAAAGTAATGTGTGCTACACTATCAAGGTGAAATGTAGAACTACAATAAATCAAAACATATACAGTACTGTTGTTGTGAGAACTTCAATCTGCTTATGGCATGTGAAACTACATTAAACCACACAGTCATATGTTTTTGTAAACAATTCACATTCTCCATTTGAATAACATGGGATCTTTAGGTGCCCGTGGGGTGGGACCCTGTGGACGGATCTGCATCAAACGTCACAGAAACCATCTCGGGAGTATACAGGACAACATCCTAAAGTTTCATGGCGATCGGTTGGATGGTTTGGCAGCGCATAAACTTCAAACACACACACACACACACACACATATATATATATATATATATATATATATATATATATATACACAAACATCCTCTTTTATAAATATAGATTATAACAGCAGAAATGGGGAGTATGGCTATCATTTAGTAACCCAAAGGTTGTATAAACTAGATTGAATGGATGGTAAATATTGTAAAATATCAGAATTGTTCCGTCATTCCCAATTAATAAATTAGGTGTTGATTTTAGGCTGCTTGTGGTTTTTATTTTATATAAAAACATAATGACTCATTCATTTGTTCGTACGTCTGGAAAAAATAGTTGCAAACTCGGCCACGTCTGGTGTGGTTTAGTCTGATATTAATTATTGTTTACTTTAGTTGTTAGAAAAATAAAAACTGACTGTTTACTTGATTTTATCTGAAATAAAGTAACTTACAGTTAGTTGTGTTCATAAATAAACAATCATCTGGTCACAGTAGTACTTTTAAAGCACCGAGATTTATTTTCATTTGTGAAATGTAGTTAGGTCGGAAATTGCTTGAAATGCCCTGCCCCTTTTACAATTTTAGAAACTAAACATATAAAAACTACTAAAAAAGCTACTCTATACAAAAATATAATGCAATTATAAATGCGATGTCATATAACAAAAAGTTCATTCACTACTTTTCGGAATTTTTATATACTAAATTACGCAAGTTTGATTTATAAATAACAGACTGACAGCAACTCATCGATCCTTCAGAGCAAATCTTTCCCAGCTGTTGTGGACTTTGTTATTTCATGATGAGAGAGACTAAAGTATTTTACAAAGTTATATCCCCATTGATTTGTTTTAACTGTTTTCACTAAAAATAGCGGCTAGGAAAAGTTTCACTGAAACGAAATCCGGCAAAAGCTGAGTGCTGGATATTTATTGTCTTTGTTGTAAGGCTGTAACTAAGAACCCCTTCTTATTCTTGGGCAGTATTTCCACTGATGAAGACGCTTTGATGTTGGCCAAACTGTAGTGATGCAATAGAACAAGCGAGCTTTAAGAGCCGACAGTTTATCGCTATCATCTCAACTGAAATTGTAGTAAATTTTTAGGATTGCACCGTAATCCCCGATTTTAAGAGGGTCCTCTTTTACGAGTCTTTTCTCGTCCGTTTGTACGAAGATTTGGTGATTTATTAAGAGTTCATTTTATGTGATGACTAGACGACTTTAAACAATACAGATAAGTTTATGTAGCGTCTGCAATTATTGTGAGTGTTTTGCTTGATTTTAGGAAACAATTTTTAATTATTTACTTACCAAATTATGAGCATAGTTAAAAAAAATAATATTATTCGATAATGATGTTTATATAAAAACGTAGAGCTGTACAGCTATTTTCCGAATATTGCAACTGTGCATATTTTAAATATTACTTTATTGAAAATAAATGCATGAGGTTGGCAGAACAGAACATTAGTTCTGAGTGGATGCCATCTCAAGCAAGTATTGTGTTTTTCAATCGGCTTCCTACTACAAACACAAGGAAGGAAGCTGTTGAAAAAAGATGTTGGCCTCCTATAAACATCAAGAAGGAGGCTGTCGAAAAAAGATGTTGGCCTCCTATAAACATCAAGAAGGAGGCTGTTGAAAAAAGATATTGTTGAAAGACTTTCTGCAGCTTTACATGTTTTAATCTGTTAATTAGTGGTTTTAAAGGATTATTATTATTATTATTTATTATTCTCACATAACTTTTTATTAATATTAGCTTGTATATTGTTCCTCGGTTAGATTTTTTAGATTTTAACAATATAGACGTTCTTTTGTATTTTTCAGCTCAGGTTAAACATTAGAGCTAGGGTACGACAAACTATCATTTCATCGTCTGATCGTAATGGAGGTGGTAAATCCGTCTTTCTTTCCTTGTGGTGTACAAAAATAAAGCTTTATGTTTTTTTTCTGGTTATATTAACATTATTACTTTTTTATTCCAGAAGTACTAACTAGTTAATTTATGATGTACTTTGTGAGCCCTGTGGTCAGAAAACGACAAAATAGGTTTTTAACAAAATAGATAACTTTAATATTTGATCAACTTTTTGTACTTATGAGGTATTAACTTTTGTTTGGTTATGACGTTTTAATTATGTTAATATGATTTACAGAGTTCCGTTAGAAATCCGAACACGTGTGACAGTAAACTGCCTACGTACGCAAGGTGATTTACAGTCCCTCCGCACTTACACTGCCCTGTAAATCAACGGTTTATGGTTTGTACCGGCCAAGAAGTGCTGACGTAACAGGAAGGATTCCTCCTACAAAGATACGCTTTTTGTTTAGGCAAGGTTAGTTGGATCATGCGGTCTGCTAAATTGTTTCTAGACGAACAGTCGATGAACAGCGTGACGGTTGATATGCAGAGTAATTCGTTTAACAGTCTGACCGATAAGAGGGGTCGGTTAACTCACTGATTCCTTAACATTCAGGTTGGTTGGTTTGCTCAATAATGTTATTCACTACTGTAATTCACTACTGTATTATTGGTTTTCATTATCACTACTGTAATTCATTATCAGTCCGATCGATAAGTATGTAAATTGGTTTGCAGGCTACTGTAATTCACTATCAATTCGATCGATAAGGAGATAAATTGGTTTGTTTGCTCCTGTAATTTATTATCAATCCGTACAATAAGGAGATCAATTGGTTTGTTGTTTTGCTCACTAATATTTTATTAGTCGATTGACTATTTTATTGTTAATATTATTCACTCGAATGTTACTGTTGTATAAGTAGTAAGGTAATTTTAATTCACTTATTCAATATATAAGAGACCTTTTCCTCAGCAGATTTGTCACTTGTAAACGAAATGGCTGGGGGCAACCTATGTCGCTGTATATAAAGCAAGTGCATTGAGAATAATAGCCGCTGCCGCAGCGTGTATCCTCAATGTAGACTGCACGCGCCGGTGACACTTGATCACCTAATTAAGCATTCTTTGAATGACTGACGTCCCATTAGTGATTTCCTATACATTTTTTAGTTTTAAATAAAGTAATTTTAGTATTGTAAATTTGTGCAATGTTCAGGATCGCGAAACACCATTCACTGTAAACCTGCGTACTATCAACTCATCGTACACTTCTTTCGTGAAGTCACTGGCAAAAAGTACGTGCATTTACGCACGCAAATTGCCACTCATTCTCGTTGAACAATGGCAATCACAAGTAATCTCTAATCGCTCAAGATCGTTGTAAAATACGTTCATAAGGGACTTGGGAAGCCCTTCATTCTTTCTTCATGGGGTTCAAAAAGAAAACTTAATTTTTATTGCTGGTTATACTAAAATTATTACTTTTTACTTCCATACGTACTAATTTGTTAATTAGTATAATTTAAAATGTCATACAAGTACTTGAAATGCCAAAAAATAAGCAATACCAAGAACCACTTTCAATAAACATAAAAAAAAACTAAAAATAAAAAATGCATATTAACCTAACGTGCAAAAAATTATTACTAAGCAAAATATGCTAATAAAACATGAACACTGAAATACACATAAAAAAAAAAAAAAAAAACACACACATTGAATGAAACATACAAACGAAAACGTAGAAAATAAAAACAGCCTAAAACATACAATGTACTAAAAGATATAAACTTGACCTCTGAAGCAACATATAAACAAAATATCGTCTTGATTTTCGTTAAGTTTGATAATGTATACTTGTTATTTTATCAAAGTGTATATCATAATCCTTGTACTTTAGAATGTTGATATTCGCTGGTTGATATGTCAATTTTAAGGTAGATTATGGACATATAAATCCATTTTCTTGTCTGAAACTACTATTGTCCATATTACTTAGACACTATTAGCAAATAACTCATTATAGCAGTGTGATCGATCACTTCATATACATTCACGATTGGTATTTTAGGATCCCAAATGAGCATAATTTCAATTTTGTCGTGTCAATTTGTCCGTGTTTGTAGTTATATCACGTTGGGCGAATTTATTTATTCCTTAAGAATATTTAGAACTCAATTATATACCCTAGAATGTAATCCCACGCTCTCCAAAGTCACCATGTTATTCTACTGAGCTGACCATGTTATGACTTATAGCAACTATATTAATGTGGCAGGTTTAATCAAACATTTTCGCATCTTGATCTTGACTGTTGGAAAATTTAATGTCCTAGATACAACATAATGTAAAACTATTAAGTTAAAATTTTTCCCGTAGTGAAGGTTAGAATGTTGAGCTGTTTTTATCAGCTCATTTATTTATTTATTTTTTTTTTACGAAAACAACAAAATTTAGACCGACCTTTGGATAGCTGTTATATAAGCTAAGAAGGAAACCAAAGATTCCAGGAATTTATTTTGATAGATGTATAAAGCTGGGTATTGTTGGTATACCTCCAAGGTTAGTTTAGGTATTTTTATTTTATGCAGCCCTTCAACATTCTGTCATATATGTTTTGAAAAAAATCTAATTTTTTCTTCATACAAAATTTTGCAATAGTCTAGATGCACGAACGGACTCTTATAATACAATGAAATTAAACTTTTATAGTTATGTATTTCTTGATAGATTAAATTAACGGTTTTGTCTCGGCGTTAACAACTTGTAAAAGGTACGAAGAGGTACGCTGCAATTTCTATGAAAAAAATGAAAAAAGGAAGAAAGTACAGAGCAAGACAAGAGCAAACAAGTGTTTAAAAAATAAAAATTTTATAATTACAGGCCTTTAATCCTCGAAATAATTGTCAAAATAATCAAATGGCTCCTTCAAAGAAAACACTATTAAGATTGCTATCAAATGAATAATAAACAAATGGTTCAACTAAATATTTGATTGAACACAATTTTGTGTCAAGTGAAAATTATTTCGTCAACTAGTGCAAGGCGTTGTGTACTTAACCCTCACGTGTAACACTGGGGTCCATTAGACCCCACTCAATTTTGTAATGCATATCTTTCAGAACAAAAATCTTGTATTCATACTTAGCACCCATGTAAATTTAGTTTAATCTTTTATTAACATTTTGCAATCGTTCAGTGATGTTTAAATAAACTGATTTTTTAATAATAATAATCCTTTAAAGCATAAAAAATATACACTGCATTGCATACGTCATGATAAAAAATGGAAACAGAAAATATAAACAAAAATACATTGCCTCATTCACTCCTACATTCAAACATCCAATCTGTAAAAAACATTTACTCGTCACATTCATCTTCATCATCAGATACGGCTCGTTATACAATCATCTCGGCGCCTTGTCGGAAACGCACCAGACACCAAAAGGCATTTTAGATTACAAATAAATATATAACAAGTTATTGTGGGGTCCTGTGGACCCCAGTGTTATACTTACGCGTACTATTTTGTTACTGTTTCAATGGTAAACCATAGATAAATGGCTATAAAGCAATGCTTTATTACATCTTTATTTATTATTGTATCATGCTGTAATATTTGAAAACGTCTTTTGGGATCATGCAAGCAAAACCATAAAAGAAAATTATTTTTCCTGTTTACTTTTCCTTAAAGTTTTGTAACATATTATTTCCAATTTTTGTTAGGTATAGTAAGAACATATGTGTATATTTTCAATTTTCCACCTTGACTGTCTTATGGCACATTTATTCCTAATATATGTTTTATTATTTAAATTTTACTAGCTGTACCCGCCCGCTTCGCCGGTCATATTGAGTTTGATTTAGAACCTAATAGGTGAAAGAATTCGAGCATTTTTGCTTCTTCTACCAATATTAGATTTTTTAGGAGGCATGCCATAAAAAGTAAACTGCAAAACAAATAATTATTTATTTTTTATTTTCACGTTTCACCACATGTTTTAATTACCGAGGAAAAAAGGTTAACACCAAATACAGATCACCCGATCAAGTAAAAGTAGTATGTGCTACACTCTCAAGGTGAAATGTAGAACTACAATAAATCAAAACATATACAGTACTGTTGTTGTGAGAACTTCAATCTGCTTATGGCATGTGAAACTACATTAAACCACACAGTCATATGTTTTTTGTAAACAATTCAGATTCTCCATTTGAATAACATGGGATCTTTGGGAGTCTGTGGGGCGGGACCCTGTGGACGGATCTGCATCAAACTTCACAGAAACCATCTCGGGAGTATACAGGACAACATCCTAAAGTTTCGTGGCGATCGGTTGGATGGTTTGGCAGCGCATAAACTTCAAATATATATACATATATATGACTATATATATATATATATATATATATATATATACATACAAACATCCTCTTCTATAAATATAGATTAAATCACATATTTTTGTTGCACACATTTATTGTTAAAAACCTATACGTATTTCAATCTTATTTTACTATATTATGTATTGGAGGTACATTAAAGGTACATTAAAGAATGTAGAAAGCATAGTGGAAAACCACATAAACAATGAAGATATAATTTTAAATAAAAAACCAAAAATTATTTTTTTTAATTACTAATTGGGGTCTGGTGGACCCCACCGTTTGAAGTATTAAAAGTAGGTGGTATATTTGAAGGTTAAAAGTAACAACTTGGACAATAAAGATAGAATACTAAGGACGTTTATAAGATCTTACGTTCATACGTATAACAGGATCTTATAAATCCTGTAACTGACTATCATAAGTCCTATTTTAGTTATGTACATTAATACTGCACTATTGAAATAAGGGAATAGTCTATTTATTGTTCGTGACACATGTGTGAATGTCGAGTAGGCTGTACCGTGTCTGACGGTAATGAAATTACAGCCTTTTTATTTATTTATTTATAAACGGCTACGCCAATAGAACAATGGCTTGAGGTTAAATATAATTGAATGTGTAAAAAATACAATCTAATTTATTACTACTGAAACCCTATTAAATGATAATGCATCATATATATATATATATATATATATATATATATATATATATATATGTACAAGTAAATACAGTCTATAACATTAATGGCCAATTCCAAATGTACCAGTTTAGTTCATCGCACTGACTAGAAACTAGATAAGCAAATATAACAAAACCAAATAATTTTATAAATAATACAGAATAAATAATGAAAATCACAACAAAACAACAACAATATAACAACATCGATAATATGCAATGTACAAATAAATAACCGAGTAACAATGTAATAATAACAATAACAAAATAACAAACATGATATCGTCAGAAATAACAACCAATACACAAACTTAACATACTATAACCTATAAGCACCAACAACAATTTTAATAATAATACAATCTACGAGAACAACAAAATTAAGGCCGACCTTTGAAAAGCTGCATTATAAAAGATAATAACGAACGCAAAATTACGGTTATTTATTTAGATATATGTATAAAGCTTGGTATTGCTGGTCTAGCTCCAAGTTTAGTTATGCACCTTTTGTAAACACGCAGTTTTAATAAACGTTCTGACGACCGTTTCAAAAATTATAAGGATGTTAAAACGAGAGCTATTTCGAGTTTTTATTTTTGTACTTTGTTGAGCTATTTGTGCGCAATAAATATTATGTCTAGACTGTGCGGTAACGTTCGCACGCCGTCCGGTTGAAATATAGGGTACGTTCAGATGTGGAACCCGAAATACCCAGCAAAGAATAAATGTTTAAGAAAAATTACAATGTTTAGTCAAAGCGACCTCTGTTTCTTTTGAATTTGGCTGGCTGCGGTATTGGCCTTGGACAGTTACTTCTTGCTCCCCTGTTCGTCAGGTGGAAGGAAAATAGGGGGAGTGTCGGCGTCCTGCGTGGTTGATGTGAACGCAGTGCCAAGAGGGTGCTTAGTTCATTCATTAAGCTTAGTTTTGTTAATAAGCATATCTTTGTCTGTCATTAAGGGTGAACATGGGTTGCTTTTGAGTTTATTATGAGTAGATGAATGAGTGTAATCTTTGTTACCAACTAAGGTCGACATCCATAAAAAGGACAATTTATTAGTATCTCAATAATTATGATAACTAATGGCTGCCACCCAATGGAAGGGTCTAGTAAGGGTTCATGCCGATGGGAAACGTTGAGAGTTCGTACAGCAGAGCATAAACGGTGACATCTCTACAGGACGAAGTGGATTGCAACCCTCCGTCACATCGAAGGCTTATTTCGAAGAGCCGGTGGTCGAGCAGTCCGGTAAACCCGAGTTCACTAAGACCGAGTTAAAGGCTATGGACATACGAGCCTTGAGAAATGCGCAAGTGCGCGTATTGATGCGTGGGGTATAGACTGCGTTTTTTACGTTATGTGTAAAATAATGTTGTTAAGTGGGTTATAAAGTCATAAACATTTCGTACATAATTTGTAGAGAATTTGATTCTGAGAAGATTTATGTAAGCTAAGTAAAAAACAACACATAAACAAGCACAACAGCTCAACGTTATTTACTATAATACATAAACAATTGCAAAGAAAAATTATATGAAGAAAATAAAATCGTAAAGTTTGTGTCCAAAAAATAAACCCTCACCTTCCTACCCAAAGTAGACTTGAAGAAAAACTGACCCACCGTCCCACCCAACTTGCACTTCAACAAAAACTGACCCATCCGTCTCACCCAACTTGCACTTCAACAAAAACTGACCCATCCGTCTCACCCAACTTGCACTTCAACAAAAACTGACCCACCGTCCCACCCAACTTACACTTCAACAAAAACTGACCCATCCGTCCCACCCAACTTGCACTTCAACAAAAACTGACCCACCGTACCACCCAACTTACACATCAACAAAAACTGACCCATCCGTCCCACCCAACTTGCACTTCAACAAAAACTGACCCATCCGTCCCACCCAACTTGCACTTCAACAAAAACTGACCCACCGTACGACCCAACTTGCACTTTAACAAAAACTGACCCACCGTCCCACCCAACCTACACATCAACAAAAACTGACCCACCGTCCCACCCAACTTACACATCAACAAAAACTGACCCACCGTACGACCCAACTTGCACTTCAACAAAAACTGACCCACCGTACCACCCAACTTACACATCAACAAAAACTGACCCATCCGTCCCACCCAACTTACACTTCATCAAAAACTGACCCACCGTCCCACCCAACTAAACACGTACGTCCAAACTGTCTCTCTCTTAAATACACGAACATGTACAAAGCCGTAGGCCGCCCCCTGCCAACAACGAAGCCAAATAAAACATATTTTCACACAACGTTCTGTACCCGTAAGTGTGCCGTCCGAAAATATAAGGCACCTGTCTGGAAAAATACTGGAATATCGTAGCCTAAAACCCTATTTATCATCAAAATCTCTTTATTCTTAGTTAATTACACAAACAATACAAAATTTTAAAAAATCTCTTGCATAGACTATTGGTCTGTGTGCATGAGAGAGGTTCTTCAAGGCTCGTGTAATAATAATAATTACTAACTAGGTATTCTACGTATTTACATTAAAATAATCTCTTAATTAGTTTGAATTGGTTAATTGTAAGAGAGTAACGTTCATAATAATCAAAAGAGGTCAAATGTAGACCAATTCTAATCGTAAAAATATTCAGACTAAATAAAGGCTAAAATATTCAAAGAATAAAGAAACAACTGAAAATTTTTTGGCTTAGGTAAATAGACTTAAAAAAAGATATACACGATGAAATCACTCAAACACACCTTTTAAAGTGGAGTATATTTATTTTGCTCTAAATATATATTTTTAGCTGTCATTAGAGTATTTTATGTTGTTTGGGAGATTATATCACAGTCTTGATAATAACATACAGTCACGACACTTCCATTGTAGCGCTGTGGTGCTAGCACGACGCTAGCGCTCCAAGTAGCCGGACCGTACAACTACAGCAAATTACTGTCGTATTGCATCGTGTCTTGCAAAGAAATGAAATAATAACAATAGTAAAGTGACATGAGAGATTACAGACAAAGTTATTTGACATATACTGATCAAAACTTTTCATGTAAATAACAGAAATACGCACTACTGTCGTCCTGCCGCCAGGCGCGCTAGCGCCCTGCTTATGGAGGCTTTATATTATAAGGCTGTCAATATATCCTTCATGCAAGTAAATTTCAAATGATATGAACTCTCATGCAGGCAGAACAAAATATGTAGAAAGGGATCCAGGAACCAGAACAGACTTCTCCTCCAAGATTGTGCCCATAGAGGCTGGATGCTAAGTATGCAATAAGGCCTAATGGATGTATTTTTTTTATTACCTATCACGCTTAGCACCATCTTACTCAGCTATTTAATAAGGTTTTTTGTAACTGTTTGCCACCGCTATCTAATATTATGTTATAATCGATATGTAGATAATATTTGGAAATTTCCAATGCTTTGAGTAGTTAAGAAACAAACACAACATTTCGACAGGTATAAGTAACTCCTGCCGTCTTCAGGTGTACTTACTAACTTAGCCTACATAAAAAAAGTTTTTTTTTAACCCATACTAAAGCAGAAAAGACTCAATACTACATGCTAGATATTAAAGATTGCTGTTGAAAGTCAAACGTTTTTAAAAAACTATCACACATAACATAATTATACAAAATATAATACACGATATGAAATACAAAAGAAATGCAAAATATGAAATCAGTCAACAAAACACAGAGCAAGTTAATAAATAGACCAAATACTCAGTGACATACAAAAATAAATGCAAAATATGAAAAAATCAACAGAGCATAGATCAGGTTATTAAACAGACAAAATATTCAATGAGACACGAAATAAATACAAAAGTATGTGTTTTGTTGACTGATTTCATATTTTGTATTTCTATTTTATTTCATATCGTGTATTATATTTTGTATAATTATGTTATGTGTGATAGTTTTTTAAGAACGTTGGACTTTCAACAACAATCTTTAGTATCTAGCATGTAGTATTAAGTCTTTTATGATTTAGGCTAAGTTAGTAAGTACACCTGAAGACTAAAGGAGTTTGTTATACCTGTCGAAACGTTGTGTTTGTTTCTTAAACACTCAAAGCATTGTAAATCTCCAAATATTAGCTACATATCATGAACAATCTAATGCTAATAAATAACTTTTAAGTTAAGTAACAATTTTATAATTACTAGATTTCAGTACAATGCTAAAATTGTGGTTATTTTAATAAAAATATAGCCTTTGTAAGTAATATATCCTCTATATTTTTTCACTGCTCAAGTACTGATTGTTGTTCAACACTTGGACCTCGCTGAAAAGTAATTTTTATTTAGTTGGGCCATAAAAATGTACCATTATTGAAATATATTATTATATTTTAGAATCATTCTTAGCGGTAATTGGGATTTGACAAAGCATTATGAAGTTTGTCTTTAATTAGTAATATTTTATCCACCTCTCAGGTACCTAAATTGGACAACATTTAAATGGGTGATATTTGAACTGCTATTTTATTCATTTAATAATAGTTGCTTATTAAATTAAATAATAGTCAGCATTTATTACAGCATATACTATTGTATTCTCGTCAATGACGTCAGATTATTAAATTTGTATTGTTGATTATTCCAGTTGGTGTTTTAGAGCTTAGGCTTAAGCGGCCGGTGTCATAACTAAAGTAGAATTAAAACCAGAAGCGGATTGCCGAGAAGAGACTCGGAGCGAGGGGGAGGAGGGGACGAAGGCGCGCCACCGCCCTTAGCCAATAACAATCGGGCAGTTCACTCTTCAACAGATACAGTGTTGCCGTAACTCATTCTCCCATGTTTATATTCGCCGTGCTACTACACTACGCCTACCACCTGCTCCGTTCCGAACGAGCCGATGTGGCAACACTGTCACCGAACGTTGTCGAGAATCTCCGACCGTCCCCGAAGACAGTACCTCTACGCAGGCTTTCCAATCCGCTTCTGGTTTTAATTCTACTTTAGAATCTACATTTTCCGGTGACAACCGCGTCAAGATACTATCTACAATATTTACAAGATGACCAGAAGTTTCGCCCATACTATGATGTGGCATCCTCATTGGTTTCCCTGAGACTGTGGATGCCACAGTTTCTCAGTGGTTTCTCTGAGACAGTGGAGAGAAACCACTGAGGATGCCATATCACAGTACGGGTGAAACGTCTGGTCATCTTGTAAATATTGTAGATACTACCTTGACGCGGTTGTCACCGGAAAATGTAGATTCTAGTTGATGTTTTTATCGTTTATTATAATAAGTCGACAAACTGTAATTGAGGGACCATATTGGAGTATTCTTGAGAGTGGTAGCAATCAATGCGCTATGAAGATAGTCAGTGTGTTTTGGAGGGTTTACAAATAAAAAAGACATTTACATGGAAGTGTCGTCCTATATTTAATGTATAGAGACTATAATTAAAAGGAGGGTAAACCGGCGTGATAGTTTAGTGGCTAAGTATAGGCTAGTATAGATTCCAAGGTTCGAATCCAAACTGAGAAAAGGAGGGTAAACCGGCGTGATAGTTTAGTGGCTAAGTATAGGCTAGTATAGATTCCAAGGTTCGAATCCAAACTGAGAAAAGGAGGGTAAACCGGCGTGATAGTTTAGTGGCTAAGTATAGGCTAGTATAGATTCCAAGGTTCGAATCCAAACTGAGCCGATGGTCAATACATCATTTGAATAAAGTTAACACATAGGCCTACTGCCCATGTGTACTGGTGAGTGAAGTTATAAGCTTAACAAATAAAGGAATAAATTAGTGAAAATGAACAGTTTTAAATGTTCGTTATAATCAACGGCGGTATAATATATGGGGAGAATAGACAGATAGCATGTATTGTTGGACAGTCCTCGCGGAGCCGAACGGTTGCTACACGATGGAAGATTTCTGCCGCCGCCCGCGTTATTTACGACCTGTTAAAAACTTATTAGCTACTCCAATAAACCAGCTGATTTGTGAGGTTTTCTCTCCTATTGGTCCATCCCACAGAGATGGCCAGGTTTGTTATTGGACATTTCTTATCTGTGTTGTTGTTGTTTCGCCTTAAAGAGACGTTTTTATGTGTTACTTCATAGTTCTTGTGACGAAATAGTGTCGAAACTGGTTGTGGTTGGGTGGATGATTATTTTTGCTGACCAAGTAGACAAAATTTAATGTTTTTAAATTAACGTATAGTATAATTGTTTTAATGCAGTTAGATATAATTAATTAGTTTATAGATAGTTAAAATTGTGATCGTCAAGGTACTCATTAAAACTAAATTGTAACAGTCTTATTTTAGGAAGTCCGAGACTAGAGATCTTCAAAAGCCCAAAAGGCTAAGTGGTATGATATATGGACATATAAATCCCGTCACCTTCTTTATAATAACTTAGTGTATTAACCACACGCTAATGATCGTGTTTAGTTAGTTTAACAGTCTTCTCCAGTGAATATTTTTGTCTCAGTCGAGCCTCCGACCCCCTAACTGGTGTTGACTTTGGAACTACTTGCAACTATCAACTATCAGAAGACCGGTTGTTGTCTGTCCCTCCCTCTCCAAACCCATTGTGTGAGTTGAACAACAGTGGCAGTTTACTCTCTCTTTCCTACTTGCCCGCCAGGTAGCGCGTTTATTAGTAGCTGACGCGTGCATTTTGCAGTCGGAAATTACTTCTCTTAAACACGTTTCTCACTTAAAAATTTTAACCTATGTGTTTCAAATGTTAACATGCCTTAGAGGACAAACGTGACTAAGGTTAAGTGGAAGAAGGACTTTCTAGTCACAACTTCGCCTGGTTAAATAAAGACGTATTTCATTTCATCGTATGGAGACTTCCACGGTCGATATATAAGCTAGTTACACAATTGTAATCCGGGTTGGACCGTGTCTGGCTTTTATGTACACTATGTACAAATTGCCGACGTTTCGAGCACATTGCAGTACTCATCTTCAGGGCGACACACTCTGCTATATAGTCGGGGTCTCAAATTGTAACCACGGGCATTCCTGTCTTCGATGTTTCTAGCTGGGAGGCAGGTTTAGGTACGCAAAGGTCATTGTTTGTGTCCGGTTGAATTGAGGTTATGCCATATGTTGTCTTCCCAACTGATTTAAAACTATTCTTACATTTAGGTAATTTGTTTATTATGGGCAGCCAAGAATCATGAATTTTAATTCCATCATCAAGATTCATATTATTAGGATGTTTTTTAATTTCTATTGCCTCTCTGATTTTTCTTTTAAAATTATCTTGTATGGGGGCCAGAACGGTGGTTTCGTCAAATAAAATCAAATGTTTATTTTCAGTGCAGTGCTTTGCCACAGCTGATATCTCTGTATCTAATTTCTTGGTGCACCGAATGTGTTCTTTAATTCTTGTAGAAATTAGACGGCGGCTTTCACCCACATAACACTGACCACAACTACACTGTATATGGTACACTCCGGGAGTTTGAAGTTTAATCTTGTCCTTTACACTGCGTAGATAGTCTTTAATTTTCCTATGTGGCTTGAAGAATGTTTTTATATTGTATTTCCCTAAAGTTTTAGCTAATTTATCTGTAGTACCCTTGATGTATGGAAGTACAACAGTTTTAATCCTATCTGGAAGCTGGGTTACTTCTCTTGTATTATGAATGTGATTAACTTTTTGTTCTTGTTTTCTAAATACTTTTTTAATATTTACTGTCGAATATCCATTTTGTTGAAGTGTTTTAAACAGATGTAATTTTTCTGATTTAAAGCTATTTTTATCTGACAAAGATATTGCACGGTTTATTAGTGTATTAAGTACAGATTGTTTTTGTGCCGGATAATGGTGTGATTTGGCATCTAGGTATCTATCTGTATGTGTTGGTTTTCTATAAACAGAATGGCCAATAGAACCATCAGGCCGTCTTTCTACCAAAACATCTAAGAACGGCAACTTTCTATCTTCTTCTAATTCCATAGTAAACTGAATGTTTTTATGTATAGAATTTAAGTGTCTTAAGAAGTTATCTAGAGAGTCCCGGCCATGTGGCCATATCACAAACGTGTCATCTACGTAGCGAAGGAAACAACGAGGTTTGAGTGGAGCTGAAAGCAGTGCCTGATTTTCAAACTTTTCCATATAAAAGTTGGCAATGACTGGGGAAAGTGGAGAACCCATCGCTGTACCTTCAGTTTGTTCGTAGTACTTTCCATTGAAGTAAAAATATGTTGATCTAAGGCACTCTGTAGCCAATTCAGTAAGATCTGGTGAAATAATAGAGGAAAGGTGTGGAATGACATCATCCAGTGGCACTTTCGTGAAGAGAGATACCACGTCGAAACTCACCAGTAGATCTGTGGGTGTTAAGTTAATATCCTTTATAATACTGATGAAGTGGCGGGAGTCTTGAACATGAGTGTCCGTCTTTCCAATGTGAGGTTGTAAAAGTTGAGCTATGTATCTGGCTATTTTGTGGGTAGGTGAACCTATAGCACTTACTATTGGTCTGAGCGGCGTTCCTTCTTTATGGATCTTGGGGAGACCATAGAGTTTGGGTGGAATCGGATCAGATGTAATTAAAGTCCACTGGAGTTCTGCTGGAATGGATGAGTCTTTAATAAGGTTATTGATTTTGTTTTTAATTCTAGTAGTAGGGTTCCTGATTTCTTTATATGAGGGATCTGACAGTAACTCATAAACCTTGTTTTTATAAATTGTTTGTTTTAAGACTACAGTAGCATTTCCCTTATCTGCTGGTAAAACTACTATGTCCTCTCTTTTGCGTAGTTTAACTAAAGCAGTAAATTCAGATGAAGTTAGATTCGAATCAGGCGGTTTGGAATTTCTAAGTAGGTGTGACACATCCTGCCTTATTTCTTCTGCTTCATCTCTGTTCAAGTGGGAAATGGCTGTTTCAATGTTGCATAAAATGTCTTCTACTGGAAGTGTCTTAGGAGCGACTGCAAAGTTCAATCCTTTACTTAGTATGGAGATAGTGGATTCATCCAGCTGCTCATCGGTAAGATTAACTATAAGTTTGTCGGTTGGTAGATTTTTATGTGGAGAACATTGTTTTTTCTTCAGGTTATCGTACTTCCTTGTGTGTTTCTGTACGGCCAGTTCAAACGAGCGGTCAGCTTGTTTTGCTCCCATGGAGTCTATATTATCCCAATCTGTAGAATTGAGTGTATTGGCTAAGTAAATATGTAGTCTGAAAGCTTCTATGTTGAATTTAGCTATTGTCGATCTTGTTTGCTTAATGTGATCTTGAAGAAGTTTAAAACTGGTTTCTTGTAGTATGCGAGTTATCCGGTAACTTGAAGAGTGGTGTTTAAGCTGTACAAAAGTAGGAATAATCTTAGCCATTCTACATTGCTTCAGGAAGGCTAATCGGGCTAAATAATTACTGATCTTCACTCTGAGGTTTCCAAATCTTCGTATTTTCTTAGAGATATCCTCCCCGTAAAGGACACGAATCTTCGTATGGAGACTTCCACGGTCGATATATAAGCTAGTTACACAATTGTAATCCGGGTTGGACCGTGTCTGGCTTTTATGTACACTATGTACAAATTGCCGACGTTTCGAGCACATTGCAGTACTCATCTTCAGGGCGACACACTCTGCTATATAGTCGGGGTCTCAAATTGTAACCACGGGCATTCCTGTCTTCGATGTTTCTAGCTGGGAGGCAGGTTTAGGTACGCAAAGGTCATTGTTTGTGTCCGGTTGAATTGAGGTTATGCCATATGTTGTCTTCCCAACTGATTTAAAACTATTCTTACATTTAGGTAATTTGTTTATTATGGGCAGCCAAGAATCATGAATTTTAATTCCATCATCAAGATTCATATTATTAGGATGTTTTTTAATTTCTATTGCCTCTCTGATTTTTCTTTTAAAATTATCTTGTATGGGGGCCAGAACGGTGGTTTCGTCAAATAAAATCAAATGTTTATTTTCAGTGCAGTGCTTTGCCACAGCTGATATCTCTGTATCTAATTTCTTGGTGCACCGAATGTGTTCTTTAATTCTTGTAGAAATTAGACGGCGGCTTTCACCCACATAACACTGACCACAACTACACTGTATATGGTACACTCCGGGAGTTTGAAGTTTAATCTTGTCCTTTACACTGCGTAGATAGTCTTTAATTTTCTTATGTGGCTTGAAGAATGTTTTTATATTGTATTTCCCTAAAGTTTTAGCTAATTTATCTGTAGTACCCTTGATGTATGGAAGTACAACAGTTTTAATCCTATCTGGAAGCTGGGTTACTTCTCTTGTATTATGAATGTGATTAACTTTTTGTTCTTGTTTTCTAAATACTTTTTTAATATTTACTGTCGAATATCCATTTTGTTGAAGTGTTTTAAACAGATGTAATTTTTCTGATTTAAAGCTATTTTTATCTGACAAAGATATTGCACGGTTTATTAGTGTATTAAGTACAGATTGTTTTTGTGCCGGATAATGGTGTGATTTGGCATCTAGGTATCTATCTGTATGTGTTGGTTTTCTATAAACAGAATGGCCAATAGAACCATCAGGCCGTCTTTCTACCAAAACATCTAAGAACCATATCTTTCTACCAAAAAACCACAAAAATCTTTCTACCAAAAATCTTTATGTGGGTGAAAGCCGCCGTCTAATTTCTACAAGAATTAAAGAACACATTCGGTGCACCAAGAAATTAGATACAGAGATATCAGCTGTGGCAAAGCACTGCACTGAAAATAAACATTTGATTTTATTTGACGAAACCACCGTTCTGGCCCCCATACAAGATAATTTTAAAAGAAAAATCAGAGAGGCAATAGAAATTAAAAAACATCCTAATAATATGAATCTTGATGATGGAATTAAAATTCATGATTCTTGGCTGCCCATAATAAACAAATTACCTAAATGTAAGAATAGTTTTAAATCAGTTGGGAAGACAACATATGGCATAACCTCAATTCAACCGGACACAAACAATGACCTTTGCGTACCTAAACCTGCCTCCCAGCTAGAAACATCGAAGACAGGAATGCCCGTGGTTACAATTTGAGACCCCGACTATATAGCAGAGTGTGTCGCCCTGAAGATGAGTACTGCAATGTGCTCGAAACGTCGGCAATTTGTACATAGTGTACATAAAAGCCAGACACGGTCCAACCCGGATTACAATTGTGTAACTAGCTTGTATTTCATTTCATTTCATTTTCATTTCATTTGACTAGAGCTCCATGATATTAGATTTTTCTCAACTGGTTATGGTTCGTAATAAAATAAATTAGAACAAATATTATTTGTATTTAAAAAAGAAATCAGGGGATAAATTGATATATAATATCAGGGGGCTCTAGACAATTCTGTTCTCTTAAAAATAGTTCGTTTAGAATTGTACGTTTATTACTAAGTAAAGTCTTAATCCTTTTTTGATTTAGACAGGTATATGAGACTTAAGTTGTGTTTTCAAAATCCGTTTGCGATCTTTGGTTTGTAAACATTTTATTATAGTTAAAAATAGTTTGTTAGCCTTAATCGATAGAATTAGGCTTGAAAATCCGTGTTAGGTGTGGCGTTGTGGGTATTTAGACCACAAGAGGTGGCCAAATGTACTCACTCCACTATGGCTTGGCAACGGCCAGCCGTCCGGACAGTAGTTGGCTGCACGTCATCTTGTTGGTGATGGAAGGTACGAGCATCGATATTTACCAAACATCGATGTGTTCTGTTCGATATTGATGTTTATGGCCATCGATGGTTTTCATTTATCGATGTTTTTCTGTTATGATAGTAGGTAATTTAATTTGTGGATGTACTATGAACTCGTTAGCACCCTGTACTTTAAATTGTCGCGTCTTGTAGTCTATATGTACTAGTTCATGTAATAGTGAATTTCTTTTATTTCTAATTAATTTTTCAGTTTATAACTCAACACCATCGTATTGACAAACCTTTATTGTTTTAATTACAAACGTGAGTTTTCACAGTTATGTTGTTTTATTTAAAAAATGTAAAACCTCTTTGGACAGCTCAGTTTTGATTGATACAATTTAGATAATCGATTTTTTGTTCATTATGAATTAAAATTAAAGATCATTATTAACAATTAGCAATGTACATATATACAAAATGTATTATGACAAAGGGCAAAAAACTTGCCGTCACGTGCACTCAATGCCGACAAGCATATAACCGTCAAACTGTACATGTGGCATTTTTATCATTGCACAAAACAAGACATATATAAGACACCGGGTGACAGCCCAGCACGCTTATCGTGCCCACTCCTTCGTTCGTCGATCGCAACGCTTCGCTTCACCACGTCCTTCGCCCTCGTTCTGCAACTACTAGCTACATTAACATTCTTATGTCAAATATTATATAGATACCATTAAAATTATTATTTTATGGGAAAGAAGGGTTCTTCTAAGTTGTAGTTACTGTCCTGTAGGAATGAAATTTCGAAAAATACTTTCTTAGAGTGCTTTTCTTATTGTGCTGGCGTGATGAGTCAGTGAGTGGTATATAGAGTGATGTCGTGATGAGTCAGTGAGTGGCATATAGAGTGCTGTCGTGATGAGTCAGTGAGTGGTATATAGAGTGCTGTCCTGACGAGTCGGTGAGTGGCATATAGAGTGATGGCGTGATGAGTGAGTGAGTGGTATATAGAGTGATGTCGTGATGAGTCAGTGAGTGGCATATAGAGTGATGGCGTGATGAGTGAGTGAGTGGCATATAGAGTGCTGTCGTGATGATTCAGTGAGTGGTATATAGAGTGATGTCGTGATGAGTCAGTGAGTGGCATATAGAGTGATGGCGTGATGAGTCAGTGAGTGGCATATAGAGTGATGGCGTGATGAGTGAGTGAGTGGCATATAGAGTGCTGTCGTGATGAGTGAGTGAGTGGCATATAGAGTGCTGTCGTGATGAGTCAGTGAGTGGTATATAGAGTGATGTCGTGATGAGTCAGTGAGTGGCATATAGAGTGATGGCGTGATGAGTGAGTGAGTGGCATATAGAGTGCTGTCGTGATGATTCAGTGAGTGGTATATAGAGTGCTGTCGTGATGAGTGAGTGAGTGGCATATAGAGTGATGGCGTGATGAGTGAGTGAGTGGTATATAGAGTGATGGCGTGATGAGTGAGTGAGTGGCATATAGAGTGATGTCGTGATGAGTCAGTGAGTGGTATATAGAGTGATGGCGTGATGAGTCAGTGAGTGGCATATAGAGTGATGGCGTGATGAGTGAGTGAATGGCATATAGAGTGCTGTCGTGATGAGTCAGTGAGTGGCATATATAGTGATGGCGTGATGAGTGAGTGAGTGGCATATATAGTGATGGCGTGATGAGTGAGTGAGTGGTATATAGAGTGATGGCGTGATGAGTGAGTGAGTGGCATATAGAGTGATGGCGTGATGAGTCAGTGAGTGGTATATAGAGTGATGGCGTGATGAGTGAGTGAGTGGCATATAGAGTGATGGCGTGATGAGTGAGTGAGTGGCATATAGAGTGCTGTCGTGATGAGTCAGTGAGTGGCATATAGAGTGCTGTCGTGATGAGTGAGTGAGTGGCATATAGAGTGCTGTCGTGATGAGTGAGTGAGTGGCATATAGAGTGATGGCGTGATGAGTGAGTGAGTGGTATATAGAGTGCTGTCCTGACGAGTCGGTGAGTGGCATATAGAGTGATGGCGTGATGAGTGAGTGTGTGGCATATAGAGTGCTGTCGTGATGAGTCAGTGAGTGACATATAGAGTGATAGCGTGATGAGTGAGTGAGTGGCATATAGAGTGCTGTCGTGATGAGTCAGTGAGTGGCATATAGAGTGATGAGTGAGTGAGTGGCATATAGAGTGCTGTCGTGATGAGTCAGTGAGTGATATATAGAGTGATGTCGTGATGAGTCAGTGAGTGGCATATAGAGTGATGGCGTGATGAGTGAGTGAGTGGCATATAGAGTGCTGTCGTGATGAGTCAGTGAGTGGTATATCGATTTGATATATATTTAAGATAGCAGTATGAAAAGATAAAGGAAGTAGAGAGAATAAGTGCGAATTATGAAGGACACACAATTTGGATGAGATGTGTCTAGCAAGAAGACGATATAATAAAGAAAATTAAAACAATTCAACCTTTGCTATTGTTTTATTCTCCTTTGCTATAAATTGTATTAAATAATATTATCGGCAGTTGTATTTTGTTTAACCCTGCATTATTTTAACATTGTCTTTGGCAATCTGTTTATAGCTTAAAATACAGATTTATTGCTTAAAATATTTAATTTTAATAATGTATATGTATTCTTTTCAGGTGAGTTTGTACTACAACCCCTTTACAAGTTTGTGAGTAGCTTTAATTAATTTAAATTAAATTTTACCTATATTGATTGTGAGAAATTGAGAAGTTTCATAGAGACAAGCTGATTTATTACTAAGAAAAGCTTATAGCAAGAAAGGCTGCATAAGGAAGCACTGCTATAATTAAATGTAAACAGTTTTCGAAGCTGTATCATTGATTTATCAACAGTCGAACGATAAAGTAGACATATTAATTAGTTTGTTTCCGAACATGTTGGTTGGAAGAGGGGGGTGGGGTGTTGTCTGTTGAAACACTGGGCCATTAGGCTTGTTTACGGGAAGCGGCCAGCACGCGGACAGAATAAACTGTAAAAAATGTGCGGTCCGGGATTTGATAACCGCGGCTTGTAACGAAAAAAATGAACACAGCAGGAGTCTGTGTCGACGGACGGAGCGTCTCATAATGCGCTATATTTAGGGCGGCACCTTTAAATCTCCTCTATACGTCCGGACTTTAACGCCTCCCTCGACAGCCGTTGGCCTATTTCGTGTCTGCGCGGTCTTTCACCCCGGAATGACACAGTCGGGGTTTGAATAAAACTGGAATAAAACTGCAGCTGCAGTTGTTGGGACTTGGCGTTGTAAGAAGTGTTACAGCCCTCACGAGTTTGACAATCAGCGAAGTACAATAACTTCCAATCATGAAAAAAAAACAAACAACGAAACGTTACTTTGCAGTTATTAGCCACATAACAAAATTTGAAAATTTTGCCTGATATGGGTAAAGAATTATTGGCTATATTTTCACGATATACGCTTTTTATTTTGCGGAAATCGCGTATTTTACAGAAAAATTCGAAAATAAACCTACGTCACAACTTTTAGTATTTTTTACTCATTTCCGTTAGTATAATGGTATTTTAATATTTTTTAATTTGATGTGTTTTTTGCACTGATTACGAATTTGGGAACTTTATTTGTTTATTTTTTGTAAATAATGCGTAAAATTTTATGAAATAAAGTCACTCATGAAACTTACTTGTATACAACATTTAAAATTTTAAGTTTAAGTTGCGTTTATGTTAAGCTAACATTAGCTCGTTATATACTTAAGTACTTAGTGTATATAAATATCAGTACATGTTACAATACGTTTCTGTGCCATAGATATTCCCGCAGTATTACCAATCCTGGCATATCGTTAGCAAAACACTCTGAACTAACAAGAAATTTTGCTGATTATCATACAACTACCTTACACCCACCCATACGCGTAAGGTAGTTATGGCCCTCTCACCCATTCATACATGTAAGGTAGTTGTGGCTCTCTCACCCATTCATACATGTAAGGTAGTTATGGCCCTCCCACCCACTCATACATGTAAGTTAGTTATGGCTCTCTCACCCATTCATACATGTAAGGTAGTTATGGCCCTCTCACCCACCCATACGCGTAAGGTAGTTATGGCTCTCTCACCCATTCATACATGTAAGGTAGTTATGGCCCTCTCACCCACTCATACATGTAAGGTAGTTATGGCTCTCTCACCCACTCATACATGTAAGTTAGTTATGGCTCTCTCACCCACTCATACATGTAAGTTAGTTATGGCTCTCTCACCCATTCATACATGTAAGGTAGTTATGGCTCTCTCACCCATTCATACATGTAAGGTAGTTATGGCTCTCTCACCCATTCATACATGTAAGGTAGTTATGGCTCTCTCACCCATTCATACATGTAAGGTAGTTATGGCCCTCTCACCCATTCATACATGTAAGGTAGTTATGGCCCTCTCACCCATTCATACATGTAAGGTAGTTATGGCTCTCTCACCCATTCATACATGTAAGGTAGTTATGGCTCTCTCACCCATTCATACATGTAAGGTAGTTATGACTCTCTCACCCATTCATACATGTAAGGTAGTTATGGCTCTCTCACCCATTCATACATGTAAGGTAGTTATGGCCCTCTCACCCATTCATACATGTAAGGTAGTTATGGCTCTCTCACCCACTCATACATGTAAGGTAGTTATGGCCCTCTCACCCACTCATACATGTAAGGTAGTTATGGCTCTCTCACCCACCCATACGCGTAAGGTAGTTATGGCCCTCTCACCCACTCATACACGTGTAGTAGTTATGGCCCTCTCACCCATTCATACATGTAAGGTAGTTATGGCCCTCTAACCAACTCATACATGTAAGGTAGTTATGGCCCTCTCACCCACTCATACATGTAAGGTAGTTATGGCCCTCTTACCCACTCATACATGTTAGGTAGTTATGGCCCTCTCACCCACTCATACATGTAAGGTAGTTATGGCCCTCTCACCCACTCATACACGTGTAGTAGTTATGGCCCTCTCACCCACTCATACATGTAAGGTAGTTATGGCCCTCTCACCCACTCATACATGTAAGGTAGTTATGGCTCTCTCACCCATTCATAAATGTAAGGTAGTTATGGCCCTCTCACTCACTCATACATGTAAGGTAGTTATGGCCCTCTCACCCACTCATACACGTGTATTAGTTATGGCCCTCTCACCCATTCATACATGTAAGGTAGTTATGGCCCTCTAACCAACTCATACATGTAAGGTAGTTATGGCCCTCTCACCCACTCATACATGTAAAGTAGTTATGGCCCTCTTACCCACTCATACATGTAAGGTAGTTATGGCCCTGTAACCAACTCATACATGTAAGGTAGTTATGGCCCTCTAACCAACTCATACATGTAAGGTAGTTATGGCCCTCTCACCCACTCATACATGTAAGGTAGTTATGGCCCTCTTACCCACTCATACATGTAAGGTAGTTATGGCCCTCTAACCAACTCATACATGTATGGTAGTTATGGCCCTCTCACCCACTCATACATGTAAGGTAGTTATGGCCCTCTCACCCACTCATACATGTAAGGTAGTTATAGCCCTCCCACCCACTCATACACGTGTAGTAGTTATGGCCCTCTCACCCATTCATACATGTAAGGTAGTTATGGCCCTCTCACCCATTCATACATGTAAGGTAGTTATGGCTCTCTCACCCATTCATACATGTAAGGTAGTTATGGCCCTCTCACCCATTCATACATGTAAGGTAGTTATGGCTCTCTCACCCATTCATACATGTAAGGTAGTTATGGCCCTCTCACCTACTCATACATGTAAGTTAGTTATGGCCCTCTCACCCATTCATACATGTAAGGTAGTTATGGCCCTCTCACCTACTCATACATGTAAGCTAGTTATGGCCCTCTCACCTACTCATACATGTAAGGTAGTTATGGCCCTCTCACCCACTCATACATGTAAGGTAGTTATGGCCCTCTCACCCACTCATACATGTAAGGTAGTTATGGCTCTCCCACCCACTCATACACGTGTAGTAGTTATTAAAATGGGAAACAGTGCTACAAGTAAGGCCATTGTTTTTTAACTAACATTTTAGTTCAAAATCTAGTTCATTTTTTTGAAATTGGAAGGCACTTTACTATTTCAATATCTATTATATTTTTTGTGAAAATTTTGAATTTATTTACTCCTGAAGAGAACTTTTTTGTGGAATTTTAATTACTGAAATAGATTTTAAACATTAATCACTATTAAAAACCTATCATAATTCAGAAACATAAAAATATTATTGTTTGCAATTTTTTATGGTTAAATTGCATTTTAAATAAGAAATACCTTCTATTCCCACGAAATACATCCATATGCATTTTCTGTAACTTAATTTAAATTTTAACTATTATTTTTTACTCTATATTACAATAATTGTTGAATGTATTAACGAATGGAAACTCAGTTTGTAATCCTGTACACATATCTTGTATTTAAGGGAGGGCGTGGCGTTTCTCTCCGCCAAAAACACAAAAAAGTGTGTTTTTATTTTAACGATTCGGTTTGTAATGATAATCGTTCCGTAATACTTGAAGTGCCATTTGAAAGGCGAAGGCTTATTCTAGTGGAACAGAAGTTCGTTGTTGTAAAAAATTTATTAATTTTTTACGTTTTTATAAGTTAAATATCCGAAACTTTAAATGTTATTCTTTACGATTTTTAATTAAAAACTCTTAATTGTCAATTTATTGTCCACTAGATTGGACATTTAATAATTATATAATGTTCACAATGACTTATTATAATAATGAACACGAACTGGAAAGTTGAAATAGTAAATCAGTGTTTAGACTGCATACCTACTACAAGACTGTCTGGGCTTGTCAACTTTTCATCGGTTGCTTGGCAGTTTGGGGAACGGCTACCAAATGTAAAGTGCAACGGCGTCAGTAGGCAATATGCATGCGGTATCATTATTGCGTTCGGACAGATTGCAGGCGCAACTAGTCATTTCATTGTTTCATTCAAGTGTCATGAATGATTTTGAGGTTAGATTATGTATGGCTTTATTTACCCAATAATTTATGTTTATACCCATTTATCTACGGTTGTGGTGTTGTTATGAATACAAAGCGGGAAACACCAACAAACGTTGACTGTATAGTTGCAATTTCCAAAAATAAGATGTGCGAGTTTGCTTTTACGGATAATTACAATGTTTGTTCAAAGTGGCCTTGTTGTTTATTTTGAAAGTGGCTTGCTGTGATTGTAGCCTTGGCCACTAGAAGAACAAACACAATGCCTTACCTCTGTCAGACTGCTGTTGGACAAGTACAGTGCAAATAGTTAATATCCCCCATGATTTAACTAGGATATTGTACCAAACATGAAAACTTAACTTTTTTCTAGTCACGCAAAACTCATCAACGTTTTTAATCATATAGTTGTTAAAATTCCACGTTGTCGAAGGCAATTGTAATATATTGTTTATATTGGTACAAGTAATACGAATGGATTATGAAATATTATTTACAATTAACTGACTTCATTACTCTTAACAAACAGAAAATACTCAGCCACAATAAGTCATTGTTTTGGGCATTCTAGAAGGAGTTTTCATAGTCGGCACTGGTGGTGCAGTGCTGTAACCCAGCTACTTGGGGACAAAGTGTTTGGGAGATTGTAGGCGATAGGTTCCATGCTCGGTTCTCTTAATACCGACACGGCGTCTCCTCAATGGTTGTCATCAACGTAGACACTACTAGAGAAGTCTGGAGTGTCCGTGTTGAATGGTAGTCAACGTTCAGATGCTGTGTAGGGAAGATAACAGTGTCAGACTTGTCAGTTAGCTTAAAATCAGACCAACGCTACGTGGTTCAGATTCCACGTAAAACTGTAGGTCTCATAGTTGCCCTGTATATGGGGAGGATATTAATAAATAGTCCTTTCTGAGGTAAGTCGAACTCAGATAGTAACAATGACTACACTCGTTCATCTACCCTCATCACACTCATTCACTCCTCATATTCGCCCATATCTCTACGATCGGCGTCTTAGAGATGAATAGCTTATTGGTGTGAGGAGGTTTAGAGGGAGTACCGTAAACTTTGCAGGGATTTAAGACTTGTAGGTCCACATAATTCAAATTCAAATAATTTGTATTTTTACAATAAAAAGTAACAATGGTGTATGGAAGAACTTAATCTACGCTTCTTGCACACCCTCACTTAAATTTTTTTATTCAAAATAATATATGGAAATAAATTTTAATTCTGAAAACTAAAACATCACGCAAGGGAATGAAATTCTGTGACGCGTGACGGAATCAAAAATTGGACCCGACATACAACAAAATAACAGTCAGTTCAGTGTTGATGGTAGCTATTAATCAATAATATTAGATTATGTAAATTAATTAATTAATTTATTAATTTAATAAGAAAATTGTTAGTAAAAGAGGACGTGTCCATTTTAATTAATTAACTAACCATTTTGAAAGAGTGTATATGACTGAATGTAATCTTTGTTACAAACTAAGGCTGACTAATATTTAAAAAGTGTCATTGATTAATTAACTAAGGAGAAACCGGTTGTTATCTGCTGATCCAATTAAACAATTTTCTTCACCCTGATTCGGTTCGATCTGAGAACCTTTATTTAGATTATGAAACCTGGCTTTTGACCACCTATGCTGCCATAAGTTTTTCTCGTTAGGACTCTTAGGAGTTAACATAGAATTCAGTAGTGTAGCCTAAAGTTAGGAATCGGGGGGGGGGGTTATGAGTGTTGGCGAGGGAGTAGCCACCCAGTCTTAAGTCTTAGAGTGGAGAAGCTGGGAAGGGGCTGTTACAATTTTTTAAAGAGGCAAGCTCCCTCAAGTTGATGTTGTAATATAGTTTGATAGAAGTATGACTATGGGAAACCACCATAAGGTATAAGAGTGGAGATGCTTGAGTGCGTATTCATTGGTCACCCATTATTTTTACCTTAACTCATCATAATGTAAACTATAACTGCGAGGCACGTTTATTTTAATTTTATATATTTATTTGCTGTAAATAAGTTAGAATAAATTAACATGATTACTAATCTCAATATATAAATTTAAAAACGATCTTCTCACTCATCAAGAAATCTTCGGAATCATTAAACAGATTTCGATGAAATTTGGAGGGAAGTTAGTTTTTGTATCATAGAGAAGGGGAAGTGAACCTAAGTTGAGGCGCCCGAGGGTCTAAACACCTGACCGCCGCCCATTCCCCTGTCATAAACAAATTAGTCAAGGTTGTTGCATTCACACGCTTGATGAAATTTGAACTGTTAATAATTGAAATTTTAATTAAAGATTATTATTATCATTGAAATTCAATGAGCAAGTATAGAAAGAAAGAAAAAATTACCGACATTCCACTCCCAAGGGGTAGAAACAGCCCCTTTAACTTTCATTTTCCACAAGTGTAACAATGGCATTAATTTAATTTTTTTTCAAACAGCTGATACAAAAAACATAGACATGACACAAATGCTTGGTTAGTTTGGTTTTCATTGTGAAATATTGAAGGTCATTTCTACTCACTATGACATGATTGCACTACTTTGCATCTCTCTACAGTATACTTATTAGGTTTTCTAGACGATAAAACTTTATTATCTAGGAGAAAAAAACAGCAGCAGGGTGACTTTTTATATTGATGCAATGGTTTAGAGAGAACCATGGAGTAGAGGGCAAGCAAGCTTAGTTAAACACTCGTAGCGATGCAAGGGCTATCGGTTAGTAATTTACGTTTAAATGAGTTCTTAAATGCTCGTTGGACAAACACAATAAAACTATGTACCAAGGGGTCTGTGTACGATTTTATGGTGAAGTAAGACAAATGGGTAAGAGAGAGTGGGAGATATTTTCATCCTACTCTGATAATTCGTAAAAAGAAATAGATTAAATAAATAATAACAATAATAAAAAACTGAAAAATAATCTCCTCCTCGATCGCACTAGATTTCTCGCCGCAGTAGTTCATCTAGTTAAGTGGAAGAGTTTAGCCGCCTTACTAGCTGACCTTGTAGTTTGCTGTCGGAGACTTGTTAATTTATTGTTGTTATTTTGTTTCCAAGAGACGGTTTTATACGTTACTTTACTACTGGTTTGTGATGAAATTGTGGAGAGTTATAATTGGTGTCGTCTTTCTGTTCCCGACGCTGTCTGTGAGTTGTCCAAATGTAATAAAGCGCTGTAGTTTGATAATGCAATGCTATGTTATGTATTTTCCCCCCAGACACTAAATATATGTCTTTATTTGCTATGTACACTGAGCAGTTTACACATTTTTCAAAAATATTAAGGATATGAAAACCAAGTTTGACTGCGCTAACAGCTTTGTTAGTTAGTATCGATATCTTGCTTGTTGTTGTTAAGTTTTAGTATACAAAATTTTCGCTCTACATAGGCTACTTATAAAATGACATTTTCAAACGCACTGGTGCGAGTGAGATGCAAAGAGTGGTGCAAGTGAGACAGAGAACTACTCTTCCTCATTGTGTAATGTAATTAAAATTTGCGATGGCAGCACGAGTGGTAGGCCACGTGGGGACGGAACAATAGCAAGCACCACTCATTACGTCGTTATCAGCAGTGACCATTGGTTTGACCAACGAATCAAGCTTAGAACAATTAAGTTCAAATAACAATCAATATCAACAATAACACGACGAATAATAATGTAAACAATAAATAGCCATTAACAAACCTGTACAGTGTTGCGGAAGTTATTCGTGCCTAGGAAGCAAGGCAGCTCAGCTGTGGAATTCGCCTCTGCCGCTGAAACTCATACATGGGTTAAATATTATACGCAGATCGTTTACTACGCGGCCCAATTACATTTATGAACAATTCGTAATGTTCGTGTTCTATACAGTTTTAATAGTAACAACCAAAACTTGGGAGAGTCGTTGGTGGAGTGGTTCAAGGCGTCTGAACCTTGAGCCTGAGTTAGGGTTAGCCACAGAGAAGAATGAAACAGACGTCGCATACAACATTGCGCTGTCGAGTAGTTAGTTATTTTCTCCAGTTTGTCATGCAATGACAGGGACAGAATCTTATTAGACCCATCCCTTATACATCCAAGTACTCAAAGACAAACGTAGCAATTATTATTACAGTTGTATAATGATATTTTATATATATATATATGAAAAGGAGAGGCCGACCTCTTTCTTATCCTTACTCTGCCCATAGACTATTCCTATCCTTGTTCCTCATAGACTATTGATCTGTGGGAGAAACTTAGTTGACATCTCTTTATAACAGTCACTTAGACGATCGATGCGGCCATAAGGCAGTGACCTCTGTTTCTTTATTCTCTGTGGGTCAGCACAGTTTCGAATCTTAGCCTTGACTAGACGTTTTCATCACTAATTTTCACCTTGAACTGTAACGATTCTCCCCCGTACTCTGACCGAATGTGTTCCGCGCACATTTTAATACTCTTCGAAATGAGCAGAGTAATAAAGGTGAATAAAGACACCAAAAAGCTCATATCGATTAAAGTAAAAAATAATAAACTTGTAAATTTCTACGGTATATGGTCGATAGGTTGATAAGCTTTTATTCCAAGAGAGGATTTTCGATTTTTTATGTTAAAATGTGCTTGGACAAAGAATAATTTCTTACATTATAGCATCTCTAAAAAAACTGTACATATATACATAGATAAATATTTTTTCGGAAGGGGAGTTCGATGGTTTCGAGGAGGGTAATTTTGTCAAAAGTCCTAATAGTTATAGAATGACATGAACTGTGATGTTCCATGCTTACTATTATTGTAGCGTGCACAACATTACACGGCCGTTTGTTGAAAAGTAAAACATAAAAGATTTGTCCACTGGAACACTGGATAGCTGCTAAAACCAATGTGGGCGATTAATCATTACAAAAAGAACAAATAAACCAACTCGCTTTTGCTAAACAAGTCGTTAACAATGGAACGCAATATTCAAAAACTAACTTACACGCCGTGGACAAGGTCTGTAATCCTGACGATGTGCGTGGTCCCAAGCCAAATAAATTGCGTGGACTCAGTAATGAGTGTAGCAGGCGATAAAATACAAACTAAGTCCTGTAAAGCTTGCCCAGCTCCCTTCACGCCAATTGTTTTTCTGCCTCAATAAATTCTCCTTCTCAAGCTTTAACAATTAGTCAACTGTCCTAGTCTATTACAATGGATCATTTCCAACAAGAAGAAATTAGATCTACAGTAAACAATGTATCAAACACGTTACGTTTTCGCATTTTTTGCAATCGTCACACCAGTGACGAAAAGGTTTGTTAGTTGATATGTAGATAATATTTGGAGATTTCCAATGCTTTAACTTCAAATGTTTGTTTAAGAAACAAACACTTGTGTTTGTTTCTTAAACACTCAAAGTATTGGAAATCCCCAAATATTATCTAAAAATCATGAACAATTCAATTCTAATAAATAACTTTCAAAAAACGTTTGTTAGTTAATTATAATGTATTAAGTATATTATGCATATATATGCAGAAGTAACAGATAAGTGTACATACTATTCCGTTATTTCCTTTGTTCAGGATAGTAATGTGTTGTTGTGCGATGTTAATTCTCCTCCATACCACAAATGTCCTCGTAATTTCTCTTTCTTCCACTGTAATTCGTTTCTCTTCAAACACATTTAACGTTGTATGATATTTTTTCAGTGCTGTGTTCGGTAGCCAACGCGTTATGTAATACAAGTGCTAGTTGGGTTTCTCTTGAAAAATGTCTTTGTACATGTGTTACCCTACATGTGCAGTCTTCTTAAAATAGTCTAGTCATTGCTTTATATAATACAAGTGCTAGTTGGGTTTCTCTTGAAAAATGTCTTTGTACATGTGTTACCCTACATGTGCAGTCTTCTTAAAATAGTCTAGTCAGTGCTTTATATAATACAAGTGCTAGTTGGGTTTCTCTTGAAAAATGTCTTTGTACATGTGTTACCCTACATGTGCAGTCTTCTTAAAATAGTCTAGTCAGTGCTTTATATAATACAAGTGCTAGTTGGGTTTCTCTTGAAAAATGTCTTTGTTCATGTGTTACCCTACATGTGCAGTCTTCTTAAAATAGTCTTGTCAGTGCTTTATATAATACAAGTGCTAGTTGGGTTTCTCTTGAAAAATGTCTATGTACATGTGTTACCCTACATGTGCAGTCTTCTTAAAATAGTCTAGTCAGTGCTTTATATAATACAAGTGCTAGTTGGGTTTCTCTTGAAAAATGTCTATGTACATGTGTTACCCTACATGTGCAGTCTTCTTAAAATAGTCTAGTCAGTGCTTTATATAATACAAGTGCTAGTTGGGTTTCTCTTGAAAAATGTCTATGTACATGTGTTACCCTACATGTGCAGTCTTCTTAAAATAGTCTAGTCAGTGCTTTATATAATACAAGTGCTAGTTGGGTTTCTCTTGAAAAATGTCTATGTACATGTGTTACCCTACATGTGCAGTCTTCTTAAAATAGTCTAGTCAGTGCTTTATATAATACAAGTGCTAGTTGGGTTTCTCTTGAAAAATGTCTATGTACATGTGTTACCCTACATGTGCAGTCTTCTTAAAATAGTCTAGTCAGTGCTTTATATAATACAAGTGCTAGTTGGGTTTCTCTTGAAAAATGTCTATGTACATGTGTTACCCTACATGTGCAGTCTTCTTAAAATAGTCTAGTCAGTGCTTTATATAATACAAGTGCTAGTTGGGTTTCTCTTGAAAAATGTCTATGTACATGTGTTACCCTACATGTGCAGTCTTCTTAAAATAGTCTAGTCAGTGCTTTATATAATACAAGTGCTAGTTGGGTTTCTCTTGAAAAATGTCTATGTACATGTGTTACCCTACATGTGCAGTCTTCTTAAAATAGTCTAGTCAGTGCTTTATATAATACAAGTGCTAGTTGGGTTTCTCTTGAAAAATGTCTTTGTACATGTGTTACCCTACATGTGCAGTCTTCTTAAAATAGTCTAGTCAGTGCTTTATATAATACAAGTGCTAGTTGGGTTTCTCTTGAAAAATGTCTTTGTACATGTGTTACCCTACATGTGCAGTCTTCTTAAAATAGTCTAGTCAGTGCTTTATATAATACAAGTGCTAGTTGGGTTTCTCTTGAAAAATGTCTTTGTACATGTGTTACCCTACATGTGCAGTCTTCTTAAAATAGTCTAGTCGGTGCTTTATATAATACAAGTGCTAGTTGGGTTTCTCTTGAAAAATGTCTATGTACATGTGTAACCCTACATGTGCAGTCTTCTTAAAATAGTCTAGTCAGTGCTTTATATAATACAAGTGCTAGTTGGGTTTCTCTTGAAAAATGTCTTTGTACATGTGTTACCCTACATGTGCAGTCTTCTTAAAATAGTCTAGTCAGTGCTTTATATAATACAAGTGCTAGTTGGGTTTCTCTTGAAAAAGGTTTTTGGTACACTTTTTACTCGACATAATATATGCATTCTTCTTAAAATAGTCTTGTATATACATGCAGTTTGCTTTCCTCAACAAGTGTAACAGGTCTGTACAAAGATAGTTAAAGGATTCCACCAGTACTACCCTCTTACATGCCAGTGGCCTTGACTGGAGGGTTCCAACATTATCGCAAGATAACGACGTCAAGCAACATCGAGCGTGGCTGTTCCTTGGATGGATAACCGTCTCAGCGATCCCGTTCTTGCAAGAAGCCCGCCTGCCTGGTCACCAATTGTGGTTCAGAAGTCACCCTTAGAGAGGGCCTGTTAGCTCTAACTTCCTCTGTTTAAAGAAGACATCCTGTCATTTTTTTTAACTTAAAATATTATAAGTAATATACTCTACTGCTGGCGTAAGCGTATTATGTTCTTTTCCCAATGCGCATCATTAGTCGCTCCTTTTCCCTATGAAATTCAAGACTAAGTATCGAGTCACGTAGCAGTGTGAGTCACGCACCTACTGTCACTTCGATTGTGTAATACGTAATTTATAACATTTAATACTTTAAATATTTTTCGGAAGGTTCGAACAATTTATTGTTTTGGATTAAAACTAATGTGAAGTTATGCGACATTTTGTAGTGCATTGTTGGCATACCCTACCCACAGAGAATAATGATGAAGTCTGAGGAAAATAAATTAATAGCTGGAATTATTTTGAAACAAGAATGAAACTCTTTCAGCAGGTTGGTAAACGTGTGGGGTAGCGTAAGAATGAAGCTGTAAACGTGTGGGGTCGTCAGTTGACATGGGAGTTATGAAGCACTGGTCCGTTAGTTCTACTGCAGAACGACAGCTCTTCACCTCTTTAACGCCACATCCCTCATCGCGTACCTTCCTTGATTTGGGAAGAACAACAACCTGACTGTTTGAACCACTCTGTCAGACATAACGCATGCTGATTGTTGTGAAAAATGAAACAGCCCTCAAATTTGCTTCACAAAAGGAATCCTTGCTCAATAACCTAACCTTAAGTAATGATGGAATTCTTTTAAAGCTTGCAAAATAAAATTATTTTATGTAAAGGAACGAGGTTAAACATTGATGTAATTATACTAGAACTATTTTGGAACTCGATCCTAACCTAAAATTACGGGGTTTTTAGCGGTTGCTTTCATATATAATCTGAATTATGGCCTTCATATTTGGGGTACTCAAAGCTCTCATTCCAATAAATTATTTTCCTCCAATAGAAATCGATAAGAATTGTACTTAAAATTACAAACACTTCAAGTTGCCGATGTGTCTTTCGAGCAAACAATCCCCTGGCGTTTCCCAGCATGTATACTCTTAAATCACTAATATTTACAAAGACAAATTCAAATCTTCATTTATACACACCAACTTATGATAATCTTAAAGCACTATAAAACTCACCTACTGTCCATCCTGACACATTCATAAGCAAATTTTGAAAAGCAGGTTTTTAATTCTTCCATTAACTTGTTTAAAAACCTGCAAAGGTATTAAGACCAAGATTTATCTAAATTTTAAAAGAATCTCAAAATATTTCTTTGTGACAAAGAACATTAAATCGTGTATTATTATTTCAGTAATAATATATATTTCTTTATTTTTTTGGTAGTACAGTATTGTAGTTCTGTTCTTGTTATTGATCTATTCATTAGTTCTCTAACGGATTCATCAAACCGTTAGAGAATTTGTTTTTATGTACCGCTTATATGCTTGTTAAGCGATAAGCAGACATTTTATTTAATTTTTTACATAGTGTTTAACAGTTTGAAAGATAACTCTGTGCTTGATTTTACTTCCATGATATATACAATCCACTCCTGACATTAAATATAAAACTAGCTGTGAATCATGTCATTAGATAACCAACAAGTGACAGAGTTTTGGCGGCGGTTCGTATTTCCATCCCGGCCTGGATTCCACAGTTGACAATTTCTCGGAAACGGAGTGCCTCAGGAAAGAAGATGATGTTAATTTACGACTTAACCTCGATATAGGCGAATCACCCCAGCTTGTAGAACACTTATGACTCTCACTTGGCTCGCTGTGGTCACGCTACGATCTATGAGGGCACGCCAAAGTCCACATGTACACCAATGATGCAGCTTAGAATTTACGACCTAACTCGATATAGGCGAATCACCCCAGCTTGTAGAACACTTATGACTCTCACTTGGCTCGCTGTGGTCACCCTACGATGTATGAGGGCATGCCAAAATCCACATGTACACCAATGATGCAGCTTAGAATTTACGACCTAACTCGATATAGGTGAATAACCCCAGCTTGTAGAACACTTATGACTCTCACTTGGCTCGCTGTGGTCACCCTACGATCTATGAGAGCATGCCAAAGTCCACATGTACACCAATGATGCAGCTTAGAATTTACGACCTAACTCGATATAGGTGAATAACCACAGCTTGTAGAACACTTATGACTCTCACTTGGCTCGCTGTGGTCACCCTACGATCTATGAGGGCATGCCAAAATCCACATGTATTCCAATACTGCAACCTGAAGTTTACGACCTAACCTCGATATAGGCAAATCACCCCGGCTTGAAAGAACACTTATGACTCTCACTTGGTTCGCTGTGGTCACCCTACGATGTATGAGGGCATGCCAAAATCCACATGTATTCCAATACTGCAACCTGAAGTTTACGACCTAACCTCGATATAGGCAAATCACCCCGGCTTGAAAGAACACTTATGACTCTCACTTGGTTCGCTTTGGCTACCCTAAAATCTCTGATGCCATGCCAAAGTCCACATGTATACCAACCATGCAGCCTATAGTTTACGATCCAACCTCTATATAGGTAAATCAACCCTGCTTTGAGGGCATTTAGGATGTGGCCACGCGGGCCAAAATCTGTCGCCGACCGTTAATGGTAAAATTAAGCGCAACTTTAGGTTGTATTGATACATTTGGAGACTCTAGAGCGATAGTTTTCCGCTCCGTGAGGCCATCTCTATATCAATGCAACCTATAATTACGCTACATTTTACTGCTTACCGCCAGCGACAGATTGTAGCCCGTTTGGCCGCAGCGAGCTACAATCCTTTTAGTGTCCGTTGATTTCGAACACTAGACGTACACGGATTCGTCATTACTATTGATTGGCCAGGCAAAGTATTTAACCCACAAAGAGGTGGCCCTCAGTTCAACATCACACCTTTACGGCTTGCCAACTGTTGGCTTGGCATGATTGTATTATTGAAAGCTAGTTGGTGCTAAAAGCTACTACAGTTCTATTGTTACTATTTATTATCACATTTTATCGTTTCTATTTTCCTTTCTCAGTCGTATTAAACTATAAAAATTTACCGAACAGTTCACACGGGCCGGTTGAACAAGTGAGGTACCGACGTTAGCACAGTAGGATTTCAACAGAATGAAGATATAACTACTGATGAAGAAGAAGGAAGAAACGAATAAAAGATATAAGTAAGTATGTAGCACATAAATATAACCGACTAGTTCCTGGGCTCTGCCGTTTTGATCCTACAATACATGATTTTATAAAACGGTATCGTAATTGATTGCTTTTAAATAAACGTTTCCGTCCAGTCTTATTTTGATAAGAAGATAAATTCAATTTAAGAATTCAAGAGGACTTTCCTTGTATATAACAACATATTTACAGAATTTTTTTTGGAATGTCAGATTGTATAAGTGTAAAATTAGTTAAGGTAAAAACATAACATTTATTTTAGTGGCACAAAAGTGGCACGTTGTCTTTTAAATTTTGTTTACTGAAAGAATTGTAATGTTTGTTATTTTTATGAGGTAGTGACACCATCAATATTTTATTTTCGTATATTTATCAGACTAATAGACTTAAAGACTTATGACGATTGTTTTAAAGACGAATGGACCACTATGTCACTCTAGCGTGTGTTGACGGTGCTATTCTTCCACAGGGCACGTACGACAACGATGCCCTGGGGACTACCGAATCAGAGGCAATTCGTTTCACGGAAGAATACTGTTTTGTTAACGACATGCCCCAATTAAAGTACGCCATAATTAACACAATAAATTAACCTAAACATATTTGTCTTGTGCATACCAATGAACATAGGTTCCACTCAACATAGAACCATTTTACAGGGCACATTTGCCAATGTAGTAACATTTATGTTTTTCATGGACATAGATACAAGGTTAGAGACATGTGAACTGCTAACATGGATCTAATGTTACTAAAATGCTAACTACAAACACGGATCTAAGGTTAATGGAATATGAACTAGAACATGGACTATGATTATTGAAATGCGATTTACTATTACGGATCTAGTAATAGTAAGTAACTTTTTATTTATTTATTTTTTTGTCAGGTTAGAAGTGGTTCTAAGATTATTATTTGATGCGATATCATTGTATTCATTGAGTTGCTTATCGAGCATGTCATGGTCGGTAATAGGTATTTTTTCAGGTTCTTTATTAAATGTTATCTATTGTATACATCAAACTAGCCTAACAAATAACCAGGGCTATTTAATTACTTCTCATAGTGATTAGTTTTTAATCTTGAACTTTCCTTTCTGAGCATCTGTCCGACTTCATTTGATAACATACAAAGAACAGTGATATTCACAGTATGAAATGTGACAAGAAGTGCCTTGGAGCTGAGTACACTGGTTGTATTTTCAACAACAAATGACTGAGGTGGTCGGTTGAGAAATTAATTGCTCATATAAATGAAGTAAGTGTGTACCTGGATCGTTTGTCCCCGTCCACTGTAGAACGACAACCGTTTGTCACCTCTTTAACGGCTCATCGCTCACTCCTTAGTTTGCACAAGTTGGGAGGAACAATGACGTAACTCAACTACTCTACGTACACCTAACGGCTGATCGCTCACAACACAGTTTGCAAAATATAGGAGGATCAGTGACGTTACTCAACTACTGTACGTATACTTAACGGCTCATCGCTCACTACGTAGTTTGCACGATCTAGGAGGATAAACGATGTAACTCAGCTACTGTACTTACACCTAACAGCTCATCGCTCACAAGACAGCTTGCAAAATATAGGAGGAACATGACGTTACTCAACTACTGTACGTAAACTTAACGGCTCATCACTCCCTTCGTAGTTTGCACACTATGAGAGGAACAATGACGTAACTCAGCTACTATACGTACACCTAACGGCTCATCACTCACTTCATAGTTTGAACGATCTAGGAGGATAAACGATGTAACTCAGCTACTGTACGTAGACTTAACGGCTCATCACTCCCTTCGTAGTTTGCACACTATGAGAGGAACAATGACGTAACTCAGCTACTATACGTACACCTAACGGCTCATCACTCACTTCATAGTTTGCACGATCTAGGAGGATAAACGATGTAACTCAGCTACTGTACGTAGACTTAACGGCTCATCACTCCCTTCGTAGTTTGCACACTATGAGAGGAACAATGACGTAACTCAGCTACTATACGTACACCTAACGGCTCATCACTCCCTTCGTAGTTTGCACACTATGGGAGGAACAATGACGTAACTCAGCTACTGTACGTAGACTTAACGGCTCATCACTCCCTTCGTAGTTTGCACACTATGGGAGGAACAATGACGAACTCAGCTACTGTACGTACACCTAACGGCTCATCACTCACTTCATAGTTTGCACGATCTAGGAGGATAAACGATGTAACTTAGCTACTGTACGTGCACCTAACGGCTCATTGCTCATTTCGTAGTTTGTAAAATCTAGGAGGATCAACGATGTAACTGAGCTACTGTACGTACATCTAACGGCTCATCAATCACTTCGTAGTTTGCACAATCTAGGAGGATCAACGATGTAACTCAGCTGCTGTACGTACATCTAACGGCTCATCAATCACTCCGTAGTTTGCACAATCTAGGAGGATCAACGATGTAATTGAGCTACCGTACGTACATCTAACGACTCATCAATCACTCCGTAGTTTGCACAATCTAGGAGGATCAACGATGTAACTGAGCTACTGTACGTACATCTAACGGCTCATCAATCACTCCGTAGTTTGCACAATCTAGGAGGATCAACGATGTAACTCAGATACTGTACGTACATCTAACGGCTCATCAATCACTCCGTAGTTTGCACAATCTAAGAGGATCAACGATGTAACTCAGCTTCTGTACGTACATCTAACGGCTCATCAATCACTCCGTAATTTGCACAATCTAGGAGAATCAACGATGTAACTTAGCTACTGTACGAACATCTAACGGCTCATCAATCACTCCGTAGTTTGCACAATCTAGGAGGATCAACGATGTAACTGAGCTACCGTACGTACATCTAACGACTCATCAATCACTCTGTAGTTTGCACAATCTAGGAGGATCAACGATGTATCTGAGCTACTGTACGTACATCTAACGGCTCATCAATCACTCCGTAGTTTGCACAATCTAGGAGGATCAACGATGTAACTCAGCTACTGTACGTACATCTAACGGCTCATCAATCACTCCGTAGTTTGCACAATCTAGGAGGATCAACGATGTAACTCAGCTACTGTACGTACATCTAACGGCTCATCAATCACTCCGTAGTTTGCACAATCTAGGAGGATCAACGATGTAACTCAGCTACTTTACGTACATCTAACGGCTCATCAATCATTTCGTAGTTTGCACAATCTAGGAGGATCAACGATGTAACTCAGCTACTGTACGTACATCTAACGGCTCATCAATCACTTCGTAGTTTGCACAATCTAGGAGGATAACGATGTAACTCAGCTACTGTACGTACTCTTAACGACTGATCGCTCACTACGTAGTTTGAACGATCTGGGAAGAACAACGCCGTGTCTCAGCTACTGCACGTATACTTAACGGCTCATCGCTCACTTCGTAGTTTGAACGATCTGGGAAGAACAACGCTGTGTCTCAGCTACTCTACGTACACCTAACGGCTCATCGCTCACTACGTAGTTTGAACGATCTGGGAGGAACAATGACGTATCTCAGCTGCTCTACGTACATCCAACGGTTCATCGCTCACTACGTAGTTTGAACGATCTGGGAGGAACAACGATGTATCTCAACTACTGTACGTACACCTAACGGCTCATCGCTCACTACGTAGTTTGAACGATCTGGGAGGAACAACGACGTATCTCAGCTGCTCTACGTACATCCAACGGTTCATTGCTTACTACGTAGTTTGAACGATCTGGGAGGAACAAGGTCGTATCTCAGCTACTCTACGTACATCCAACGGCTCATCCCTGACTCTGTAGTTTGAACAATCTGAGAGGAACAATGATGAAGCTCGTTTGTCAAATTATTATAAATATAGTGATTTAATTGGTTTTCTGCAATTGAATTAGACATTGCGTTGGTTTGTCACTATCCATATCTGTCTACAATCCGTATTTACGGTCACCTTTAATGGTATTTTAGTTGGATTGTAGCAATAAAGCTACCGTAATCTGTCCTATTTGCAATTCTCAGTTGATTTGACAGAACTAGCTGATTTGACGATTCTAAACAAATAATCACGTAATATATCAATATATACCCCAAAAGAATTTCAATTTGTTCCTATTCAGAAATATAGCCTATTAATGTTGATTATTCACCAAAAGCATGTCAGTAATATCTCTGATGAAAATAATTGTATATTGGCCTAATGTGATAAATAATAGTGTTTGTTCCACTCTGGCTTTTATACATGTATATTATAATTTGTATCTTAGTACCAGGAAACCGAGCTTCGCTCAGTTGAATTTTGCAAACTGAAGAGGTAGAATCCATATCTCCCAGAGGATCATGAAGATCGTTTGTTGTTGCTTTACCTTGTAGGTTATTAATAATAATGGGTAGAGACCCCTTAACTACTAGAGGTTTGTATTATTTAAAAGTGTGTTTTTATATTCTGCTACGATTAGTTTGTATTTTTTTTCAGTTTAAAACTCTTCAATTATAATATAAGACATTCTAAAAAAAAAAAAAAATCAAAATTATTTTTGAAATATCCATTAATAAAATAATATTGACAAGTTTAGAAATCCTACGGATTTCTGTGAGGGAATTGTTGCATGTAACTGTGGTTTTGTTTACGGAGAGAAACCGGCAACTCAAACAGGAAAATGTGGATTCTGTAATTGATTACCGAGGCTACCGATCAAAATTGAACTCAGCTGGAGTCTTGTGTTGTGTTGACAAATTGAATGGTTCATAATGCTCTATATTTAGAGTGGCATCTTCTCTGTACGTCCCGGATTTTAACGCCTACCTCGACAGCTGTTGTGTATTTGTGGTGTTTCAGAATTTAAATTATATAGGAAATTTAGGAGTCGTATTTTATAAGTTAGCATTCGTTACAACGCCCTTCTCGACAGCTGTTGTCCAATATAGTGTCTGTTCGGTGTCTCACAATTTTTGTTGTATCGCAAATTTAGGAGTTTTATTTTATCGGACATTTGCTACGTGTTTTGACAGTTCCCTTAGGTTGTTTAAGTAAAATAAAGCAAAATAAAAGAAATACCGATGCAATAGATGATTTATGAGATAATTGCTACTGAGAGATTGGGTGGTAGGAGGGGGGTTCGCTTTTAACAACTATTTTTGTGGCTACTTGGATTCCTTGCTCATATTTTTGTGGCTACTTGGATTCCTTGCTCATATTTTTGTGGCTACTTGGATTCCTTGCTCATATTTTTGTGGCTACTGGGATTCCTTGCTCATATTTTTGTGGCTACTTGGATTCCTTGCTCATATTTTTGTGGCTACTTGGATTCCTTGCTCATATTTTTGTGGCTACTTGGATTCCTTGCTCACATTTTTGGGCTACTTGGATTCCTTGCTCATATTTTTGTGGCTACTTGGATTCCTTGCTCATATTTTTGTGGCTACTTGGATTCCTTGCTCATATTTTTGTGGCTACTTGGATTCCTTGCTCATATTATGCTTATAAAATGAAATAAGTAAATAAAAAATCGTTACGTGTTTGGATATGTATGATATACTGAATTATTTATAAAATGAACTGATTATAAAAAAATAATTTCTTAGGAAAGAACATGGAATAAATAAACATAATAGGCTGCAATGGCCGTCAATATAAGGGAGTGTTTGTGAACTGACTATAGGCGCATATGCTGCCCAGATAGAGGAAACGGATGATTTTTTGTGAATAGTGTGGGTAGGTGGGACGTCAGGAGTCGTGAACACAGTGGAATTGGGTGTTGGTGAACCTTCAGGAGTTGTCAAGACAGTTTCGGTGGGTGGCTGTCAGGAGTTGTAAACACGGTGTAAATGAGCGAGCCTTCAGGAACCGTGAGTATAGAGAGGATTGGTGAGCCAGCATGATTAGTGAATAAATCACCGTCATGAGAGGAAATCGTTGTTTGATACTTTATGGTATTCAACGAGAGTTGAGAGTGACGCTTCGCCTACACTGCCCTTGTCTCAAGGGCACTGGCCAATGAGAACAGGGTGTCCACGTGTACCTTTGCTTTACAACAAGACTTATTCATTGGCATCCCCATTCTCTAGTCTCTGTCAATAAATTTGCTCATAATATCTACTTTGTATCGTGAACACATGAACGCCTGTGAATCAGCCCAGCACCTACGTGACACCAGCAGTGGGCGGAGCTTCACTTTCAACTATCCCTGAATAGTGTATAAGAATGATTAAGTGTGAAAACGTGTAAGTAGTGCCTAGAGGGACTTATAGACTGGTTACTTAAATGCACTAGTCGATAGCACTGTCTGGTCAATGTACATGTTGGGTGAATAGTAGGCAATAGGTCAAGTCCAGACTCGGTTTGGCATAACAGCTGAGGAAGAAGATAGCACGTCTGTCAGTGAGCGGTCACGGTGATTAGCCCGTTTGACACGGTCTCTGTGTGTGTGCGCGTGTCAGTGTGTACTGGGACTTCACTCAGCTGTACTTCGCACCTCATTATCGGCTAAAACCTCCTGTCTCCTGACACACTTTCCCGTTTTACTTTTGCTTTTCTCGCTAATACGAGATTGTAAGCTGTGGCAAAAATAGCCAGTGGCAAATATTGTCGCCGTTGTTAATCATACACTGGTTTAACAAACTGCGGACCAGGCATACGACGATGTGAGTGGCTGAGTTGTGTAAACAGGATGTACGACGATGTGAGTGGCTGAGTTATGTAAACAGGATGTACGACGATGTGAGTGGCTGAGTTGTGTAAACAGGATGTACGACGATGTGAGTGGCTGAGTTGTGTAAACAGGATGTACGACGATGTGAGTGGCTGAGTTGTGTAAACAGGATGTTCTAAAAAATATGCAAGAAATATGATCTATGATTATATTGTAGTATCAAAATTAAGAAGTATGTTTTGTGAGAAGTACTTCGTAGATAAGGGTCGTAAGTAAATGTCCAAAGGGTCGCGGCGGATAGGAACTGGCGGAAGTCACAACTGGAGATAATTAAGGAATGAAGCCTGAGAAATCCTCTTATGTGTGAATTTTAAATTAAAAATAGTACTTTGTAATTAACAATAAAAAGTAAAAATTTTGCATTTATATTACTATCGTTTCACAAAACAGTGCTAGAAAATAAAAATATATTAAATAACTAAACATGTATAAATTTCGTATTTCCAAAACGATGTATTTTTTTAGGAGCATTTTTCTTGGAATAAGTATTAATCCTAGCATAACCAAATGTTACATTAATTTTACTGGATAAGAATAGCTGCCTATGCATAATATAACTATTTTATTACTGATTGCTGCTACTGAAAAAATAAGGCTTTATTAGGCCTACACTTGCAATAATATTTGTAACTATCGTTATTCAATTTCCTCGAGATTAGAACACTTGAAAATAAAAAAAACTTCGTGTAGTTTAGTAAAGCTTCAAAGTAACTATAACATATTGAAACATTGAGTTATACCATTGATTTTACTATACATAGAAGATAGTTCCATCCAATGTTAAATTTTGAGGCACGGAATATGGGAGCGACCGTGCTGCAACCTGTCGTCAATCAAGTTAAAGAGGTCGAAATTGCCTCCAGTTTCGACTGTTCGGTTGCACAACCTGGGAGCAGTAAAGGAAACTAATCACTCCCTCCCATTTTCTCATTCTCTCTTCTTTCTTTTAAGACGCTCGTCCGGACTGTCGCCACTGCACCTGTCTACTGTCGCCGATTGGCCTTGATAGTGGGTCAAAGTGGGATATTATTCCTTGCTGTGCTATGTCTTGCACGAAAAGAAATCGCGATCTTTTATTTAGGCCTTAAGGGTTTGTGAATATGAAAAATGTTAGGGGAAATTTTTTTTTATTTTATCAATGTAAATAAGTGTGTTACAGATGTTTAGTTAAAACATTATGCATTATCTAAAATGATGTAAATACTACGTATTGTAAGTTTATTGATATTTTAAGTAATTGTATATTTAGAAGAAGCAAGAAAAATGGTTGTAGTTCTAAATTGTTAAAGGCTAAGTTTTTAAGTCACTGAATAACACCAACATTTTATATAAGCACATACCAAACATTTTATATAAATTTGAGAGGCGTAAAAAATTATATAAAATTTCTACGAAAAGACCATATGACAGTTTTTCAAAATTATTTTGCAAAATGTACTAATGAATTAAATAATGTGATCAATTTTACAAAAAAAATTATTATTCAACATTATTAGAAAACTGTAAAGGTGATGTATCTGAGCAGTGGAAGGTAATAAATAACTTAACAAGTAGGTTTTCAAAGAAAATAGTTGAGCTAATTGAATTGCCAAACGGCGAAGTTATGCGTGAGCCTTCCGTCATTGATAAGATAAACAATCACCTTATCACAATCCAGTCTAGCCGTCCAGACGTACATTCCAATACCCTTCCACCTTTACGTACTTACTATCAATATTCATTCCTTATAACGCCAACAGATTTAAATGAAATTAAGAGTATTTGTTAAGCTTTTAAAAAATAAAAAATTAACTGGCTCTGACCAAATTAATGTACATTTACTGAAAAATATAATTGATGAGATTGTTATCTGTATTCTCTAAGGTTTTTGAAAAAACAATGATTAAAAGACTCCATAGTTATTTATCGAAGTTAAATTTTCTTAATCCACGTCAATTCAGTTTTATCAAAGGAAAGTCATCTGAGGATGCGTTATTAGAAGTATCAGAAATAATTTATAACAATTTAATTATTCATTAACTTATCATCTGTTATATAATACTATAAAATCTGTTCACATTTAATACTAGAATTAACCCTTTATATTATTGAAATCATTATTCATTTTTTATCAAGTAATTAAAGCTTCTTGTCAATATTGCATTGTATAATTATTGCTGTATTTTTAACTATAAATGAATATTCCTTTTTGTTTAAAAGTAAATTGACTATTTGTCATAAATACCACAATATTAAAATCTGCTTCCGGGTCACGCCGTGGACAGTGAAATGTGTGTGGTAGGCCTACCGAAAGTTTTAATATACGTTGTTTTCCTCTTGTGTGAACTGTGTTTGTTAACTTTTAATTAATTTGTGACGCATCCCACTTGGACTTATTTGTTTTCTTTAACCTGAATATGCCGTCCGTATTTACGGCGAAACATGTAGTTGTTATCACCATCACACGCTGTGAACTGTTTGACGGAAGGTTAAGTAAACCTATTTTAGTCTATACCAGGATTGGCATTTTTTCTTTTTATTTGATATAAAGAGATGGAGATAAAGAGAAAATATTTGCCGTATTGATGATTTCATAAATAGTGGCGGAGTCATAAAATGAAAAAGAAAAAAACATACACGCACACAATTCAGTTCTTCAGTCGCGTTGCCGAAAATCGTGTAATAGGCCTACCTCACTCTCTGGCCGTTAACGAGTTGCACGCAATCCTACCTGCGTTAATTGCGATGTCCCAAGAAGGCCCCAAACCAGTACTCGAGTTGCGCGCAATACCGATCTCAGGTAGTCTGTCCAGTCTTGGCCGCTCAAAAATGCAACTTAGACCTCAAGCTGTGCTAAAGAAATATTTCCGTAAATATCACAATCCGCCAAAAATAACTTGAATTTTCACTGGTCTGATTCCGAATAGCACCAAACTTATACTACAAAATAAGCACATATCTGCTTATATTCTGTTACTATTAAATTACAATAATTTTTAAACATGTATAGCCTATATTACTCCCCACAGTTCTAGAGTTGAAGTGTTTTGTTATTAAAAAAAGGTCTCTGTTCTTCTACTTAGGATTAATTTATCTCATTTGAAAGTGTATGCTTATCATTAATACGATATATATATATATATATATATATATATTAATTATATTAATTAATATATTAATTATATAATTAATTAATACGATATATATTAATTAATACGATATATATATATATATATATATATATATATATATATATATATATATATATATATATATATATATATATATATCGTATTAATGATAAGCATACACTTTCAAATGAGATAAATTAATCCTAAGTAGAAGAACAGAGACCTTTTTTTAATAACAAAACACTTCAACTCTAGAACTGTGGGGAGTAATATAGGCTATACGTCATGTTTAAAAATTATTGTAATTTAATAGTAACAGAATATAAGCAGATATGTGCTTATTTTGTAGTATAAGTTTGGTGCTATTCGGAATCAGACCAGTGAAAATTCAAGTTATTTTTGGCGGATTGTGATATTTACGGAAATATTTCTTTAGCACAGCTTGAGGTCTAAGTTGCATTTTTGAGCGGCCAAGACTGGACAGACTACCTGAGATCGGTATTGCGCGCAACTCGAGTACTGGTTTGGGGTATAGAACTTTTGTAGTATATATTTGTTTCAATTTGAAACCATACTATTACAGTTCAAAATATGCAACTTAGACCTCAAGCTGTGCTAAAGAAATATTTCCGTAAATATCACAATCCGCCAAAAATAACTTGAATTTTCACTGGTCTGATTCCGAATAGCACCAAACTTATACTACAAAATAAGCACATATCTGCTTATATTCTGTTACTATTAAATTACAATAATTTTTAAACATGACGTATAGCCTATATTACTCCCCACAGTTCTAGAGTTGAAGTGTTTTGTTATTAAAAAAAGGTCTCTGTTCTTCTACTTAGGATTAATTTATCTCATTTGAAAGTGTATGCTTATCATTAATACGATATATATATATATATATATATATATATATATATATATATATATATATATTAATTATATTAATTAATATATTAATTATATAATTAATTAATACGATATATATTAATTAATACGATATATATATATATATATATATATATATATATATATATATATATATATATATATATCGTATTAATGATAAGCATACACTTTCAAATGAGATAAATTAATCCTAAGTAGAAGAACAGAGACCTTTTTTTAATAACAAAACACTTCAACTCTAGAACTGTGGGGAGTAATATAGGCTATACGTCATGTTTAAAAATTATTGTAATTTAATAGTAACAGAATATAAGCAGATATGTGCTTATTTTGTAGTATAAGTTTGGTGCTATTCGGAATCAGACCAGTGAAAATTCAAGTTATTTTTGGCGGATTGTGATATTTACGGAAATATTTCTTTAGCACAGCTTGAGGTCTAAGTTGCATTTTTGAGCGGCCAAGACTGGACAGACTACCTGAGATCGGTATTGCGCGCAACTCGAGTACTGGTTTGGGGTATAGAACTTCTGTAGTATATATTTGTTTCAATTTGAAACCATACTATTACAGTTCAAAATATGCGCAAAACCCAAATTTACATATTATTTTTTAACTATATTATTGTTTATTTGTAATAGTTATTTGTTTATATAGTTTTGTTAGTTCTTGGCATTGTTTAATCTGTTCATTCTCAGTTGTGTAAATAAGTCATATTCGAATTGTTATAATTAAAAACGCCACAGAGTGCGGCTATAATTAATTTTGTTATTATTTAGACTGTGGTTACTTAAAATTAGTTATTTCTTATGTTATTGCTGGTCACGCTACTTGTGAAGTGTTACCAGTGTAATTCCAGAATGTCTTTTCCAGAGAAATTAATAATATAAATAAATTGCAGTTTATCATACTTTTACATCTAGTAAAATAATAGTATGAAAAACAGATGTGTTAACTTTAATTATATTCACCTTAGACATACTATTTACAATGGTCTGATTCAATCAATTTTATAAAACGGTATTTTTTAAAGGGGGACATAAACAAAATTTACAATAATTTCACAACCTGATTAAAATAATGAAAATTGAATCTAAATAATCAGTAGTCTAGTTATATTCTATCACGATAATATTTCCTAACCAATTGCGATTGACATTGAGATTGTTTTTCTCAAGAAGTAATAATAGAGTCACAACTCTTCATGATTCCGAAAAAAAATAAAAACTGACCATTCACCAAACAATGAAATATTTTACAAACAATCATGCAATTACTTGGAACCAAATAATATGTTAATGCTTCAGACAGTAATAATAAAACATATGCATGTAATAAAATTAAAAATAGGCTAATGCTATTTTAAATTAAATGCCTATACACAGATTGTCCGAATCAGGCCATAAGATGAAAGCTATTTGTATCTTGTATATAAGTAAATTAGTGGTTTTGTTATGATTTTTTCTAACCCTATCATGAAATTTAAATCTCATTTGGGTTTTATATTTTGCCCAGTATTATTCTATATAAATATCATAGGCCTATTTCAATATCTATTTTGTCAAAGAAATAAATAATGTCACATTTTTTAATATTTCACTATATTATATATTCTTGGAATATTTGCAGATTAATTTCATAATTGAAAGGAGAGTCATTGATTAGATTTGAAAACAACTTATTTTTTAATCAATTACCGAATAGGAAAAAACTAATGATTGAGTACAACAGTCGATTTAATCACCTAATACAGCGGTTCCCAACCTGGGGTACGCGTACCCCTTGGGGGTACGCAACGACCTGGTTGGGGGTACGCCAAAAATATTTGGTAATGGCTGACTTTATGTGTTTGTCGTACGTTACCTACGTGGTGGTTGAAAAGTACAGTACAGTACTGGCGTGCCGAATCGTCCGATGGTCTGACTCATGCTCGCTCGTCAAGGTCAGTTAGCCCTCTGCCGCTCCCCCTCCCCCACTCACTTAGCCACGCAATGCACTGCTACCGTACCGTCAGTCAGTGCTCGCATAGTTCACTTGCATAGTAGTTGACTGTCGTCTGTCGCTCTTCATTACGTGATTTTATGTTCAGTTTACTTTTTACTTGCTTATTGTGCGTGTTAGTTTTTGACTGATTTGTAAACCATTTAACTGTAATCAAGAAGATGGAAAAGTGGTTAAAAACTGGATCAGTTAAAACAAATCAGACTGATACGGCAAGTCAGGTGCTTAGCAAGCCTAGTACGTCCCGGGACTCAGCAGCAGAAAATTCTTCTTGTGTGAGTACCAGTGATACTAAACCTCATAAATCTAGTACTAGTACTGGAACTTCCTCAAAGAAACGAAAATATTCAAATGAGTACTTGAAATATGGATTTTCGTTTACTGGATAGGAGGAAAGTCCAAACCCACTATGTGTTGTTTGTGGAGAAATTTTAAGCAATGGAAGCATGAAACCTTCCTTACTTTTGCGCCACCTTGAATCCAAACACGCCCAGCACAAAAATAAAGAAATTACCTATTTTGAACGACTTTTTCACGGCGAATTCACGACATTTCTGAGTACATTGAAGACAAAGTGGTTCAGCGATTAAAAGACAGTGATTTTTTTTCCATCCAAGTTGATGAAAGTACGGACATTGCTGCCCTAGTAATCTTACTTGTTACTGCAAGTTATGTAAATCCCAACAAGGAGTTTGAAGATAATCTGTTGCTGTGCCATGCATTAACTGAGCGTACTACAGGGGAAGATGTGTTCAATGTGATTTATAGCTACTTCTGTGAAAAAGAAAGACTGGGGTAAATTGTGCGGTATATGCACTGACGGGGGAAAATCAATGTCTGGCATATATATCGGTCTTCGGGGGCGGGTAAAAGAAGTGGCCCCCCACGTAGCATGGAGCCATTGTTGCATCCACAGACAGAGTCTTGCAGCCAAAAAGTTGCCGTCTTCTTTGAATGATGTTCTCAATGAAGCAGTTAAAGTAGTCAACTTTGTTAAAGCCAATGCAACAAACTCCAGACTGTTCAAAGTGCTTTGTGAAGATGTGGGTGGCATTCACTCCACGTTGCTTTTGCGCACTGAAGTAAGGTGGCTATCTCGCGGGAAGGTTCTTACAAGACTTTTTGAGCTCAGACATGAACTGCAAGTATTTTTTGGAGAGCATCCTTTTTATTTAGCCTCCAAGTTTCATGATAGTGACTGGCTTCAAAAGCTTGCTTATTTAGCTGACATTTTTTCACAGATCAATAAACTCAATTTAGAGTTACAGAACAGCTCAATTACAGTATTCAAAGTTGCTGACAAAATTGAATCCATGCTGAAGAAAATTGATTTTTGGAAAACCTGTATTCAAAACAATCAAGCTGAAGTTTTTGGCACGCTTCATGATTTCTTGAGTGACAATAATCTGCCCATAGCTGACAAAGTGAAACATCAAATAGTGACACATTTGACAAACCTGAAGGACTCTTTTAGAAAGTATTTTCCTAAACGAGGTGACGGAGAGAACTGGATTGCAGATCCTTTCAATGAAGAAAACGTCAAGACTGCTACATTGACCGTTCATGAGATGGAAAAGCTCCTAGAACTTTCAAGTGACTCTTCCTTGAAGTCCGAGTTAAAAAAGAAACCCCTTGGACAATTCTGGGTGACCATAAGGGATGAATATGGACCCTTAACCACAAAAGCCCTTCTGGTTTTACTTCCTTTTACTCTTCTTATGCTTTTATTAAGAAAAAGTATAGGAATAAGCTAAATGCAAGTCCTGATTTAAGAGTGTATTTATCAACCTTTGATATTGATTTCAAAATATTATGTGCTACAAAACAGGCCCAAGGGTCACACTAAAACAGTTTTGACTTGTTTTAAGAATAATTTTGATTTAATTTTTTTTCAATAAACTTATTTGCTAATTCTAGTATGTTTTCGTGATAAGAAAACATTGTATTTACTTTGTTATTATTTTTTTTACAGTTGGTATTTAGAATTTACTAAGTTTACTAGAAACATATATAGGCCTAATTTTGGAACAATAACTTTATTGTCAAATAAAAGATAAAAAAAACTCTTGCGTAAATATTTACTTTCCATGATTAATGTTCTTGCAACTTTTTTTTCTTGGGGGTACAATTTGAAATAAATTTATCTCAAGGGGTACGGCAGTGAAAAAAGGTTGGGAACCGCTGACCTAATAGATGGTTAAAATGCAATAAATAAAGATTTTTCAGATGGGCTAAATAATATGAAAATGTTTACTTAAATCAGCAGTAATTATCGCCAGCATTGCCGATAAGTTAGCGGTCTATTCAAGTTTGTCTATTTACAAATACACGGTGTGTTAATCATATAAATCAATAATATGGTGTTTTAATTTATTCAGTTATAAATATTTCTTTATTCAATAGGAATGTCACACTGAGTTTTACTGTAATAGTATCAACACAGTATTCTTTATTATTCGAAAGAGATGCAAGCAAATATAAAAACAGAGAACCCGGATAAACGTTGGCAATATGGAATAACGTAAACAATGATCTAAGCAGGATGTTCTTTGTGTGTGGGACCTGAGGAAGGAGAGGGCGGGGCGGCTGTCTGTAGAATGGGAGAGTGGGTTAAGAGGAGGGAAGTGAGACAGAGACGGAAGAGCGTGCGAGAGAGAGAGAGAGGAAATATGGCTATGCGCAGTGCAGCGTGGGGCCTCAAAACAGTTTTGGGGCCTCGCCACAACTCTCCCATATGGATGGAGTATCTCTTTATATAGTAAAATCAATGGTTATACTTTATATAATTTTGTGAATTCTCTAATGAAACCGCCGGGAGCTTGGCGTAAATATTTTAAGCATATACTAATAGATGAATTATAGGCCGGAAACTACACAGTTAGCAAAGAAATGTAAGCCATTTAGATTGTGACCTAGTGAAAGTACTGGTGTGATAGAGATACACTGAGTGATGGTTATGATATAGTCAATTAATATTCCCCCATTGTGCCGCTCCCTGGACACTAAAATAGAGCAGAGATAAGTCGCGTGCTGACTGCGTGGTAGGAATCCCTGCCCATTACGTCATCAGAAATAGTGATTATTGGTTAGTTTATCAACCCTAACGATACAAGCTAATACTGTTAGAATGAAATCAGCACTTCGTATCAAAATATTAACTAATAGTAACAATAAAATACACTTGAACTAACACAGTTACTTTTTACAACAAAACACTGTTGAAGAAGTTGAGCGCAGACGGGAGTTTGAAGGCAGACGTTAGTAAAGTCCGTGATGTACGGTGGTGTAGTGGTGGAACGTTTCTCCTCCCACTGCTGAAACCCCTAAACGCGCTAAATATCGCACGCAGGTCGCGATATCTCCAATTTAATTGTGTCTGTGTGGGCTGCTAGGATTACGCCGTTTTTCCCGTTTTATTAGCGCCGCGCTACAATCACACGGTGAACCACCGTGCTCACGGACTGTAATAGTATAGTAGTTTAAATTATTTAATTTATTATATCTAATGTGTATAATATCGCTTTTAAACCTGACTGCGATTTAAGGTAAACTTAGATTGTGGTTGTCCTAAGTTAGTTAGATCTCAGTACTCCGTAGCCACACTTCCCTCTCTAGTACGGCAAGTTGTATTTCAAACAGCCTACACTCAGTATATGTTGAAATAAGGCATTATAAAAACAAACTACAGGAACAATTCAAGGTGTCACCCTTGAACAATGAAAAGTCGTTTGAATAGAAATTCAAACACCCTCTCTCATTTACAGCCATACTAATTCAATGTTATATCGATCATCACTGATGTTTTCAGTCCTATTAAACATGTGCGGATCTTTGACAGTATCAACAGCAAGTTTGACTAAACAATTCTATAAGACGACAATTGATAGGTTTAAAGTCTGACGACTTCGCATTTGATTTAGGGGACTTATACAATCGGTAGTGCTTTGAATCTCAAGCTAAAAATTATGTGTATTTTCCAGTTATTGTGCAAATCAAGTTGGAAGATCGGCTTTTTGGCTGACCGTAGATCCTTGTAGATAAGAAGCAAACAACTGGTCAGTTTGATAATCAGCCCTCTTTTAAAGATATTTAATAGGCTTAAGCGTACATATTTTGAAAATTAACAACTTTGGTTGTTTCTGAATTTTGCTTCATCAGTAAATCAGAACATTTCTCATGTACTTTTTTGGGTTAGCACAAATATTGACGTAAACATTGTTTATGATTACGTTCATCTTTTTTAGGCTGGGACATAAGTTTGTGGGAGGACCTTAAATATGTAAATATGTTGGGTATTTAGGAGGGCGGGTAGACATTATCTCAGAAAACCATTAAACTAAATCGTTTTTGTCATTTGAACTTTTCATGTAGTATTCTAAATTATGATTTTCACATTTCCAGCCAATATTAGTACTGTGATTATTACAAAAAGCTAGGTTGCACATTTTGCAGTGATTCTTCGATTGCCGGTCTTTTTAACTAGGGAATAAATATAAAATCACAATGTTTTTCAATAAATGTATGTACAGAGTCAACATGGGTCTGACAGATCCGAATACAACTGTTTTTTCGTAACTACTAAATATACTCTTTTTTTAATGAAGACAATTTAATTTTAGTTTTAGGTCTATCAAAAAGTGAAGCAACAGAAAATTTCAGCCTCAATGGTGTAGTTGGGGGTGAACTAGGCGTAAAATAAGTCAGATCCATGCTGCCCCGTTAAGGGTCACTAGCTGTAAATCTTTTACAAAATACTCAATATTGTACTAAAATCATCTTATGTACCACTAGAAAAATTCTTTACTTTTCAAATGATACATCACGTGTTGCGATACGATCATTATGATGGACCGAATCGTTAAGATAAAAAAATCCCCATTTTTGCGTTTTTTTGTTAAGCGAAACAGCCCCCTTAAGTAATCTAGTAAAGTACTGTCTTACTGTGGACAAAACCTGTTGGAGAGAGGGGATTATGAGTCGGTCAATCAGTCTCTTACACAATTCCATTAACTCGCACCTAACTAAAATGAAGCTAAGAAGTTTGTTGCACGTGTAACATGGTTACCCGGCATGTTTTATTAGTTACTGTGGGACGCTTCATACTAAGTGTACAAATTGCTTTCAACACCTGGTCCAGAGGTAATTAGTGTTGTTTATTCGTAGCAGCCACCCAGATAACCTCATTACGGCCGGGTGTTTACGTGTGACTCGGTGGGTGTGTGAGGGTCAACCACACGCGCGCACGCACACACTCCGGCTCGCAGAGCGTGGCCAATTTGCAGCGCCACTCTTGAGGCCTGTGTAAATTAGGTGGTCCATATTTTTTTTATGGTTTGATTCATTAGTGGCGTATGAATTGTGGAGACGATTCTATTCTGGTAGATAAACAGGGTGGCAATTTTTTGGCCAGAGACGCCTGCTTGCTGTCTTTGTAATACTATAACTGGGATCTTTATAAAGAAAACAATGGGTTTGAGACATATCATTTTTCAAATTAATTTGAAAAAAATGTACGTGCCAAACTAGCGTAGTTGTGACTATAAAAAGCGGTAAACAATGTAATGTTCAAAAAGATATTCAATTACCAACATGGCAAAAGAAGACAGACATTTATTGCAAGATTGGTCTTTCCAATCCGTCGTGAGACCGGTTTTTACAGTGGTAGACTCACAGGTTGGTATTGCAAATCTCTCGAGATATTTTCCGTAACAATAGGACCTTATCGGTCTTATCTATCTCTTGAGATCGGCCGTAACAATAATGGGCCTATGAGTCGGTGTTACCAATCTGTCGCGAGACCGCGTGTGTCAATACTGGACCGACGGGTCGGAGTTACCAATCTGTCGCGATAGTGTCTTCGAGAACAGGACCGACGTCTTTGTGTTACCAGTTTTTCGCGAGACCGGGTGTGGCAATACTGGACCGGCGGGTCGGCGTTGCTAATCTGTCGCGATAGTGTCTTCGAGAACAGGACCGACAAGCTGGTGTTACCAATCTGTCGCGAGACCGGATGTGCCAATATTGGGCCGACGGGTGGGCGTTGCAAATCTGTCGCGATAGTGTTCCCGAGAACAGGGCCGACTCGCCGACATGCTGGTGTTACCAATCTTTCGCGAGACTGGGTGTGACAACACTGGGCCGACGGGTCGGCGTTGCCAATCTGTTGCGATAGTATCCTCGAGAAAAGGCCAAATGTTGGTGTTTTCAATCTGTCGTGAGACCGGGTGTGACACAAAATTGGGTCGACGGGCCGGTGTTTGCAATCTGTTGCGATAGTGTCCTCGAGAACAGGCCCAACATGTTGGTGTTACCAATCTTTCGCGAGACCGTGTGTGACAATACTGGGCCGACGGGTCGGCGTTGCCTATCTGTTGCGATAGTGTCCTCGAGAACAGGCCCAAAATGTTGGTGTTACCATTCTGTCGCGAGACCGGGTGTGCCAATACTGGGCCGACGGGTCGGTGTTGCCAATCTGTCGCGAGACCTGGTGTGCCAATACTGGGCTGACGAATCGGTGTTGCCAATCTGTCGCGAGACCTGGTGTGCCAATACTATTGGGCCGACGGGTCGGTATTGCCATTCTGTCGGGAGACCGGGTGTGCCAATACTGGGCCGACGGGTCGGCGTTGCCAATCTGTCGCGAGACCTGGTGTGCCAATACTGGGCTGACGAATCGGTGTTGCCAATCTGTCGCGAGACCTGGTGTGCCAATACTGGGCCGACGGGTCGGTGTTGCCAATCTGTCGCGAGACCGGTAGTGTCAATACTGGGCCGACGGGTGTGTTGCCAATCTGTCGCGAGACCTGGTGTGCCAATACTGGGCTGACGAATCGGTGTTGCTAATCTGTCGCGGTAGTGTCCTCGAGAACAGGACCGACATGCTGTTGTTACCAATCTTTCGCGAGTCCGGGTGTGACAATACTGGGTCGACGGACCGGTGTTGCCAATCTGTCGCGATAGCGTTCGCGACAATAGGACCGACAGGTTGGTGTTGCCAAGCCGCTGGACAATGTGGCCAGCGATATTTTTAAGTTACGACTGACGCCAGTTGCCGGCAAAGAAATTATTATTATAATTTCCCTTTGTACTTTATGCAATTGTGATTAAGAATCATAAACCGTCTGACAGGTGGCACGTGAATTGAATCTAGGTACTGTTGTAAAGTCATATGATCAGTTAATGTTTACATGAATTTTGTAGTAATCTTAAGAAACCTTAAGTATGTTTGTAGTAAAAAAAATTGCTTAAAAATGTACATTGACTGGAATTGTTTTTACCAGTTGAGTTTTGGAAGTTAATTTTGGTATTTCTTTTATTTCCTCAATTTCGTACGAACATAACTAATTTAATTTTTTTACCACATCCCTAGGTTCATTCCTTTGCCAGTTCGCATGTATATTCATCAACGTGAGTGAGTCATCTCTAGGTTACGTGAACGTCCTCCCATGTAAAGTATCTAATTAATGTTTATTGCTTGAACACGCCACTCACTAGTAAACTGCAATAACAGACCATTTACTGTTGAATTGAACACGGTTGTGTATAAAACAATATAAATGAATAAAAATGAAAATTTTTCAGTCAACGTTTTTTATTGAAATTGACTCTAATGGATGGGACTTGCTGGTGCCAACATAGTATCATCAATAATGATTCCTTATAAACGGTTTTCCGTAAACATTGTAGTTTCAATGGCTACTCATCTGTAGGAAAATTTATTTTCAGCACTTTGTTTGCAACTATCATAGACTATTGCATAGTTAAAACTAATGTGCTCAACTACTGTACCAAGTTTCCAACTTGGTTAATATAAATTTGCTAATGTAAAATGTTGTCTACGAAATTAACTGTGATACATAGCTACAAGTTTTTTTTTGTACCGGAAATCATGCTGAATAGTATATATTTTTTTTTAGATTTTTCATTAACATGAAGCATTTACTAGCATTTATCCAAATACTATGATGATATTTAAAAAACATATTACAATTCATGCCTTGACAGATCTTTCCACTAAACATTCGAGATTTCGTACGACCTCCAACCTAACATACAACACATAATTTTACACAAATAGAAAATTTTCGTTAAGTGTGCAATACACCCATAGTCGTACAGTGGTATTGACGCACCTACCCACTCATACACGTACAGTGGAATTGACCCACCCGCCCACCCATACACGTACAGTGGTATTAACCCATCCACCCACCCATACTCGTACAGTGGTATTGATCCACCCGCCCACCCATACACGTACAGTGGTATTGACCCATCCACCCACCCATACTCGTACAGTGGTATTGACCCATCCACCCACCCATACTCGTATAGTGGTACTGACGCACCCGCCCACCCATTCACGTACAGTGGTATTGACCCATCCACCCACCCATACTCGTATAGTGGTACTGACGCACCCGCCCACCCATACACGTACAGTGGTATTGACCCATCCACCCACCCATACTCGTATAGTGGTACTGACGCACCCGCCCACCCATACACGCACAGTGGTATTGACCCATCCACCCACCCATACTCGTATAGTGGTACTGACGCACCCGCCCACCCATACACGTACAGTGGTATTGACATAGGTCTGGACTCGGTATGCCATAACAGTTTACCGTGTCACTTGCATACTATGATTGCTGTAAATCGCGTAGTTAAGTGAAGAACGTTGCCTTTTATAGTAATACAAGTAGTTTTTGTGCTGTTTGAACATTTGGATGTTTGAAAAATTGACATCTTCTAAAATCCGAACGGCCACTCACCAACACATGTAACGTATTAGTTACAAATCTCATTTGATGCAGTCAAAGAGTATTGGTTGATAAATGTGTCAATTGTTGTATCCAACTTAAACTTTATCGTAAGTTTATGAAAATTAGCAAAGTTGTACAGACTACAAATGCAGTACATTTTATTTCCGTTCAGAGACTTCGGAGTGTGGACGCTGATTTAGAATATGAGTGAAACGGCCCTCTCTTAACTAAACATGTGGGGTGGGGGCGATATACCAAAGACGGTTTGATTTAGTGGGCCACGTTTACGCGGTTGCGTGCAATCTTGGGAACAGCTCAGCTGGACACACAGTGGGTCAACAGTATTATAAATAGCAAATCTATTAAAGCACTATATTGTTCCCGTGGCGATCGTATCCCTCGGGAGTGCATCCCGTCCCGACCGTAAATCTCTGGCCAAATTGCAACAGTATTTCATAGAAGAGGCCCCAGATTGAGAGAAGACGATATTAGTCCGGTGTAAATCTTACGGTTACGACCGGGACTACGTGACTTCTTTCTGCTTCACAGCCACAGCCTTCTGTAAAGATAACACTTTATTCGTTCCGCGCCGGCCAACACGTTTCTTCTGAATTTCAGAAATATTTGCATCCCAGTTTTTTTCTGGACATTATGATTAAAATAATGTAAAAGGTTTGGTAACTATAGAAAGTGTTGAAATACATGAATTGGATGGTGAGTGCCTCTTTGGTCTTGTAGAAAATTAAAGGATCATGGTGACTTTGAACAGCCAATCATTACACAGCGTAGCTGAATTTAAATCATTTGGTTGTAAAAAAGTAACGTTTTGCAGATAATTTGTCATTTAGTGTTTTACTAGAAGATTATATATACATTACTTCGGTACAGGATCCTGAAAATATTTTGATTGCTTTTAAGAACAGGAGGCCTTTTGTAATTTAAAAATGCATGCCGATGAAAAAAATAAAATAAAGCTTTGAGTTTAAAAAATGCTCTTAACCTTTTCTTCGAATAGAAAGTGCAATATTTTTGTACTGATAGGTTCAAAGTGTTGGACAGGAACAAGCCGCAATATGATCAAGCCGCTGTCAACAAAATGTTCTTTCTCAAATTTCACCGAATTCAAATATTTTTGGGGCCTTAGAAAACGTAAATAAAATGTTGTTTGATCTTGACATAATGCAGCAGTTTCATTCGTCTCTAGTAATGAGGCCATTTTTCTTCTACTATTCAGATAATTCGTGGATTCCTCTAAATAACTGTTTTAAGATGTAGTGGAGAAAAAGGCGCTTGTCGGCGAGGTGTACAAAGATTAGGACTACGGAGTGCATTTTCCAAGGTTCCAATACCCAATTGAGCTAACGATTGGTTCTGCACTCGTTGATTACAGTTCACGCACAGGCCTGTAGGTTGGTGCGAACTGACAAAGTTTACAAGATAGCAAGGGAGCTGTTATTTCGTAATTCTATTACAATCACGCAACGATCATTCTTTTTTTTTCCAGACCAAACCCAAAGTTATTGGATGTTCTATTGTTTTGGTCTGTCATGTCAAACATGATAATTCGATTAACGCCATCTGCAAGCAAATAAATAAGAAGCATCAACTCATAGTTTTTAACATAACCGTTTTAGAATATCGGTGACATCCCTCTTAAGTTGTACAGTAGGTCCTAACGGTTGAACTCAGTAACCACACTACACAGGTCATCCTACACTCATGTAATCATTCATATTTGCTTTAAAATACGCAACTAAGGTGTGTCGGCGTTTCGTATATAAGAATCTTCTCTAGTCGTCAATATCAAAATGTTCGTTTATTCAAAACATCATAGCATATCAAATTTAACAAGAAACAGGGTTTTGCCACAAAGCCAATGTGTCTTATTAGTCGGGGTGCAGCGCGGCACTGTCTGCGAGTGACTCGTGCTCCATTCACATCGCACGTCTCCGGGACCGGATGCGCGGGAGATCATTAACCAAAGTGACACGAGCAGTACAGGCCGGCCTGACCTGGAACTGTCGGCTCGCCGATAGTCGTTTATTTACGCCACGGCTTTGGTAGTGTTCTGGTGGTCGGTGACGAGCCCGACACAGACAAACAGAGGGTCTGGCAGCTCGCCAGACACTAGGTACTTTGGTCGAAGGGGTGTCGACAGTAAGCCTACACGGTAAAGTCACCAGGAAGTGTTGTGAGAGCTAGGTTTTGGTGTGGTATAAATGTGATCAGATCAAGATTTATGTCATACTTCGTGAAAGTCACAATATAGAATGTTATTGTGTGAATGGCGCTGACAATTTTTAGACATTTTGTACATCTATTAAATCGGTTCGGTGATATTAATTTGATTCAATTATTTATTGAAAACGTAATATTGGGTTGAATAAGATGAAACTATTTAAATAACATCCCGTATATTTATCCATTAAAGGAACTTACTTACGCTGTAAGACACATCGTAACTTATTGCTCATTATTTCAATATGGTACCAATATTTTTCCAGGATATAATCAGTTTGACTACTATAACATGAAAGGCTCCCGCCAAAAAATGGTTGATATAGTCTACAAGCCACGAGAAGTCCTCTGAACTTCATGCTTCTGTGATATTAAAGTGGTGATTTCCGCTGAAACAGCACAAGCCATGTAGTGTACCTCTCGTACACTACATATTACTAATTATAATATATACACTACAAGACTTCTGCTGTTTCAGCGGAAATCACTACCTTCAATATCACAGAGGCATGAAGTTCAGAGTACTTCTCGTGGCTCGCCGACTATATGACATAAAGTATACATTGTAAGTAGTATACTATTCCCATGTAAAGCGTACAGTGTATACTTGTACGCTGTGAATTTTCTCTAGTAAGGCGTACAAGCACGCACTAGTAAGCCGTAAAGTACGCACTTGTAAGTACAGTAGTTTACTATTCCCATGTAAAGCGTACAGTGTATACTTGTAAGCTGTGGATTTTCTCTAGAAAGGCGTACAAGCACGCACTAATAAACCGTAAAGTACGCACTTTTAAGTACAGTAGTTTACTATTCCTATGTAAAGCGTACAGTGTATACTTGTAAGTTGTGGATTTTCTTTAGTAAGGCGTACAAGCACGGACTAATAAACCGTAAAGTACGCACTAGTAAGTACAGTAGTTTACTATTCTCATGTAAAGCGTACAGTGTATACTTGTAAGCTGTGGAATTTCTCTAGTAAGGCGTACAAGCACGCACTAGTAAGCCGTAAAGTACGCACTTGTAAGTACAGTAGTTTACTATTCCCATGTAAAGCGTACAGTGTATACTTGTAAGCGGTGGATTTTCTCTAGTAAGGCGTACAAGCACACACTAGTAAGCCGTAAAGTACGCACTTGTAAGTACAGTAGTTTACTATTCTCATGTAAAGCGTACAGTGTATACTTGTAAGCATTGGATTTTCTCTAGTAAAGCGTACAAGCACGCACTAGTAAGCCGTAAAGTGCACACTTGTAAGCTGTCCAGTTCACACTTGTAAGGCCAAGAATACCAACATGTTAGACGTAGATTTCACACATGTAAGACGTATTGTACACACTTGTAAGGCCAACGACACACGCTTGCAAGACCAACACATACACTTTTTAAACGTACAGTATACACTTGTAAGCGAGCGTGTTAATTTATACCAGTAGGGATATCAAACGTGACTTAAGAATAGAAAGAAAGATGTGATATTTGTGTAATAGGAACAATGCCAGGCGAAGAATTCGTCCACAATCAGTTGCCATTAGGGCCCATCGCGCCGCTGTTTTCGGACGTGTCACCTCCCACAGGCCAAGCCGCTCACTCAGTGTCTTATCTGGTTTACTGGAAAACTTTTACCTCTCTGCCCCCATTGTGGACTTTCTCCAATCAACTGTGAAGTTATTTTTTACTGTCTAAGAATTTCGACCTCTTTCATGCTCCTGTTTATGTTCAAGTGGTATTGTGGTTTTTGGAGAATTTTTAGCTGTTAGCTGTATTAAAATACAGTAAGATACCGTTATCAGGAGGGAACCCGTTTTAGTTCGGTAGATGATGTAGCTACAATGGTTTAACGTGGTATCTTAACCACGAGATTGGTATACATAATATGGTGTGCACTGGATCGGAGAAGTTCGAGCTCTTTGAATAATTTCAGGCGAAGGGTTATGTGGGCTAAGTACTCTAGTTAAACAGAGGTTCCTCAATAGTCACCATCATCATTAACCTCATGGACCTCATCCTATGGCTTAATATTGTCATATACACAGAAAGAGAAAGATGAAATAGTGAAAGAACATTTTAAAAATTTGGAAATAAAGCCTTTAATACATAGTACTCGTGTCTTAGTTTTTATAAATTGATCTCTAATAACATACTTAAGTCAAAAACTTCGCAATCGTTCAACACCACCTTCTTGTTTTGAAGTCTTACTGGTTTTTAGTGAGAATTCATTTGAAATTAACCGAGAACATAGTCGAAAGGCAGCTATTCCTAGTTTTAAGGTGCTCATGATGTTGTGGGCAAGATGGAGTGTATAAGCTCTCTTTAAACTTTCTAAATTGTGCATCGTTGCATCGTATTGCAGGAGGAGTTTTGCACAGTTCTGGATGCTATGGTTGAAGGGTTGCAAAGAGGGAAGCTCTGAGAGTCATCATAAATGCACTCTCGTACATACGTACGGTTAAGCCACACGGCAGTAAGCCGTGCCGGAAATTCATGTATAGCAGTGGAGCAAATCTGTAGTACGCAGGACTTTTGCAACTTTGTTGGCTCCCAAAGATGATATAGCAAGTTGTTACGAATTATAAGGTATGTTCTTATTTTAGCTGCTATTTCCTGAAGGTGAAAACAGAGATTTTACTTGTTTTCTTTAACTTATTTAGGAGCGGATGGCGTTCAGAAGAGATGTCCCCCTTTCTTCAGCATCTGTCCCTTTCTTCAGCAAATACCTTCACTTCTCCTCAAGTTTTGTTGGCCTCTTTGCTTCTTTAACAATAGTTATCTTCCAGTTTTCTTTAGGTCGACACCTTTTCCTAGCACATTCCGGGTTCCAAACCAAGGTTCCCATTTTCCTTCTTTCTCTACCTCCACTTTCTCTATCGAATCTGCAGCTTAACTTGATCTTGGCTTCATTTGAAATTATTTCAGTCTAATAGATGTTCATAATACGGTGGAAGCACTTGTTAGTTGAAAACAGAGAGATCGATTAAATTGACATTGAATTACTCGGGATGCTAGGTGCGTCTAAACCTAACCTAATCGAAATATATATTTAATTTTTTAAAGGTGTTGTCTATAACCAAAATATCTATAACCACTTCTGTTTTTGTTCATGGATGTAACTAGATAGTTCTAAGAGTCCTCGCTGGTTGAACATCACATCGGGAAAATACTAAGGCTCAAACTTCTCATTAAGCAATCACATCAGAAATGTATTACGTTGTTAAGTTTCACCACAAAGTAGTCTCAGTAGCTTGCCCTTTAGGCTACACATCAGTAGCTATTTTTCTGAAGGTAGTCGTATTCATAAGGACGTGAAAGCTTAAATGTGACTATACGAAACGTAAAGCGCATCTATCAGTATTTTGTGTTGCTGGTCTGCCATGTCTCGCTGAAGTGCGAAGGTCGGCTTGTCGCACTTGAGTTCGCCTGTTATGACAGCGCTGCAGTGCATTTATAATTGTACAGAAATCCGACAAGAAGTCGTGTAAGGGGGGCGTTATGAAGTGTTTGCCATTAGTGGTACAGGCTGCTCTGGCTCAAGCCTCTCCGTAGTTCCATCTTCGCCTGTTCGGCCCGGCTTAATTGGGGAACTGCACTTGACTGATCGCCGCCGACCTGGTGGCCACAACCTTGCGAGTTGGCTCATTTTTTTAGAGATTTCTTTTTAGTGTTAAATACAGGATGTTTCATAATTCTCTATCAATATACTAAAGCGTTGTTTCTTGCTCTTAAAGAAATTTATATTTCGTATTTTCTGAAAATCATTATTTGCTTATACAAATGACATTTTGGTTTGTTTTTTTATTTGTTTGTTTAAAAACTATTACACGTTGAATTTTAAACTCCACATACATTTTTATAACAACTAGTGAAATCTAAAATAACATTTTTGATACTATCCTATATTTAAAACAAAAATTACGGCCATAAGAAATTTTGGAACGAGAATAACCATTAACAATTTGTAATTGTAATGAAATGTTCTGTAGTTAAAAATGTGTAGGTAAATTTTTATTAAAAAATCCAGTAATATCGTCGTCGTATTAAGAATAGCTTGCATTGCACCAAAGGAAATACACAAGATATTACTAAAAATGTGGTATTAAAAAAAAAAAAAAAAATCAATTATGTTGCATATATGAAGTATAAATAAATATATGAAAATAGAAATGATTGTAATTATCTAATAATATCTAGTAAATTAGAGATAACTTATTTACTTAAAGCTAATTTAATAGCCGTAACTACACCTTACAAAGCAGTTTTATACAAGTCAAGTTTTTCGAATTTTTAAAAGCGTTCAGAAAGTAACTGAAATAGGGTTTTATAATTTTATTCTAATGAGTACCTTATTTATCCTGTTAACTAGAAACTAAATGTAGTCCTTACGATCAGGCACTTCAGAAAGATCATTGTTAAGCTGCGTGTTGAACATAATTAAAATGCGTAGTAAAATATTTGATAGCACTTTACTTAGAGTAAAGGTCAACTAAGTCACGTATAGAAGTAAAAATAAAATTGAAATAAGAACTGAATTTAGAAGGGAGAAACTGAAAAGGGGGCAACTAAGGTAGTACAGTTGTTTAATGCAAAAAGACAACTATTTATGTCTATAAGGTAAGAAAATGCTGAAAGAAGAAGCCAAATGGTATAATGGTACAAAAACAGTTCATTAAACTGAACTTAAATTAGCATAAAACAGATAGTTTTCATCCTGATCATAATATCAGATCTATTCTAGTGGGTTTAGTAATAGTCATGTAGTTGTCACAAGACATATTTGCCCTAAAAGTGCTTCGTTAGTTGCAAAAGTAAGCCGAGTAGGACCCTGTCTGGTTTTAATGTGTACCAATTAATTGAAGTATGGAGCCAAACAAATTTAGTAACCAGAGATCCTGTCCTGATTACAAAATTTGGCATTTTTTTGGTCGTTTACCTGGGAAGCCTTTTGCAGCATTCTTCAATTTGGAGAAGATTATGTCATAAGATTTTAGTAGTGGAGAAAGTTCAATACGTTGAGTTTCTTCTCCGTCATCCACTTCTAGTACGAATTGACACAGAATAATTGACTTACAAAATGAAGATAACATGGTCAACATTATAGCCTATACTCTCCAAACGGGGTTATCGCGAACTTGTCCCTTCTGTGATGATGAAAGGTAGCTCGGAACTACGACTGTTGAATGGATGGAATCGCGTTCGCACTCTGGTTTTCACAGAAGTCTACATCCCTCAGAATGTTGTGTAGGCAAATGCACTTGAGTGGTGCTGCATGGATGGAATCAATATTGATTGCTCTCAGCGGCATCTAACTCGGGCGCCTGCCCCATAAGTGAATCTCTTCACGTATATTATAATTAGTTTGCGTGAGAGCAGATCAGACGTACGACTTAATTATGTTGGATTATAATATAATCCTATAGTTAGTATATCACAAACGTTGTCACTGCTGTTTCGACGTTGTCACGTCTCATCAGGTACAGATAGATAGAAAACTCACTGTAGGCCTACTACAGCGAACTTGGTGCTATTATCTTTATTTTCTGAACCAATTATTCACTGCCCAGTTCCATTAGAAGTTGATGCCGGATAATAAACTCGTCTTGAATGGATTAGTTAGAAACGTCAAAGACTTACAAACTTAGGCTCGATTGCGATTCACTTGTTTTTTTTATGTTGATGTATATATATATTTATAAAATATTAATATACCTTTAGGTTGTACATATACAAATTTCTATTGTTTTATAATTCAATGTATTAAGATTGTATATGATAAATTCGTACAGTTAACACTAAAGAAGTATCAACAAAGTTTGGTAAGCATTTCTGAAAATGCATAAATTGGAAACTCTAATATATAACCAACTACAAGTAAACAAAGTTAACCTGATTAGAGTAGAATCTAGTTCCATATAATCTAATCTTGGCAGACAAGGTTTGGGGCCAAACGAACTTAACTTGGCATGTGGATTAAAAATCCATGTAAACATAACTTAGCTAAGTACAAATATACTTAACTTAAAAAGTAATCTTTACGTCGAAAGACAGTTAACTTACTACGTAAAGTTTAGTCCGCAAACATTAACGTTGTGAGTCAATTTAATCTGCCAAAAAACGTAACTTAGTGAGAAAGTCCAATTTTTTTAAAACGTAACATTATAAGATCGAAAACGTTCACGCTGTATGAACCGTATGGACTCTATATTGATAATATGCACTAAAAACGATAATTCAAATTCAGAAACAACAGAAATGTCGCCTAATCAAATTCGTTTTTACGCAAAAGAATAAACAATTTTGAACGGATATTGGCATAACCCAATATCAGCGTTAATTGTCCAATTCCATTTAGTAAAAAAATGTTTCTAAATGATTGTAACTGTCAGATTTTCAATTTTAACGAAAGTTGATATTTCCTTAGGAATATCAAGATAGCCCAAAATAGTGCATATTTTGGATTTTCTGTTTTATTTTCTTATTTTACAAGGGTTAACCACTAAATGGTGCTTAGAGCTTATTTTTTACACTTTTGTAACAAGAAACAATCACAGACTCCCTAATGACAGAGGAATCCTGAACGGTGGGAAGTAGTATAAATTAGTAGGACGTCTGAACAATTCACAACTAGGAGTGGTTTCTTAAAAGTCAGAGTTCAAGCATTGTTTTTTCAATTTGTATTGTTAATATTCTTTCATCAAGATCATTTTCGTTTATCATATAAGTTATGAATAAAAATTAATTTTTGAACAGTGACGTTCATTGAAGAGAAGTCACGTAACCTACTCGTCTTGTAGCACGCACTCAACGACCATTAATGGATTATGTAATAAATAAAAATATCCGCTCTCAAGTGCTTGAGAAGATCCAAAGACTATCATGTCCATATATTTGCAGATCATTATTCTATAAGTAATATTTAGTTGTTTATGTTATTAGGTATATCGTATTGGAAAACAAAAATGGGCCCAAAACTGATCCCCGAGGGACCCCACGAGAGATGTATTGGCATTCAGGCTACCCATCCCTAGTCCTAACTCACTGCCAACGATTCAGTTAAATAGGACTAAACCCAACCAACACAGTCATCAGAAAAAATATTTTTTTAATTTACTAAGAAAGAGGGTGGTAAACTCATCCAAAACGTTATAAAAATCAAAATAAAGTTGTTTGTGTTTTGTTCAAAACAGTACATAGCTTTACCAGTACATGGAATTTATCAGCATACCAAGTAATGTTGTCTAGTAAGGCAATTTCTGTTCACTATTGTACGTACTTAGTGTACACGAACGTCGACGGTGATGGCCGGCTGCGGGCGTCGACAGCCCGCTCTCATCGGCCCGTAACTCTTGCTGCGGCGCGGCCGTCCTGGGATTTTTCGGCCAATTTCGTGTCGCCAGCGACAATTAATGTGTGCGGGGGCGTGACTTATGGCGCCGCTATTCTGGGACCCCAGCCGTCCTCTCTAAAATCGCGACATGGACACTGTACTGAGCAGTATTGCCAGGGGCGGTGGAGGCAGCTGGCTTTGAACTGTAGTAATCGTCGACCACCCCCCTTATATTTCATCCATAAGCCTTCACACTTGTGCTGTAAGATGTGATAGATGAAGTTGAGCATACCTGTGCACAAAAGGATCCACGGGTGTAAATCCAACTTGAGCCCAGGCGTCCCGCAGATTTATCCGATTAGACGTGCTTCTTCGTACTCCTCAATAAATATATTTACGCTAGTATATACGTAATAAACATTTTCTTACGTTATTTAAATACGTCGTAAAAAATGGTTTTTGGTTCAGGTTAATCTATCAATAATTCCTATAGTGCTTACATTTATCCACTGAAAGTGTTTTTACCCATTTTGTTATAACTAATTATACAGTGTAGTATTTAATAAGGCGCTTTTATTGTTAACTATCGCATATATAAACAAATTGTTTTGTTGTTGTTAACAAAAATAGAAATAAACGCAGTTTTTCCTCTTAAACATAAAAATGCATTATGTAAACATGTGAGAGTCTTATAATAGGTTTCCAGCTTAATACACACCAAGCATTCCGAAACTAACTAAGCCTAGCTATCAATCTGTTCTTTTTAATTAAATTAAAGTTAATTGATCTGTCCAACAATTATTATGTGGTTTATTTTCTCATTAATTTGATAAATTAAGTAGAAGAACGAAGCCTTTAAAACGATTAGAATCTTGCAACAAACACCTGGTTGCTAAAACTGGTTGTGAACAACGAGAAGTTTATTGATGTGAGATTTCGTACTTTAAAGGGGAGCCATTGTATCCATTAAGCCTTATGTCTGTCCATAAGTGTATGTATGAGTGAAGGAGAGAATGTTTAGCTAGGTATGTCCAAGTGCCAGTGTATAAGTTTTCCACTTTTACTTTATTGTAACTTTATTGTAATTGAACAATTATTGACTGCAATAAAGACATTCTATCACACTTTTCCACCCACCTTTTAGTTGCGCACATGAATCCTATAAATTACGTTAGGTGAACTCCGCACTCCCACTAAACGCATATATGACTTAAGACGGACTCTGCCTTCGACTCTACACAAAATTGACACTAGACGAAATCGTTATCCTATTCAAGTCTGAAAATATTTATATGTAATAGGGAGTTTGATGACATTCACACGGTTAAGAGGTATTATAACTTTATAACTTTTAGATGTTAATATTATGCATATTTCCCCATTTTTACTACTGTGACGTCATCAATGACATATCTACTCATGTTTTGTTGTCTAGACCATTCAATTTTGTTAAACAAGCTACATTTTTACGGAATTTCAAATAATCTGTTGTATTTCTTTAAATCATACATTATGAATAGAAGACAATTTGTTTTTTACAACGGAATTTCATCAACTGCATTTAATGTTCAGTCCGGTGTGCCGCAGGGCTCGAATTTGGGGCCTTGTTTGTTCAATATTTTAATCAATGATTTAAGTGATTGTATCTTATCGTCAAAGGCCCTACTATTTGCGGACGATTTAAAATTATTTAAACATATTAGGAGCCCTGCGGATACAATTAGTTTGCAACAAGACTTAGACAATGTTTTAGAATGGAGTATCAATAATAAAATGTCTTTTAATGTCACAAAATGTCAGTTGATGACTTTTACAAGAGCTCAAGATTATATGGAAACAGACTATTTCCTAAAGGAACTGCAATAACTAGAGTGAATCAGATTATAGATTTAGGAGTTCATATGACTAATACATTGTCTTTTAATCCTCATGTCGAATCATGTATAGCAGTAAGTAGTAAAATGATGGGATTGATCTTTAGACAAAGTGTTAATTTTAGAAATATTCAAACCATAGTTAACCTGTACTACTCTTTGGTCAGGTCAAGGTTGGAGAGTGGAGCGGTCATTTGGAACCCTTTTCTCATAACTTACCGAGATGCACTCGAAAGAGTTCAAAAGCGATTTTTAAGGTTTTTATTTTACAATAGCTTTAATGTTTACACTTATGTGGTTCCATATCGTGATTTGCTAGTGATGTTTGGGTTTCGGGAGCTAGCTCTGAGGAGAACACTCATGGGTCTGGTATTCCTGTGCAGACTGGCCGGAGGTGAGGTGGATGATGCCGCTTGCTTGGCCGGTCTGTCTATCCGTGTGCCTACCTTCCGAAGTAGAAATAAACTTCTTTTCACTCTCCCATACTGCCGCACAGCCTCTCATGCTTTTTCCCCTCTTTTTCAGTTCATGAGAGCTTACAATTTACTAATCTCTAGCGAGCAGGAAATTGATATATTTTTTGACCCTCCAAACATTTTTAAATCAAAATGCCTAACAGCGTTGAGTTTATTAAATGCATAACTATTTTTACTTTTATACCTTGTTGTAAAATAATCTTGTTATCTGATGTATGTTGATCACCATTTTTACTGTATTATTATTATTTATTTGTTTTTATTTTATATATATATATATATATATATATATATATATATATATATATATATATATATATATATATATGCGCGCTTAAATGTTGTTAAGGTTAAATTGTATTTATTACTGTTTGCATTTGGTTATTAGAAATGATCAGTCACAAATTTATACAATATGAAGTTACTGTTATGAATCTTCAGAGTAGGCTATATTTCTCATTTGTATTTATTATATTATTGTATTTATTATTAATTTTAGGTTAAAGCATGTTACTGTTGGTAATATTTTTAGTTATTTATTTAACTTATCTATTAATAAGAGTAATATTATGGTTTATATTATGTGCATGAAGTGAGCTCAAGAAATCCCAGCATGAACTTTAAGAATAAATTGAACTGCTTTAGTGTAACTGGTTTTGTAAACTGTTCTAAAACATGCAAATAAAATAAAATAAAAATGTTTCAGATAAACTACAACGCCCACAGAACTACTGTTTACTATATTTTCAACCTTCGCCGACATGAACATATTACTCCTTACTTCCGAAGTTTGAATTTACTGAAGTTACTTGAGTATAGGAATATCAAAGTTTTATCTTTACTAGGCCTATACATTCTTCTTCAATTCAAAAATCCTTCCTATTTAGCTTCAAAATTGTGTTTAACTTCAGCATCAGTAATAGGGACACGCGTCAGGGTTCATCAATGTTAACTATTCCAGCTCATCGAACAGCACTTTACAATAGATCTTTTACTGTCACTGCCTGCAGATTGTGGAATAAACTTGATCCTTCAACTCGAAATATTGATAGTCGAACTCGGTTTGTCGCGGTACTGAGGGACAGGTTGTTCGTGAGGGGTGTAGGGCTTGGTCGCGCTGTCAATGTTAAACTAGACTGTGTATGATGTGTGTTTCTTGTTCTTAATTTCTGGAATAATTTTATTTTTTCATACAAGTATAGTTGTTTGTTTTCTTCTTTGTTGCGTCTTCTATTACGATTGATGCTTCAATTTTTGAAGTTTAATTATTTTATAACTTTAATTATTGTAGTTTGATTTGTAAATAGTGTGCACAGCAGAAATAATTTAAGGACTTTATGTATACACGTTGAACTTTTGTATAGTGTTTTCTCTTTGAGGTCAAGTGTAAGAGGATGTAATAATCCTAACGTTGTCTCATTGAATAAACATTTTTTATTTCATTTTCATTTAAATGAAAAATATTTACCAGATGGACTCTCTCTCCCTTTAAACGCTTAAACAACATTAGATGGAATCTCCTTCTCATTCAACCCATAAAAGAGATTGGGCGGATCACTCACACAAATGTCCAAATACAGAACATTTGAAATTAATGTGACTGCATAAGACAGTCTCTTATTTATTGCCAGTCTTGTTTTACTAGGGCTACAAACATTTTCATTAACAATAAACAATATAAAGTCGTTTCCTTAAAATTATGAAAAACTCATTTTCATTCAAGCGTCCAAAACTTATATAAGTCCAATTAAATGGTCAGACTAGTGTTATTGGCCAACAGCTGTTAAGTGTTGAAGTTTGGGCGTTAAGGATGTTGACGGTGTAATAGAAAGGCTTCCAGTAGTTACTGACTACTTAGCGTTCATGTAAATATTTCTCTCGGGTCTCCACTTTGCGTAAAATGGAAAACGAATAAATCCAGGATGCATGAGGAAAGCTATTTCTATACTTAGAGCTGTTTTACAGTATATATCAATACCAGTAATAACATTTTACCATCTACCAACAGAAGTTATAGAGGTTTCTGGGGTTTTATGGCCTGGAATTCCAATTTTTTATAACATGCTTTTATATAATTTTGTAAAAAATTACAATTTACATCATGAAAAAGTCTACAATTAAACAATCAATACATCATTAACAATGATATATTTTTTATTCGTCCTGTGGTGAGGTAAAATCTTATGTATATATTTTATTTCTCGTCTTATTTTACCAGAAGAAGTTAGGTTTAAATAGCCCTCTATAACACGTAACCTGGGTAGTGCGAACCAACGGCTTTACGTGACTTCCGGACCACGGGAGTGACGGGGCAAAAACTTTTAGTAGTCTTATCGGGAATCGAACCCGGACCGATTGCGTGGAAAGTCATCGCCTTATCCCCTTGGCTACAAGATTTTGAAAAAAATTGTATCGATGAAGGAAGAATAATGTGACCGAATATATCAACAAAATAGTTGAAAACAGTAAGATTTATGAAAAGAAAAGTGGGCCAATAACTGATCCTTGTGGTACACCTAGTGTAATGAGAACAACAGTAGGGTTATATTTTCACATAATAGTTAAGATTGTTATTACGTTAAGAATCTTGAAACGCGCAAGTCCTTAGTTCAAACCGGTATTTAGATAACGCGATTGGCCCTACACTGGGTTAGGACGTATACTACGAACAACTTTAGACAATTTGCCTATCGCTCGACTAAAATTGCCTTTAATATACTAGCTGACTATAATATACTCCTTATATAGTTAGTAAAGATAAGTACGAACACTGCTAATTAAACAGATTTTTAACTGTGGAACGGAGATGGCTGTTTTCCATATGCACTGTGTCTTGATGTTGTTCTTATTTATTTTAACATAGAAATGGATTTGGAATTAAAATTCTCGCAAAATTTTATCATCTGATTTACACTAATATGACTCAAAACAACTAAATATCATTTTTCAAATGAATAAAAGTAGTTGAAAATAGAACACTTATAAATATTTACTTATTTATTGCTTTCGGGCCTTCGACATGTTTCCCTTTCGTAGACAATGGCCCATTAGTCAGTACTGTCAATTTAAAAAGTGTACTTTGATCTTGAAATCGCATTCGAAACTGATTCTATGTTTTAACTCTGTGATATATGGCATTTATTATATTGTTATATTGTATTTTGAATATATATTATACTACTTTATGTTTTGAATTTGCAGTGAAAAGAATCTTGCCAGTTGTGCAATGGAAAAAACTCAATTTATGAGCGTGTATCGGGAAGTTTTCTTGTTGCACAGTGCGTCTTGGAGACTCATTGTGTCAATTACTGTACTGTACTAAGTTATGGCGAACTAAAAACGTGCAGACAGTGTCAGTCTAGTTTGTTATTAAAAGGGTGTCTCAACCTAAGTTGAGGCAAGCTACCTGACCGAAGGGGTAGACCAGGATAATGGCCGGGCCGGCCCGGCGGGTAAATCCCATTAGTCACGCGTCGCCGAATGCACCACCTAAACACGGAAATGTAAGGGATAAACTTGAAAATGTAATAAATGCGTTTTCTTATAAAAAGCGTTATACTGTATTTTTAGTCATCAAAAAATAAACAATTGTGTGTTTGTCCCATGTTAATTGGCTGACTTTCAGTGTTAAAGCTAATGATATAGTTTTTTAATATATCATCGTTAAAAATTACATGTTTTATTATTAAAATGTAAATGTATCTATGTAGCTTTATATGATGATAATAGATAGTGTATTGAATTTGCCATTTAATGTGTGACAAACTTTCTCTCTGCATTTCGGAACTTAAGTGGTTAAGATCGTTTTGCAGGCTTGAGACTGCCAGAGGCCGCATTAAAAGTTTTGGTCAATAAGAGCTTCGTTACATTTTTATTTTATTTTGTAATTTTATTATTTTTTCGTATTTTATAGTTTTTGTTTATTTTTATTTATTTTTTATTTTGTTTACTGTACACTGCTGTCTTCATTATGTTACTCTGGAGGAAGGCATTCGGTCAGGATTTCCTCTTCTTCCAGTTCGCTGTTGCTCTCTGTTTCGGAATCACTAGAGTTGCCGAGGTTCACAAAAATGCGGTTTTCATCTGTATAACTATCTACAAGGTTGTCCACAACAAATTCGCTTCTGCGAAAATATGAATCATTGAATACTCTGCGACAACGCCGTTTCCTAAATTATCGGCGTTTCCGCTGGAAGAAGAGGAAATCATGGTGGAAGATTCAGACAACTTATGTAGCGTTATAAATATTTAATGCAACTGCATTCATCAATTACATATTAACTGTTATAAATTTAACCATTGTACATGTGTAAAACTATAATGGAAAACTTTAAATATTTGAGAAGAAACAATGGGATTAAAAGTAGGCGACGAAGATATAATATACCAAAAATTAAAATATAGCCTACAGTTAAATATACAGTTTAATTTCTACAGTTTATTTATATACATTATTATACATTTATATTTATTATATTATAATATATATTTGTTGTATTTATTATATTTTATTTATATACAGTACATTTATATCCATTTTAAATTAGCCAAATTTAAATTTTAAAAATAAAACATGTAATTTTTAACGATGATATATTGAAAAAATATATCATTAGCTTTAACACTGAAAGTCGGCCGATTAACATGGGACAAACACACAATTGTTTGTTTTTTGATGACTAAATATACAGTATAACGCTTTTTATAAGAAAACGCATTTATTACATTTTCAAATCTATCCCTTACATTTCCGTGTTTAGGTGTGCATTCGGCGACGCGTGACCAATGGGATGTACCCGCCGGGCCGGCCCGGCCATTATCCTGGTCTACCCCTCCGGTCAGGTAGCTTGTCTCAACTTAGGTTGATACACTGTTTAATATATTAACACGAGGCAGTAATATTAGTTCTGTGGTAGTGAACCGCCATCCGGTGTTATTCCACCTCCATGACGTACAATACGGTACTACCTCTTCTCCAGGAGCTGTCATCCGTTGGTAGGCCTACTCTTACTCTGTGGTCCGCCATTCGACGATGCACCTCCGGCAAGAGCCTCCATTCGGTTCTGCCTCTCCTCTATGAGCTGCCATCCGGTGACACCTCTCTCCCGTTGGCCAAACTCAGATGCTAAACAAACAAGACCTCGTGATACTCGTAATCGGCAAACCGGTTTCGTAAACCGAACTGAGTTGATGGTCATTTTACTAGCTTGTATTACGGGTGTTATAGAGTTGTTTTTGTAAAAGAACAGATTAAACAGGTTTTGTACCTGTTTCACTTGGTGAAGATCTCAGGTTTTCATGTTTATGTGGGCGTGTGCCTTGAACTTCAGGTTTTTAATCATGATTAGGAATACATTATACGTTGTTAAGAGTTTTTCCGGCTAGTACAAGTGCTCTAAAAACCCAGTGGGATGTATATTTCAAATTACTTTCGTATAGTAATAAATTATTCTTCCAGTAAAAATGTAAGTTAATTAAAGTTAAACTATAATTGTTAGTGTCAATTGTCAGTACCGTGTTATCACTGCCGATGCGAGATCTGCAGCTGGCACTGGCGGTTCAGCCGCGTTTCCCCGGCTGTTGGCACGGCCGAGATCGTCGCTCACTCGAGCGCTGCATACGATGCAACCATTCGCCCGACTGCACAAGTGAATACGGTAATTGGTCGGTCAGCTGCTCCATTCACTCGCCGGTGATGCCCTTTGATTCGTGGCCTGGCCGAGTGAGTTATTTATCGCTTTCTATTGTGGCCGTTTGGCTTCCTCGCGGCCGCCTTTGAGTTATACGGTTGGCACTTCAATCCGTACTTATGGTCTTACATCATTAATATACGATGGGCCGGTCTTGTGTAATATTAACTTTTTATCCCGTCAAGTTGGGGTTTTTGTCGATGTTTTGTGGTTTTTGTCGATGGCTTGATTCTCGAAACATTAGTAAATCATAGTTGAAATGGTCACTCACAATCTTTTTTCGATCTCGGTCATCAATCTTAATCTATTTGTAGATTCTGTCAGTCGTATGCATCTTCTAATAATCTTACCCATCTTGATCTCCAGCTATGTTTTTCATTATATAAAATGAGCTGCAGTATATTAGTATATACCTAAACAATTTCTTTTCTCAAGTGCTAAAAATATTTATTTTAGAAAGTTCTTCAATTAAAAAAAACCTTAAATCCCAGTTATAATATTAGCAAACATTTTTTATCCCAACAATGTTTTAAGTAATTATGTGTTTTGTATACGAACATGAAATTTGTTCCATTCTAAATGCATAATTCAGTGTAATTCATATGTACTCATAAGTTCTAAAGGGTTACTATATGTATATTGACAAGTCTGTGCTCTTAATGGATTTAATTAGAATATAATAACTATAGTTAAAATCCCCATCTTCAAAAACGAACTTACCTTTGTATTACAGCGAACTTGGGTTTGAAATGTTTCACTTGTTTATAATCTCTATAAGAATTTTGTTCATAAAAATGCGGCAATTAAAACATTGTCAACCATTTAATAGTTTTTCTTTCGAAATAGTTACTGCGTCAGAATTTTTAATATTTATTCAATCAATAATATGTAAACAATATTCACGTACGTGGCTCTGATATATTTAACGTGTACTTACAAAGGGTCAAGGTGAGTTTCTCAGGGCAGGAAGGCACTTATGGAATCCGAACCACGTGTTGTATTGTTAAACGTTTATGACTGATGTATTACTTCTCGGTAAGACGAGAGCAAGCTGTTCACTTCTAAAAATGGCTACTCCAGATGAAGATGAGTAGTGATGAAGATGAGAGTGGTTTGGGAGGTTGTGTTGGTAGTGATAGTAGTAGTAGCAGCAACAATGGTGGTCTGTGTGATTTAGGTGGCGGTGATGGTTTGTATAAGAGTGGCGATGATGGTGGTTTTGGTGGTGGTGTGGTGGTTTGGGTTCTGGTGGTAGTAGAAGAAATGATAAAAGTGGGCGGTGGCTGCCATCAAGTGAGGACTAGCTCACAGCTAATCGCCAACGATAATTTCTATGTTTGTATCCAAGAAGCTTAAGTACAACACTGTGTAACGTGTAAAACCATGTGTTTATGTACATTAAGTGGCATACTTTGCTCTAGAGTACACTGATATAGTTGGGGTGTTTAACCAGACACTAAACAATTCTGACAATGTAGCATAACACACATAATAAACAGTAAAGCTAAGTCCCTCTTTCGTGTGGATAGTCGTGAAGTAAAAATAAAAACTACATTAGCCGGACGCAGTGAGGGACCTCATAACTCGCAGTGGTGATGTTTGGTCTAGCTGGAGTCAAGGAGCCATTTGCTCCCTTTAAAGAATCACTTTGGCCACCGAGTGCGATGAAAAGGGAGTTTTAATATTTGCGTGGACTGTGGATCACTGGCAAATGTCTTGGGGAAATTCGCGACGCCCACTGCAGCTGCCCGCCTAGCGTGGCTGTTGCAAATTTGTCTTGGGCTAATTTTAAAATGAGCGTATTAATGGTGAAATACGTCTAATTATTGGTGCTCCTTGCGGCTTGGATGTTTTCCACAAGGACTTATGTGATTTAGAAAGTAAAATTTTTGTGATAATGTACTGAATGATTATTGTTTTATGGTATTACTCTTTATTATGGAACGGCAATTCATTTTACATAAGATTTAACAAATTGATCAATTAAATCCTACTTGAGGATGACTGTCATTCAGTTTTGAGCTAAACCACTTACGAGACACGCCAATTCTAGATTTATGGTGAATGATTTGTCCACGCTTGAGCGAGCGTTTTAATCCAACCGCCCGCTAAATTCATTCTCAAACGTTCACACGACTCCACATTACAAACGTTATGGACGTATGATTAAACATTTCTATTATTAAAATCAGCTCTAAATCAAGCAGTACAATGACAAATGGTCTAATGTACCAGATAGGTTGTGTATGTCACATAAAATCATTTTACTCTAATGCCCGCCCAAGCGCACACAAGTAACAATCGGTCGATGTGTGCATCTTATACGATAATAACTGTCTACATCTGTAGCATCTTACAGATTCTATTGTTAGTGTTCATATATAACTTCATATTCTAACCTCTCCTTGCATATAACATCTATATAACTAACTATACATTTGACATTTTGATGTTGTCACTTTATTTATCTAGTCTTTTTATACTCGATTGTATTGCATTATTTTGTTTTATATATATGAAATGTAACAATGGGTAATACTTTTTTTGAGAGTATTAATACTTTAAGGAGACTTATTATGTTCAATAATACCTGATGTGTCGAAGATGACATGGTCTTATTTAGTTGTTTTTATTTATGCCTTTGCCAACGCAGTAATTGCCTTACCACACTAAAGATGTATTCTATTCTACACAGATTGCACATGGTATAAGGAAAACTGTGCGTCTTGTTCACCTGGCTCAGGAACTCTATTTGCTGATTAGTATTGTTGATCTACACGGTCTGACAACCCCGCTCAGTCCACAGACGCTCGTCACGCTGGAAGAGGACAGTCCACATACTAAAGAAAACAACGTGGCATTTATTTCTGATTATTGTTTTATTGATTGTTTACTAAACATGACTACTTTTTATTCGTAAATTTGGTTTTGTGAAATTAAAATGCTGTCCCAGGTAAATAATAAAATTCTCAAAAATAAAGTGTATAGAACGTGAACAAAACATTCTTAAGAGAGCTGTGCACGATGTTTATTCCGAGTTGACAACTCCTATCAAGATACAGAAAATTGCACTCTCTCCTTTTTGTCCTTGCATGAACAAGAGTATACGTGCATACTGTCCCAATCCACTCCATTTCTTGGCTACTTATAATATTATATCTAGTATAATAAATCGCTGTGATGTGCGACTCATCATTTAATACATCGTTTTTGTACGCTCAGCCTAACTGGAGAGCAGAGATTTCTCTTTAGTTAACTTAAAAATAAAAGAAGTTTGTTTTTTATTTATGATAAATTATTATGTAGTAAAATAATAATAGTAGTTAGTGATGACGAGTGAAGAATATTATACTTACATACTAAAGTCTATATACATTATGTACTGTCATTTTTAAGAGTTATAGTGATAAATTCTTTATTAATATATGCTGTCGTTATCAGTTAGGTCATTCGTTTTAAACTCACTTATAAATCAACCTACTTAGGCATCTAAAATCAGCAAGAGTGCAAACTGACAGTTAAAAAAAAAATACATTTGTTGACTTTTTAACATTTAAAATAAACTGCTGTTTGTGCGCTCTTACGACAGACTAAAACGTTGTAAAACTTATTTGTGAACTTATTCCTGTTTACGAGCAAGTCGTAAACGGAACTGAGAATTGCCCACATGCAAGTGACAGGTATGGGACGAGCGCCCTAGCGGAGGAGAGATTTCGCAAGATAGAGATGTACAGTGGCCAGTTGATAACGCGTGAGTGGGGCGGCGGCGACGCTGGCGGCGCGCCAAGCGCGTCCCGACGCCACCGTCAGTCGGTGCGTGCATGGCGTCGCGTAAGTTGTGGTGTTAGTGATGGGAGCCGCACAGTGTCCAGGATGCCTGTCAGCACCGACACGAGGCCCAATTGTACACATTGTCAAGGTAAATACGGTGATAAAAGTGGTGTGTGCTAATTATCGACCCATATCTCTTATAGGAGACTTATCCAAAAATATATTTAAGACTAGTAGTTGTGTAGTTCCACTCGTTCCTACAATATACTAGTTTATTTTTGTTGTATAGATATGTGATATTAACCTTAAGTGATAATACTTAAATTTAGTGAACTTTAAAACATTTAAATGGGACCGTAATTTTTTTTTCTCGTTCCTCATTAAATCATTTAAAATTATTGTAATAAACGGAAATATTTGTATAAACCAAATTTTAGTTTGAATGTTAAATTTAAACTAAGAATATTTAATTCCTCAAGTTGCAGATTTTACAGGGATTGATACGTGTTAAAATATTTAGTGCATTATTATGTATAATTATGAGATTGTTAATTATTTTAAGTTTTTTTTTTTTTATCAAATAAAGGACTATTTTGTTATTTTTCTGTTAAGGAATACAACTACATTTAAAATAATGATATGTATAACAAAAGTACAATAACTAAAATAATTTATAATAAAGAAGCTCTACAATTCCAATTGTTTTAATCTTGAGAGTCTTGTCTAATTAAAAATCATTATTTTATTTAGGATATTTAAACTGTTTTTTGACTCGTGTTAATTAATTACTTTTGAATTGATTTACAACCTAATTAATATTTTGTTTAACTAATAAATAAATTACATGAAAAGCAAATGAAATTCAGTAATAGGGGTGTTTTAACAGCAGGATTGACGCATTTATAGATTAGTCGGGTTTCCTTGGCAACCACCAGATCCTGCAAACAACGTTGTTGAGTGAGGATAAGCGCCCTTAGCGGCCACCCTTGCTTTTGACCCGATTAATAGAGTGTGCACGTCTAAAAATAACTGAACAAAAAAGCCTTGATAGAAAAAGGTGGTAAAACATGTTTGACAAATGAAGTATCCAAAAATGCTGAAGTATATAAATTCGATCAACGCATATTTAAAGGATAATTAATGTTATAAAAGACAATCTTTTATATATGTACTGACAATGTTTAAATTATTTATGATTATTTAAAAATGTTATGGTAATATCAATTAAATTTAAAAACCAGCCAAACACATGGCTTTTAAAACTTACAGACGGTCTTAATTTGCATTCATTCGTCTTGGCGGGTATGTCACAGGACAAAATGTTTTCCAATGAAAAAGTACTAAAGGCGGTGCAGCAATTTACTATGCGTATTTAAAATTGTGTAATTACTTAAAACATTTAATGGATTTTATGTGAATTTTTGTTGTAACGAAAAATGGAATTCTCTGCAACAAAGTAATTGCGTAATGTTGCCATGAAGATAGTGTTCGTTAAAAGCAAAATTACAATTTGTAGTTTATCTATATATTTTAGGGCGTTATTTACAAAGACGTTAACTTTATAAACGCCACTCGAACTTTATGTATCATCATCAAAAAGGTTTTCTTTTTGGAGATGTATAATTTAAAAATAAATGTTCTTCGATATTCCAACAAATAATGTATATTTACGGAAAGGCCTTTCATTATCGAATGCAACATCATCAGACGAAACCCAACTTACAAATTGTAAAGTTGTTTATTTACAATACATTTAATTAGTTTACTAAACATATTCATTTGATTTAAAAAGCTTACTCCGTTTTTACATAGAAAATATGTGTGGACAAAAATAACGTTATAATATACTGGGTGGATTTGTTGGGTTGAAACTAGTTTTTTCATCTTCATTTCTTTTTAGTGAATATATATAGAGAATTTGCCCTCTATTAATATTTAGACTGTGGTGGAACAAGTAACCAAAAGTATAAATGAAAATTAAAATAATATATGACATACACATTTAGAATGGAATCAGAATTCAAGGTCATTAAACTAGACTTACATAAGTCCTTGGCAATCGATATTAGGGCTACTACAGTAACTCGTGGAGACGCGTCATTATAATACGTACTGGACTAAAAACATTGATCAAATTGCCAGTTCCGTCGTTAACCTAGCTGAAGTCCTGTAACGGAAAACGTAATTTACATGGAGGTGCACGGTTTAACATGAATGTGATGTACATTTGCAACATTTTCAAGTTGAAGCATGTAAATTCGGTACACGGCCTGTTCTTACACTTTTAAGATCGATATTTAAATGTGTTAGCTAAATTGTTTCTTAACGGTTTGTTGTTGGTCGTAAAGTTATATGCTCATCATTTAGATTGGAAATTAACCATTTAAAAATAACATTTAATAACTCAGAATTTAATTTTTTAAATTTATATTTTGTGTGATTAAAATTTAATTTTATATAAATTTAAGCTTATTTGTGGGAACAAATATGAGCCATACGATTCAAAAATATGTTTCTTTGTTGTTGTACACTTTCTTTCGGAGTTGAACCCTTTTGAGAATTGCCGGTAAAAAAGGGAAAAATAATTTTTTTTACAACAATAAACAAATGTTTTAATAATATAATCAAGCCTTGTTAAAGTAATAAAATCCTCTTACCGCTATTGGAACTTTAAAATTACAAATAGTTTCGTAATTTGCATATTATTGATACCTTTGCGAATCACTCTGGTCTGAGAAAAGTAAACGAGGTTTACCGAAATCGATCTCCACAATATTTTGTACATTTTTTTTATATTATAATAAACTTATGCTGTGCGTAGATCACTAGTTTTGTAAAATTTATACAAATTATACTTTTTACTGTTTTATAACTTAACACATTATAAATGAAATATAACTCAAATAGCCTAAAAGTGTGTTATTATTTCCTAGAGTATGAGATCTTGGGGAAGTTATCCAACCCTTAGGGTGAAGACAGTCAGTCCCCATTGAATCCGGCAATGATATTATTCTGACATTTATCTGCTACAGCGTGTTTACATTTACCGCTCTTACTGCAACAAACGTTTATGGCCATTCTACTGATATATACTCGCTGTCTATAGACAATATAAGTTATAAATAGGATTTTGATATATCTTGGGGCATTAGTGAAATTGGCCTATAATTGGTTTCACCTTTGAATCTCGCAGTAGGTTTGTGGTAAAAAAATAAATAAATAAAAACAGTCGTCCACTGAGGAAACCATGCGGATTTTTAACTAAGTTTATATTTAACTAGATAATTGGAACATAGATTTATTCCATTTGCATCTAACTAAATCCATCCAGCTCAGAGTAGTTTTTCATCAAGGAGAATGTCGGTGTTTGAAGGGCAACAATTTTCGACTGATTCGATCTCTATCGAACTAAATTCCTATAGCTCAAATTTGGTTTTCCAACAAGGAGAACGTGGGTGTTTCAGGTGTGTCGCTTATCGACTGGTTCGATCCATATCTAAACTAAGTAGCTCAAAATCGGTTTCCATCAAGGAGGATGTGGATGTTTGAAGTGTGTCATATATCGACTGATTCGATCTATATCTAAACTAAGAAGCTCAAATTCGGTCTCCATCAAGGAGGATGTGGATGTTTGAAGTGTGTCACATATCGACTGATTCGATCTATATCTAAACTAAGTAGCTCAAAGTCGGTTTCCATCAAGGAGAAGTGGGTGTTTGAAGTGTGACGCGGCTCTCTGGGACCACGAGGTGTCACTCAAGCGTCACAGATGTCGCACTCGAGTGAACAACCCTGAGTCAGGTGCTCTGTCACGAGCCGTCGTACATGATGGAAACATTTTTGTCTTATCTCTCTTCAAAACTCTTTCAAAGGAGTCTTTGCTAGTCCAAATCTTTCAAGTCTCATCATGTTCGTTAGAGAGTGAATATTTTACTGTGAATTTGTGGGGTGAAACAAAACATAACTGATGTAGTTTAAAAAAAAATATATAAGTCTTTATTAATTTAAATAAATTAATTAAAAACTTGTAGTGTGGTCAAAAAGTGTTTTATTCGCAGCTAGCTCCAAAGTGTTAGGTTCTATTATGTCAAGATTATTTGTGGTATTGGTAACCGATGTCAAGTTCCAGTGAAATATACTCAACCAGCATCACGATGTGGCGTTTGGCCCACAACTTTGGTAACAATCAAGGTGTGTAGTGAATAAAGTTTAATGGTAGGTCTTACTCCGCCTTTCTTTTTTTTTATGGAAATTTAGGAATACAAATTTCTGATAACTGTTAAATCCTAGACCTGGACTCTCCTGTTACCACTTTTCGCATCTTTTCCATTAAATCAGTACCACTACTTTTTTTATTTACATTAATTCACAACCACTTGCTACATATTCTATTGCTTTCAAAGTGTTCCCCAATCATTTTTACGTCCACTGTGGTGGTATTCCTTATCCGCTAGGAATCTTATATCGCTGGCCTTATCTTATCGCCTCCCAAGAACTTACACAAAGAGAGCGCATTCTACGATAAGTCAATCATTGTGTTTGTGATCAACTTTAGTAGCCACCAAACCTAACCTAACCTAACCGTAATTGTGATAAAAATGTAGGTATAGTAAAGTAAAAAGTACTGGTAGTGAATTAACGAGAAAGTTCCTAATTTTCTATAAAATAAGTGTTTTTTATTCGTGTTTTTCCTTTTGCTAATCGTTGGTTGTATATTCTAATAACTCACTGTCAGTTACGTTGGGCAATGGTTGAATATCAATCATTTTGGGTGTGATCTTCAGCTAAGTTTCTTTTCATTTGTTGTAAGGGGCGCTTAGAAGCCAGCTAGCCTCGCATATTGGACGATTAGTAATTGTATTTAAGTGCGGTCTATACTAACAGTTGTGTCTCACAGTGCCAGTAATTTCGGTATTTTGAGACTCGGTAAAATCATAGTCTCAGTACAAAGTGCAATTAGCACGGTGCCCGCCAGGAATGCCGGTAGTCAAGCTAATGGAGCGGATTGTCACTGTTGTTTATGAGGGTAACAGGTTCGTCGCTAGGTACTGCTTCTAAAAGTGCATTAATTAAATCGGTGATCTTCAAAATATGGGTGAATAAGAACTTGTAATGGGTAGTGATGGTTGCATATAGTCTTGTTACAAATTACGACCAAATTCAACCTAGAACGATCAGTAATATCACAGCTTCAAGTCACAATCTAATTTATTCAAAGTTAGTTTTAACCTTGATTTTATGTGTATATAAAGAAATATTTATGCTAGTATTGTGATTAGTTAGTGAGGTCTCCGCTACCACTGGATCCCAAAACAGCTGATAATTGAGAAATCTGTGTGTGTATATAAAATCAAATGTTTTACCACAGTATAATATTAACATACAGTAAAATAGCTCAGCCGTTTTACTCGCCAACCGAGCGATGCTAGCGGTGGTATAGCAAATAAACTGCCATGCTGTCTAGCAGAGAGACAACGTAGCTGTGCTTTACGACCGCTAGGATCGTTAACGTCAGCCAGTTGGCATTTTTATCAAGAATAAGCTTCGCAACTATGTATATTAGACTGTGGTTTTACTCTTAATTAGGATCGACCTGGGTCTACCTGTTAGTACATATTAGTTGCCCAACATGTATGGAGTGCTTAACTTGGCATTAGTTGCAAAGAAAATCCCAACATATATATTTCGAAAAACCATATATTACAATGTGTTATCGAACGGTGATTATCAACTGGTACTTTTAATTTGATTTTAATTGAGATGTAATGCGCTGTCAATTTTATAAGGACGTGCAAAAGTCTGGACGATAAAATTTACGGTTAACCAATTTTGGTTTGTTTTCACTAAATGGTTGTGTATTAAAGAAAGAAAATTCAGAAATTCTTTTCCAAAGTTCATATCGCCAATCTGCTGCAATATAATTTCACTAATAGGAACGATTGTAATGCATGAAAAAGTTCACTCAAGTGAAATACTCATTTCTAATTCGTTACAAATCAATAACAAAATGCATCAACTAACTAAAGAAATGTTGTTTATCGTAAGAAAAATATTCGAGAGGATTGTGTAGTCTGTTAAAAAGTTAACATTTTTACTTTAAAACATCCAAATAATGAACATAAGCATTTTATATCATACACAGTGTAAAAATTCTTAGGGCATGCGGGTTCTTTTGTTACTGGATGATATATGAGCTAAAAACAGCGTTAGTAGTGCGAATTATGAAGTTCTAGCTTTCGTCCGTACTGATTGGCTGGTAGCGATTTTTAAGCCGTGTCCGAATCGTTTTAGATTGTCGTGGTTTTGGTTAAAGAGCTACATTATCGTCGCATTAAATAAATTACAACTTTCCAAAATAGTAATTGATAGTAAGGTATTGAAACTTGTTTAAACCCAAACGGGACATTAAATATAGCAATAAACAAAAATGTTAAAACTGCTATCTATTGTCTACTTTTTCTGGCATTTTTTGCAACGTTTTATGTTTGATTTGCAATTACGATAAGCTAAAACTCTATAGTGCTATTTTATTTACTAAATATTACTGGAAAAGTCAACTAATTATTCAGGCTCAGAGCAATAACGGATTATGCTTTGGATGAAGCAGTGTCGCAAATTAATATTAATACCAACAGCTGGTCTCCACCTGCTGATATTCTTCAAAATGCTCGTCTTTTGAGATCTTACCAGTTAACTTGCCGTTGTTTATGTGAATCAACAGTGTAATTCTCCTCTTTTTTTCTAATTTTATTACTATGTAGTGTTGTCTGTACTAAATTATCATATGTAATAATTATTTTATGTTATAAATGTATAATTTTTATTTTTTACAGGTAAGGAAGAGATATTTCAACTTCTTTGATGTTTTGGAGCTGTGAGTATATATTTTTGATCAGTGAAAGAAGTTAATAGTTTGAGGTGTTTGTATGTTTGTTTTGTCTCCAGAAAAAGTAGGTAGTAATATTTGTTCCCATATTCCTGTTATTTGAATAATATAATAAGTCACACGAAGCGTTATCGTGTATTCTAGACAGGTGTAAAACCTTAGGCTCGTAGTGTAAAAATAAGTCCCGATTTTTTAAAGATAGTTGGAATAGTTTTATCTTAAGTATAAATATTTCATGACGTGCAAGATTATTGTATTTTAGATACTCTCATTTGATTAAGGCTCGTGGTGTGAAAATCAATCAAGATATATTTTTAGATACGTTGAAATAGTTTTATTTCAAGTATAAATCTTGCATGACGTGAAGCTCTTATTATTGTAGAATACCGCATTTGACTTAGGCTCTTAGTGTTATTATCAGTAAAAATTCTTTGAAGATATCTAGAAATTTTCCTCTTACGTACGTGCAAGCTCGTTGTGTTGTTAATTCCTCCACTTGACTTAGGCTCGTTGAGTAATTATCAGTCAAGATTCTTAGAAGATACATTGAAATATTTTATTATTAAATACCTTCGTCTAGCGATCCTTCATTGGTCACTAACCGACCGGTTTCGCTACTATTGTAGCATATTCAGGGGGAGTTGAAATTTCTTCATTTTGCGATACGTCGTCAGATAAAACATAAATAAATACTAAAAACACATTCACAGTACATTGTTACACTTAACCTCAGGTTAACTTGGCTGTACAATGTAAGGTACAGGTAATCCTGAGGTTAAGTGTAACAATGTACTGTGAATGTGTTTTTAGTATTTATTTATGTTTTATCTGACGACGTATCGCAAAATGAAGAAATTTCAACTCCCCCTGAAGATGCTACAATAGTAGCGAACCCGGTCGGTTAGTGACCAATGAAGGATCGCTAGACGAAGGTATTTAATAATAAATAGTCAAAACACGATCCTTGGGCTAAGATGAATTTATTTAACATTGAAATAGTTTTATTTGAAGTATAAATCTTACATCAGTGTGCCTTATGATGTGCTGAAACGAGAACCATTATCTTAAATTACTGAGATAATCTGTTGATAACTTGGAGCTGTTAACAAATACTGCAGGAGTAAACAGGTCGGCCGCTTCATCCTCCTCCAAGGACAACCGATGTTTGTAAACACTCCATTCACTTGGAACTGTATGTGTAAATGGCAAAAACGCCTTTTAACCCAATTACAAATAATGGACCTTTTACGATAATTAACTACCATTACTTTTTCCGTAACTTCACTACCACTACTTTTTTTATCGCAATTACGGTTATGTTATGTGAGGTTAGGTTAGGTGGATACTAAAGATGATCACAAATTAGTAAATCCAATGATCGACTTACCGCTGAATGCGCTCTCCGTGTGTAAGTTCTTGGAAAGCGACAAGATAAAGCCAGCGATATCGGATTGCCAGCGGATAAGGAATACCACAGGGGAAGTAAAAATGATTTGGGAAAAGTTTTTGGAGCAGTAGAATAATATTCAAGCGATAGTGAATTAACGGAATGAAAAAAGTAGTGGTAGTGAATTAACGGTAAAGATACAAAATAACTATATATTTAATAGATCGTTTTGTAATCTGCGACCCATATAGTGTCATTCTTGTGTTCTCGGGTGCGTAAATATGACTTATTTAAGTAAGATTGGGAAGACTTCTGTATACCGTAACCCATACCCTGATGTGTAATTTTCTCTGGATAGAGACGGTTTATTCCTGCATCAGTCGCTAGCCCATTATTGTGATAATTTATTGCAAAGTAGCAATGCTCCAGGAATTTGTGTTTTATTTATTTATTTTTACGAATCTGTGATAATAAGGACCCATAAGTAAATGGAGCTCTAACTATAAAATAGTTATATTGCAGACAAATATCGTCTTTTTACGATTTCACTAAATATCTATAGGTTAGCACTTATATTTTGTTTTTAAATTTTGTGATTTTGCAATAAAATGTCAATAAACAATTAAAATGTTTAAAATGAAAGAGTAAGATTTCATAGTTAAAAACTCAATACACTATAAATTTAAATTTACTTTTAACATGTTGATTATTTATGGGCTAGTCGTGAAAATCATGTTTCTGTTGGTCAAAACATTTTCATTTCATACTTAAATGATCAACCACTCAAAGATGAACCTCGGGGAGTAATTTTTCGCCCTGGGCAGAAAGCCATTCTCGCTCATTCTCACTCGTTAAATGAAAACGTTTTGCTGTAATTGTATTCTCAACTATTGTATCGTAATGAAAAAGACTGATAAATATTATCATAAAATACCTGACAGCCTTAGATCCAGTTTCCAAGGGACGTTTGAACACGGAATGGAAATTTACATTAAAATCAAGTAGGAGCCCAAAAGTGGATTTATTGTGAAGACATGTTTATATTTAAGAATTATTGTAAGTTCTTAGTATTGTCTTTTAGTATTGTCAATGGTTCCTTAATAACGAATAAGTCGCCAGGATTCAAAGATTTTTCGGAAATCTTTTGTTTTAAGCTTCTCTAGCATTTTATTATTTTCGTATATAATTTTGACCAAAGTTGATTCGAGAAATGCTGACCATTTTCGGTGTAATAGTATGATTGTTCGATCGAACATTATTTTTTTGGAACAGTCGTTTGTTTCTGCAAACTTGTTGGAAACAATTTTCACCCTGCAGATGGATCAGCTGGTGACACGTTGCAGTTCGCAGTTAACTCTTGACACAAGTTGGGCAAAGGTTGTGACAATCCATCACGGGGAAAGGCTGGCCGTTGATCATTAAGCATATTTAACGACTGCCAGTCATTACAATCGACATCATCATTACAGTGGAAATAGTCGCTTTGTCTCCCTCTCGCAGTGCGACCTCGGGGTTCTAGTTAGCCGCGTTTGTCTTTGATCATCGGCGCCTTTCCCGCCTCCGTTGTACCTCAGGACGATAATAAATCTGTTTACATCCCTCCTACTTCTGGCGTTTGAGGTACAGCTGATTCTGAACTAACATATGTCGCGTCTATCCGTATTTTCCCTTTTAAATCAAAGAGAAGACAGAAACATAGGTCACATCCGATAGTGCGCATTTCAGAGTAGACAATTTTCAAGTTTCTATAAGGATGGCACCTTGTCAGTCCCTCCCTTTATGAAAATCATCAAGTGTAATAATCTTGATACATATTAAATGAAAATCACTTCCTAAATCATCCAGTGTAAATATAGTAATTATTACTACAGATGTATAAAGATGTAAACGTCAGTACATCTTTACACATATAACGCCATAACAAAGTGACCTGTGTTTCTATTTTGTTTATGGCCAGTTTTTCAAGAGTTATTTATTCAATAATAAATTGGTAGGAACATACCAGTTTCATGCGGACTTGAATTTGTCCTTCAAGCTGTTACATTGATCTTACATGAGCATTTTAACAAAATATCACCTATTTATTTACACATTTCCATGCTTAACTAGTTCTGCATTAAGAGTCTTGCAAAGGCTGTCGGCCATGTTGGTTTCCCATAAGAACAATGTTATTTGCGAAACCATATATTTTCATTGTTTATTGACCAAGCGTTGTGTATGAAGTGTTATTTTAAACGTGATCATATTGCGCATTGGATTTTATTTTGGTATTATGAATGAATACGCCTAGTTTTGAAAAATAGTTTAAAAATTAAAACTTCAAACTAAATATTTTTATATCAAACTAATTAAGAATTCGCAACGCAATTGCAACTCGCAATTTCATTCTTGATCACATGCAGTTTGTTTGGAAAAATCCGTTTAAAAATAGCTATTTAATTTGGATTCACGTGACCGTATGTCCGGTTCGAAAACAACATTGTTCCTATGGGATTAAAACCAACATGGCTGACAGCCTCTGAAGGCTCTTAATTTTTTTCGTTCTTTTTTTCTTTTTCTTTTTTGAAACTTTATTAACTATTTATATTGTATTGTTATTAGTATAATATTAAGTAAGAATGTAATGCACTGTTGAAGATTATTATTGTTTATGTTGTTTTTTTGACGATTACAGCCAACCCTCATGAGTTTTCCGACCGTGACAATTGTTGGTATATAAGTAGCGTTGTTGAACGTCTCTGGTGCTAGGAAGGTAAACACCGTTTACTGATATCAACCACCAGAACATTTGTACACATTTAGTACTGATATTGTTATAAATTTGTTTTGTGGTTCGTTCACCTGAATCTAAAATATGTAATGGACGTTTGTTGTAGCCTACATTATGTCGTAATGCCAGCTAATTATATTAGAAATGTTATGCCGGTAATAATTTTATGGACAAATATAACCGACCTTTTTTAATCCACTTGTGACAAGAATTACGTCTGTACAAAAATAGAACCGTGCCGGTCGATTAGTAGTGGACTAGGGGGGTGGATCAGCACTCGTGACCACAAACACGGCTGGCTTCTGAGAAGTCGATGATCAATCAGGGGGGAAGAAAGAATAGTGGATTTGCACATTCTTGGCCGCCCACCAAACGCCTTCAAAAACGACAGGAATAAAAGTCGTTCGTCCGTAAAACCCGACTCGAGAACAATAAGGCTACTATTTACCTGTATCACATTTACAATATAAACTGTAAGTTAACGAGCCCAATACAAAACCAGCCCAATAAGGCTACTAATTACACTTAGTATATTAACTTTAAGTTAACAATCACAATACAAAACTCCCTATACGTCTACTATTCACTTAACTGTATCACTATTACAATATAAACTGTAAGCTAACAAGCACAATACAAAGCCTGCTCTGTAAGGCTACCAATCGCTTAACTGTATCACATTTACTATGTTAACTGTAAGCTAACAAGCACAGTACAAAACCTACCTTGTAAGGCTCCTACTGACATAACTGTAGCGCATTTACTATATAAACTGTAAGCCTACAAGCACAATAAAAAACCCGCTCTTTAAGGCTACTGACCACTTAACTACATCACATTTTCTATATAAATTGTAAGCCCACAAGCACAATACAAAACCCGCTACGTAAGGCTACTACTCGCTTAACTGTAACACTTTTAATATATAAACTGTAAGCCCACAAGCACAATACAAAACCCGCTACGTAAGGCTACTACTCGCTTAACTGTAACACATTTAATATATAAACTGTAATGTAACATGCAAAATACAAAATCCGCTTTGTAAGGCTACTACTCGCTTAACTGTAACACATTTACTATATAAACTGTAATGTAACAAGCAAAATACAAACCCCAATCTTTAGGGCTACTACTCGCTTAACTGTAACACATTTACTATATAAACTGTAATGTAACAAGAACAATACAAACCCCAATCTTTAGGGCTACTACTCGCTTAACTGTAACACATTTACTATATAAACTGTAATGTAACAAGAACAATACAAACCCCAATCTTTAAGGCTACTACTCGCTTAACTGTAACACATTTACTATATAAACTGTAATGTAACAAGAACAATACAAACCCCAATCTTTAGGGCTACTACTCGCTTAACTGTAACACATTTACTATATAAACTGTAATGTAACAAGAACAATACAAACCCCAATCTTTAAGGCTACTACTCGCTTAACTGTAACACATTTACTATATAAACTGTAATGTAACAAGAACAATACAAACCCCAATCTTTAAGGCTACTACTCGCTTAACTGTAACACATTTACTATATAAACTGTAATGTAACAAGCACAATACAAAACCGAATCTTTAATGCTACTACTCGCTTAACTGTAACTCATTTACTATATAAACTGTAATGTAACAAGCACAATACAAAAACCAATCTTTAAGGCTACTACTCGCTTAACTGTAACACATTTACTATATAAACTGTAATGTAACAAGAACAATACAAACCCCATTCTTTAAGGCTACTACTCGCTTAACTGTAACACATTTACTATATAAACTGTAATGTAACAAGAACAATACAAACCCCAATTTTTAAGGCTACTACTCGCTTAACTGTAACACATTTACTATATAAACTGTAATGTAACAAGAACAATACAAACCCCAATCTTTAAGGCTACTACTCGCTTAACTGTAACATTTACTATATAAACTGTAATGTAACAAGCAAAATACAAAACCCGCTTTGTAAGGCTACTACTCGCTTAACTGTAACACATTTACTAAATAAACTGTAATGTAACAAGAACAATACAAACCCCAATCTTTAAGGCTACTACTCGCTTAACTGTAACACATTTACTATATAAACTGTAATGTAACAAGAACAATACAAACCCCAATCGTTAAGGCTACTACTCGCTTAACTGTAACACATTTACTATATAAACTGTAATGTAACAAGAACAATACAAACCCCAATCTTTAAGGCTACCACTCGCTTAACTGTAACACATTTACTATATAAACTGTAATGTAACAAGAACAATACAAACCCTAATCTTTAAGGCTACTACTCGCTTAACTGTAACACATTTACTATATAAACTGTAATGTAACAAGAACAATACAAACCCTAATCTTTAAGGCTACTACTCGCTTAACTGTAACACATTTACTATATAAACTGTAATGTAACAAGAACAATACAAACCCCAATCTTTAAGGCTACCACTCGCTTAACTGTAACACATTTACTATATAAACTGTAATGTAACAAGAACAATACAAACCCCAATCTTTAAGGCTACTACTCGCTTAACTGTAACACTTACTATATAAACTGTAATGTAACAAGAACAATACAAACCCCAATCTTTAAGGCTACTACTCGCTTAACTGTAACACTTACTATATAAACTGTAATGTAACAAGAACAATACAAACCCTAATCTTTAAGGCTACTACTCGCTTAACTGTAACACATTTACTATATAAACTGTAATGTAACAAGAACAATACAAACCCCAATCTTTAAGGCTACCACTCGCTTAACTGTAACACATTTACTATATAAACTGTAATGTAACAAGAACAATACAAACCCCAATCTTTAAGGCTACTACTCGCTTAACTGTAACACTTACTATATAAACTGTAATGTAACAAGAACAATACAAACCCTAATCTTTAAGGCTACTACTCGCTTAACTGTAACACATTTACTATATAAACTGTAATGTAACAAGAACAATACAAACCCCAATCTTTAAGGCTACCACTCGCTTAACTGTAACACATTTACTATATAAACTGTAATGTAACAAGAACAATACAAACCCCAATCTTTAAGGCTACCACTCGCTTAACTGTAACACATTTACTATATAAACTGTAATGTAACAAGAACAATACAAACCCCAATCTTTAAGGCTACTACTCGCTTAACTGTAACACATTTACTATATAAACTGTAATGTAACAAGAACAATACAAACCCCAATCTTTAAGGCTACTACTCGCTTAACTGTAACACATTTACTATATAAACTGTAATGTAACAAGAACAATACAAACCCTAATCTTTAAGGCTACTACTCGCTTAACTGTAACACATTTACTATATAAACTGTAATGTAACAAGAACAATACAAACCCCAATCTTTAAGGCTACCACTCGCTTAACTGTAACACATTTACTATATAAACTGTAATGTATCAAGAACAATACAAACCCCAATCTTTAAGGCTACTACTCGCTTAACTGTAACACATTTACTATATAAACTGTAATGTAACAAGAACAATACAAACCCCAATCTTTAAGGCTACTACTCGCTTAACTGTAACACATTTACTATATAAACTGTAATGTAACAAGAACAATACAAACCCCAATCGTTAAGGCTACTACTCGCTTAACTGTAACACATTTACTATATAAACTGTAATGTAACAAGAACAATACAAACCCTAATCTTTAAGGCTACTACTCGCTTAACTGTAACACATTTTCTATATAAACTGTAATGTAATAAGCACAATACAAAACCCAATCTTTAAGGCTACTACTCGCTTAACTGTAACACATTTATATATAAACTGTAATGTAACAAGAACAATACAAACCCCTTTCTTAAGGCTACTACTCGCTTAACTGTAACACATTTACTATATAAACTGTAATGTAACAAGAACAATACAAACCCCAATCTTTAAGGCTACTACTCGCTTAACTGTAACACTTACTATATAAACCGTAAGCCCACAAGCACAATACAAACCCCAATCTGTAAGGCTACTACTCGCTTAACTGTAACACATTTACTATATAAACTGTAATGCAACAAGAACAATACAAACCCCAATCTTTAAGGCTACTACTCGCTTAACTGTAACACATTTACTATATTAACTGTAATGTAACAAGAACAATACAAACCCCAATCTTTAAGGCTACTACTCGCTTAACTGTATCACATATGCTATATAAACTGTAATGTAACAAGAACAATACAAACCCCAATCTTTAAGGCTACTACTCGCTTAACTGTAACACATTTACTATATAAACTGTAATGTAACAAGAACAATACAAACCCCAATCTGTAAGGCTACTACTCGCTTAACTGTAACACATTTACTATATAAACTGTAATGCAACAAGAACAATACAAACCCCAATCTTTAAGGCTAATACTCGCTTAACTGTAACACATTTACTGTATAAACTGTAATGCAACAAGAACAATACAAACCCCAATCTTTAAGGCTACTACTCGCTTAACTGTATCACATTTACTATATAAACTGTAATGCAACAAGAACAATACAAACCCCAATCTTTAAGGCTACTACTCGCTTAACTGTAACACATTTACTATATTAACTGTAATGTAACAAGAACAATACAAACCCCAATCTTTAAGGCTACTACTCGCTTAACTGTATCACATATGCTATATAAACTGTAATGTAACAAGCAAAATACAAAACCCGCTTTGTAAGGCTACTACTCGCTTAACTGTAACACATTTACTATATAAACTGTAATGTAACAAGCAAAATACAAAACCCGCTTTGTAAGGCTACTACTCGCTTAACTGTAACACATTTACTAAATAAACTGTAATGTAACAAGAACAATACAAACCCCAATCTTTAAGGCTACTACTCGCTTAACTGTAACACATTTACTATATAAACTGTAATGTAACAAGAACAATACAAACCCCAATCGTTAAGGCTACTACTCGCTTAACTGTAACACATTTACTATATAAACTGTAATGTAACAAGAACAATACAAACCCCAATCTTTAAGGCTACCACTCGCTTAACTGTAACACATTTACTATATAAACTGTAGTGTAACAAGAACAATACAAACCCTAATCTTTAAGGCTACTACTCGCTTAACTGTAACACATTTACTATATAAACTGTAATGTAACAAGAACAATACAAACCCCAATCGTTAAGGCTACTACTCGCTTAACTGTAACACATTTACTATATAAACTGTAATGTAACAAGAACAATACAAACCCTAATCTTTAAGGCTACTACTCGCTTAACTGTAACACATTTACTATATAAACTGTAATGTAACAAGCACAATACAAAACCCAATCTTTAAGGCTACTACTCGCTTAACTGTAACACAATTATATATAAACTGTAACGTAACAAGAACAATACAAACCCCATTCTTAAGGCTACTACTCGCTTAACTGTAACACATTTACTATATAAACTGTAATGTAACAAGAACAATACAAACCCCAATCTTTAAGGCTACTACTCGCTTAACTGTAACACTTACTATATAAACTGTAAGCCCACAAGCACAATACAAAACCCAATCTTTAAGGCTACTACTCGCTTAACTGTAACACATTTACTATATAAACTGTAATGCAACAAGAACAATACAAACCCCAATCTTTAAGGCTACTACTCGCTTAACTGTATCACATTTACTATATAAACTGTAATGCAACAAGAACAATACAAACCCCAATCTTTAAGGCTACTACTCGCTTAACTGTAACACATTTACTATATAAACTGTAATGTAACAAGAACAATACAAACCCCAATCTTTAAGGCTACTACTCGCTTAACTGTAACACTTACTATATAAACTGTAAGCCCACAAGCACAATACAAACCCCAATCTGTAATGCTACTACTCGCTTAACTGTAACACATTTACTATATAAACTGTAATGTAACAAGAACAATAGAAACCCCAATCTTTAAGGCTACTACTCGCTTAACTGTAACACATTTACTATATAAACTGTAATGTAACAAGAACAATACAAACCCCAATCTTTAAGGCTACTACTCGCTTAACTGTAACACATTTACTATATAAACTGTAATGTAACAAGAACAATACAATCCCCAATCTTTAAGGCTACTACTTGCTTAACTGTAACACATTTACTATATAAACTGTAATGTAACAAGAACAATACAAACCCCAATCATTAAGGCTACTACTCGCTTAACTGTAACACATTTACTATATAAACTGTAATGTAACAAGAACAATACAAACCCCAATCATTAAGGCTACTACTCGCTTAACTGTAACACATTTACTATATAAACTGTAATGTAACAAGAACAATACAAACCCCAATCTTTAAGGCTACTACTCGCTTAACTGTAACACATTTAATATATAAACTGTAATGTAACAAGAACAATACAAACCCCATCTTTAAGGCTACTACTCGCTTAACTGTAACACTTACTATATAAACTGTAAGCCCACAAGCACAATACAAAACCCACTCTGTAAGGCTACTACTCGCTTAACTGTAACACATTTACTATATAAACTGTAATGTAACAAGAACAATACAAACCCCAATCTTTAAGGCTACTACTCGCTTAACTGTAACACTTACTAAATAAACTGTAAGCCCACAAGCACAATACAAAACCCACTCTGTAAGGCTACTACTCTCTTAACTGTAACACATTTACTAAATAAACTGTAATGTAACAAGAACAATACAAAACCCACTCTGCAAGGCTACTACTCGCTTAACTGCATCACATTTACCATATAAACTGCAATGTAACAAGAACAATACAAACCCCAATCTTTAAGGCTACTACTCGCTTAACTGTAACACTTACTATATAAAATGTAAGCCCACAAGCACAATACAAACCCCAATCTGTAAGGCTACTACTCGCTTAACTGCATCACATTTACTATATAAACTGTAATGTAACAAGAACAATACAAACCCCAACCTGTAAGGCTACTACTCGCTTAACTGTAACACATTTTCTATATAAACTGTAATGTAACAAGCACAATACAAAACCCAATCTTTAAGGCTACTACTCGCTTAACTGTAACACTTACTATATAAACTGTAAGCTCACAAGCACAATACAAAACCCGCTACGTAAGGCTACTACTCGCTTAACTGCATCACATTTACTATATAAATTGTAATGTAACAAGAACAATACAAACCCCAATCTTTAAGGCTACTACTCGCTTAACTGTAACACTTACTATATAAACTGTAAGCCCACAAGCACAATACAAAACCCGCTCTGTAAGGCTACTTCTCGCTTAACTGCATCACATTTACTATATAAATTGTAATGTAACAAGAACAATGCAAACCCCAATCTGTAAGGCTACTACTCGCTTAACTGTAACACATTTACTATATAAACTGTAATGTAACAAGAACAATACAAATCCCAATCTGTAAGGCTACTACTCGCTTAACTGTAACACATTTACTATATAAACTGTAAGCCCACAAGCACAATACAAAACCCTCTTTGTAAGGCTACTACTCGCTTAACTGTATCACATTTACTATATAAACTGTAATGTCACAAGAACAATACAAACCCCAATCTTTAAGGCTACTACTCGCTTAACTGTAACACTTACTAAATAAACTGTAAGCCCACAAACACAATACAAAACCCGCTCTGTAAGGCTACTACTCAACTGCATCACATTTACTATGTAAATGGGCATCACAATACAAAACACACTATAAGGCTACTACTCACGTAAATTAACACATGCAATATAAAAACTGTAAAATTAACGAGCACAATACAAAACAGTATATTTATAAAAGTACAATCGTTGAGATTAAAAAATTTAATTCAGCAAATTAAAAAAACCCAAAATAACACCTGTTGGATACCATAAGAGGTATTTTAAAATTTATGTTTTTGATAATATGTTTTTATGTTGATATTAATAATTGTTACAAAATTTTAGCGTTTATAACACATTTTTAGTCAGTTAATAAAAATATAGGTTACTCTGCATGCACGTTAATAGATTTTGTACTATATGCGGTTTTTGTTATACAGTTCTTTTATTTATCATTGTATCATGCAGTATGTCTATAAAATGTTTAAACTAGATAAAACTTAGAACGTTTAAGATATTTTAGAATTTTTATCTTATAAATACAGTATAATAAGGGGTCCAAACATTCTCTAAGCTCGTTTTTAGTTTTTATAAAAATACTATACAAAATAGGAATTGCTATTAAAATAAAAGAAAATAAAATCATATATCGTTTTCTTTTAGACTTATTAGATATCTTGAAACTTGTCAAAATAAGGATACCAAACATAAGTAGATAACTTTGACATTACATAAATACAAGAAACAGTAAGAAGGTTTTTTCACGCGGAGAGAAACTATTCCGGGATTCGCTGAGCAATAATATTTCCGAATCCTTTTTTAACTTGAGAGTTGTTAGTTTGGTAAGTAGGGTGTGACTAATAGAAACGTGTTGGAGACACCCGCCGCCGTGACAGAAGGGGAGCGCTCCTCTGTAGTTGGGGACAACCTTGGCCTGTTAAACCACCTGGGCTTCTGGCCACTTGTACCTGTGTCTCTTTTGGCACACATTGATATAGTGGGGGACGGACAGAGTTGTGGTAGGTAAACGTGTTGGGGACACTCGCCGCCGTGACAGAAGGGGAGCGCTCCTCTGTAGTTGGGGACAACCATGGCCTGTTAAACCACCTGGGCTTCTGGCCACTTGTACCTGTGTCTCTTTTGGCACACGTTGATATAGTGGGGGATGGACAGAGTTGTGGTAGGTAACAGGTGTTGGAGACACCCGCCGCCGTGACAGAAGGGGAGCGCTCCTCTATAGTGGGGACAACCTTGGCCTGTTAAACCACCGGGGTTTCTGGCCACTTGTACCTGTGTCTCTTTTAGTACACGTTGATATAGTGGGGGACGTACAGAGTTGTTGCAGATAAACGTGTTGTAAAACGCCCGCCGGCGTGACAGAAGGGGAGCGCTCCTCTGTAGTGGGGACAACCTTGGCCTGTTGAACCACCTGGGCTTCAGGCCACTTGTACCTGTGTATCTTTTGGCACGCGTTGAAGTAGTGGGGGATGGACAGAGTTGTTAATACTTTCCTTAGTGCACATACATTTTAATACCTTTACCATTCAAAAATATAATACTATAATCTTTTTTATGATTTTACTATACCTTGTGTCAGGTGACGTTTTGACACGTTTCAGTAGCCGTCGACAGGTTGGTAGTTCGTGGGGAATGCCACGTTGGCAGCCGTCTAGCCGGTGTCTGGGAATCTGTGGGAATGTGCCTATCTATCCCCGGAGGCTGGGTGGCACGGTTCCAGCACATACATCCACCTGACGCTCAAATACTGGTCCGATATTCCACTATCGGCGCTTCAATAAAACGGAACTCCTATTGGTTTTATGTTAATTTTTACCGTACGTGTCGTCACAAGAAAATACTGTAAATGGAAACCCAGCCTTTAGTAGACCATGATACAATTTTGTATAAGATTATAAACTCTAGGATAGCAATTGTTCCTAAAATTGACACTATGTGTATTTAGAAGTACACGCGTATGACTGTGTGAAGCGTTGGTTTCTTCTGTTTATTTAAAATATTTTTTTCCATTATGATTATAATTTTAGATTAACATTTATCGAATTATTTCCTTAAAAATGTTCTTGACTATCGCAAATAAAACTTCATTTTAATGGAGTTTCTTTGTAGATGAATCCCATAAATGCAATCCGCAGCCTCTTTAGTTAGATCATGAGTGTCTCTGTATTTCCGGCTGCGTTAATGTCACTCCAACAGCTGGCACCATCTCCTCTCCGGTCCCTCCAGTGCATCACTGTGTCACTCAATAGCTGACGCTACAAAACTCCTTCAGCAGTAAGCGAAGTTCCATGTTTATCATCTCCTATCCGGTCCCTTCAGTGCCTCACTGTGTCACTCAATAGCTGGCGCTACAAAAATCCTTCAGCAGTAAGCGAAGTTCCATGTTTATCATGTCCTATCCGGTCCCTCCAGTGCCACACTGTGTCACTCAATAGCTGGCACTACAAAACCCCTCCAGCAGTAAGCGAAGTTCCATTTTTATCATCTCCTCTCCTGTACTTTCAGTTCCTCACTCCGTCACTCAATAGCTAGCGCTACAAAACTCCTTCAGCAGTAAGCGAAGTTCCATGTTTATCATCTCCTCTCAGGTCCCTCCAGTGCCTCACTGTGTCACTCAATAGCTGGCGTTACAAAACTCCTTCAGCAGTAAGCGAAGTTCCATGTTTATCATGTCCTATCCGGTCCCTCCAGTGCCACACTGTGTCACTCAATAGCTGGCACTACAAAACCCCTCCAGCAGTAAGCGAAGTTCCATTTTTATCATCTCCTCTCCTGTACTTTCAGTTCCTCACTCCGTCACTCAATAGCTAGCGCTACAAAACTCCTCCAGCAGTAAGCGAAGTTCCATGTTTATCATCTCCTCTCCGGTCCCTCCAGTGCCGCACTGTGTCACTCAATAGCTGGCGTTACAAAACTCCTTCAGCAGTAAGCGAAGTTCCATGTTTATCATGTCCTATCCGGTCCCTCCAGTGCCACACTGTGTCACTCAATAGCTGGCACTACAAAACCCCTCCAGCAGTAAGCGAAGTTCTATTTTTATCATCTCCTCTCCTGTACTTTCAGTTCCTCACTCCGTCACTCAATAGCTAGCGCTACAAAACTCCTTCAGCAGTAAGCGAAGTTCCATGTTTATCATCTCCTCTCAGGTCCCTCCAGTGCCTCACTGTGTCACTCAATAGCTGGCGTTACAAAACTCCTCCAGCAGTAAGCGATGTTCCCATGTTTATTATCTTCTCCCATCTTGTCCCTCCAGTGCCTCACTGTGTCACTCAATAGCTGGCGTTACAAAACTCCTCCAGCAGTAAGCGATGTTCCCATATTTATCATCTCCCCTCTTGTCCCTCCAGTGCCTCACTGCATCACTCAATGCTGGCGCTACAACACTCCTCCAGAATTAAGCAACGTACCTCGTTTACTATCTCATCCCTTGTCCTTGTGTGTATAGTTTTAGATGAATACTTTCTTCTTCTAGAATGTCGTGATTGTAAAAAGTAAGCCCCAACGATAGATTTTCTTCACTCATATTAACTTATCATTAAAGCTTCTAAAACGGTATTGACCTTTCTTCCTCAAAACGGCTTTGGAACATCGTTTGCTACTAAAGATATACTTTTTACGGTCTTCCTCTTTATACTCCTTACTTCCATGGATGAATAGCTGGCCTCAGAGCTCTTAATTGAGGTCCAGCTATTGAGAATTGAGGCCTCAGAGCTCGTAAAGCTGTTATTATTTTTTCTATATAACAATTATGATTTCAGTTTTCAAACTTTATATTCCAGTCATTCGTACAAAGATAAACGGTCTCAGTCTTCATAATTGTATAGTTCTTCGTACAAGTAAATACGGTCTCCGTTTTCATAAATTATCGTTCATACAAAGGTGATCTCTGTTTTCATGGCTGTACCGTTTTATTCTTTCGTACAAGGATATATTGTCTCCATTTTCATCAATATATAGTTTTTTTTTCATTCGTACAAAGATATACTGTCTCAGTCCTCCTAATTGTATCGTTCTTTATTTCGTTGAAAGATCAGTTTCCGTAATTTCATCTTTGGTACAGAGGTAAACTGTTACAGTCTTCCTTGTTGTGCCGTTCTTTCTTGTGTACGAAGATAAATGGTCTCAGTTTCCCTAATTGTTTAGTTTTTCTTTCGTACAATGATATACTGTCTCAGTCTTCGTAAATGTATAGTTTTTTCTCTCGTACAAAGGTAAAAGGTCGTTCAAACCCCTAGTATCTCGCAGTTGAGGTCGTCAGTAGCAGTGTCTCGCCAAACTCACATATGTGCAGGCCTAGCCAATACGACCGGCCAGGGAGCGGCGGCTCGCGGCACATTGCCGACCAAAATAGTCAGGAATCTCGGCACACTCCGTATAGCCACCAATTGCACAAGTACGGTACGCACCCGCGCCGGCCGACAGCTTGGCACGGCGCCGGTCCACCCTGGCGGGGAAAGATGAAAGGACGAGTCTAAATCGACTACGGACGTTACTAATTGGTCGAACGGGCGACATTTGATTGTGTAAGCAGCAACAGTCGTAACAAAATGTCGATCAAAACAAAAAAGTAATAACATGAAATTATCACATTAAAGAAAATTATTTATTTGCATACCAAGTGGTAGTCAGTAGCATTGTTAAACCTTGGATGGACTGCAACAATGCGTTCGTTATAAAATATAATATTTTAATACTAGAGTAGATAAGTAAGCATGTTAAATAGAATCACAGAGAAACAAAGAAACAGAAGTAGTTTTCTTATAGCAAGGAACAAACGCCTCAGTGGCAGTTCCCACTAATGTGAATCCTTATTAATTTGCAGCAATATGTTTATCCCTCAGGATGTGGTGGGGAAGAAGGGAATAATTAAAAATGGCGCAGGCTCTGCCATCTACACGGTGAACTAACTACTCTGTAATTTGCTGCGTGGTGGCTCAGTGGCTAAATCTTCGAACTGCGGAGGGCAAGTTCCAAGGTTCGAATCGCATGGCCCTACGGTCGGCAATTCAATAGTTGAATAAATCTCACGTACAGGCCTGCAGGTTAATGTGAAATGGCGAGTGAAATAAATAATTGGAAAGAACTACTAGACATCCATTCAGCACACTTATGGATAGGACCCCTGTTTCTTTCTATTTCTCTGTAATGAAATATAATTCTGTCTCAACATTTTAGAAACCAGAAGTACGATTGTAACAAGTGGTTTGTTTGTTTTGGACTGCAATAAATAATTGGGTACAGCACAAACGTTGAGTCACGTCTTAGGATGTTTTCATGACCATCCTGGCGTATTTTGTGTTTAGTTTGGCTAACTGTTTGTTCTTTGTCTACAGTATATTCAATACATCGGACACGATGTTTGCTCCGAATTTAGAGATAATTCTATACTGTTTAATCATCGGAAGATCATTGATGTCAGGGGAAGGTTATTAAAGTCTCAGGATCTTTTCCGTTAATTCACTTCTACTTTTTTCCGTTAATTCGCTACAGCTTGATAAAATTCTATTGCTCTAAAAAGTGTTCCCCAATAATTTTTACGTGTAGACTACTGTGGTATTCCTTATCCGCTAGGAATCTAATATGGGTGGCCTTATCTTATCGCTTTACACACGTTGATTTACCAGTTTGTGATTAACTTTAGTAGCCATTTAACCTAAACGTAATAGCGATAAAAGGTAGTGTAGTGAATTAACGGAAAAATTAGTTGTAGTGAATTAACGGAAAAGGTCCAAGACTCACTATTGAAGGTTAGACATTTTTACTGTGAAGTCCTTTTAAAAAGAAAACAGAATGACGTGAATCTCTTTCTTAGTTATTAGAAGTGAGTACGGTACTCATTTAATGGTGGGATGTTGTTCGTCGTGTCTTTATCGAATTTTATTAATCGTGAAATTATGTCGATGTCATACCGGAAATGTATTGAAGATGTGAACCAGTGGGCAAAAGATTAATTGATATATATATCCGTGGTACAGATTGTCGTTAGGTCCCTTTATTTTTAGTTTGCAATTATCAAAGTGGCTCAGATTGTTTTTCCGTCGATGGACAAACTGGGCCAAATTTCGAAGTGGGACAGATTAATATTGGGTCAGTTTGTCCGAAGGGTGATCGTAATCGTAGGTGGTTAGTTTGTCCTTGCGTAAACTAAGCAACACTCCGAGATGGTCCAATAATTTATTTTGCCCACTTTGTCCACGTCCCATACTTTGCCAATTTAATTCGGACTCTAGGGTGGTGTTTTGGATCGTTATGTCGTAAACGTTATGGAGAGGTTGATCATCAATTCTGTGTTCGTGAATTGTAGATGAAAATCGAATATTACTTGTTGGTATCCATATAGGGCGGCTCGTTGAATTCCAAAAAAAGTACCAATCTGACCTGCCTGTGTGTTGCAGTATAAAGTATAACGGGCATTTTCTGAAGAGTGAAAAACAGAGACTTCAGACAACCTCATCATAAATAATGTTAAAAATTGACAAATATGAAATTGTTACTAAAATTGAAGAAAAAGAATTTTTTAAATAATAAATTAAAACTGTTCAAAGTCGTTCGTTCTTATTATTAAAGGTATAAAGTTAGTGGCAATTTTATAAAATTAGGAAATGGAATCTATTTTAGTGAACAGAATGTTTTTACTGTTTCGTACTACATGAATGCAATGCTTACTCATTTGCTGAGTACAAAGTGATGTTTAGTAGTGAAATATAAATTCAATTTAAATATTTCAGTTAGCAACGCAATTAGCTAAAGTACGAGTAAGGCCATTGATTATAAACGTACAGCTGGGTTGCGCCGTTTATTCTGGTGTCGGTAATTCCCGCACGACAGGCCTGTATCTGTTTTGCGGTAGCAATATTCAACGGCGGTCTGACGTCGCACTGCAGTCCCTTATTATAACTGTAGGTGAAACTGTGTTCTTTTCATTGTAATTGTTCTTGTGTTTTACTAATCGTATATTGATTTTTTTTTTATTGAGCGTTTATTTTAACCTGATTAGTAGATTTTTTTAATTACTAAACTTTTTGTTTATACAGTTTTGCTTTATTTTTACTTATTCGATTTTGTGAGTTGATTAATCTAATTTTTATCATATCTTCTGTAGCTCCACAATTGATCACTTTTAATTGTTCTGTTCCTCCTTTCTTTACGATCCCATTTTTTTATAAATATACACAATTGTTTTTAATAAACAATTTACTTGCAAGTTCACATGGGTCTGTAAGCCTGTGCGTGAACCTTCTTCAGTGATTAGTACGGACAGTTAGTTTAGTTTCATATATGTATATATGAAACACAGTATTTACTTAAAATAAAGTACCTCGTGGCATCTACAACTACGATTTTCTCGTGGCATTTTACTTTCTAAAGTTTTACCCCTTTCTTCCACTTCTGATCAGTGGAAAACATAACTGTTCAGTTTTTTTTTTTTTTTTTTTTTTTTTTTTTTTAATCCTGTTAGGACTTATTGCATTTTCCCCATTCTTTTATGATTAAACTTAATTTTTTTGAAATATCGCAAAATGCACAACTTGGATATTGTTTTTTATATTTTTATTTTAAATTGTGCCAGTTTTTTTAAACTGCCAAACGATTTACTCCAATGAACGATATCAGATGCTTTAACATAGACACAAATCTAATTTTAATTGTTCATTCGTCATTTTTTTAACGGCTGATTTTAGATCAGATATTGTTGTTATTTAGTCGACTTTTGAATATTAATCTAGTAATTTTTCAATTTCCTCCCATATTTTATAAATATTTAGTGGCTTCCTCATATAAGCCTAGTACCGTGATTGTTCTTTTTTTTCGTAAGTTTATGAATAGAAGATGTGTAGTATAATTATGATGTAATCGAACCCGGGAGTACAATTTATCAGGCGTACATTTTTACGATTTTCTCTCTTTACTACGTAGAATTTTAAAATATAGGTTTGTTTACCGTTTTCTGGTGACAGCTGTAAAATGTTGAGCTGAAAATTACTTCGCACGTTTGCTATGAAAAAAAATGGATATTACGAAAATACCACTTATTATTCTAACTCAAGGATTAAAACAACCAGAGAACAGTAAACAAATGCTGTTTTGTTGTATTCCCCTCACGTTGTGAATTGACATAGAATGATGCGAATAGTTTTAGATGACGAAACCCCCGACTGACGGGCCATTGTTTGTGCTCGCCTAGATGGAATAACATCTGCGATCGACGGGTTGACGAACCTGTCTATTCGGGGACGAGCCGTCTGTTGATCATCCTCACACGTTAAGTAGTGCAAATCCAAGTGGGCAGTTTTGGTTGGCCGTGGCGCTGAACCCGTGCCAACACTTGTCTTACTTTGTAGTGCCTCTCTCTCTTTCTTTTAATTAACGCCCGGCCCATATATCTCCCCCCGCGCTCCGCTTCCAAATACGAACTATTTACATCGGCACCTGTCACGGCCCTTCTTAACCGGATAGAACTAGATATCAGCTAAAAGTCCTTACATTCATACTTACATATTACAACTTATTCCGTATTTTAAGGCCCAAATGAATGATAATGTGAGTGTAAATGACCTGTGTAGTCTGGTTAAGGATGGCAAATATTATTAACATATCCATATATTGAATTATTGATATATCGCGAACCAATGATCGATCTAACGATAATATTGAAAGAAAAAATCGATAGAACGGGTAACCGATACATCAAGTTGTGATGATGTGTCTGTTAAATGATTTTCTGTTTAAAATAATGCACCAACTCTTATGTTACGACCAAAAATACACTCTTGTTTTGCTATCACTATTTATAAGAGCATGCTGAATGTACAAATTAAATATATTATCTACATAAAACAAGTCGTGGTGTGTGAGGTTGAATGAAAAAAATTCAATATGAGTATAATTATACCTTTAATTATTATGTTCCTATACAGAAGAATAATGTAATAATGGTTTGTAAGGCAACTGGCTAGGTAGGCTAGGCATCTAAGAGTTAGCGTTGCCATCTTACACACAACTTCATTTACCCGTTCTACCCACTGGTCTACAATAAAGTACATTTTAGTGCGTTAACCTCACGTACAAAAACTAAATAAAGTAATTTTATTAATTCGTGTGTCGTACATATAAGAGGCAATTTAAATGTGTTTTTGAAATCATGACGATTTTGTGGTCAGAGAAAACGTCAAAATTTAGTGATATAATATATCGCACCAAAATATCGATACTAAATATTGAAACATATTTATCGATATATCGTTGCCATCCGTAAGTCTGGTTACTAACTGTGTTCGACTAACTGGTTTCTCAGAAAGAACCATTTATTCATAGCCAACTAAGGGACCTACAGCTTTACGTGGAATTTGAATCACGTAGTGTTGGTCTGATTTTTAACTTAGTTATCTACCCTACACAACATTAGGACAGTGACTACCACCCAACATGGATACCCCAGACTTCACTAGTAGTTTTCATACCCATAGTGGACGCCATGACGGTATAGAGGACCGAGAACAGAACCTATCATCTCCACAACACTTTGTCCCCAAGTAGTTGGGTTACAACACTGTGCATTATGTACAATATGTGAAGCCGTTTTTTTGTTAACTCCTCCGATGTTTCTTGATAAATTTTAATTACTGAGATGTCAAAAAAAAATATTAGTTGTGCTATAGTAAATCTTTATTGTTCAATATTTTTACCCTGAAGGGGACAGAAATCGCTTTAAGTACGTTTTTCGGCCATATTAATAACATGGAGAGAGATTTAAATTAGTCATGAAGTAACAGCTGATCAAATGTAAATAATGATGTTTACGAAATTTTAACAGCTTTTAGAATTATGTTTATATTATTGAGAAGGTTATACTTTTTTCTAATCTCAGTAATAACATAGGGTGTTGTATTTAAACTGTACATACAGTAGGTTGCAACTCAAGTTCAATGAGTGAGCTATTAGAAATAAATGTACATATTATGGTTGTACTTTATACAGTTTAACTCCTAATATTTAGTTGACCAAACTCACAGGCCAGGTTATTACGAGGGCTGAGAGTGGCGGGGTGGAAAGAGAATCGTGCAGGGTTGTCCCCTAGTTGAACAATAATTTTTGTTATTTAACACAAAATTGGGAAACATTTAATTTTAGACATAGGCACAGAAGAAAGGAAGCAGAGGTCGTTTTCTTATGGCCTCAGCGAACGCCTCAGTGATAGAAAATATTATAAAGTTACAGACATTAGACATTGATAAACAAGGGACCAACTCTCTGCAACACATCAACTTAATAAATTTATTGTTATTTGTTAGTCAAGAAATGCACTTCTTTCAAACACACAATGCTTATTAGTTTTAAAAAAATAAATAAAATATACGGTTTCCCCTTTTTTCTTTTTATTTTTTTATTTGATAGCCAAATCTTACAGCTTTAAGTTATTATTTAGTATTTAGTTATTGCCCATTTATAAAACCACATAGATGGCCGCAGCGAACACATCAGAGGCAGTTTTAAATAGATTACAACCAATGTACATCTTTATACATCTTTAGTATTCATTACTACGTATATCCTTGAGGATTTGGGGGAATAAAGGGAGGGACCGATAGGGTGCTGGCTATGCCATTTGCATAGTCAACTTGATAAATAACTTCTCGACGCACATTCAGCGCAATATTCGATGCGACCTCTTTTTCTTTCTTCTCTGTTGCACAGAGAAAAAAGAAAGAGAGGTCTCTTTCTTATGGCCGCAGCGAACGCTTCAAGGGCAGTTATAAATAGCTTAAAAATAATATTTACACATCTGTAGTAATAATTACTACTTGCATTTTTCAGGATTTGGGGGGAATAAAGGGAGTGACTGATGAGGTGCTGGCCCTGCCATTTGCATAGCTAACTGGAGAAATAACTAATTGACACACTTTTAATAATAAGGTGGTATAGGATGTCTTCTTCGACTCATGGCACCATTTAATGCGACCTCTGTTTCTTTCTTCTCTATGGTATAGTTCAGCCAATGCACTGTCAGTTTTTATCTTCAAATCGTCGTTTTAAAAATGTTTACCGACAATCTCATCAACCAAGGAATTGCTTTAAAATCAGATTCTGACAAAACAAACATCCATTCTGCATGATCTTTTCGTACAAAAAACATCTATTGGCTAAAAAAGTTCATGTTTTAATAAATTTGCAGCTGATGTTGAACAAACAGCTTTTAAAATTTAACCATCTAAAGTTAATGATTGTTTTTTAACCTATATCTTATGGTTAGGTAAGGTTTATTCCATCCTATAGGTCCCACTAATACACGTACAGTGGTATTAACATATCAATACATGTAACTCAACAATGGACTGTACAATGCCATTGAGGAAGCAATCAACAAATTAATAGCTATTACTAACTAATGGTTTACTAACCAGCAGAGCGTGTGTGACTTGAGAAATCTTAAGTTTTGTAATGTTTATTGAATTTACAGTATACGGGATGCAACACATAAATTGGGATTAAAAAGCTTCAATAACTGTCGGCCATTTTAAATCCATTATGATCCATATTAACCATCGCCTTTTAATGCAATACGTTGAATGGCTAAAACCTCTATTCGTCCAGCACAAACCTGCTACCCCATCACACGTGCAAGTAGATATTACTACTAGATAGGTCTACTAGTAGTAGGCCCCGTCTACTAACCAAACGTAACGTAATTCTTAAGGGAGATTGGTTTGATACAGCTGGATTAGTATAAACGATAGTATTTAGTTATAAAACTATAGTATAACTGAAAATATAGCATATAACTGAAAAACTAGCGGTTCAGAGTGCTTACTTCAAAATCAGACTTTCTAAATTGTTCCTTACGTTTAAATTGTTCTAAAAGTTAACACGTTGAAATTCCTTGGAATACATCTGGATCAAGGGTTGACATGGAATGTCCATACTGACGTGGTGGTGTGCGCTAAATTAACATCAGGCATATTTGTTTTGAGGTCTTTAGCCAGATACTGCCCTATTCAGGTCTTGTTAATGGCGTATTATGGCTTGATATACCCTCACTTAGCTTATGGCGTAGTTTTATGGGGATCCTGTACGAACAATCAATTTCTTAGATTGTTCAGGCTACAGAAAAAGGCAATACGAATAATCGCAAAAGTCAACTTCAGAGACTCTTGCAGGCCAATTTAAAAAGTCAACTTCAGAGACTCTTGCAGGCCAATTTAAAAAGTCAACTTCAGAGACTCTTGCAGGCCAATTTAAAAAGTCAACTTCAGAGACTCTTGCAGGCCAATTTAAAAAGTCAACTTCAGAGACTCTTGCAGGCCAATTTAAAAAGTCAACTTCAGATACTCTTGCAGGCCAATTTAAAAAAAATTGAAGATCTTAACGTTACCCTGCATTCTCGAAACAAAAACTTTTTTCATCTCTAAATGCTCCTTGACTCAGGGGCGAGACATACACGAATATCACACAAGAGGCAGGGACAACTACAGGACTGGGAGACGCAGAACAATAACGTTTGAGCACTTGCCCTCAGAAGCAGGTGTTCATCTTTACAACAGACTGCCCAATTCTATGAAAATCGCCACAAATCCGAAAGCCTTCAAAACTCGTCTTAAAGGCTTTTTAGCCTGTCATGCATTTTATGCTGTGGACAAGTTTTTGTCGAACAACTGGGAGACCGTATAGTTGGTAAGCTGACACCAATGCTCGGAGTGGGATTAATTGGAAGAGTGAATGTTTTCTTAGTCTGTATGTATAAGTGAATTTTGTATGTTCGATTGATAACAAAATTATAGTTATTTTAAAACCATTCTGACTTTTGCAATGCATTTATATATGTACTTACTGCAATAAAAACTGATTTAATTTGATTATAAATAATCAGTTAAGTAAATATTGGTTATTCCATTTTTGAACATTGTTATTCGCATTAAAATTAGTATAACGCAGACATATATATATATATATATATATATATATATATACATATATATACTGTATTAATAACTCGTAAATCATAATTTAAATTAATCCATCGTAAATTTGTATTTTCAATTGCAATAGGGAAAAGCAGATTAACGGACGAAGTTGTTTTTTTATATTTTGAACACTTTTATTAAACTGTAGATTGCTGTATTTGAGTGGCTTTTTATTATTGCTTAGACGAATTTAATCAAGAATAATGTTAAACGCTCGTTTAGAAAACTTCTTTTAAGGTTGGGTTTTAATATAAGACGTAGTTACCCAACCTCTGCTCCTTAAACAATTTTTATTTTACGTTGTACTTCTATCAGTGTATGGGTAAAAATATTGGTGTTTGAACTATTTGGGTCAATTTTGTAGTCAACCTACCTCCAAGGACCCACCGACCCGAGCCACGAGCGAACTAAGTCTAGGAGAGGTCAACGGCTGGAGCCAAGCCAAAATGATTCACTTCAAAAGTGTTTGCGTTTAATTAAGTAGTTAGAGCGTGAGGAACGGAAACAGGTCATGCTTCCGGAACAGAGGTCAGTGTGGCGGAGTGCCAAACGTTGTATATACATGCGTGGACTGGGCAGGTGAAAAATATGTTCTTTAGGTGGGTAGGCACTGTTCTGGAAGGGGTTTGGAGCGGTGGGTTGCTACATACTTTTGAAATAGCCATGGCAAGGTGAGGCTGAGGAGTCTAGACCCAATGGCTAGCTATTAAAGATATTGCTAATTATGGTGGTGTTGACTTACCTGTTCACTCATTTACGTACAGTGGTGTTGACCCACTCGCCCACCAATACTCGTACATAGTTGTTGACCCACCTGCCAATTAATACACGTACAGGAGTGTTGACTCACCAACCCACCAATACACGTTCAGTGGTGTTGACTCACCAACCCACCAATACACGTTCAGTGGTGTTGACTCACCAACCCACCAATACACGTACAGGAGTGTTGACTCACCAACCCACCAATACACGTTCAGTGGTGTTGACTCACCAACCCACCAATACACGTTCAGTGGTGTTTTCCCATTCGCTCACCAATACACGTACAGGGGTGTCGACTCACCAACCCACCAATACACGTACATAGGTGTTGACCCACCCGCCAACTAGTACACGTACAGGGGTGTCGACTCACCAAACCCACCAATACACGTTCAGTGGTGTTGACTCACCAACCCACCAATACACGTTCAGTGGTGTTTTCCCATTCGCTTACCAATACACGTACAGGGGTGTCGACTCACCAACCCACCAATACACGTACAGTGGTGTTGACCCACCAACCCACCAATACACGTTCAGTGGTGTTTCCCATTCGCCCACCAATACACGTACAGCGATGTTGACTCACCAACCCACCACGTACAGTGGTGTTTTCCCATTCGCCCACTAATACACGTTCAGGGGTGTTGACTCACCAACCCACCAATACACGTTCAGTGGTGTTTTCCCATTCGCTCACCAATACACGTACAGGGGTGTCGACTCACCAACCCACCAATACACGTACAGTGGTGTTGACCCACCCGCCAATTAATACACGTACAGGAGTGTTGACTTACCAACCCACCAATACACGTTCAGTGGTGTTGACTCACCAACCCACCAATACACGTTCAGTGGTGTTTTCCCATTCGCTTACCAATACACGTACAGGGGTGTCGACTCACCAACCCACCAATACACGTACAGTGGTGTTGACCCACCAACCCACCAATACACGTTCAGTGGTGTTTCCCATTCGCCCACCAATACACGTACAGCGATGTTGACTCACCAACCCACCACGTACAGTGGTGTTTTCCCATTCGCCCACTAATACACGTTCAGGGGTGTTGACTCACAAACCCACCAATACACGTTCAATGGTGTTTTCCCTTTCGCCCACCAATAAAAATTCAGGGATGTTGACTCACCAACCCACCAATACACGTTCAATGGTGTTTTCCCTTTCGCCCACCAATACACGTACAGGGGTGTCGACTCACCAATACACGTTTAGTGGTGTTTTCTCACTCACGCATCCACCTGTACATGTTCGTTGGTGTTGAAAACGGGGTTTCAAAAACTAGTCTAAATATTTGTGCACATCGAGGAAATGTTGGTATTGTACTATATGAAGTCGACAAGTTAGCTCGTTACAAGGTATAGTACGAACAGGCCGACTGGTGGGCAGGTATTCTGACATGGACCGACCTCAAGTTAGCACGTAACAATGTATAGTAGTAGCAGGCCGGATGGTGGGCAGTTATTCTGACATAGACCGACCTCAAGTTAGCTCGTTACAAGGTATAGTAGTAACCGGCCGACTGGTAGGCAGGTATTCTGACTTGGACCGACCTCAAGTTAGCTCGTTACAAGGTATAGTAGTAACAGGCCGACTGGTGAGCAGGTATTCTGACATGGGCCGACCTCAAGTTAGCTCGTTACAAGGTGTAGTAGTAACAGGCCGACTGGTAGGCAGGTATTCTGACATGGACCGACCTCAAGTTAGCTCGTTACAAGGTGTAGTAGTAGCAGGCCGACTGGTGGGCAGGTATTCTGACATGGACCGACCTCAGGTTAGCTCGTTACAAGGTATAGTAGTAACAGGCCGTCTGGTGAGCAGGTATTCTGACATGGACCGACCTCAAGTTAGCTCGTTACAAGGTGTAGTAGTAGCAGGCCGACTGGTGGGCAGGTATTCTGAGATGGACCGACCTCAGGTTAGCTCGTTACAAGGTATAGTAGTAACAGGCCGACTGGTGAGCAGGTATTCTGACATGGACCGACCTCAAGTTAGCTCGTTACAAGGTGTAGTAGTAGCAGGCCGACTGGTGGGCAGGTATTCTGACATGGACCGACCTCAAGTTAGCTCGTTACAAGGTATAGTAGTAACAGGCCGACTGGTGAGCAGGTATTCTGACATGGACCGACCTCAAGTTAGCTCGTTACAAGGTGTAGTAGTAGCAGGCCGACTGGTGGGCAGGTATTCTGAGATGGACCGACCTCAGGTTAGCTCGTTACAAGGTATAGTAGTAACCGGCCGATTGGTGGGCAGGTATTCTAACATGGACTGACCTCAGGTTAGCTCGTTACAAGGTATAGTAGTAGCAGGCCGACTGGTGGGCAGTTATTCTGACATGGACCAACCTCAAGTTAGCTCGTTACAAGGTATAGTAGTAGCAGGCCGACTGGTGGGCAGTTATTCTGACATGGACCAACCTCAAGTTAGCTCGTTACAAGGTATAGTAGTAGCAGGCCGACTGGTGGGCAGTTATTCTGACATGGACCAACCTCAAGTTAGCTCGTTACAAGGTATAGTAGTAACCGGCCGATTGGTGGGCAGGTATTCTGACATAGACCAACCTCAAGTTAGCTCGTTACAAGGTATAGTAGTAACCGGCCGATTGGTGGGCAGTTATTCTGACATAGACCGACCTCAAGTTAGCTCGTTACAAGGTATAGTAGTAGCAGGCCGACTGGTGGGCAGTTATTCTGACATGGACCAACCTCAAGTTAGCTCGTTACAAGGTATAGTAGTAACCGGCCGATTGGTGGGCAGGTATTCTAACATGGACTGACCTCAGGTTAGCTCGTTACAAGGTATAGTAGCAACAGGCCGACTGGTGGGCAGGTATTCTGACATAGACCGACCTCAAGTTAGCTCGTTACAAGGTATAGTAGTAACCGGCCGACTGGTAGGCAGGTATTCTAACATGGACTGACCTCACGTTAGCTCGTTACAAGGTATAGTAGTAACAGGCCGACTGGTAGGCAGGTATTCTGACTTGGACCGACCTCAAGTTAGCTCGTTACAAGGTATAGTAGTAGCAGGCCGACTGGTGGGCAGTTATTCTGACATGGACCAACCTCAAGTTAGCTCGTTACAAGGTATAGTAGTAACCGGCCGATTGGTGGGCAGGTATTCTAACATGGACTGACCTCAGGTTAGCTCGTTACAAGGTATAGTAGCAACAGGCCGACTGGTGGGCAGGTATTCTAACATGGACTGACCTCAGGTTAGCTCGTTACAAGGTATAGTAGCAACAGGCCGACTGGTGGGCAGGTATTCTAACATGGACTGACCTCAGGTTAGCTCGTTACAAGGTATAGTAGCAACAGGCCGACTGGTGGGCAGGTATTCTGACATGGACCGACCTCACGTTAGCTCGTTACAAGGTATAGTAGTAACAGGCCGACTGGTAGGCAGGTATTCTGACATGGACCGACCTCAAGTTAGCTCGTTACAAGGTATAGTAGTAGCAGGCCGACTGGTGGGCAGTTATTCTGACATGGACCGACCTCAGGTTAGCCGTTACAAGGTATAGTACGAACAGGCCGACTGGTGGGCAGGTATTCTGACATGGACCGACCTCAAGTTAGCACGTAACAATGTATAGTAGTAGCAGGCCGGATGGTGGGCAGTTATTCTGACATGGACCGACCTCAGGTTAGCTCGTTACAAGGTATAGTAGTAACAGGCCGACTGGTAGGCAGGTATTCTGACTTGGACCGACCTCAAGTTAGCTCGTTACAAGGTATAGTAGTAGCAGGCCGACTGGTGGGCAGTTATTCTGACATGGACCGACCTCAAGTTAGCTCGTTACAAGGTATAGTAGTAACCGGCCGATTGTTGGGCAGGTATTCTGACATGGACCGACCTCAGGTTAGCTCGTTACAAGGTATAGTAGTAACAGGCCGACTGGTGGGCAGGTATTCTGACATGGACCGACCTCAAGTTAGCTCGTTACAAGGTATAGTAGTAACCGGCCGATTGGTGGGCAGGTATTCTGACATGGACCGACCTCAAGTTAGCTCGTTACAAGGTATAGTAGTAGCAGGCCGACTGGTGGGCAGGTATTCTGACATGGACCGACCTCAAGTTAGCTCGTTACAAGGTATAGTAGTAGCAGGCCGACTGGTGGGCAGTTATTCTGACATGGACCGACCTCAAGTTAGCTCGTTACAAGGTATAGTAGTAACCGGCCGATTGGTGGACAGGTATTCTGACATGGACCGACCTCAGGTTAGCTCGTTACAAGGTATAGTAGTAACAGGCCGACTGGTGGGCAGGTATTCTGACATGGACCGACCTCAAGTTAGCTCGTTACAAGGTATAGTAGTAACCGGCCGATTGGTGGGCAGGTATTCTAACATGGACTGACCTCAGGTTAGCTCGTTACAAGGTATAGTAGCAACAGGCCGACTGGTGGGCAGGTATTCTGACATGGGCCGACCTCAAGTTAGCTCGTTACAAGGTATAGTAGTAACCGGCCGATTGGTGGGCAGGTATTCTGACATGGGCCGACCTCAAGTTAGCTCGTTACAAGGTATAGTAGTAACCGGCCGATTGGTGGGCAGGTATTCTGACATGGACCGACCTCAGGTTAGCTCGTTACAAGGTATAGTAGTAACAGGCCGACTGGTGGGCAGGTATTCTGACATGGACCGACCTCAAGTTAGCTCGTTACAAGGTATAGTAGTAACAGGCCGACTGGTGGGCAGGTATTCTAACATGGACCGACCTCAGGTTAGCTCGTTACAAGGTATAGTAGTAACCGGCCGATTGGTGGGCAGGTATTCTGACATGGACCGACCTCAAGTTAGCTCGTTACAAGGTATAGTAGTAACAGGCCGACTGGTGGGCAGGTATTCTGACATGGACCGACCTCAAGTTAGCTCGTTACAAGGTATAGTAGTAACCGGCCGATTGGTGGGCAGGTATTCTGACATGGGCCGACCTCAGGTTAGCTCGTTACAAGGTATAGTAGTAACAGGCCGACTGGTAGGCAGGTATTCTGACATGGACCGACCTCAAGTTAGCTCGTTACAAGGTATAGTAGTAGCAGGCCTACTGGTGGGCAGTTATTCTAACATGGACCGACCTCAAGTTAGCTCGTTACAAGGTATAGTAGTAACCGGCCGATTGGTGGGCAGGTATTCTGACATGGACCGACCTCAGGCTAGCTCGTTACAAGGTATAGTAGTAGCAGGCCGACTGGTGGGCAGGTATTCTGACATGGACCGACCTCAAGTTAGCTCGTTACAAGGTATAGTAGTAGCAGGCCGACTGGTGGGCAGTTATTCTAATATGGACCGACCTCAAGTTAGCTCGTTACAAGGTATAGTAGTAACCGGCCGATTGGTGGGCAGGTATTCTGACATGGACCGACCTCAGGTTAGCCGTTACAAGGTATAGTAGTAGCAGGCCGACTGGTGGGCAGTTATTCTGACATGGACCGACCTCAAGCTAGCCCGTTACAAGGTATAATAGTAACGGGCCGATTGGTCGGCAGGTATTCTGACATGGACCGACCTCAGGTTAGCTCGTTACAAGGTATAGTGGTAACAGGCCGACTGGTGGGCAGGTATTCTGACATGGATCGACCTCAGGTTAGCTCGTTACAAGCTATAGTAGTAACAGGCCGACTGGTGGGCAGGTATTCTGACATGGACCGACCTCAGGTTAGCCGTTACAAGGTATAGTAGTAACAGGCCGACTGGTGGGCAGTTATTCTGACATGGACCGACCTCAAGCTAGCCCGTTACAAGGTATAATAGTAACCGGCCGATTGGTCGGCAGGTATTCTGACATGGACCGACCTCAGGTTAGCTCGTTACAAGGTATAGTGGTAACAGGCCGACTGGTGGGCAGGTATTCTGACATAGACCGACCTCAGGTTAGCTCGTTACAAGCTATAGTAGTAACAGGCCGACTGGTGGGCAGGTATTCTGACATGGACCGACCTCACGTTAGCTCGTTACAAGGTATAGTAGTAACAGGCCGACTGGTGGGCAGGTATTCTGACATGGACTGACCTCAGGTTAGCTCGTTACAAGGTATAGTAGTAACAGGCCGACTGGTGGGCAGGTATTCTGACATGGACCGACCTCACGTTAGCTCGTTACAAGGTATAGTAGTAACAGGCCGACTGGTGGGCAGTTATTCTGACATGGACCGACCTCACGTTAGCTCGTTACTAGGTATAGTAGTAACAGGCCGACTGGTGGGCAGTTATTCTGACATGGACCGACCTCACGTTAGCTCGTTACTAGGTATAGTAGTAACAGGCCGACTGGTGGGCAGGTATTCTGACATGGACTGACCTCAGGTTAGCTCGTTACAAGCTATAGTAGTAACAGGCCGACTGGTGGGCAGGTATTCTGACATGGACCGACCTCACGTTAGCTCGTTACAAGGTATAGTAGTAACAGGCCGACTGGTGGGCAGTTATTCTGACATGGACCGACCTCACGTTAGCTCGTTACTAGGTATAGTAGTAACAGGCCGACTGGTGGGCAGGTATTCTGACATGGACCGACCTCACGTTAGCTCGTTACAAGGTATAGTAGTAACAGGCCGACTGGTGGGCAGGTATTCTGACATGGACCGACCTCACGTTAGCTCGTTACTAGGTATAGTAGTAACAGGCCGACTGGTGGGCAGGTATTCTGACATGGACCGACCTCACGTTAGCTCGTTACTAGGTATAGTAGTAACAGGCCGACTGGTGGGCAGGTATTCTGACATGGACCGACCTCACGTTAGCTCGTTACTAGGTATAGTAGTAACAGGCCGACTGGTGGGCAGGTATTCTGACATGGACCGACCTCACGTTAGCTCGTTACTAGGTATAGTAGTAACAGGCCGACTGGTGGGCAGGTATTCTGACATGGACCGACCTCACGTTAGCTCGTTACTAGGTATAGTAGTAACAGGCCGACTGGTGGGCAGGTATTCTGACATAGACCGACCTCAGGTTAGCTCGTTACAAGGTATAGTAGTAGCAGGCCGACTGGTGGGCAGGTATTCTGACATAGACCGACCTCACGTTAGCTCGTTACAAGGTATAGTAGTAACAGGCCGACTGGTGGGCAGGTATTCTGACATAGACCGACCTCAGGTTAGCTCGTTACAAGGTATAGTAGTAGCAGGCCGACTGGTGGGCAGGTATTCTGACATAGACCGACCTCAGGTTAGCTCGTTACAAGGTATAGTAGTAGCAGGCCGACTGGTGGGCAGGTATTCTGACATAGACCGACCTCACGTTAGCTCGTTACTAGGTATAGTAGTAACAGGCCGACTGGTGGGCAGGTATTCTGACATAGACCGACCTCAGGTTAGCTCGTTACAAGGTATAGTAGTAGCAGGCCGACTGGTGGGCAGGTATTCTGACATAGACCGACCTCACGTTAGCTCGTTACTAGGTATAGTAGTAACAGGCCGACTGGTGGGCAGGTATTCTGACATGGACCGACCTCACGTTAGCTCGTTACAAGGTATAGTAGTAACAGGCCGACTGGTGGGCAGGTATTCTGACATGGACCGACCTCACGTTAGCTCGTTACTAGGTATAGTAGTAACAGGCCGACTGGTGGGCAGGTATTCTGACATGGACCGACCTCACGTTAGCTCGTTACTAGGTATAGTAGTAACAGGCCGACTGGTGGGCAGGTATTCTGACATAGACCGACCTCAGGTTAGCTCGTTACAAGGTATAGTAGTAGCAGGCCGACTGGTGGGCAGGTATTCTGACATGGACCGACCTCACGTTAGCTCGTTACTAGGTATAGTAGTAACAGGCCGACTGGTGGGCAGGTATTCTGACATGGACCGACCTCACGTTAGCTCGTTACTAGGTATAGTAGTAACAGGCCGACTGGTGGGCAGGTATTCTGACATAGACCGACCTCAGGTTAGCTCGTTACAAGGTATAGTAGTAACAGGCCGACTGGTGGGCAGTTATTCTGACATAGACCGACCTCAAGTTAGCTCGTTACAAGGTATAGTAGTAGCAGGCCGACTGGTGGGCAGGTATTCTGACATGGACCGACCTCAAGTTAGCTCGTTACAAGGTATAGTAGTAACAGGCCGACTGGTGGGCAGGTATTCTGACATGGACCGACCTCACGTTAGCTCGTTACAAGGTATAGTAGTAACAGGCCGACTGGTGGGCAGGTATTCTGACATGGACCGACCTCACGTTAGCTCGTTACTAGGTATAGTAGTAACCGGCCGATTGGTGGGCAGGTATTCTGACATGGGCCGACCTCAGGTTAGCTCGTTACAAGGTATAGTAGTAACAGGCCGACTGGTGGGCAGGTATTCTGACATAGACCGACCTCACGTTAGCTTGTTACTAGGTATAGTAGTAGCAGGCCGACTGGTGGGCAGGTATTCTGACATGGACTGTAACTTGTATTCAAATGAACACAAAGCGGGACCACAATAAAGCTAGTGAAGTATTATGAGCAGGCACAATTCTATAACTGATGACGCAAGGAGCAATTGGCCGTTGTGTTTTGGTTGCGTATTGCTTTGTTTGTTTTCTGTTACTTAAGAGGCTGGACAACATTTTGCTAACAATGTTGTTTATAACGCGTAGTTTAAGGTCATTGAGTCTTATGATAGGATTTTCTTTGTTCTTCAATATCCTTTATTAGTATCTCCTCACCTAACTTTTAATATCACCTTACTGTTTAAATTACCGATGCAAACGACTTGCTAAGAATGTGTTCGGTCTTTGGTGTACTACGTTTGTCATATAAACTTATTTTAGTTAGTAAATATGAAATAAGATCAATTTTACATTTTATATTTGACGTGGTAAGATCTGATAAAAAGTCCTTTACATGGGTTTCTAAAGGCACATACATATATACAATTTAATTCGACAAAAATGAATTGTTATATATATCATTGTAAATGAATCATGTGGAGCTTTACGTTCAAAAAAAAAAATAAATAACACGGTCGTTTTTTATATTTGATCCGTAATGATAGTCGTCCAGTAACACTTGAAATGTCATTTATATATAACTCTATTGTAGTGGAATATATGTAATTTTTCTGTATATAATTTATATATTTTTTACAGTTAAATATGTGCTACTTCACATGTTATTTTCGACTAATATAAATTTAAAATCTCATATTAGCAACTTATGGTCCAGTAGATTGGACAATTAATGCTAGTTACCCATGTCTTAGTTAGTAAGATGTCAACACCAATCTTGAGTTAATACAGTGTTCACTATAACTCATTATAATAAAAAACAAACCGTACAGTCGTTTTTGCCCACTGAATGTAACATTTTATGTCTACAGTAGGGCTGCGACTTTCCAGCGGTGACTTGACGATTTGGGGAACATCCACCTTAAGTGAAAAAAAGACCACCAAACTCCGCTAAACATAAGTATATCATCCATCGAATTTCAAGGTTTCGATTGCAAGGTAATAACTACGTCGTGGTAATTTAGACTTGTAGTAGTTGATTACTGATTTATTTTAAATATTTGTATTATGTAAGAGATTTCTTCGACCATTACTCTTTGATGATGAACAGTATCGCGTATCTTTGTCAACTTCAATTTCTTTCATAAAAACAATATGTAACTATGGACCTCTCTCCATAGAACTTGAGCCATAACTTCTGTTTGTTTATTGTGTCTCAATTAGCTATAAATATCGTGTCATTGACGTTGAGATTTGTAAGGCAGTTACAAGTAATAAAATATCATTGTGATAGTTGTAATAAGAGGGTTCGCGCACTCAGTCCACTAGTTACTGTGTCAAGGTCTGCGATAAAAATATCCAGGTGAACTCTGTTGTAATCGGCGTAGATTGTGTATTACCATTTCTCATAACAGCTGATCGAGAGTGTCAACACTAAAGTAGTAATTTATTATCAGCGGTAATATACGAGTGTGCTGAAAGCAACTTATTTATTTCAGTCCGGCAAAGTACAGGAGACTTTAAAATGGACTTGTCAAAAGTAACTGCTCTTTGGTTGACAAGTAATATTCGTCCATTTGGCAGACAATTTGTTCCAGCGATGTCCGCCTGTCCTTGACAGTTCGCGATGCACGAAACTAGCAAATTGGTTTGGGGATAAGCAACCGCTGTTAGAAATATAACTCGGTCATTCCCAATCATCGTTTCACAGTAGTTAGTTATGTGTGATGTGTAGTTTTATTTATGAGTCATATGCAGTTATGGTCTGTTGCAGAATTTTCACCACAATTTAAAATTTAGTGCTGCTTAGTGGAAAGATTCTAGAAATAAAAAATGACCCGCAAGGTTTCAAAATAGTTAACTAAATGCACAGATAAGAAAAGAAACAGAAATCGATTCCAATAATGCGCCAAATGTCAGTCGAGTAGATACTTCTTCAATTTGCCATACGATGAAAAGGCCAGCACCTAGTCCCTCTCTAATTCCCCTAAAAATCCTGAAGGATGATCGTAGTAATTATTAATAAAAACTTATAGTTATTTACTGTAGTGTTCACTGATAGTGATTGAGGCGTTCGCTGCGCCCATGAAAGAGCGATATCTGTCTCTTTTTTATCTGTGGTACGTGATGGAGGTGGCTTGCAGGCCATTGAGTAGGTTTGTATTAAGGGCCAGCAAAGGTACAACACTGTGATTAACGATTTGCCATAAGAGTACGTTTACGTTGTTTGAAAGAGCTTAAAAATTACTAGTCTAACAACTTTTTCAAATTTATACTGTTCATTTGTATTTTATAAAAATTACAAACAAATCAAAACAGGTATTTCATTAAATCACAAATAAATTTATATATATATATTTTTTTAAATTATTTTTTGAATGAAAAAGTTAATCCATTAGTAGTTTTTACGCTCTTTAATCTATTTTAAAATTATATTTTTTTGATAAGTCGTTTTCACAGTGCTGTACCAAATTTAATATTGCTCTTATGTAGCGGATTCCTTAGAAGATTGGTCAGTATCATAGCTAGTTTCTCAAAGCCCTGCTTCCATAAGGTAAATGTTCTCAGTTCGATCTTAACCATTGTCATATCATATTTTGAAAGCTGAAAACCACCGGCTGTTTATTTATGATTGGTCTATTAATTAATGACACTTTATAAGGAATAGTCGGCCTTAGTTAGTAACAATGACTACATTCACTCATTTTCACTCAATACACTCATTAGAAATCCATATTCGCCCATATATTGACGATCGGTGTCTTAAGAATAAATAAGTAAAATGAAATAAAAATATTGGTTTTATGACTACTAATTAGCATGAGAGGATGAATTACCAGTCGTTTACGTTTATCATAGAGAATAAAACGGTGGCAGATACCACAATTATAAATTTATAGTAATTATTACTACGTTTATCATTCAAGATTTGCAGAAGAATATAGGAAGGGGCTGACAAGGGTGTTTGTCCTCCCATCCACAGGAGAACTAACTACTCGACATCCCATATGTCTATAACTCGACACCCGTTAAGCGACATCTGTTCCTTTCTTCTCTGTGCCTTTGCATGTAAGAATATTGATTAGTTGGTGGCATTTATATAGGTTTGCAATCGATGTTATTTGATATAAGTAGATTAAATACACTATATTAAACTTGTTTTAAATTCTGTTCAGTAATGACTTATAATATTAAGCAATTGTCGTACAAATTGCCTGTGGCCACCAGTTTAAATGTATCTTTCGGCTCTAAAATATTGAAATACGTGAAGTTGATTCACGGACAATTATTTCGAATAAACTGCGAGGGTCGGACATTCAGCCCGAACGGGCTAAGTGTCCGACCTAGATCAACATTTAAATTTCTTTTTGACGGGTTGGTTGTCCGTCTAGTTGGAAACCTAAGGTGAACTTATTGGCTTGTGTCACTATATGTACGTTCCATAAATACATTGATTGGATTACTCGTACTTGTTCCTGCGGCGGGGGCGGTGAGTCACCCCGGAGGCCGTGCCAGCCCAGCGGTAACTACAGTCGTTTGGCACAACTAGAAACAATTTGTACACCTAGATTGTATCTGCGTGTTTCGATTGTCCTTGTTGGCCATGCACATTTTTATTACTGCAATGGAAATGCTTCTTCGTGTGTGTATAACTAAGAGAATATAATACGCTTTCCTTTTTTTTTCTTAAAGCAGTTACTTATATAAGAGTATGTTTTAATGATCTTGATAATTAATGTATAATATTGTTTATAGTGTATTAAAAAATGTAATACAATAATTAACTTTTGATAAAAGAATTTGATCTTGAACTTATATATGTACCATATCTTAAATAGAATCACAGAGTAAAAATAAAGAGGTCGCTTTTTTTATAACCGCAGTGAACGCTTCATTGGCAGTTATAATTAGATTACAATTAATGTATATATTTATAACTAGGGGACACCCCTGCATGCTTCGCATGCCAACCCCGATGCTCGCTGCAATCGATACACCTCGGCCTTCGGCCTCGGCATGTAAACTATTCAATGCAAAAAATAGGAGATTAACTATATAACGTAAAATCACAATATTAAATTTAGTTACAGTATCTCACTCACACTAATTGCTTTACCACCTATTTAGCCCATTTCAACCATGTTCATTACATTTATTTTTATTTAACAGCTGAAGATTAAACTCATAGTAAAATATTAAAAATGCATCAATAGTATTTGAGTAACTGAGTATAATGTCAAACATTCAAAATAGACATGTTTATTTATTTACAAAACAGCTGTTATTAATTTACTAAAATCAACCCAATGTTATCCTTATGGACCAATCTTTTAAGGGTGCTTTATACCCCTTAGGAGTACTTTATCAAGATGAAAATACTTTAGTTGTCCTATTTAAGTTCTAAAGAAACAGTGTACAAAATTTCAGCTCTCTACCTACATGGGAAGTTGGAGAATTAGTGATGAGTGAGTGAGTGAGGGCTTTGCCTTTTATATATATAGATTCATCAGTAATTATTAGTATTTTTATCTCGGAAAATTTGGGTGGGGGAGGGGATAAGAGGGTGACGGAGAAAGTGCTGGACCTGCCATATGGATGGCAAACTAGAAAATTAACTACTCGACACACATTCAGCGCACTTTTGGGTGAAACCTCTGTTTATTTTGATGGAAATTGGAATAAAAGGTAATTCCTCCAAAAAAGACGTTGGATTAATAAGTTAGTGGTGATATAAGCCTTATTAGACAATGCATTTATCTTCAGTCACGTAAGGCATGTAACTGTTATAGTCAATAGTAATATATTTTTAACAAGCAACAATAATGTGCAAAAAAGTAATTCACTGCAAATAACAGCATAATAAATATAACAAGCATTATAACAAACAAAATAAATAATATGCGTACACTAGACATAAACCATAACAAGTTTTAGATTAGGTTTTATGTAAAATTGGAAAGAAAAATAAATAAATGAAAAGAAATTTATACAATTTAATTTTGTATCTTTTTAGATGAGTATATCTTTTCAGTAATGTATGTTTTGCGACATTTTGAAATAAAAAGTTGATGGTAATGGAAGGAAAGTTATATGATGAATTTATCTTCATTAGTGGTTTGCGATGGAGTTTGCATAATTAGGTGAAGTCAGTGGAACGTTTGTGTTTGGAATCCTCTTGATCTGAGGATGGCAATCGTGGTTATATAGTGTATAGGTCACACTTTATTTATGTACATTTTTTGTATTTTGTAATTTGGTATTTGGTATCGGGCTGTTCAGTGTAGTTGGCGACTGACTTTGGAAGAAAGTCGTAGCCACGAATGATGTTTCCGTACGTCGGATTGTGTGTAAATGTGCAGGCGTGTCGCTCGCTTCGCCCAAGAGTTCATGGGCATTTAGTAAATGGGTACAGTTACCTCTAGCTAAGTTGAAGATCTCTTACTCGTAAATCTATTCTATAGCTGGTATACTTAAGTAGATACCACTCTATTTGCTTTACGCATTAATAATCTGCTATAGGCTATATTTTGTGAGCACCGTTGTTTGGAATGTAGCCTTTACTTTGTGTCGCTATGAATGAAACACTTAATTACACTATGAAATAGCTTCTGCCCAAACGTTTAAATCATGTGAGAGGAATACGTGAAAACCACGAGAATAAAATAGTGAATCAGCTGTTTACCAACAGCTGTTTCACCAGTTTGTTATGTTGTTCATATTCGTGTACAAAATGTAGCCGAGTGACTCATGTTGGCACTGGCTGGGGCCGCCTCCACCTCAAGTAACACGTCTCACTGACTTCCTGAGTCGTTTAACCGTCAAATGGGCTTTATTTGACGATAGAATGCAGGTAAATCGGTCTAAGTCGATCCCTCTTATTTAAAGTGAGTGCTTCTTATGGCGGGATATGGATGTATATTTTGCACGGGGAAAAAAACTTTCGTATCGCGTCACGGAACGCTTTAATACATCCATACACTGTTTATACGTATACACGAAAATAATGAAAGTGTATAAATATTTATTACTTTAATATTTAGAAGTCAGCAGTCATTGTAATATATAAAATGTAAAAAAGTTACAACAATTTTTTTTATTTTATATAATTAAATGTCTTATATTATTTTGAAATATACAAAAAATAACCTATTATTAATAATTATAAAACAGTTTTTTAAAGACATATAGTTACATCCCTCCTTAAGAATTAGTCACTTTCGGTCAGTCCCGAGACTGCTTACCTTTGTCAAAAGAAAACTTCACTGTTAGTTTACATGGGCCTCCACTCTACAAGCCTGTGCGTATTATATCCAATTATATTAAATTAAAAAGTAGAATAAATAATAAATATAACTTTTGTATAAAATTACATAACGGTTTAATTTGGTTTTAAGAATGTCATAAGTGTTTTTGTTGTGTCACAATTTTGAGTTACTGCAAAGAATGTTATCAATATATTTTTGAATGAATTTGATTATTTATGCATCCAAAAATGTTGATGTACTTTTAGTTGTGTTTTTTTAAATTGACTAAACATAAGAAAAAGAAAAAATATTTCCGTCAATTATCAAAAGTACATACGTCAGATTCACGCTCGAACACGGCTGTCTCGTGTCTCACCTGCACGTTACACTGACACGTTGAATATTACAGTTACAGACGTGTTGGATACACATCAATCCCGGAGGCGACGGCTCGTACACGAGGCCTCCTAATTTGTGTGGTGTAGCTTTCTCAATTGGCACGTTTTTCGACTTGTTTCTGCGGAGACGTTGTCCCTCTGCCAAGGTTCCGTAATCAATGTACATTGTAACGACTGTCCAGACACTATTTTAAGGGAAAATTCGATGTTTCTATCAAACAGTTAAACTTTTTAGTTGATCTTTATTTTTTTAGTTTGAAGTAATTTATTTGGAAAAAAGTAAGAATGTATAAGTTATTTGCAATTAAGAATATATAATTAAGAGTACTTTCATAGTTTTTATTTGTATGGTATTTTTTATAAATACGTAATACGTTTGTCCATGACATTTTTCTAGCTTTCATATGTTTGTATTTGTATCTATGGAAAAAAATCACTCATAAAAAGTAGTACATAAACATATGTTCTTTAAATTATCTTAATTCTTAGTTTAGGACAGTAAGAGCAACAAGTACATAAGAATTTCGTGAATACGGTCGTCCGATTATCTGGATATTATCAAGATGCTTACACTCCGTAGCACTGTGGGACGCTAAATACAAAACGTGGCCACAATGGGTCATTAAAAGGATTAGTTGGCCATAAATACTTTGTAATACAGTTCTTAGTTAATTTAGCATTGTTTAACACATCAAGTCATAATTCCCAGTCTCAGAGAAACCACTGAGGATGCCACATCACAGTATGGGCGAAACGTCTGGTCATCTTGTAAATATTGTAGATATTACCTTGACGCGGTTGTCACCGGAAACTGTAGATTCTAGTTATAATTCCCAGTGTTGAACTTAACAATATTTATTCGTCCAAAAAGTGTTGATACATCTAATTCCAATTCATATGATCTCTTTATTATGTATTTAAGCATACTTTTTCCAACAGCGGTTTTTTGTTATTTTGATACAATCTTTCTAAAAGACACTTTTAAAAATATTTTTGCTAATCGCACTAAAATTGTAATTTAAATTGTTCAATATGAAAATGTAATAATAATTTCCTAACTATATCAAATTTATATTATTTCACTTTCGATGTAATCAGTGGTCGTTAAGTTATAGACAATCATATTTCTCATAACGTTATTCACACATTTGTACAATTTCTTGATTAAGAGTCTTATAACAACCCACCCAACCAGAATTCGGAGTTTTTTAGGTCATAACGTATTGCAGTTTTAACTTTACGTACGTGAATTTTGATAACGACAATTAGAATTCCGTTGAGGCACTCTCTTTAGAATTCTATTTTGTTCTACTTTAGGAATTGACACTTATACGAAAACTAGCTCCACAAGAAGATTCCCAACTACCAGATCCATCTCTTTGACACTATAAAGCAACAGCGACCAGTTGTCGTGGTTATTGAATAGTGCTAAGAACTAATATCCCATTGTTCGAGAGAAAAAAACGTCGGGGTTTCGAAAACAATTGTGACCTCTTTAAACAATGTCATGCCTTTCCTTTTGACGTCGGAAAACAAGACGTCAAATTTATTTTTAACGGCGCGCTGTTCGCTTTTGTTTCTATTTCCAGAGTGAGTGTCTGCGTGCATTCAACACATTGTGTCTTATCTCTCGGTAGAGCATTTGAGGTATAGTTCCCGATGAAATATTGTTCTTTGTTGAACGATACATAGTCCTGTGTCAACTACCGTCCTTAAAACTAACAATTGGACTTGTGGGTGGACAGTGGGGTGGTCAAGGCAGCCATGAGAAAACTCTTGTAAATTTTCAATGAATTCATGTTCTGACGTACAAATTGGCAATCCGCCTCGTATCAAGCATCTCGTGTTTACTCTAGATGTAAGGTTTCATGGCATAAACGTTGATTTCATGATTGAACATGAATTCTATGTAAATTTATATCGGATTCATGTTCAAATGAAAACCAAGCATTTTTCTAGAAACCATAAATCTAGAGTTAAAGGTTTCCTCTAGATTTATGCTCAACTAAGATAACTGAGTAGTTAGTTGAGCATTAGCATTAAACCAAATATTATGTGGTTCGGATGCCACGTAAAGTATTTGGCCCCTTAATTGCACTGGCTATTGGACTATTAATAAATTTTCCTGTCTGAGCTAAGTTGAACTCAGGATAATTAATATTGGAATAAAAATAAATAAAAAATGTATATTGAGCAACATAAATGTTATCAATTTTCTAAAAGAAACACCGTTTATAATATCCAAATAATATGAATTTAAATGTGCAGCCTAATATTACTGAAAAAAACATGGTTGTTATATCAATTTTACATTGCCAAAAGATGCCGATTTAGACTATTCGAGTGTCCTTAGATTAGAAACGGTTAATATCATGTAAAAAAATGCAAAGAACAGACGTTTTAAAATTACATTCTCTATTAAAAAACAATGTCAAATACATAATGTCCCACAAGGAAAAAAGTTTTCTTTTTTTGAAAATCGTTAAGTACATATTTTTATTAACGAGGGAAAAGTATGTGACGTTTCCCATTTAAAGTGTGTTGTGTCACTGCAGGTTTACAAGGTCCAAATAGTAAAACACTTAAATAAACCACTCTGTATATATTTATATATGACGGCTCTAAGATAGTAATATTCTACATACGTATAATTTAGATGGTGTAGGAAACTCCTAAGAGAGGATCTCCAGTGGTAGGGTAAGAGACGTCGTGGAAAGGGCGCAAACCTCTATTTAGAAGACAAATATTGGCATTACTTTGTCAAGGAGTTCACGAATAATTGTGGATGCTAAAAGATGATAAGTTTTCAATCATAATTTGTTCGTAGGTCACTTGAGCTTCGTTTCTTTCATGCAGTAATGATTTTCTATAAGCCATGAAGATGCTTTTCATGTGTTGTAATATAAAATCTCTCGATGTAGTAATATATTCCCATGTAATTTATCGTCAAAAATTGAATCTATCGATGATGTCAAATTAAGTGTTTAATTTTGTATAAGACGGTAAATATGAAGTACTCAACATGCAGTGGAGTGAATATTTAATGTCAGTCTGTTCAATTTATCTCAGAGATTTAATAATGTATTCTTGGAAGTGGCGTTTTCAATCCGTCAACGGCTGATCAACGACAAGTATCCACAGACAATACAATGCAAGTGTATAAATAGCCAAGGTACTAAGACTTTCTTACGGTACCCCTGACCGTAGTTAACAAATCTCTATCCTCCTACATTGCTCCATGGGCGTTGCGCAGCATCGTAGTTGTCACTACGCATGCGCAGTAAACATTAGCGCACATTTAGTAGTAACATCACGCACACTCGTGTAAGGTTCGGTACAACTTTCCTTCTGCGGATAAAGGAAGGTGAACCGCTCGCTACAGTGTTCCGATCGCTGACCGCAGATTTATAATTACCGATCTGTCACTTTTCCGAAAAGTGATTTTCCCTTGGTCTCGTTTCATTGTTTCACAACGAACAGATGCGTTGCGTAGTAACCGGTGTTGCATCAGCGCATATTATGCGGTTTTGTCCTGAGTAGCGATATCTTCGACCGCCTTTAGGGACGATATTTGTAGTGTCATGTGTATTGAAAGACTTACGACTATCGTCATACTTATATAACATTTTATGTTTCAGTACTTATAATGGCAATGCATCTTCTTAATTATTTCAGTCTCTTTTTCATGGTATTCTGCACATGTTAACAAATTTTAGCGATTTCTTAAGACTTCGTTGCTTTAACTCTTCGTTTCAAGAGTTCTACTCTAAAAATTTTAGTAACGAACAAAAACTACTCTTATTGAGCCAACATTTATTTGTTATATTGGAATTATAAGAGTTGAATGAACTGTCTGGATGCAGTGAGTTGATCGTCGGTTGCTGTGTTTATGGCAAATACCGAACAGAAAGAGTTGCAGTGGCAGGGGCGGGCGCTCTGCCAGCAGACTTTCCCTAAACACCGGCACCGCAGACGTCTGCATTCTACTTTCATTGACACGGGATTGTTTGGTTGTCGAACGTCTGTGCTAAACTGAGAGTTGTGAGGTCTGAGCTTGGGGAGGAGGGAAGAACAGTATTGCTCGTATTATGTATAGACATCCGCAGACGTCTGCATTCTACTTCCATTGATACGGTATTGTTTGGTTGTCGAACGTCTGTGCTAAACTGAGAGTTGCTAGGTCTGAGCTTGGGGAGGAGGAAAGAACTGTGTTGCTCGTATGCTGTGTAGACACCCGGCACGGCAGACACGGGATTGTTTGGTTGTCGAACGTCTGTGCTAAACTGAGGTTTGTGAGGTCTGAGCTTGGGGAGGAGGGAAGAACAGTATTGCTCGTATTATGTGTAGACATCCGCAGACGTCTGCATTCTACTTCCATTGATACGGGATTGTTTGGTTGTCGAACGTCTGTGCTAAACTGAGAGTTGTGAGGTCTGAGCTTGGGGAGGAGGGAAGAACAGTATTGCTCGTATTATGTGTAGACATCCGCAGACGTCTGCATTCTACTTCCATTGACACGGGATTGTTTGGTTGTCGAACGTCTGTGCTAAACTGAGAGTTGCTAGGTCTGAGCTTGGGGAGGAGGGAAGAACTGTGTTGCTCGTATGCTGTGTAGACACCCGGCACGGCAGACACGGGATTGTTTGGTTGTCGAACGTCTGTGCTAAACTGAGGGTTGTGAGGTCTGAGCTTTTGGAGGAGGGAAGAACAGTATCGCTCGTATGATGTGTAGACATGCACCGCAGACGTCTGCATTCTTCTTCCATTGACACGGGATTGTTTGGTTGTTGAACGTCTGTGCTAAACTGAGAGTTGTGAGGTCTGAGCTTTTGGAGGAGGGAAGAACTGTGTTGCATATTTTTTTTCACGGGCTGTAGCTTTCAAACTCCCATTAGATTAGCATTGCTTTTGGGCTTTGGGCTACTGCATTCTCAATGTGAAATAGTTTAGTGACTTCGTTTCTTCCATCCAATAGTGTGCTAGACTCAGATACATGTTGACTGTACGTCCCAATTGTCCGAACATGAAGCTCTTCAATCTGTTATTCCCATATTGACCTCATTTTGAACCTTATTCTAAAGCTCAATTCCAAAGTAACATTCATTTCAATTTGTACCTTTTATATTATTTCTTTTCTGCTGCTTCTTCATTATTATTTCTTTATCCAAACGTTAGTTATTCTTTAATCACGTTTTTGATAAATGTATACTTTAAGTCAAGATTATCTGATCTTTTTTTTTTCGCTGTCTACGTGTTGTCCGAATTGAAGAGTTACATACAAAAGTAAACAATAGCGCGTTGTTCTTAGTGCGTTCTTTACTTCACGTCGATTTGGAGCCAAGTCAAGGTATTAGTACCAGTACATTATTTTGATGATTCAGTCCGAAATACCCGGCCAGTTCAACATTGTCTCTACGGTCGTTTGGCACCGAGGAACAGAGCGGAGCAGGTACCAGGTGTGCCAGTGGTTAGTCATCAATGGTGCTTAACCCACTTTGGATCTATTCTCTGTACCAGGCTGCATGCACTCAAGTAGTGGCCGTCGATCCTGCATCACTTGAGACTGCGGGCGGACTTTATCACTGGTCATGATAGTAATGTGTTTTGGTCATGCTCCATTCAGGAGTGTCTACTGATAGTTGAACGCCTGTGGTTGACCATTAAAATCGATTTTTACGGTTCTATTTCCGTAATTTCAAACACATCTCTGTTTTAAAATACTGTAAACTATCTTACAAGAAAAAATTTTAAGTTTTCCTTGTAATGTGGCCGTTTCCCAAACCGCCAAGACACCGCTGGAAAGACGAAAGCCCTGTGGAATTGTAGCGATGCAATTTTACCGTCAGCTGGCCAAAACATGCTTTTCAACATTAACTGTACGGTTCCTGTTTAATACTATAATGAGTTATAGTGAACGCTTTATGATAATTAATGATCCATTCTAGTGGTCCATAAGTTGATATGCGTTTTATAATGTAAAATTATCAAGATGAGCATTTAAAGTTTCACACATTTAACCATGAAAAAGTATTAAAACACTCTTTTTTCTTCAAAACCCATCTTATGGTCCACTAAAATGGTCTGCACCTTTCAAATGACGCTTCGAGTGTTACAATACGATAATTATTATCGAACGATTCGTTGAAGTTGAAAAACATGTTTTTGACGTTTTTCGAGAAGGGGGACGGCCACATTACATGAATAACCCACAATTACGATTCGCGTACTTGGTAAATATAATAAAATCATATAATACTCTCTTTCTGTTCTGTTTCCAGAAGGAGCTCCGCCATTCTTTAGTCGTATGAATAATGATCAGAGATATTGTGGCCAAAACTTGTTCAAACACTCCTTTCACTAAGAGGGAAGACGCTGGCGGACAGCCACGGCCCCGCTTGCTACTCGTTATGAACAATAAGGGACATTCTGTTTTGCAGGCCTAGACAGTTGGCAGCACTGTGTACATATAATGGGCAGCTGTGCCCAAAGGGAGCGCTACCGGCCGGAATTAATCAAATCTGCTGAACAGCTGTAGGTCCGTATATCATGGTGTCGATAGAGACGGTGGAATTAGTCGGTGTCTCCACTGGTAGATACGTCATGAGAGGCGTGCGTATCGGTACTTGAGACGAGTAAAAAATCTGTCCCACAATCAGCTGTAGAAGATTGAGAACAGCCAGCAACACATTTTAACTATCTTACAAAAAAAATAGTAAATTTAAAAATATTTTAACAGAATTATTTTATTGGAATACTTTTGTATTTGTCAAATAAATTCCAATTTCTTAGATTTAAATATTGGTGAAACCTGATGTGATTTTGCATAGTCGTTTGGTCACTGTCGTCAGATCTCAATTGGCAATTTATGCTCGAAACTGTCCATAAGTATCTAAGTTTTTAACCGTTATATCAGTAATGCTTAATTAAAGTAGAAACTCTACAGCTCGTTTATTCAGACTGAAAAATACTTACTCATTATACTCAAATAAAACTAGAGAGAAAAATAATTTGGCAAAGCTGCTTTCAAGCTTCACAGTTGTTGACCTTGTCCTGTATTAATAGCCTAATAGTATCTTAAATAGCTAATGATTCCTTCATGCATCTCTCCCAGGACGGTAAAAACATTTTTCCTAAATCGATCACAATAATAATTGCACATTTTGTTCTCTTGATTTGTATTTAAACCCTGGAAACAGACGTCTCTGTAATGTCAAAATGGGAACTCACAAGATGAACCAATATACATAAGTGGGACTAACCCGATTTCAGTTTCGAAAAAAGGACGGTGGTTTGTGAAATTGTTCTTCAAATAGTCATCAATTCTTTCATATACTTATCTAAATAATTAATTCAACCAACAACGTAACATTGATTTTTACGTTTCTATAGTAAGCTTTTATCCCTTTGTGTAAAGTAGGTGTTAATTTTCTAAATCATGGAACATTTGCTCTGAATGTTGCTTTATATAGCAAGTCTTTTAAAGCTGATACGAGTTCTGGACGTTAGTGCTTTGGAAGTAACGTTTTAATTTGATCATTGACATTGTAGATCAAATAAAGAATTGCCCTTGCAATAAAGTATACCATAACAAATATTTTTCTGAGGTTCAAGCATGAGGTTTTTGAAGATCAGTTCAAATACCTCACCATGTTATCATTTTATGGCCCATTTTACTTGAATTTCTGCAGCTAGCCTACATCTAGTTGGTTTTGTAAAGTTGAAACGAAGTTGTGCGATTCAAAAATGGCGAAAAGATGCGTATACGATTTCTTGCTTATATTTCATTAATATGTGATTGTCTTTAGTTAGCAGTGTATTTTGATTTCTCATATTATTAAAATAGCGTATTAAGATATTATTAAGTGTTATATAATATTAAGTGTAAATGCCTTTGCCTTATTATTTTATAAATTCCCCTGTTCTCATACAATTTGAAATACTCAGAGGTTTTATCTTATCTTATTTATAAATATTAGCACAACAATTACCAATTTTAAAAAATCCACTTCAGCTTCGAAATGAGTTTGTAGATGCACTAAAAAAGTAATCTTTTTGTGACTGTCCAAGAAATTTATGATTTACTCTTGCTGCATTAAATATTTTGAGCAAGAGAGGGATTATCTAAGATTTGTCTCATAGTTGTCTTTCTAATGGACAACATCGGCCAAGCCTTTTCCAATTTCTAACTACTCATTTTCATTAGATGGAGCTTTTGCTTGCTCATTCTAATCAATTGATGTATTTATACGGTCAATTTATTCTACTATATCACGCATCAAAGTTCTTTAAAAAATAAATAAACAATAAAACCAAAATGAGTCTGTATTCTGTCGATTTGCCATACGTGTTGATTCAACGAGCAAACCTAATTTACAATGTAGTGTTGCCATTACACAATATTTCACTGATTTCGACCAATTTTACTTCTGTTGCCCCAACCCCTTTTACGTTTGAAAATATAAATGTTAATTTGGCTGAAGGTAATTCGCATCCATTGCATTGACACTATTAGAGTCAAGAGATGTTCTCAACTTAGTATTAGATTGTCGGCTAAATGTGAATGGTGTACATCGCTGTGATGTGCTATGTACACCATTCACAGGATAATGCTGATCCTGATAATGCGTATCTGCTGCAATAATTCCATAGATTTTATTTAGGGATACCTGACGTATGAAGACTAGTTCGAAAAGGAAATTCCATCTCCTTGAAAAACGCGTAACTTCTGATCCTATCAATGAAAGGAACACGGAAAATTTATCGACTTCCACTCTCATGATTTGATTAATATTCAGTAAATATATTATAATTTTTTTTTTCCAAAATATTAGCCAGCAGCGTACGTTGAGTACTGCGTGAGGTGAGTTGAAGTTTGGGTTCGTGACATACCTCTGTTGTGTGAAACATCTCGATGAATTTCATCTGTCATTCTTTACCTGCAGACGTCGTCCGTATTTTCATTTTATCGTGAGTTCTATTGAATTTTCGCGTGACTGTTTTGATAAAGAGCCTGAATGTGTGCGTGCGATGTACTGATATAGTTATTTATGTTTTATTTTTAAAGAAAGTGTAATGTTGAACTCCTTAGCCCTCCAGCCTCGTAACGTCTACTGATGTCATTGGAGGAGGATGACACATAGTGAGTGCATAAAGATTTCTAGCAGAAACTTTGAACTTATGGTAAAGTTAACATTAAACATTGGAACTTACCAGACCTTATTGGTTAGAATGTACGTCAAATCAATTTCCCGGAAGATCTCATATGCATTGTTCATCTAATGGCAACTCGTGCCTTGTCTTTCCCTTAACTAATATCAAAATGTTCCCTGATTTGCCCGTATATAACCTGTCGTATCCGAACGGTTGTAAGTTTCCATCTTTGTGGTCAGCAGGCCGACTGTTCCCTGATTGTCCGAAGCATGGTACCTGCTTAACCGATGTCGCCACGACAGTTGGAAGTTTCCACCTTGGTGGACACAGGGTTGAATGTTCCTTGATTGTCCGAAGCATGGTGTTTGTCTTATCCGATGTCGCCACTACAGTTGTGAGTTTCCACCTTTGTGGTCAGCAGGCCGACTGTTCCCTGATTTTCCTTAGCATGGTAGGCCTACCTGTCTTATCCGATGTCGCCACGACAGTTGGAAGTTTCCACCTTGGTGGTCAGCTGTATCAGCGGGTTTCCACACCGCCTCCCGTGCCAGGCGGGTGGAGATAAGATTGTCCCGCGGCGGTTTATGTAAGTCGGCGGAGCTGTTGACGAATGCCTACGGCCTGCTAAATATACAATGGTACCCGTGCCAGACGCCGGTCACGCTCACCCGCACGCGCTCCATCATTCATACACACGCGTGCTATCGTTACTGGCCTCGGGGACCTTGCTTTTATTCTACTTAAGTGAACCTTATTGAAACGATCGTAAATCACAACAAAGAAACGTTTCTTGCATTACAGGTTTGGATTCAATACAACTTCATCGTTGACTCTCACTTTCGTTGTCCAGAAGTCTTCGAACCACACATAAAAAAATCTTTAGTTAATTTTATTATTATCTCCTTTTCAGTTACGACTTTGGAAGATAATTAAATAACAAAGCAACCGCCACTTCAGGTTGGTTGCTTCTAACACCTCCAGCCAACGAACGACATGATGAAAAATGCTCAACTTTAGTCTTCACAATCTGGGGAGTCTCGTAGTTCTTTTCTGTCTCATAGTTCTTTTCTGTCTTCGTTGGTCTTAGTCTAAATAGGCTTTTAGGGATGGGGGTGGGGTAGTCAAATTTTAAGGAACGTATTCAAAATTGTTTAATGTTATTCAAAATTGTTTGATGTTAACGTATTCAAAATTGTTTGATGTTTTGTGAGAGTGAGAACGTAAGTTTCTTGGTCAAAATCGGTTATAACCTCGCAGTTTTTTTTTTTTTAAGAGGACTGTTTTAGAGCTGAATAGAGAAAAATTCAATCCTAACCTTAACCTAACCCAATCTGATCACAGGTACTACTCAAGCAGATCACAGTTGCTACCCAATCTGATCACGGTTGATACCCAGGCTGATCACGTATGCTACCCAACCTACACCGGCCGGATTGGCACCAAATCACGCTCCTCATACTGTCATACTCATTGTTGGTTACTCCTCATACTGTCTTCTAACAAATTATCATCATTTTAGAACGCCCCAAGTTTATAGAAAAAGTTTAGATTTTGCGAGCGTATAACCGATTTTGACCAGTTTCTTTTCTGCATCAAACTGACTGAAAAGTGCCATAATTTGTAGATATCTGCCTATAAAATACTTTATGTTGTAATAATTGCCCTTAATTCAGAGCATGAGTTTTTAAAGTTTTAAGTAAATAAGATGTGAAAGGAACCTAACTGGACGACTGGAAGTAAACGCATTGCGCTGCGGCAGGTATCGAGCAGGTAGGTGGCGTGTAGGCGCGCGAGTCCTGCCCACGAGATCCTGTGCGCTCCACCAGCGGCAGTCAGTTTGTTTACTATCAGTGAGCGGGTCACGTCGCGGACGTAGTGCCGTGCCGCGATGTCAGCTGTGGAATAGTTCGCCAATAGCTGGAACACATGCTCAAGGTCACACATTGTTTTTATTTTACTTTTGGGTTGTTGGATTTACTTATAATGTTTGTAATTTACTTTCTGTGCTGTTCTTTTATCAAGTGTTACTTGATTTTTATTCTATATATTTCGTTTGTTTTGCTATTTACTTCAGAGTGGTCTGTTAATTTATTGTATTAGTGTTAGTGACGTCACTTTTATTTGAAACATTTGATTTATCACAATCTTTTTTTAAACATATTATCTTGTTTATTTATTGTTGTACTCTTAAAGTTACAACAATAAATAAAAGGTACCTTTACACACTATTTATTTATTATTTATTTCGATAAACGCGCACTTTGTGGTACGGTAAATCAATTGTTTTCTCCAATATTATTTCGTACTTTCAGATTTAGCCTACTTCCTTTCTTCACAAGTTCTTCGTCCAGTTTATGGTATTCGTGGATCCTTAATTTTGTTGCTTTAGCTTGTTTCTAAATTTATTTTGCTAAAGTTATCCTAATTTTTTGTGTTTTTTTCTTTGTCTTATAAATTGCTTGTTTTTTATTTGGTCTATAGGCTATCTTTTGGCAATATTTGTGTAGATTGTTAACTCTTAAAAGTACCCCGTGTTCGCTGATTTTTGTAAATACAGATTATAGTTAGTTATAGGTTTTGAGTGTAAGCGTTCGTTTTTTTAATTGTTATTAAAAGACGACATTCCTTGCTTCTCTACTCGTTCTCTACCCTTCTTTTCGTGACCCTCTCTTAACAAACCGTCAGATCAATATAAAAACTCCGCCCGCTGTCGTTCTGCAAGATAACAAAGTTTTATAGTTTAGTTTATTTGGTGGAGGGTGGCAAAGTAGCCGAGCTAATTTGATAATTTTTCCTATTTTAAATTAATTGAATTAATGTCAATTTTACTATTATGGTGAAAAAGAAAACGTTGAGAAGCTGTTTCTACTCCTTAGGTATGGAATATCAAGAAATACTTTCTTAGCGGGTCTTTTTAATATAATTAGTTTCTTTCAATGACATAAATCTAATCAGTGATTCGGAAAATTTCGTGATGAGCGAATGTATTTATTTAGATTTTATGTTTTGGGTTTTTTTTATTTTCTATTTCCAATAATAGCAGTTTGAATTCTAAGATATATTAACTGTGGCAAGTACTCATTATGGTCAGCGATCTGATGGACCTCTCGCCGAGTAAACAGCGGTGCTCTAGTAAAGTTTATGGACGGCGTTTACGAGCGGTAATTTGGCAAAACCTAACCAAATTGTCGGCTAACACAAACAAGCTAACGGCCTCATTTCGCCCAGCTGAGCCCGTAATCAAGAAATGGTCGTAAAAAAGGTTTTATAGCGCGTCTATGGACTCTAGGAATTTCCCCTCGCCCCCACTCGGAGTGGGATGGACGTCTGTCCAAGCGAGGGTATAAAATTGATCTAAACGATCTTCGTAAGTGTTTTGTATAGAATCTTGGATGGAGTTATTTAAAACTACATCATTATATAACTGAAGGACTCCCGTACACCACAAGATATATCACACATTTTTGTCTCGTGTATGGTGTACTACAATGCTTCAGCTATGTGTCGCGTGTGTGGTGTACCACAGTGCTTCAGCTCTGTGTCGTGTGTGTGTGTGTGTGTAGTGTACTACAGTGTATCAGCTTTGTGTCGTGTGTGTGGTGTACTACAGTGATTCAGCTCTGAGTCGTGTGTGTGTGGTGTACTACAGTGCTTCAGCTATGTGTTGTGTCTGTGTTGTACGACAGTGTTTCAGCTCTTTGTCGTGTGTGGTGTACTACAGTGCTTCAGCTATGTGTCGTGTATGGTGTACTACAGTGCTTCAGCTCTGTGTCGCGTGTGTGGTGTACCACAGTGCTTCAGCTATGTGTCGCGTGTGTGGTGTACCACAGTGCTTCAGCTCTGTGTCGTGTGTAGTGTACTACAGTGTATCAGCTTTGTGTCGTGTGTGTGGTTTACTACAGTGATTCAGCTCTGAGTCGTGTGTGTGGTGTACCACAGTGCTTCAGCTCTGTGTCGTGTGTGTGTGTGTGTGTAGTGTACTACAGTGTATCAGCTTTGTGTCGTGTGTGTGGTTTACTACAGTGTTTCAGCTCTTTGTCGTGTGTGGTGTACTACAGTGCTTCAGCTATGTGTCGTGTGTGTGGTGTACTACAGTGCTTCAGCTCTGTGTCGTGTGTGTGGTGTACTACAGTGTTTCAGCTCTTTGTCGTGTGTGGTGTACTACAGTGCTTCAGCTATGTGTCGTGTGTGTGGTGTACTACAGTGCTTCAGCTATGTGTCGTGTGTGTGGTGTACTACAGTGCTTCAGCTATGTGTCGTGTGTGTGGTGTACTACAGTGCTTCAGCTCTGTGTCGTGTGTGTGGTTTACTACAGTGTTTCAGCTCTTTGTCGTGTGTGGTGTACTACAGTGCTTCAGCTATGTGTCGTGTGTGTGGTGTACTACAGTGCTTCAGCTATGTGTCGTGTGTGTGGTGTACTACAGTGCTTCAGCTCTGTGTCGTGTGTGTGGTGTACGACAGTGTTTCAGCTCTTTGTCATGTGTGGTGTACTACAGTGCTTCAGCTCTTTGTCGTGTGTGGTGTACTACAGTGCTTCAGCTCTGTGTCGTGTGTGTGGTGCACCACAGTGTTTCAGCTCTGTGTTGTGTGTGTGGTGTACTACAGTGCATCAGCTCTTTGTCGTGTGTGTGTGTGTGTGTGTGTGTGTGTGTGTGTGTGTGTGTGTGTGTGTGTGTGTGTGTGTGTGTGTGTGTGTGTGTGTGTGTGTGTGTGTGTGTGCGCGTGTGCGCGTGCGTGCGTGTGCGTGTGTGTGTGTGGTGTACTACAGTGCTTCAGTTCTGTGTCGTGTGTGTGGTGTACTACACCGTTTTAGTTGCGTGTTTTATTACAGTGTTCCAGCTGTGTGTATATGGTGTACGGCAGTGTCTGACCTGTACGAAGGTACGTAGAGTGTTAAGTGTATCGAAGCGCATCACCTGTGTGTCGAGTGGTGTACGTACAGAAACGTGCCGTGTGCCGCTACTGTAGGCAGGTTCAGCGGTGCTTCAACTGTGTGTCTTGTACTGTGCTCTACCCAAACCGAAGTCGGCCGATCGCTGTGCGCAGATGGTTCATATCGCGGTTCTGCAACCAAGCCTGGCCTCACTGTTTACGCTACAAGTTTGTTTATACAAAACTCTATCAATTCCGCTAACAGCTTTACATCTCGGCCACGTGATCGGAATGCACAGCTGCGGGCGTCTGGAATTATCGATCGTCACTTTCTTTTATGGCATTTGTAACAATCTTTCTTGTATCTGCTCTTTGTTTTCTATGTCACCGTTTCGCATATGAAATGGAATTATTTGAATTTTGGTTTATTTATTTTTTTTATCGATAAAACTACTTTGATGGTTATTCTCAAAAAACGTAATATAAACATATTTGAGCTACTTTATACTTATCGTTATTTTATTGTTATTTCAAAACATATTGACTGTAATATTAATTAAAATGTTGAATATTGTATGTAAAATATTGAAATGTATGTTTATGTAATGTACAGTATATCACGTTGTAGTAGTATTCAGTAATAATACTCTTGCCAATATTAAAGAATTATATGAGAGCAGATTTTGTCGCCATTTTAGGTTTATACAAATGGTCAGGCCTTCATATGAAAAGTGCTAATGTTCAATATCAGATATTCGTTATATTTTACATAAAGACTATAAATTAATTCACTGATTTGTTTAAGTGCTTAAATATGCAGAAGATAATGAGGGAGTTTTAAAACTATTAGAGTAAAAGTCTGGGAGTGACGTAAGAAGGTCATCACGTAAGACATCAAAGGTTTAACAGGGTCTTGCGTGATATTTACTATGATTCCGTCTTTTTTGGTTAAACATAAACCCAAACTGAATGGCGCTTAGAGCAATTAGGGAGACGGAGAACTTCTCTCATTACAGTTCCCCTCCAGCGGATGCGTGCTGCAAAGTCTGTAAGTTAACCTGTTAATTTAGCTCCAGTCCACAAGCCACTCTCATTAAAAGTTGCGATTGATGTACAAAATTATGGATATTTTTTCTTTAAAAAAATGTTTTTTAGACATTGCGCAATTGTTTAGTAAAATATATTGAAGAGAAATAATATTAAAATGGTTTGCAATACAATATAGCTTTAACTAAATCATCCGCTTTTATATAGTGTAAAATAGATAATATTGTTTATACTATAATTAATTAAACGTGGATTACTTCCTTATTAGATAAGAACGATAAACCAAATAGATTTAACAACAGTATAGCAAATCTAACATACGCGGCAAGTAGGCCTAGAAAGAGAATAGAGAATTCTGGCAGAGATTGTACATCATCATCAGATGACTGTGTGTGGTGGGTGACAGAATATGTTACGCATGCGCTTTCCACACGCCATTTACCGTAGGTTTATGTATACTACGTTGGTACCTTTTCAAGTCTACTAGAACGATATTGGCTAAACATCTCCGTGGCTATCATTAGAGTCCAAAATCATTAAGATTATATAAATTATAAGCTGATTCTTGTTTTCAAAATGGGTAAGAGTAAAACTCTTACTTTTTACAGCCACGTAAGCTGTGTTTAAAAGCCGATTGCAATGTTATAGCTGAATACAAACCGTGGGTGATGGGTGGAACCATGATCTCGTCGGGCCAGCGGTGATCGATCAGTTCTGGACTGCGTCGGCCTCCTCGAGTGGCTGTTGAACTCACTTCAGTCCAATCACCGTCATATTGAGTGGGGTCGCTTTGTGTTGCACACAAGTGGTCACAATGAATTGGTCTTATTCGCGGAGAAAAAAGAAATAAACGTCGCTTTCTTATGGCGAACGCCTCACTGGCAGTTATAAATAGATTACAACTAATGTAAATATTTATAAATTTGTAGTAGTGATTACTACGGTCATCTCTGAGGATTTGGGGCGAGTAAGGGAGGGACTGACAAGGGGATGGCAAACTGGGGAGTCAAATAATCGACACATATTTAGCGTACTATTTATTGGATGCGACCTATATTTTTTCTTCTTTGCGTCTTATTGGACTCATAACGTTACCAACTACTAGTTTACAATCATCATCATCAAAATCCTCGTAACTAAGCACATTATTTTTATTTTAAGTATTATTGAAAACTAGAGAAAAGAAAAAACAGAGGTCGCATCGAATAGAGTGCTTACTGGGCATCGAGTTATAGAAACTTGGAATGTCGAATAGTTGTCCAGTTTTCTGTGCGAATAACAGGTTCAGCACCGTTATCAGTCGCTCCCCTTATTTCCCTTGAAGTCCTGATGGACAAACGTTGTAATACAGATTTATAAACATTTATATTATGGTAGTTACGTGTTTTCAATAACAAAGGCTACGCCACATTTTAGATAGTCACTTATAATTTGTTAAAAATGCGATCGCTCTCGGATAACTGTTGCACCCCATGCACGAACCATAAGGAAACTTTAGTCGTTTAATGTAACAAGAGTCCATATTCTCTTTCGCTGTGTAATTTTCGTGGAGTATAAGCTTGTAAAACAAAATAAATGATAAATGATTTATTTTTCCAATCAATAATGACTATAACTTAATTACATTTGGTTGGTTTGGAAAATGACTGACCAATTTTCAAGTAATATAGCCAGTTTTATGTATATAAAACACATTATAAAATTATAATATATAAAAACATTTCTTTGAGAAAATAAACGATAAACAAACAAATTCTGTTTATTTCGTGGCTTTCTAATTCAATTTAAAATCATTAATAAATAATAGCATTCTACGTTTTCCAACGATCATCAACGATAATTTTCAGGCTCACGCTAATGTAAGATTCATTTTTTAAGGTGTATCAGAGCTGTTAAACGAAACTACCTTGCAAAATATTTAACGCCAAAGTCTGCCCTTTTTAACTATTTCAAAATCGGAAACTGCAAAACTTTTATAGGAAGTGGTACAAAAACTCTTTTAAAAATGATACTGAAACCACGATTAATACGTTTTGTGGTTCCTTAGGATCCGAGTTTTCTAAAGTTCTTACACTCTAAATAGCCCAAAATAATAGAAACCTGTAAGATTCAGCTTATTATCAAATCAAATAATTTATTTTAAAAAAGAAACAAAACAATAAAACGAAGATTTAATTTAATTTTCAAACAAATCTTTGTACGCTTAAAAACAGTGAGTTTGCTGATTAACAAAAAACAGTAAATGTACAAAGTTGAAGTGATGTAGAATGTTTATCAATGCCTAATATTGATTTTCAATTTGTTCTGTTATTGAAGCAGCCATTTATATTTTCCCCACATGACATGCACTTTTAGGAACTCACTTTATGTCATGACGCAAATTAATGACAAGATAAATTTGCCATTGAAGTGAAGAGTACTGGCTTTATTTATGAAACCCTTCCACGAAACAATTCTGCAACATTAAACGTTTACTAGTATATTATGTTTTTATATAAATAAAATTTGTATTATATGTGGTAGCGTTCTTTGAAAATAATGAGAAAGCTATTTTTATAATCGTCTATATTCCACAATATAGACGATGCAGGGACTTTAACGGCTGGGTTGCTGAACGCGTCTGGTAACATTTCCATGACTTCTCACTTACGGGTTTAATTAATTAATTAACCAGTAGTAGCTGACGGTTTTTAATGGTTATTTGGAGGTTAGGATTTGAGGCTGAAGTGTAAACAGTTTTAGGTTAAATTTCTTTAGCTGCCCCCCTCCCCCAAACTCAAACTATTTTTATATAAATACGTTCATAGATAATAATCAACTATGTTGTAGGAAGTACTAAATAAACCTAACTCATTTAAGTTGATTGAAATATAAATTTATTTTTTAACACATAGGCCTATGTGTGTATCTTAATATACATAATTAAAAATGTTATACTCACTCATCACGAAATCCCTAGGACTACAGCACAGATTTTGACGAAATCAGTGGAGTATTTAGCTTTTGTATCATAGAGACCCACTAAGATAAGATTGATCTAAATTTCATTCCTATGGGGTTTAAACATCCCCTCAACGTTTTCCTCTTTTCATAAGAGGGCCATTAGCATAAATTAAATGTAATAAGTTATTTCAAACAACTGATACAAAAAACGTAAACGTGACACATTAGAGGCTAATTTGGTTTTCATTGTCTAATGTTTAAGGTAATTTCTGCTAACCCTGACATGATTGCACTACTTTGCATCCCCCGAAATTAGATTTATAGGGCTTCTCTAGGCTGTAAAACGTTGCTATCTGAGAGAACGGCAGCATGCTGATCTTTCATGTTGATCTGATGGTTTAGAGATAGAGAGAATTACAGAGAAGGGTAAGAAAGCGTAGAAAACCACCCCGCAGCGAAGCAAGGACTGTCGGCTTGTATGTGGTAAAAACTTTGAAATAACTGATTAAGCTGGACGGTTGTACAAATTAATAACTCGAATCATTTCAGTAGAAGAGGATTAACCTAACCTAACCTGAGGAAGCAGTTAAAGGAATTTGCCGCAATCTTTTTTTGTGGTTTTTTCAGATCCTATGAACAGTTTGGTCCACTCATCTATATGTATGTGCTGTATATATAATATACAAACATAAGTAAATAGTGTTAGACAAATAACGTATTCAGTTATTAGTGAATTCGTTTCTTGTAGATTTCAATGAACACTAGCTGTATCGCAAGTAAAATATTGTATCAATTTATGCCATTTATAAGCCCTCGACTATCCAATTGCACCATGCAAATAAGCAATTTGATTGTTAGTCGTGTGGACCCATTAAGCAAATCCGGTTTTATTACGCTCTGGTTATATCGGCATATTAGCATGATCGTTGACATGGCGTCATCGCCGCAAATAGCCGCGGCTTTGTGGTCGACCGCCGTGACCTTCCAGTCAGCTGGAAAGCCCTCCTCTGGAGTTCCACTGGTAAACATTGTTAGTAGCCTTGTGATAGTTTTTTTTATATACACATATCCTTCTTCGTGTAGTTGTGATGTAGTTTAGTTATTACGATAGTTAATACCTGTATTGTTAGGTAGGTTTTTTATTCTATAGGGCTTTTAGGGTGAAAAATTATCTACTAATCAATTATACACAACTTTAAGTGGGGTTTAAACCAACTATGCTACAAACCAATTGTGCATATTCACAGATTTCCGAATTTTCGTACTACTTTGAACTTTAACGGACTAAATTAATACAATAACGAATCTTAATATAACGTAACCAAACCTAACATAACCTAATCGATCCTAACATAAAGTAACCAAACCTAACATAATCTAACCTATCAATACGCAAGCCAACATTATCCTAACAGAATGTAACCGTACTAAAATCGGCACATTTTCGGCGCTAACGTGCTAAATAATGGTTCGACTGTAAAAAGCATGTGATATTCGTGATCAGGGGAAAATTTCGCACAATTCAAGTTCCCACATCAACATATATGTACGAAAGAATATACATATATTTCGTTTTTCCTCAGTTTCGTAATTTTCCGGCTTTTCCGCTGAAAAATCATATTCTTGTTTCTTAGCTATTTATCAACTATGAAAAATATTTTCAGCCGAAAAATCGACAAGGCCCCTGTTCTGTATAGTAACAAAATATACAAACTATAAATTAATATTAATTTGTACTAGCGATATTAATTTAGTTTTTATATTAACGATCTTGGTTTAGAACTAAGTGCAAATGAATGTGGGTATTTAATATTTTAAAAGTAATGTTTATGTTTATTAAGGGTTGTGGGCACAGGTAACTAACCATACAAACATTGCTCATGACGTAGGGGAGACTGATACACCTGAGCAGTCACTTTCTGGTGCTCCGTTTATGCAGCGTTGCCATAATGAACAGAGAGTGAAGTGACAGAGAGCACCATATGCATACTATTTGTGGGCTGCCACGATCTAACAGCTGTGATCAGTCCATAAAAACTCAATACTCTGAAAAGAGGACGGTCTATAAACTGTAGAAAACCGTGTAACAGTTTTTATTTAGCATGAAAAAAAATGTTCTAGAAAGAATTTTTTGCATTTAAAAATTGTTTCTCTTGGAAAAATTATCAACAAAGCGTACTTTTCTTGTGGCTTTCGGTATTTTGAGCGTATAACCATATATTTGGTTCAATGTCTATATCATGTTGAGAGTGTTTTACAGTATTGTGGCCGACGACGGTGCCAAACTAGCGAGTGACTCGGTGGAACCGATACTGGCAAGTGATGAAACTTTTATATAAATGAGGGCATCCTTGGATTTTCTGTTCATAGGTCTACGGGCAGTCACGACGGTCGGCCTCATAACCGTTCACGCCTCCTTGTAGAACTGGCTTCTCCCAGTATTGTTTACAGTATTGTGGCCGACGACGGTGCCAAACTAGAGAGTCGTTTGGTGGAACTGTTACTGGCAAGTGATGGAACTTTTATATAAATGAGGGCATCCTTGGTCTGTCTGTTCTTAGGTCTACGGGCAGTCACGACGGTCGGCCTCATAACCGTTCACGCCTCCTTGTAGAACTGGCTTCTCCCAGTATTGTTTACAGTATTGTGGCCGACGACGATGCCAAACTAGCGAGTGACTCGGTGGAACCGTTACTGGCAAGTGATGGAACTTTTATATAAATGAGGGCAACCTTGGACTGTTCATAGGTCTACGGGCAGTCACGACGGTCGGCCTCATTACCGTTCACGCCTTCTTGTAGAACTGGCTTCTCCCAGTATTGTTTACAGTATTATGGCCGACGACGATGCCAAACTAGCGAGTGACTCGGTAGAACCGTTACTGAGAGTGATGGAACTTTTATATAAATGAGGGCATCCTTGGACTTTCTGTTCGTATGTCTGTTGATCACGACGGTCAGCCTCATCAACATTCACGCCTTCTTGTATAACTGGCTCCTTTCCGTGTTGTTTACAGTATTTTGACTGACGACGATGCCAAACTAGCAAGTGACTCGGTGGAACCGTTACTGGCAAGTAATAGAACTTTTATATAAATGAGGGCATCCTTGGACTGTCTGTTCACAGGTCTGTTGATCACGGCGGTCGGCTTCATCAACGTTTACGACTACTTGTACAACTGGCTCCTCTCCTTATTGTTTACAGTATTGTGGCCGATGACGATGTCAAACTAGCAAGTGACTCGTTGTAACCATTACTGGCAAGTGATGTTACTTTTATCTAAATGAGGACATCCTTGGGCTGCCTGTTCATCAGTCTACGGACCGTCCCGGTGGTCGGCCTCACCACCGTACACGCCTCTTTGTACAACTAGTTCCTCTCTGCGTTGTTTACAGTATTGTGGCCAACGACGATGCCGTACTAGCGAGTGACTTTGTGGAACCGTTACTGGGAAGTAATGGAACTTTTATCTAAATGAGGGCATCCTTGGACTGTCTGTTCATAGGTCTACGGGCCGTCACGGCGGTCGGCCTCATCACCATACACGCCTCCTTGTACAACTAGCTCCTCTCCGTATTGTTTACAGTATTGTAGCCGACGACGGTGCCAAACTAGCGAGTGACTCGGTGGAACTGTTCCTGGCCAGTAATGGAACTTTTATATAAATGAGGCTATCCTTTGACTGGCTGTTCATAGGTCTACGGGCCGTCACGGTTGTCGGCCTCATCAGCGTTCACGCCTTCTTGTATAACTGGCTCCTCTCTGTGTTGTTTACAGTATTGTGGTCGACGACTGTACCAAACTAGAGAGTCGTTCGGTGGAACTGTTAAGTATATGGATGTAACTGTTATCCTTTAAAATAGTGCAATCTTGTGGTCACCCTCGTCTTAGTTTAATAGTACTCGTAGATACTCATCGTTACTTACAGTAGATCATTGCCTATTATGTATAAGGGACTTTTCGGTCCTAAGTTCTTCTGAATAAAACAAATTTAAATGATTTTATCTCGAATTCCAGAACACCATCATCTTCAAATAGTTATCCTTAAAAAGTATAACCTATCGATTACTAATTTAGATTACAGTAAACCGATCATCAAGTTACAGGTGAAACTGGATAATTTTGTGCCAATTAGCCAAGTGGATGTCGTATGCTTATCCCTTACAACACATTTTGTGTTACTAGAGGTTTCGACCAAGTTCCTCTAAAACACAAACCTAGGCTTCACAAATTGCTTTATTGACCAAATTGTTTGTAAAGATAGAAGCTAAAATCAGGGTGTAACATCTTGTGAACATTTAAGTGGATGTGGTCAATCCACACTACAACTCACTCACAGGCAGACGAGACTGCTGTACCAACAATACAAACATCTCAAATGACTCTAAACTGTTATTTGTTTACGTCCAGAGTCTAACTCACGACGGTTGTAAGTAATTGGATAGTTGAGTCAGCAATGAGAGCGCCATATGGCGATGTTTTGGCAATCAGCGCGTAAGTAGGTTGGCCCGGTGGCCGGCCTTCGTACCCGGGCTGAACCTCAGCACTTGTGGTGTGTGTCGACTGATGTACAATACTGACTGGAACTTAGATATTTTAACTTTATGAGGTAATATAATGAATTTATAGGAACAGAAAATAAACTACTGAAAACCATCGTCGGAGGTGTTAAATATTTCTGCATCGTGGATTTTCTCAAGAAATAATCATATCTTAAACAAGTGGGGTGGTATAACAATTTTTCAGATTGAAATCCCTTAAAATGGTATACAGGTGTTTACAAGTTAGATTTCGTAATACAATCGTAATACGTCTCAAAAGTTGCGTATTTTAACGCAGAAAAATGGAAAAATACCTTAAAGAATCTTATATAAGACCTTCAGTCCGTACATTGATTTGTAAGTTTAACACGTAAAACACCATAACAAAGCTGAGATAATCATCATTTCTACTTCATAAACTGAAAGAGCTCTTTAAAAAATTATATAACCTGTCAAATTGCACAACGGTACCGTAGAATTAGTGCTAATTAAACAGTTTTTGTTTATTATTTTATTCTAATTTTTTTAACTAGTACTGATTTCACAATAATGTTGTGCATTTGACCAAGATGTATAATTTTTCGAACTAGTTTGGTGAGTCTCCGTTTAATATATAAGGTCATAAAGCGTCTGTAATTATCAGGGTCCAGTGTTAACCAAAATACGATTAATCACAACTACACGATCAATGCGCGAACTAAATGTCTTACACAAGATTTGTACTTCTGTGTTTTTTTCGTTTGCTGTGTGCAGATACGCAACTTTTGACACTTATTACGATTGTAAATTACAAATATTGATTTTTATGACTCAACCAAGTGTATAAGACCCTCTATAAGAGACTGTCGGTAGAAGTACGGGCTGATTGTTCCGCTGTAGTGGCGATAAAACGATCACAGACGGGTAGTGATGGACAGACAGCCAATTTAAACAGTCTCAGTCGGCGGCCAAGTAGTGTTGTCCAATATCGCCCACGTGTGTACACGCACACACCCACACGCGCGCACACACATACGGATTGCTTACTTCCTACCAAACTGACTGGCCGTATGTGTCCGCCGATGTTTTGACACACTGACGTTTGCCTGTTATGTGAATAAATGTGGGCACGTTTTAATGCCGGATGATAAAGATATTTATGGGTCTACAGTTTCCAGGATGTTATTTATTCACGTTTCCAAGAGTATGATGTATTAGTCACTGGGTCGTCATCAGTTGGGTTAGGAACGAGGGTGGATTGGTTGTTAACAGTCAAACGAACTAGTGACGGTCGAAACTATTCAGCGACAGACGTTTGTAAAGCCATTGTATCCAGTTTTAGCGTCTTTTCAGTTAGTGATGCGCATATCTTCACTATAAACGTAGACCTTCCATGTACACAAATTGGTCGATAGTGAAGTTGGGTAGACCAGCTTCATGAGATAAAGTTCAATCCGATCCCAATTAGAGGCAAACAAATGTTATAAGGGATCAGCTGATAAGAACCGGCCGTTTAATTAGTTGTAATTGGGCTACTAAATGAACGAGACTTAGTCTATAACAGAGACTCTACACTCATCACTCTCACTCGACATTCTAATTTCTCCCTTATTTTGGAGATCGACGTATTAAGAAAAAAAATTAAAACAATGAAATGTTAGTGTCTTTATATGTTAAACTGGGATGAGACTGTCCGTTGTATATGAAATTATTTGATGTAATTGCCTTGCTAAATTCAATTCAAAGTTTCCATGGATATTCAATGGTCAGGATTTTTTTAAAGCGAGACCGATCTCTTTCTTGTTTATGAAATAATTTAAACACTAACAATCTAAACAAGTGTTAACCATAATCATTAATTAAATCTCTTACAATTAATTAAGCATAAATACTCTTTCAAATGGACACTGACCGTTGGATGGCTAATAACAACGTCAGTAATTATATGGAGATTACGTGGATTGCATTGTTCATGGACTTTTATGTGTCTTGTTAGGACATATGAAAAGTTTTAAAATGGATTACTTGTAAAATTCAAGTGAACTGGTTATTTATATAAATATATTTAGCAATTTACTCACGAATACAGTACATTAATATTATATTTCGTTCTGTACTTTAGTAATTACAGAAATTTTGTCTTTATATTTACAAGGTCTATCAAATACATTGAATGAAGAAGGTGAACGGCCGATGCTGTAAGACTTCAAACCTAGTCTACTCCATTGTCGTTTAGCCGCAATTGAAACACATGCGTAGCATTCTCCGAGTTTCTTGTACGAGTCATAAAATCACAGCGTCCGGAAGAATGTTCTCGGCCGTCCTGAAGCGGCGCTGGAAGTACTCAGTGCTGCCGTATTATGGATTGATTTACTACGGGCAGACTGGACACCAAGTCGTTTACTTACAACTAAACAAGTCGATGCTAATAACTGATTAGTGGAAAAAAAGGTAAGTGTTTACCACCAGTAAATGGACAAGGTTTGATGATAACTGATGAAGGTGTTCGGTCGATGCCAATAACTGATTAGTGGAAAATAGATAAGTGTTTACCATCAGTAAATGGACAACGTTTGATGATAACTGATGAAGGTGTTCGGTCGATGCCAATAATTGATTAGTGGAAAATAGATAAGTGTTTACCATCAGTAAATGAACAACGTGTGATGATAACTGATGAAGGTGTTCGGTCGTTGTTAATAACTAATTAGTGGAAAATAGAAAAGTGTTTACCATCAGTAAATGGACAACATGTGATGATAACTGATGGAGGTGTTCGGTCGTTGCTAATAACTAATTAGTGGAAAATAGATAAGTGTTTACCATCAGTAAATGGACAACGTGTGATGATAACTGATGAAGGTGTTCGGTCGTTGCTAATAACTAATTAGTGGAAAATAGATAAGTGTTTACCATCAGTAAATGGACAACATGTGATGATAACTGATGGAGGTGTTCGGTCGTTGCTAATAACTAATTAGTGGAAAATAGATAAGTGTTTACCATCAGTAAATGGACAACGTGTGATGATAACTGATGAAGGTGTTCGGTCGTTGCTAATAACTAATTAGTGGAAAATAGATAAGTGTTTACCATCAGTAAATGGACAACGTGTGATGATAACTGATGAAGGTGTTCGGTCGATGCCAATAACTGATTAGTGGAAAATAGATAAGTGTTTACCATCAGTAAATGGACAACGTGTGATGATAACTGATGAAGGTGTTCGGTCGTTGCTAATAACTAATTAGTGGAAAATAGATGTGTTTACCATCAGTAAATGGACGACGTGTGATGATAACTGATGAAGGTGTTCGGTCGTTGCTAATAACTAATTAGTGGAAAATAGATAAGTGTTTACCATCAGTAAATGGACAACATGTGATGATAACTGATGGAGGTGTTCGATTGATGCTAATAACTAATTTATAGAATAATAGATATGTGTTTACCACCAGAAAACATGTATTTACATGATTAAAATTGTTCAAGTAGATCACTTGTATGAAGAAGGGTTGATGATCAAGTTTGGTTTTATAGCGTCTTTACAGGCGAACTTGCTTGGTACTGTAACATGTTCCATTCCCATCATTTAACAATCAAACTAGATTGTTTTGTTTTTTTGAAAAGGTTTTTTATTGCAGTAAGTTGGGTTGCTCGCCAATAGATTCTTAGTACTTTTGTCTGGCTGTATAAGTTGTTTACTACACTAAACTGCGAGTTTGATCAATGAAATCCCCGCGACAAACCAAATATAAAAATACGAGGTTTTGGCACATTATGTGGACTTAATTTGCCAGTGTAAACCTGTTTCGACACTAGGCCGAGCCAAAATCCTCGGCTGTCAGCACCTGTGTGGGGACACGTGTTGATTCGTTACGACACGAATTATCTCGGGCGGAGTTTGGCTGGAAGTGACAACTCGGGCCTACCACCTGTCATCCTCTGGGACAACCACTCTCCAGTCGTAGGTTATAATCAAGGAGGCTTATCAGTTGTATCCATCTTGGCCAATAGTACCGCTGAGAAAGAAATCGACTAAGACTGATGATTGTTTCCGCATGTAGGTTTATTGCAAAAGCTATCCCCCCTCGGCTTGGAAATCAAAGTGGTTTTCGTTTGTAATGTGTTGTATGGATGTTGTTAAGGCGGTTCGGCTGGCTTTAGGAACAACTGAATTCCGCTTGAAGCGCTGACTGGACGTCTGACCGCGATCTACTCATACACAGACACTTGATTCCTCTCCCTCCCCTGGGATGGAACGACCCTGTGAGTGTGGGTGCTGTGTCTCGCTGTACGTGTGTGTAACGATTGAATTGTAATATAACATGCGGTAAAAGTACAACCACAAGTTGAGTATATAAAGTTGATCGATTTTGTAAATTGTGTGATATTAAAAAGCATAAGATTTCAAACACGACATGGTATTTATCGTCGTAATAAAATAAAAGCAAACATATAGAATTAAATATTTAAAATCACATTTACTAATTTGAAGTAAAATTACGTAATTTAATATAACTGATGAGGAAGACCAGTACTGTGAGGGTCTGTTTTTAAAATTTGGGAATAATCGGGAAAATACATTCTTTATTATGTATGTATCAAGAAAGCCCAAATGCGCAACTTTAAGTTGATTTATTTGTAACTATAAACATAATTTTGATGCAATAACTATTTGGGAGGCGTTTAATAGCTCATATAAAGACATTGAAATCGAAAAATATCGAAAATTGTTTTGACCAAACAGCCTTAAACAAACAAAATAAGTAAAATATCTTAAATATTACAATAAATACTATAATTAAATTACACACATTTTTTTTTAATGAGAAGAGCTTTATTTCAATTAAACATGGTTTAAATTAAAAGTATTGAAAAATAAAATTATGTCAACATGCTCAGGTTCGTTCACGTCTTTGCATATCTAGAATATACGATAATTCTGCATAGGATTTTTTTAGTAGATTAATCATTTTGTTTGTGCTCTGAGAATATTGCTGTTATTAACTTTGTAATTCTTTTCAAGAAATCGATTTTTTATGTTTAACTTATAATATTCAACTGAACTCGAATAAAAATAAAACTACAACACGATCTTCCTTACTAAATGCTTAGTTTATTGAGTGTATTTTCTACTCCAGAATTTAATCTGGTCCCGGGCTATCGTATCGTGTATCCACGTTGAATTGTAAATATATTGTGCAATCAGAAATGTTGGTAACGATATTTTTTCAATCTACACTAAATGCACAAATGTCTGCAGCTACATTCAATAAACAGCAATAATAATAATTTTAATTATTTGCAATTATAAAAAATGTCATCTTAAACAATAATATAACATAACAAAGTTTAATACATATCGATTAGTGCCTTTTTAATAAGCATTAAGCACTCTTAGTGCCTTCAATCGTAAAATATTATGAAGAGCCTGGACCAAATTTTTTGACAAAAAACGTTTTAAATTCACACATGTAACATTTAATCGATAAAAAATGAATGAAAAAGTATAATACAAGGCAATGCAATATAAGTAAAAAAGATACAATTATTATGACAATCACGTTTACCATTCAGAGATATAGAATCAAAATGTATCGCTTTTTTAATTGATAGCAAACATAACTGCATGGAACGAGTGAATTAAATTTATTTACATTATTTATGATATACAATTTAAATGTTATAATTTGAGAAAACATTAAATGTTTATAATAACCAAGAACGTTCTTAAATTTGTAAAATCATTTTTCAAGAATTTTCACTAAAGAAACTCACAATAATCGTTTGCAAATCAATATACCTCTGGAATCGATCTTCAACACGTAAGCCTATTATATTTTCTTAAACCCTCTAGCACATAGAACTTGCACTGTGATACGTTTTTCTGGTTCAAACTTTTTACTAATACGTTAACAATTTTAATAATTAATTAACACATCTTGATTGTTAACTTTCAAGTACCTACTTTTATTACCTCAAATTATAACGGTGGGGTCCACCAGACCCCAATTAGTAATTTAAAAATAAATATAGTTTTTGGTTTTTTTTTATTTAAAATTTTGTGTTTATTCTTCATGTTTTCCTCCATGTTCTCTACATACTTTAGTGTGCCTCAGCTCAATATATAATGGTAGTAATATAAGATTGAACAAAAACATTAGTAAAATAAAAGTTTTTATTAGTAAAAGTGTGTTTCCGAACATTAAAAAAAATAAGTGATTTAATGAAAATTTAAATAACAATATATACATATTTGAAATCAGGACTAAATATACTACAAGATAATTATGGTGAAAAATTGTAAATATATACAAATGTTCTTACTATACCTAACAAAAAAGGGAAGTAATAAGTTATGTTAAAAACTTGAAGAAAAAGTTAATAACAGAAATAATTTTCCTTTATGGCCTTGCTCGCATCATCACAAAAGACCGTTTTCACAAATCACAACATGATACAATAATAAATAAAGATGCAATAAAGCTTTGCTTCACAGCGATTTATCTATGGATTCCCATTGAAATGTTAAGATAAATGGCACACGTAAGTGTAACAGTGGGGGCCACAGGACCCGACTATAACTTGTTATACAGTATTTATTTAAAAAAAATAGTTTATTAAAAAATAACTGAACCATTGTCAAATATTATAAAAGATTAAACTAAATTTACATGAGTGCTAAGTATGAATACAAACATTTTTAATCCAAAAGATATGTATTCAAAAATGGACCCCAGTGTTATACTTGACTGTTAATTTTCGCAGCTCGGTCCTATGCAATGTAACTCTTCTGTAATCGAATTAACCCTAGTTATTACATCTGATGACACGTGTCTGGATGGGATAATTCGCCGGACCACATTGATGGCGATGACATTGCGAGTTACGTGAGAAAGTGCGCCCGCCCACTGTTCTCTCTCCACAGTCACACAATAATGACGTAAGGTGGCGCCTGTGAGAGTGATGGCCATCCTTCTACGAACCGACTGTAGTAGCCAATGCTGCACAGTGGAAAGTGTTGCACGTCCATATGGTTGCATTATTGCGAATTGTCATCTGTCGGTTATTTATATGGCCACTAGGTGTATTTATAGCAGTTTTGTGTCATAAAATAAGAGACTTAGTGAGTTTGTGGTGATTAATTCCGGTGCTTTACGGTAAAAAAGGAGCAGTCCATTTATTAGTGGTGGAAGTAGTAATTGGGATTGAACTGAAGGGGAGTATGACATCCGGAAGGTGTAGAAAACTCCCTAAGGGTGTGGGGGGTTGAGGGTGGGGGGTTTATCTGGAAATGTTTGGTAATTTTAATACTCTAAATTACGTTTTGTGGCCAAAGTTTCGATGTGTTCTCAGAAACTCATTAAACTGTTTCAATAAATTTAAATGGGGCATTTCATTTTCTAAATAGTGAGAAGTTAAAGGGTGTTATGTTCATTTTAAAATTTTCTAGTGAGCGTGAAGCGTTTTTTAGTGAAAACTACGTCTTTCTAGAACCCTCCCCCCTGATTCCTTCTAAGGATGGTAATGCCTTTACTCATTAGAAATCATTTGTAAAGACAAATTTGTGGACAATTTTAAAAACCGATTTCTTGAAATCTCTAAGAAACTTGTCACTTCTACTACTGATTACGCTAACCCTTGGTTACAGCCCAAATCCAATGAATGCATAACAGAAATTTATCCTAAATAGCTTTTAAATTGGTTTTGTGGAACCTTAATCGGCTCCTGCAAATAGTGGATTATATGAATCTGACTTAACTAGTTGATATACTCATTACTATTGAATTAACGTAATTTAATAGTTAAATTTAACTAAAACTATTTATTTTCATTTCATATTTAGGAAGTAGGTTAACCTTTTTTATTAAATATTGTGCAGATGTTAATTTTACTTGAAGTGTGTGTGGTGAAAAAAAAGCAATGCTTTGAGAATGTTGATTAAAAACAAAATAACTGAATTTAAGTGGTATTTTGTAACACAGTGAACACGTGAAAAAACAAGGATAAAGGTTGTAATATCTAATAATCAGTTCATTAAATAATTATTAATAAACAGTAGAAGCTATACAGGGACCGAGTTGCGGTCCTTGTTGGATGCCGTAACGGGAACTTCGTGTGGTGAACGTAGTGTAGTGACGGTGACTAACAAGTGGAAGTGGGCCTAGGACGGACTCTTGACCTGTGAAAGTGTGACCTCTACAGCTGTCCTCCACCCTCACCGAGGAAACCAACCCCTCACTTCCGGAAACTCCTAGAATTTTGGCAGTACCGAGTTGTAAACATTCATATGTGAGTTTTAAAATGCCAAAAATCGTTGTTTCTGTTCTTATCTCCGTCTCTTGGTATTGTTTGTAACGTCAGATCATTCGATCGATGCCATGTGTTCGACAATTTCACAACTCATTAGACAGAGCCACTAATATAAGTGTGTTCCCTAATTTGACTCACTTATATTGGAATACTCAGTTGGTAATTTGGTCCATACGCAATAAGATCCATGTTAACATGATACGCTGTGAATTGTGTTATTTTAATTATTATTTTCAAACATGGTGCACAGGATTATCAATTTTCTGTATGTTCCACAACGCCCGTTGATATATGTGCAATCGTGTTAAACTCCTTCCCCCACGAATTTCAATCTTTTTAGATAAATTAAGACCTTACGAGATGAAGTGTAGTTGTTAAAGGGACTTTAAACGTTTATACCCTATAATATCCATCTAAGTGTTTTGTTGTTTCCATAGTACATGTCGTTTCTGAAATCGGTAGGTTGAAGTGTATGTTTTCGTATTTTATGGCATAGGCCTACCTCGTAGATTTGAATAGTGATCAACACTGAACGTTATATGGTTTTATCCAAACTTGATTCGGTTACCAAGTTGATAACACAATCGAGTTGGTTAAATAACCCTTAATGCATGAAAATCAAAGTGATTAGGCTATTCGCTCATAGGCATGGACATGGAGCTTCAGAGAGTCATGAAATGGGGAGGGTGGTTAACGCAGCTTGAAAACATGTGCCATAGTAACACGCTTTAGTGTTGTGCTGTGGAAACACATAACCGACGGCATACTACCAACTTGACTGCATCGTATCTGACACGTTGTCAGAAACTAACAGGTAGTCAGAGTTTAGTGATAGATAACTCCCAAATAATTGGTGGCGCATCGCACAACATTCTTTTGTCGCTGCTGCTAGCCTCGACTCAGTAAGGTCCTAGGTACTGAAGTGCAAGTTTGTAGCGCTCGGTGGCAATTTAGGTACAGGGGCAAGGCAGTTTGCCAAGATTGTTTAAATAGTCTGAGCAGGTATTGTTTTTTGTCATGGTTAATTATGTCCATTTTATTCTGGTCTTTGTCACTCTTATTTTAATACTACAAGCAGTATTATTGAGTTTGGGTCACTAGTACAGACGCATTTTAATTTATCGTTTAAACTATGATCTCTGTAACATCCATTAATTAATATAACCATGGCCTATATTCGAGAATGAATGTCACTACTGGGAGGAAAGATTTGTTTAGTTTATCTTAATTAAGACATGCCTATAATCATTTGTTTAGTTAACGGTATTTTAAAGTAAAAATTTACTAACTGAACGATGTTTACGACAGTGTAAACACAATACTAGGCTATGCCAAGTGCTATACACTTTTTTAGTCTTCTGACAGTTTCTACTCTACTTGTGTGTACGTGTGCCGACTCACTTAAACACGAAGTGAATGGAAGGATCTGCAAAGAACTACATATAATAATGTATTAATAAATAGGCTGTGCCTACACTAAAGCTCCAACGAAAAAGACAATAGAGTAATGGACAGTCATTGAGGTCAAAGTGTCTAGATTAAAAGGAACAATACCTGGCACCGGCCGACAGCCTTGTACATTGACAGTATTTGGCTACAGAAAGGCTGACAACATGATGGACAATGGAGCTTTAGAAAGTCTTTTCGTCGTTCAGAAATCGTTGAGTGTAAGGGAACAATACCTGGCACTGGCCAACAGTCTGGTAGAATGTACATTGACAGTATTTGATTGCAGAAAGGCTGACAACATGATGGACAGTAGAACTTTGGAAAGTCTTTTTCTGTCAGAAATGGCTGAGTGTAAGGGAACAATACCTGGCACTGGCCAGCAGTGTGGTAGAATGTACATTGACAGTATTTGACTGCAGAAAGGCTGACAACATTATGGACAGTAGAACTTTGGAAAGTCTTTTTATCTTTTTATCTGTCAGAAATGGCTGAGTGTAAGGGAACAATACCTGCTACTGGCCAGCAGTCTGGTAGAATGTACATTGACAGTATTGGATGCAGTGAGTCTGACAACATGATGGACAGTAGAACTTTGGAAAGTCTTTTCGTCGTTGTGGAAATTCTTTGATTCTGTCACATGATATTTAGGACTGTGAGAACGTCGTTGTTGTGTTAAATGTTACAAAATTCGGTAATACAATTGTGAATAAACAGCGACTTGTCTCTCTACCTCTGGAACTTGTCTTTATGATAGTTTTATTGACAGATACATTTTGTGATGTCGCTTATAACGATCCCAGACTAGGCTGACGACGGTGACGTTCAGTACTCATACTTCCTACTCCTGACCTCGCACACTGAATGCACATTCTATGCCAAGTAGATGTTTGGCAGGCGGTCCACATCAATGGAACGCAACTCTCGATCACTACAAGTGCATACTGTTGCATCGTGCTAATTATTTTGGGACTGTCTTCATTGACAGATTTCAGCGCTATGAGGAACTATCAACATACATGTAGCTCTAAATTGGAACAGGAACGCAAGTCTCGATCACTACAAGTGCATACTGTTGCATCGTGCTAATTATTTTTGGACTCTCATGGACAGAGTTCGGTGCTAAGAGGGCTCTGGATCAGGAATAGAAATTTTTCTACAGTTAATGTCGTCAACTTCTTTAATGACAAAACAGAAGAGGTACCCCCCCCCCCCAGTCTACTATAAAATACACAAAACACAATATAACTACCACGGGTGCGATTTCTCGCGTGTGAATAAGATATAGAAATATGTTTTCGAGCTTTCAAGGTCGGTGATTTAAATAAACAGTGATTACAATGAGTACGATGTGTTTTCACATTAGATGTAAAGCGAGTTACGTACAATCAACACTAATCGCTGAGGGAAACGTAATGAACACAACCGTTTCACAAACCAAGTAGATTGGTAGGCAGGGGGTGTGGAGACTAATGTGACGTGAGGAAGGTCATTAGGCCTAGGTGGAAAGGTCGCTAGGCCGTCAACACGTGACACACCTACGTACACGCCTACTTAGGACACCGATATGCGGGTCGTTTCACTAAAACTCACATGTCAGTTCAAGTACGAACGAAATGTTCAACAAGGGTGCGTGTGTGAGTTGGTTGTCTCTCCGTGATGGTGATTACATCTCTTTATAGTGGATTACCGACATGTAAATTATGCATATACCATACATAACTTTTGAGTCGGTGTCCTTACGTCTGTTTTATTCAAGTTCAACTTACGCAAGCTGTGATAGTGTTGGTAAAGTAATGTTCACGTACACTCAATGTCCGTTTTAAAGTAAATGTGAAAAGGCTGTTATTCATACAATGTTTCAAATAAACTAATGTATACTTTAAAGGATCGTAAATTTGAGTATTTGAAGTTACACAGAATCATCAAAGCGGTAATTTGTAGAACCGCTCAATAATACACAGTTCAACGGCCCCTTCCTTAGTTTTCGCCAATTTTCCACTTAGTGAAGTCAATGAATACAACTATTTAAGAAGAACACGAACTAGTCAACGTTTTCAGCCAAACATTGACTAGGACTGTAGTTGGGCATGCAAAAGATAGGAAGCGCTAGTGGTAGTTTTTTGTGTGAGCTTGAAGAAGAGAGAGGGTTTATGTAAGGGGAGGAGGGAGAGAGACGGAAACACACTGAGGATCAAAAGAAACACCAGAGCTGCCTATAGTTTTCATGACAAACTACTGATCTAGGTGATAGAACGTTTTTGGATAAGGTATGTTCTTCGTAGAGAGTTGTATTCGTTTGCGTCGGCAACAGTTTTAAATACACTTTTAAATACGGCTTTTTAAACACAAAAGCCTACAAAACTACATATTTCAGTTTCGTTTCCTATCTTAAAAAAATGTATCGTTTCGGAAACGGTATTTGAAAACCCGCCTCTTCTTGTGCTTATCATCCGGTTGTTCAAACTTTGAATAGAATTTATTGTTTAAGATTATATTCGTTTTCGTTGTATGTATATTTAAGAGACAAATATAATCCACTGATTTTTATATGCTCAACGAAAATATTTATTGGTGTTGGTGGGGTAATTCAACTTCACAATGTCTTTTGCATGATTTTGGAATGATGTTTGTGTTTTACACATGAAAACATCAAGTAGCATGCTTATTTAAAGAGTATTCCTATCGATATCACGTGTTCTCCTGCCTCTCTTGATTGTCGACGACCTTGGTGGAGGTGATTCACGGTACAACCTGTCATCCGCCTCCGCAGTCGATCCCCACAGTGAATTGTTGTGTTATCTGCCAGGCGATATCAGTAAGGCGGTCGGCCTTGTCTGAACAGCTTCTGAAGCACAACCTGGCAGAGACGAAAAAAGATGATCGAGGCAAGTTACGATTCGATTGCTGTGAAAGAAACTATTTTAGACTCCTTCTTCAACAAGAGGTTAACATTATGGCTATCGTTCAAAAATATTTTCCCTAAACATAGAACTTTTTTCTCTAAAACCTTCCATCGTTGAAGTTTGCCAAGTACAGTACTAATTTTCTTTCAGTCTGGCTTTTAATATTTTTCACTGTAGCTTTAAATTTGATCAACTGTCGATACTGCACTACAGTGTTCTTGTCCGCAAACATCGGCACGAGGTTGGTATGAATGGCGAATGGCGCGTGTGTGGGCAGCTTGCATGTGTGGGGGGGATCCGTGGGCCGCTGAAGCCCACACTGCCGCACCCTCCTGGCAAGGTCCTTCCTAGCACCTTCACACGCAACACTGCTACGTCACCCATTCCACAAGTTTTAGATGACGAATGTGTGATTTGTTATTATGGGCTGATTTCATTTCTACTATATTTTTAAACGGAAAAAAGAAAAAGAACATTTCCTGTTACAGATAAATAGTAGGATAAATTGACCGGTGATGAATGCGTAACTAGTTATTGTTGGTCAATTTCACTCTTACTAAAATTTTGAAAAAAATATCTAATTCATCTAGATTGGAACAGTTTGAGTAAAAATCGTTAATTAACAAATTCTCTAACTCATACATGAAAAACGTTTTTCAATTCTTTCAGATTTCTCAAGGTTAATTAACCAAAAATGTGCAGATGTGTTCTGTGCACTTTCCCCACCTAGATGCTCCTTGCTTATCATATAGCTAATGTTGCTATGTCTCGGTGTGTTTCAGAGGGCGGCAGTGAGAAGCTTGTGTGGCGCATACAGCTGGACCAAGACCTGTTGGACACTCTGGTGGGCATCTACCCCGAGTGGTTTAACGTCAACGTGAACAGCATGGCCGCGGAGAACGGGCCTCCGCCCCCACCGCCTCCACCTCCGCCACCAATCTCGCCACCCAAGGCGGAGGTGGACGACTCACCTTTGCAGAAGTCCATGGACAAGAACAAAGAATGTGAGTTTTTGGCCTACCTATATATTTAAAAGTTTTGGTTTAAAAGTTTTTTGACAAGCAGAAAACAACATGTAAAAATAAACAATTGTTACAGTTCTCAACAAGAAATTGTAATTGGCGTCCCTCAAGGATCAGTGCTTTCAGCAACTCTATTCTTAATTTTTATTAATGATTTGCTAACTATTCGTTGGAAAGGAAGTATATCTGCTTTTGCCGATGACGTTGCTCTGTTTTACAAAGACGAGCATTTTAGAGTTGTTGAGAATCATATAAATAATGATATAAAATTACTAAGAGATTGGTGCACATTAAATAAAATGCATGTTAATATTAATAAAACAAAATTAATATATTTTGACCCAATTGGTGGTGACTTACCCTTTCAGATAAAATTCCATTCCTCTGACTGTAATTTATTTCTATGTAACTGTGAAACAATTCAGAGCGTAAAAAGTATTAAGTATCTTGGACTCATTTTTGATAGTAAACTCAGATGGGAAGAGCACATATTGTCTCTACACAATAGAATAAAATCATCCATTCGAACATTCTACTTTTTGAGAAATTTTTGTGAAACGGCATTGTTAAGATCTCTTTATTTTGCGTTAATTAATTCACGCCTACAGTATGGTATTGTATGTTTTGGTGGCACCTTTAAAACATTAATAGAAAAATTAAGAATATGTCAAAATTATTTTTTACGTATCATTTTAAAAAAACGGAAAAGAGAGAGCTCCTTTCCACTGTATCAATCCTTAAAAATACTGCCTTTCCAACATCTTTTTGTTTTCAAAGTTTTAAGTCTGTTTTATAAACGAAGTGGCAATACTGAAAATAATTTCATATATCATCATAACACAAGGAGCTTTTCTGCAGGCAATGTTAGAAGACTGAAAGTAAACAAATCAATTTTTAGACATTCTTATAACTACCTTGCACCAAAATATTTTAATCAGCTCCCTTATAAAATAAGACAAGTAAATAGTTTTAATAAATTTTGTAATTTTTTAAAGATTTGGCTGTTGAATCAAAATAATATAGAATATATGAATCAGGTACTAAGTTAATATTTCCCACGTTATTATTTTATTGTAAACTGTAATTTTTCTAGCTTTTCGCAAGTACTGATATTATTTTTCTAAATATGATTTTACTCGTTTATATTTTCTAATAAGTAAAAAACAAACATTGCAGAGAGCGTCTTTTTGTTCTTTTATATGACTATGCTAGACTCTAAATAAAAATGTATTTTTAGTTGTTTTCCTTTATAAACTGGCCACACTACTGGTTAAGTGGTCAGTCAATTTCCGAGTTTGGTATCTGTCTTTATTATTGTATAGTGCTGTTGGAAATAAATCATTTATTCATTTATTCATTTATTTTTTTTTATTTTCTCTTGTTTTTAAGCCTATGTTGAAAAATAAAAATGATATGTTGAATAAACTTTTTAATGAAAAATGAACAACGGAGGATACGAATTGACTGCGATAACATGAATTGAATTACTTAAGATAAAGGATTAAAAAAAACATTATTCTTAATCTGTAATAAACAAGAACAAGAAAGTGTGTTATTTCTACATTTGACCTTGAATTTAACGCAATTTACTCAATATTCGTTTTTATACGTGAAAATTAACTACTTATCTTAAAATGTGAATGTAGGATTACGTGTCCTCCGATTTGATAATGTTTTTTAACTGTGAGATTTGTTAAAGTGACCTAAATATCGACGGAATTTGTTTGAAAAAAAGAGGTTCTTTGTGGATAAAGGAAATGGGGCTATTATCAGTCCTACCGTATTATGGAAATAGTAGTGTTCATGGTCTATCCTATAAACTCTCTAACGCCAATATTATTATTTTTTATTAATTTACCAATATGGCACATAGCGATTATTAAAATATTTTTAAAAGCTTTCTAGCAAAATGTCATGGGCATTATTTTTTATGGCAATTAAATTAACAAAAAACATAATATATTTGTATACAAAAATGTATGGAAAGCCTAACTCAATTTTAAGCTTGATTAAAACACCTTTTGTTGTGTAAATCGTTCTATTCTGTCGATGAGTTCCTAACTTACCGCTGGAGCCAATAAATTGCGTAAATTAAGACTAACACTAGTGCTCAAGAGTTAATGTATGAATGAATGTTGAAGTAATGTAAGTTTGAGGGTTGAATGAATGAGAGTACAACTTACTGATGAATTAATGGCGCATGCGATACAATGTAAATATTTTTTACTGCAATAAGTATTATTATTATTATTATGTCATTATTATGTTAAGCATGTCCGATTTCTAATAACGATACATAGGAGCTTATACGAATTTATGAGAATTATTATTTTTTATCTCTGGGAAACCCCCTCTGACTGTCCAGTCTTCTAATAAAGAATTAAATATGTTTTGTTCTTTATATAGATCAACTCTCAACAAAATAAGAATATAAGAAGAGCTGAATAAATATAATAACGAAACGATAGAGTTTTAAAATTAAAAATTCAGTTAGTTTAGCCCTGGAAATAAATGATCAACAAACAATTTACGTACCTCAGTCTATATCCGTCCACGATCAATTTACGTACCTCAGTCTATATCCGTCCACGATCAATTTACGTACCTCAGTCTATATCCGTCCACGATCAATTTACGTACCTCAGTCTATATCCGTCCACGATCAATTTACGTACCTCAGTCTATATCCGTCCACGATCAATTTACGTACCTCAGTCTATATCCGTCCACGATCAATTTACGTACCTCAGTCTATATCCGTCCACGATCAATTTACGTACCTCAGTCTATATCCGTCCACGATCAATTTACGTACCTCAGTCTATATCAGTCCACGATCAATTTACGTACCTCAGTCTATATCCGTCCACGATCAATTTACGTACCTCAGTCTATATCCGTCCACGATCAATTTACGTACCTCAGTCTATATCCGTCCACGATCAATTTACGTACCTCAGTCTATATCCGTCCACGATCAATTTACGTACCTCAGTCTATATCCGTCCACGATCAATTTACGTACCTCAGTCTATATCCGTCCACGATCAATTTACGTACCTCAGTCTATATCCGTCCACGATCAATTTACGTACCTCAGTCTATATCCGTCCACGATCAATTTACGTACCTCAGTCTATATCCGTCCACGATCAATTTACGTACCTCAGTCTATATCCGTCCACGATCAATTTACGTACCTCAGTCTATATCAGTCCACGATCAATTTACGTACCTCAGTCTATATCCGTCCACGATCAATTTACGTACCTCAGTCTATATCAGTCCACGATCAATTTACGTACCTCAGTCTATATCCGTCCACGATCAATTTACGTACCTCAGTCTATATCCGTCCACGATCAATTTACGTACCTCAGTCTATATCCGTCCACGATCAATTTACGTACCTCAGTCTATATCCGTCCACGATCAATTTACGTACCTCAGTCTATATCCGTCCACGATCAATTTACGTACCTCAGTCTATATCCGTCCACGATCAATTTACGTACCTCAGTCTATATCCGTCCACGATCAATTTACGTACCTCAGTCTATATCCGTCCACGATCAATTTACGTACCTCAGTCTATATCCGTCCACGATCAATTTACGTACCTCAGTCTATATCCGTCCACGATCAATTTACGTACCTCAGTCTATATCCGTCCACGATCAATTTCATCAGTCCTGGATTACGCATTTAGGAATTTACAATCAACAGATCCTCGGAATGGGATTGATTGGAAGAGAACTGAAGGGGTATATTTTAGCATAATTACTCTAAACCAATCCACTTCTCTCTGGATGTTTTTATTATTGCTCTATGTCCGAATTTGATGTCTAAAATATTTAGTTTGGGAAATCATTCAAATAAATGACGACATAAACACAAATTATTGCTCATAAGAAAAAAACGTGGTAATTTTTTATACCGACTTGGCCGTATACATGGTTCTAACATTTCCCTAAAACAATCTTTAAAGGTCCTTATAGCGTATAGGTCACTTAGTTTTTAATGTTTTTACTGTTTCTTTTTTTAATAAGGAAATGATTGGTCAAGAAAAAGCAAATTTGTTTTCTCTTACAAACAATGTTTACGTCATGGAAAGGCAGAAAAATAAGGAATTAGGAAAGTTGGCTAGTTAAAGTTTACAATGCTGTTTCTTCAATTATTTATAATGGTTTCTAGGGGTACCTCCCGCAAGCTTTGTGTGCCAACTCCGTAACTCGCTACGCTCGTGTATGAAGCTCGGCCTCGCCAGGTTGCTCTGTTAAAGATCCCTTTGTGGAACTCGGCATGCGGCTTTACAAAGGCACTCTGCTACAGTCCCAGCATGCACCTCGTGAAGGAGATCGGCCTACGGATTCTTAACCAATTTGACCATAAATTTTTGTTTTAGGGGCAGTGGAGCCCATAAACATAGTCTTTTCTAAAATATTATGGTATATTAGTAATTAATTGAAGAACAACTTTAATTTGATACCCCACTTGGGTATATTAGTTTAACATTACCCAATTTTGGGTTTTGGAGCATATTTTTTCATTTGGGGGGGGGCCAGAGCTTTTAAACGGTGTCTCTTCCTTCCTCTTCTTCTTGATTTGGGAAATAAATACCTATAATTTTGATACCCCACTAGGGTGGTTTATATGAATATTACCCATTTTTGTTTTAGGATTTATTTTTGTTTTGCGGGCATATGCCCCCTTATTAATTGCCCTTTTCGAAATCTGATGGTATATTTGGATTCAAGAGAAAAACAGCTTTAATTTTATACCCCACTTGAGTAGATAACTTCAGTATTAAACATTTTAATTTTTTTTAATTTCAGTTTTTGAGCCCCCGTTACCCCAAATTTTAAAGTGTTTAGGCTGAAATTCATATATAAGGTATGCGTTTGTTACGCGTGTAAAACTGTGAAGGTTTGAAACGTTTACTCGAGATTCTCCTCAAGTTAGGTCAGAAATACTACTTTTTTGTAATTTTCCCATAAGAAATACATTGGGGCAGTTTTGGGGGTAAAAAAGGCTGCAATTTTGAAACTTTGAAGAAGTTTTCAAAATCACTTCTTATTGCACGCCTTCAATATAGGATCAATCATCCTACAGAATTTCATCCTTGGAGGTTTAGTGGTTCTTGAGAATCAATGATCAGTGAGTAAGTCACTGGTATTTGGCTTTTATATTGTATAGATAAAGTTTTGATAAATAATTCCGGTTAGTTGTACGTTTTTAGTGGTTTTTAGATCTTGAAACATAATTTAAGAGGGCCCATAGCTATTGTTTGAAAAGGATTGAATATTCGTATTAAAAACTATTAAAAAAAAAATTAAATCTATCTCCAAAGTTAATTAAAAGTTTTCAGTTATAATATAATTAATTGTTTTGGTTTCAATATATAATGAATATATCTTACCACTCTTATTTTATATTCTAGAATGTAAAGGGGCCCTTTTTAAAATTTTATTTTCATTCTTAAAATATTTTTTACGTTTTATATAAAGTTTAAGTAAGTCCTGTGATTTTCAAAGTTATACTATTTTTAAAAGCTAGTATGAAACATTTAAAGACATTGCAAGTATGTTGATTTTGAACAATGAATTTATCTTAAATATCAATATCGACTTAGTGTTAATAAGCTGTAGATGTACACTTGCTAGCTAAACGTAACTAGTTATTTTAATTACTAAATGAACACTCCCTAGTGAGTTGGGGGGGGGGGGGGTTGTGGAGATCGATACACAGCCTCCCGTCTGGCCTGGGACACATGTCAGACAACATTGAATCGAAATTATCCTTTAATCTTGTTTATCTGTACTTCGTAGACTAATGAAATGTTGTGGGGGAAGTAGGTGAGTGACTCATAGAGAGGGGACGTGTGTGCCCTCAATACTAGTTCCGTCGTAACCTTCGTCATTCACTACTACATTATGTGTATGGGTGGGCGGTCCATCAATAGTTAGATTGCATCACTTTAATTTATATATAATTATTAACTAGAAAGTCGCTTATCTTTAAAAATAGCAATCCTTTAATAATGAAATATAAACAATTCAATGTCCAACAAAACTGTTTTACTAATGTATAAAAGAACCTCTATCTTCCAAAATTATACTTATTTTGGTGCAACCGTTGGGATACGACAATTGGCAACCGCATGTTTGTTCATTTTTGTATCAACACTGGAGATATTTCCAGTTTTACTGGAATATAAATATATTCCAGTACAATATAAATATTGTTGTAATTCATGTTAGCATGAGAATTTTTAAAAGCGTCAAATTTGAACGAATTTAAGTGTAGAAGTTTTCCCATGTATCCCAATTATTATTTCATGGACTTTGCTGTAAACATTGTGCGTTTTTTATTATTTTAATTAGGGATATTTAATTAACTTTATCTCTTTTTAATCCATTGTAATTGCTGTACTGGTGGAGGTAAAGGTTTACATCCAATTGATTAATTAATTAAAATTAATGCAGCCTTACGTGGTTCGGATCCCAAGTTAATCAGGGATTGATGCCATGAATAACCTAAATGGCTCTTTCTAAGGAACAGTCGATTTTAGTTAGTAGCAGTGACTACACACATTCATCACTCTCATTATTTACCTATATACGATCGTCGTTTTAATGACTAATAATAATAAAATATTAATTATTATCTCTGCGATTTCAAACGAAGTTTGTTCGTTCATTTCTTCTATAGTTCGACAAATTTGCTATAAATAATATGTTGTCTTTAAAAGATAAAAAATAAAAATATAGCAAAAATCTTAGTATTGGTTATAAGTTTTCTATCTTCACGTAGTTTATAGTATATTGAATTACGCATTGCCAATTATTTGCATTGACTTATCAAATACTTCTATTCGTGTTTGTTTTGTGATAGTTAATATAGTCGTAAGTGGACTCGGACTTTGATGATTTAATCTGGAGTGTTAAAAGCATTGCCGTCGTCCGTGAGATGGCGAGATGTCTGTTAGCACCCAGTTAGTTCCCCGCGGGTCGACGGCCGGCCACTAACATCGACGGCAACAAGGCGCGTAAAACAACTATTAAAATAATGGTACAATTAGGCCGGACAGAAAATGGCCTTACTGCCTATTCGCACAGTGTTATACAGTGTGAATATAAGGGTTTCAGCAGCGGAGGAGTCATTCCACCGCTCAGCTGCTGTAAATCACGAGCGTGACTATAACTTCCGTCTTAAAGCATTGAACTTCCGCAACAGTGTTTAGTAAAACGAAACAATTTGTAATTTCATGTATAAGTCTGTTCCATCAACATGTATTATTTACATTATTACTATAAACAATACTACAAATTTAGTGTACAACACTAAGACTTAACGACTTGTCGGAGAGATCTTATTATGAGGGATCCTTTTTTAATAAAAATATATTGATTTGTGACAAAATAAAAAGTTTGAGTGTTAGTTTATAGTGTTTATTTTTAAGAGTGGATTCTCTAGTTTATTTTTATCTATGTAAAGCGATATAAAAATTATAATTTCCAGATAGATCCTCAAGTCACAGTGCTTTACCGCACTTAACACATGGAAGAAGTACGGCCACTACCTCTGCGGACTCATCAGTTTCTTAGTCTTTGCCAGACTTAAAAGCAAAGTTTGGCAATTCTTTAAAGTACTGTAGCTCAGGTCAATACAGACATGCTACTTACCAATCCCTATTGAGCGACATACAATTGTGACTCAACCCTGGCTTAATTATTTGTGATAACCGAATTATTTGTAGCATTTGTTTTGGACCAGGCTATTTAATAAATATAGACATTTCTTTTTAATCCAATGAACCGGAAAAGGAAAACTACCTATCATTGATGAATAATAACGGGCTAATTTCTCTTGTGAACATTCCCACTCGCATAACTCAGTATTCAAAATCATGCATTGACCACATTTTTGTCAGATATAGTAACGTAAGTGCCTTAAGGGCCGGAGTTTTTGATATAGATATTTCTGATCACTGTGCAACCAGATTAGTATTTCCTGTTTTTAAAAACAAACCATTTCTCTCCAAAAAAACCTCTTCTACAAAACAATACATTGAATTTAATAGTATAATATCACATTTACAACAAATCAACTGGAATACAGTGTGTAATGATAGCGATGTAGACAATAGTTTTTATCAGTTTCACTCACTCCTTGCCAACTGTTTGGTGAAAAATACTACTGAAATTAAAATCAGCAACGAATTAACCAGAGCCAAACAAATTAGTCCCTGGATAGATAGTTATTTGCTAAAACGAATCAAATTGAGAAATAAATTGTACAACCAGTGCAAACGTAGACCTTATGATCATGCTTTTAAAAACTACTATAATAACTTTAAACACAAACTGGCTTCAGATATAGATTTAAAAAAGCAACAGTACTATACAAATAAATTTCAAGAATGTGGTAACAGACCAGCTGATAACTGGCGATTAATAAATTCATTGCTAGGAGGTAAATGTAAAGTAGTTAATAAGTTAGTAGTAGATGGTAAAGAAATAACTGATGATAAGGAGATTGCAAACACTTTTAACGACTACTTCTTAAATGTTGTTAATGACCATTCATCTAATTTTCATGTACAAGATAATCTTAATTTAAGAGTACAGCCTAAGTCTTTATTTCTCAGTTATGTCAGCAAATATGAAGTTGAAAAAGTTATTTTAAATATGCAGAACAAGAAGTCTTCTGGTTTTGATCAATTTAATGTTTACTTTATAAAATGTATTATTCATACAATTTCTGAACCATTATCTCGAATAATTAATAGTATTTTTGTAAATGGGAAATTTCCCGAATTGTTAAAGAAAGCTGTAATTGTGCCAATTTTTAAAAAAGGGAACTCTGATTCTATCGAACAATATCGACCAGTGGCTTTACTTTCAATATTTTCTAAATTATTTGAGAAATTAATGAGATCAAGGTTATTAAATTTTTTGGAAACTACTAAATTTTTTTCTCTAAGTCAATTTGGTTTCAAAAAAGGCAAGAGCACTGAAGATGCAATTGAAGTTCTTTTACGTAATGTTATTGAAAATCTAAACAGTAGTAATAAAGTTTCTGCTCTTTTTGTTGATTTTAAAAAAAGCCTTCGATCTAGTTAATCATGATCTACTGCTCGTAAAGTTAGAGGCTGCGGGAGTTAGAGGTCCAGCTCTTAATTGGTTCCGAACATTTTTAGAAAATCGAATACAAGTCCGTGTGAAAAACAATTTAAGCGGTGAAAAAGAAGTTAAAATTGGTGTCCCTCAGGGATCTGTAATTTCTGCTGATTTATTTTCTTTATTTATAAATGATTTGTTCTTAGAACCATTTTGCGGTAAAATTATAGCCTTCGCTGACGACATATCTTTCACGTATTCAAGTACTGACTGGCTAGAAATTTCCAATTTCATAACCCATGACTTGGCACTATTGAGGAAATGGTGTGAGAAAAACTGTATGGTAATTAATGTCTCGAAAACCAAAATAGTTAACTTTGATTTAACCGGTTTTAATTTTAATCATAGCTTTAAATACCATACTTGCTGTAATATCAACAACTGTAGTTGTGAATCGGTTGAACAAGTGAAAGAAGTCAAATATTTGGGTATTCATTTGGACGACAAAATCACTTTTAAAAGCCACATCAACAATTTACACGCTGAAATCAGAAAATCAATTCGCGCTTTTTATTTTTTAAGAAACTTTTGCAGCCAAAATTTATTGAAAAACCTGTACTTTTCATTAATTCAATCACGTCTTCAGTATGGGATTGAATTCTGGGGAGGGACTCACGAAAACTTAATCAATAAAATCTTTGTAACTCAGAAATATTTTGTTCGAATATTACTGTTTAAATGTCATAGGGAAAATACCGCTTTACATTTTAAAAATTTAAGAATACTACCAATAAAAAACCTATTCATTTTCAAAGTTTTAAGAATGTTTTATAAAAAAAGTGGCAACAGGGGAACAGAGAACCTACATTACACAACCAGAAGTACCAGCCAACAGAATTTTGTAAGACCTAGAATTAATAAGTCATTCTTCTCTAAAACTTTTGTTTACTTGGGTCCAAAATGTTTCAACCTGTTGCCTATTGAAATAAAAAACAGTTTTAATTTATCAATATTTTGTAAGAAACTTAAAAATTGGCTCAACGATACATGTGACATTAATCTTTTCTTTACTATTGTAAGATAATTTTAACTGTTAGTTGTACATATCATAGTCAATAATCGATCTATCAAAACTTTTTGGATGGTCACTAACTACTAGTAGTCCAATTACAAGTGAAAGCTGTTGTTCGATTGTAATATTTATTGTTTTATTGTTTTATTGTTATGTTGTTATATTGTTGTATTGTTATATTGCAATATTATTTATAAGCATGCGCTGCATATGCCGCTGAAGACAAGTGCAATTTGCAAAGGAAGACTACGTGGACTTATAATTAATTTGTAACATTTGTTTTTTGTTTTTTTTTTCATAACCACCGTATACTTGATTTGGTGGTTATTAATTCCAAGCAAGTTATGTATTTTACTTACTTGTATTACAAAGAGGAAATAAATAAATTATTATTATTATTATTATTATTTATACGATTTTAAGTGAGGCATGGTAATGACCTCGGAATTACGAGAGGTTCGACACAATGACATTGTTTTTACAACAGGTGATCTGGACCTTGCTCATCTGAGTTTGGCAGAAACTGTACTGTCCATTCACGACTCTATCAAGTACTGAACCAACCAACATCCTCCAGTGTCACTAACCCAAGCGCTGAAATAGCAGACCTTGGACAAAGCGGCCGTACGTTTCCTTCTGGGCTTAGCCCCTGTCTTGGTCAGCGCCAGCCACACATTGTAGACTGCCCGACAGCTGTGGCAAACTTCACCGTTTTACTGACGCCACCCACTCGTAATCTGCCGACTTTATTGTAACTGGTCTTCTGACACTAGTGGTTGCGTTGATATTAACGCTGGATTACGTTTTAGGTTATTTTCGTTGTGCACTCTTTGTATAATTTTGATCAAATTTATTTATACATATATATATATATATCGAAGTGACATTTTTATATCCTTTGTATCTGTTGAATCGTATGATTAGTTTTTATAGTATAAAGTTAAACCAATTAGTTGTAAAAATCTACCTAAACGGTTTATTTTATCGTTTGACGGAAGGGTACTTCCAAGAAATCTACTTCCAATTAGATTAGGCTAGGGGGTCGCTCTGATTTCGGAAAAATAAAAATTTCCTCCTTTTTTAACGATAAAATTACCGGCTAGAATTGATTATCTGTTGTTATTAAATTTTTTAACTGAATGTTTTTTTCCAATTATATCACGAAATATAAAAATAGTTTATACATCTGTGACTCTTTCTGGAATATAATATTAAAGGTACTTCAAATAACCGTTCTATTGTAGCGAAGATTCGATCATTCCATTGAGAAACAGTGACGCTCAAAGTTGTTTCAAAAAATTAACTGTTTTTTTTTTTTTTTTTTTTTTAAGAGGTTTAGGTTGTATTACAAAATATATGTATTTAAACTTTAAGCTAAACAAATTAATGTGCCTCTTCCTGTACATTATACTGCGTTAATAGTGTTATATAAACTACGTCACTTGTCAAATGCTTAATTTTGTATATTTTCTACGTTATCGTAATACTTTGACAATTTTGTTAAAATTAAAAATCTCTTTTTGTTTAGGTTTTAGAGGATTGCGAAAAACACGTTTTATAACAAGAATATGCCTATTGCTGATTAGAATAGATTATATCTGTCGTGTTAAATATGTTTTAAAAAATAGTGTTTTTCTTAAATAATACTAAGAAATCGAAAGTTCTTTCAAATGTTGATTGCTTTTCTCTCTTATATATCTTTGGGGAATAAGTATTATGTTTTTGCGTCCAAAACAGTGACTTCTTTTCCTATCCACTTGTTTTTTTCATTTTATCGAGTTAGTGTATGTTGTAAAATACATATTTTAATTTGAAGTGAAAATATCTCTTCCTATACATTATGTCACTCCTTATGTCCTATAATTTAAACAATTTCACGTATTTTTTTATATTTTCCGTGTTTTCGTATTCTCACGACTTGCTAACTGCTTGTTGGCTTGACTTAGTGTGGTAACCCCCCTCTCTCCGAGCTACGCGCTATCCTTCAGCTCGGCTGGTGCCCCGGTGCAAAGTGGTTATCCCACCTTATCACCGGTGGCCCTGCGCCCACGCGACTATCCGCCTACCCACCCCCGGCTTGCGACACGCCGGAAACGGTGTAAGGGAGCGGCTGTGACCCGTTCATTCATAACCGGCTCCATTCAAGTCCAGCCTACAACTTTCTCATTATTATTGAATGGGCCGTTATTTAAATGGCTGTTTCGGATTTTCTAGATCATTTCGAAAATTGTGAACGAACTATTTATGTAGAATGCCGTAAGTGGATTATTTTGCTCCTTAGTGCTTGGCAGAAGACTTGGAATGGAAGATGGCAACCTGAAATCTGTTGCTCCTTAGTGCTTGGCAGAAGCCAGGGAATGGAAGATTGCAACCTGAAATCTGTTGCTTCTTAGTACTGGGCAGAAGACTTCCAATGGAAGATGGCAACCAGAAATCTATTGCCCGTAACATTTTGTAAAACATTTATTTAGGACCTGTATTTCTAGCTTATATTTTGTGTGGTAGCTGCCATAGCTGGGAGGTCACAAATTTGCGACAGTCCGGGTACCAGTTTTGTTGCTCGTATTGAACTACCTACGGGCTACGTACAGCATTAGTATTTACTATGGATGCGAACAAACCCCCCCCCCCCCCAAAAAAAAAAGAGATCACTTTATTTTTTATTATATTCAACCTGACTTATGGTTCTTGATCCACATATATAATATCTGCTTTTTTAAATTAAAAAATGTTAGCTGACAACAAACCATGTGATATATCTGGCTTATATAGGTTATTTTAACGTGAATATGATCCTCTTCTTATTTTCTTGTCTCTCGAACTCCTACCTCTTCAGGAAGCGTTATAATTGTTTATGCTATTTATTTCGTTTAACGTACTATTTTGTTCCATGGAAATATAATGTACGACAGCTTAGATTAAAAACAATATATACATTTTAAGTGAAGAAACAATAATACCATCAAAATAATCGTTTTCGAATGTCGTTATGCTAAAACGCACAAGTCTTACGTGTTGTCAAATGTCCCGCATTTTAAGAGACCGTCTCTTATTTACGTTGATTGACCCGCGTCCAACTTCCTTGAGTCTGAGACGATAATTGTCTCGTATTTCGTAAATTAATATAATTCCATCTACCAGACACTGTGTAATATGAGCAAATACTACAATATATCAAACATGAGAAAAATATAAAACAGTTTTTTACAATTTTATATTTACTTGTATTTCAGAGCATACAAAGATCACCTTTAAAATAGTTCATTTAAGAGTGCGACCAAGTTATTTTCAAGTCAAATATAGCTGCACAATTTTCTATTTGAGTACAAAAAAATAAATATATTCTCCCCCCCCTCCCCGTTAATTTTTTCCCTCTTTCCTATATTATATATTTCACAACCCTGCTTATCAGTGACGATAATGGCCTACCAGCTGTGGCGTATATGCAATAAGCACGTTTGGTTGACGTTGATCCTGATACCGAAGCCCGCACTCAAACCATTGAACGTACTACCTGGCGTTGAAACGGCAGTGTGCGTTGAAACGTTTCCCGATACAGTTACAAGAAACATCACCACCATAATAACGAACATATTGCAGAATTACTGTTTAAACGAAAATATAGAGGTACAGCTTGTGTGTCAATATAACTTGAATGATACATAGAAATAACACTTAAACGCTCAGAGTAAGATAGTTCAACTGCTTCTACTACAGATTCAGAAAGCGATGAATAAGGTAATTTTTATGTTTTTGATACTTAAAAATGCGTACATTGCTTTTAGTTTAAGCACCTTTTCATTACATTTCCTTTTTTTAGAAAAATGGGGGGGAGGCTGGGTACGTTTTACTACTCAAAATTAGCTCTCTTATGTACAAAATAATATTTACATTGTAACCTTTCGCCTTTAAGAGGTTACCTTTATTTAATATTTTCAATTAATCAGTAAAATTAATTGAAGTTGAATTATTATTTTTCAACAATTGATCAACTAATTTGATTAAAAATCTATAGTGTGCTACCTTGATGAGGTTATTGCATCACATTGATTTATTTTTCTTTTATTATTTAAAGATAAAAGTGACTAAACTTTGATTTATTTTAATTTAATTTAATTTAGAGCATGATTCTCTTTTTTACAATCTCAGGGTCGCGATATACGGTAAATCGGTGAGATGATGTAGTATAATGAAACAAAATAATTGATTTTTTACAAAGTAATTTATTATTACATGTTATTAAAATTTAAAATCTTTACTCATTTCACTCAAAGTCTAACAATAGCAATTCAAAGATTTTAATCTACTTCATTTAGAGAAATTATATTAACATAAATTTCTTAAGTTAACTGTACACTGAAAATTATCTGGATAAATTTGTAGCTGAGTCCAAGTTATTTGCTGTTGCGCGATTTTTTTATTTTAAAGAACTACTTGATTAAAAACGCACAATTTAAAGACTTTTAATTTAAAACTTGTTTTAAATTATTTTAAACTTATTGGTGAATGTGACTATGAGTCCAAGTGCCCACGCGGTCTATAGAGGCCGAAAACCCGACACATGTTGATGGTCTTCTGATCTAAGATGGACTGGGGGAGAAGCGTCTCTTCATAAAGGGACTCAATTTTTACCCCTCCTTCTTCTTCCGGCATTACTCCCCTCTGGGTTAAAGACTATCGGTTCTTCCGGTTTTGCCACGAGGTAGCAAACCCATATAGTGTACTGTTCTCCCCGTATTGTGCTGCTTTCTACGGGCATTTTTTGAATTACAGGTTCCGTTTTGATTGGTTCCCTTAAAAGTTTGACTCTTGCGTCGTTGTACTGCGCCAGATCCGGGGTGTGGCCTATGGAACGTTCTAACCGACCCGCCAAGTCCTATCCCACGCCAGCTTTGTTTTATCTTTGTTTACTGTTATGTCTGAGACATTCCCATATGTTTTGATAATTCTTGGAACCAGCCCACCCATCCTGTTTCGAACAAAGGGTTTTGTTTGAGGGGACATATTTCTGTCTCCACGTCTACCCATCTGGCGTCTTTCTCACGACAAATTTCTAACATAATTTCGACCTTCCTTATTTCTTCAAATTAAATATATCCTTTTCCTTATATACAATAATTTTATTATTTATTTATTTTAATTAATTTGCCTATCAATTTGGTGGACCTGTTACAACATTACCCGTAAATATTTAATCAAGTAATTAAAGCTAGATTTTAAACTAATAAATTCTGCAAACCATAGTAGTATTTACCAAGAAAGTACGTTTTTAATTTATTTTCGAATGAACGTAAATTATGTTCATGTTTTACTTCCTGTGGCAGTTTATTGAAAACTTTCGCACTTGAATGTTATGGACCCCTCTCAAATGCACAAGTGCTGTGACCAGACACAGATATAAGCTATCTAGATCGTGTTTAATACTAATGAAAATTGCAATTGTTTACAAAAATATATGGGTTGCATATGTATAAAACATACTCGAAGCTCGTATCCCACAAGACCAGCCAGAGTAAGGATTTTTAATTCGTTAAAAAGGGGCTTACCTCTTCTTGCAACCACGTTGTAATTTGAACGTTGAATGACCAGAAGAAATTGCCTAATGCTCAATATTTATTCAATTATAATACATCAGAGACCAAAATAATATCTTTTCCTGTCATTGCTACAGCTGCTGATGACGTGAAAGAGTTGGTCTTCAGCACAAAGTGGCCTTGAGTAGGCCTACTAGCGAAGCTGAATTTATTCACAACTGAATATACGATTGTTATCCTCAGCACTGTCAAGAGTGGTGCTAATGAGGTCACGTGACGTGTTATCGCAAGTTATCGAGTGACGTCATGATGTATGACGTCGTGGCCGAGCTTCACGCACCGTCCGTCCAGATGGCGGAGAGATCGAACCGATCTTACAACACGTTTCAATTATTCAACAGCTGTTGCGAGATAACACTAGCTCCAATCTGCCCGTACCTGTCGCCGTCGTGTTCGCGCATGGACAAGACTTGTATGAAAAAATTGCTGCACGTAAGAAGCACTTCTTTCGTAACTCCTATCAATTCATCTTTTTTGTATTATAAAGTTTTGGTTTGAGAATTAAAAATATGTAATTTTATGTAATGTACATACAAGAAACGGAGGCGTTCAGGCATAATCCCATGGTTCGCATCATCGGTGTTATATATTTTGTACGGTATTTGGTTTGGTTATATTTACGTTTTTAAAATAAGTTTGTGTTTTTAAAGAAATTGTGTTTTACTTTTGGGTACGCTTCTTATTTAGAATCGCGGGCTGTTATCCTGGACATTTCTGACATTTAGTTGTTACAAAGTGAGGAAATTCAGAGATAAAATTTTATATTTTTATCCGTTGTGTATGTATTCTTGGGAACATCTCTGGTGAGAAAAACTATATCAACAAAGATGTATTATTTATTATAATTATTATTTTTTTAATTGTTTTAAAATATATAACAGTATAAAATACACTCGTTACAAAAATTATTAATGATTTATTCATTAATAACTCTGAAACTCTCCTAGTAGTATAGTTAACAATAGACCTTGTTTGCATAACCTTTTGTCAGCACGCAGCGATCCATAAAGACGCGACCACAACAATGCAGTGCAGTTATTGTTATTCACAAAGTAGTGTGGCTTTTCCATTTTGTGGCCGCCATTTTGAAAGATAAGTTTTTAAATGTTACATATAAGTAGCTCTGCCTATCTATGGATTACCTACGTAACAAAGTCCAGGACGATTACTAAACGAATTCTGTGTAATCTTAGGACAAACTAGAAAGACAAAAACTCTATATTTACCTTGGCTAAATTACACCCATTAAGTTCCCTATGTGTATAAAAAAAGCGACGTAAACAACTAAACTGAGCCATTTTCTACTAATCAAAGTAAAAACAAGAATAGTTGGTAGTCGACACATTGCTTCCATCTTAAATTTGTACTTTCTTAACTGTCTCGCCGTCTTATACCGTTAGTTGTCGACAAAATATTGTGGTACCTGTCTTTCAGAAAGAGAGTTTGCATTTTAACTAACTTAGGCTACTGTCAAATTATGCAGTCTGTTGTGATAATTGTGTTCAGTTGTGGTAAACAATGCAATGTAATTCAAATTTAAATTCAAATTTTTTTATTGCATAGAAGACAATTACATGAATTGTATCGCAATAGTCAATATTAAATAACATATCCCATACATTCTTACAACGGTGCATACAAACATACAAGCTGTCTTACATTCACGCTCTCATTTATTCTCGGTTAAAATTCTGAAACTAAATAAATAATTACATAACTAAATAAATAGGTGCATACAAACATACGAACTGTCTTACATTCACTCCCTCATTTATACTAGGTTAAAATTCTGAAACTAAATAAATAAATAAATACATACATAATTAAATAAATAGGTGCATACAAACATACAAGCTGTCTTACATTCACGCTCTTCATTTATACTGGGTTAAAATATTAAAACTTAATAAATAAATACATAACTAAATAAATAGATAGCGGCCACTCCACCTCCCTGTGCCATGCCAATATTTGAGGGTCTTTTGGCATTACTAGGTCTCCCAGTTATGTGCAAGGAACTCGTCCACGCTATAGAAAGCGTTTGATATAAGCACGTTTTTAAGACGGGCCTTCAATGCCTTGGGCACCTGTGCACATTTGAATTCATTGGGTAAACTGTTGATTAATCGAACACCGGCCTGAGAAGGAAGATGATCGAAAACCACCGTCCTGTGTTGCCCAGTTCGGTAGGTTTCCCTGCCTCTGGTGTTGTGTCCGTGTATGTCGGTGCCTCTAGTTAAAGTGCATTTGGTCATGCAGTAAGTGATTGTTTCCAATATATATATATATATATATGCAGGGCAGGGTCAACAGTTGTAGGTTCTGAAATGCAGTTCTGCACGAATCTCTGCTTTTTAATTTTAAAATAATTCGTACTGCTTTTTTCTGCAGTCTGAATATTCGCAAAAATTCTCTATTTGAGCATCCACCTCACAGTATCACCCCATATGATATATGTGGGTATATGATCGCATAGGCTAATACGCCGTCATGAGAATTTCAATCGGGCAATATTTGGACAAATATCTTAAACAATATATACCTGATGCTAATTTAGAACAAATCTTGTTTTTGTGATCGTTCCAGGATAAACTTTGTTCTAGGTATATTCCAAGAAATTTAGTGGATTGGACTCCTTCGAGTTCAGTTTCTGACAACATTCGTTTAAAGACTGCAATTGCTTTGGTTAGTTTGCAACAAAATTGTTCAGTAAATTGATTATCTCACTCATACTTAAAAATAGGTATATATTTTTTCTCTCTTTGAGGATCCACTTCCGGTGACTTTATCTTTCTTCAATTTAGGATTCACTTCCCGGTATCTTTTTTCCTCCCTTTTACAATCCACCTCTAATATCTCTTTATCTCTCCCCCTTTTAGGATTCACTTCCGTTGTCTTTTTCTCCCCCTTTAAGGATTCATTTCCGGTATAATTTTCCATCTCCCTTTCAGCATCCACTTCCTTTGTCATTGTATATCTCCCTTTTTACAATCAAATTACATTACCGTATTCATTCTTCTTTTTAGGATTCACTCCCTGTGTCATTTTCTTTTTCTCCTTTAGGATCGCCTCCGGTATAATTTTCTATCTCCCTTTTAAAATCCTTTTCCGGTATTATTTCCTCTCCGCCCATTAGGACCCACTTTTAGAATTATTTCCTCTTTCCCACTAAGTATCCACCTCCATTATTATTTACCTTCTTCCTTTTTTACAATCCGCGTTCAGTATTAGAACAACAACCTTGAAAAAGGTGTTAGTAAATGCGTGAGAATGCACAATCAAAGTGTGAATTGAAAGGGGTTCCCACGTTCCCCGCGAGGCGTGGCGGGCTGACGAGGAACCACGGGAAATGAGGAAGTACGGAGGTCAACATCTGATCGGTCGCCGGTGTTGAACAGCGGAACGGCGGAGTGGGTCATCGCCCCTCCCACCATGGGCCGTGTTTACAGGTGGAGTCACGTACCGCACGTAGCACCGGAATCAACTGCGGAAACCTTCCGCGCCTGTTGAGAGGGGTTGGTTAATAAGAGGGAGGAAGAAGTGTAGTAGCAGATGAACGGTTCACCCGCGGTGTCAACTGTCGTCATAGGATTGGTCTGGTCAGTAGAACAGACTACTTCTTGCCCGTTATGTTGGTGTCAAGTTTAACTAATAATAAACTCATTAGTACAGGTAACTAAGTGTACACAGATGGCTCATGGTATAGGGGAAACGTCGATGAATCTATCTACACAATAATGGACTGACATTATCTTCGCGCTACAAAGCGGACAGTCTATAAAACTATCAGTACAGGGTGTTGTCTAGTAACATAGAGTGAGCTTTATAGTTAGTTAACTATACTTACTATGAGTACGTAAATAGATACAACCTATGCTTTATGGAGGAGTGTTCTGGACACTTATGGCTTCGGAGAGTTACAGGAAAACATGTTCAACTCCTTGCCAAGAAATGAGAAACCCCTTTATAGCATCTTAAGCAATTTCTAAACTTAAGGTGGCCGTTACCCAAACCGCCAAGTCACCACTAAGAAGTCGACATACCCAGATATCCGTAAAAATAAAAAAATTTTAAAAAATGGAAACACCGCCAACAGCCCAAAACTTCGCTTTTCTATTTCAGCTTTATGCTTCGAGTTTATTACTATAATGAGTTATAGTGAACACTTTATGATTATTAAAGGTCCATCCTAATGCTCTATGAGATTATAGTTTGAGGTTTTTAATGTAAAATTATCAAGAAAGAAATTTAAAGTTTCAGCATGAAAATAATTATTAAAATCCTCAAATAAAAAAAGTATGTTCTACTAAAATATGTCTTCACCGTTAAAGTGACACTTACGAACCTATTCGGTGAAATTAAAACCCATGTTTTTTGCTTTTTTCAGAGGACAATGGATCCCTTAGTAAAAAAAGGACACTTCAATATCAGATGGAAATACTTAACAATTTCTTTAATGTGGGTTTGTAACAAACGATGTCATAAGGATAGCCTACGCAGTCTGACGAGTATTTTCAATATTTAGTTATACCAATCTTAAACCTACTAAAGTATAATATACATTAGATAAGAAGTAGTGTGGTAACAGCTCTAATGGCGTACAACATTATTTGTTAAACGCTGTATTTGAAAATATCGAAGTAGTGCCTTATCGGAGACCACGTACTTGACCTACAGTACAGTCCGCGCTAGAAGACAGATGCGGCCTACTGTACTCCGCTGATCAGTTGTTTGGTTTGGCTGATCTTTATCTATGGGCAGTCCGAAGAATGCACTGGCCTCGATTCCTATCTGAACTTTCAGTTAGCTCCTGATTGCTGCGCTAAATGTTGCATTTTACTATAAAAAATAGTACAAAATTACCATCAATTTAATTATTTCTGCTTACGTAAAATTAACCATTCCGTTTGTGGGTTACAATATGTAATGACTGGTTATGAAACCGATACGAATATTTGTATCTCAGATAAATGAATAAAAGTAAACTGTGGTCTACTCACTCCACGAACAAATACCACTGACTGGCCCACACACTCTACGATCAGACAGGACTAACTATGGCTTAACTATTCTACGAACAGACACGACTATCTTTGGCCCACCCATTCTACGAAGAGACACAATCAACTGTGACCCATCTACTTTACGAACAGACACGACTATCAGTGGCCCACTCAGTGTACGAACGGTCACTACTACAAGTGGCTCACTCACACAACGAATAGACACGACTATCTTTGGCCCACCCATTCTACGAAGAGACACAACAATCAACTGTGACCCATCTACTTTACGAACAGACACGACTATCAGTGGCCCACTCAGTGTACGAACGGTCACTACTACAAGTGGCTCACTCACACAACGAATAGACACGACTATCTTTGGCCCACCCACTCTACGAACGGTCACTACTTCGAGTGGCTCACTCACACTACGAACAGACACGACTATCAGTGGCCCACCCACTCTACGAACAGACACGACTATCAGTGGCCCACCCACTCTACGAACAGACACGACTATCTGTGGCCCATTCACTCTACGAACAGACACGACTATCTGTGGACCACTCACTCTACGAACGGTTGCTACTATCAGTGGTTCACCTAAACTACGAACAGACACGATTATCTGTAGCCCACCCACTCTACGAACGGTCGCTACTATCAGTGGATCACCCAAACTACGAAAAGACACGACTATCTGTAGCCCGCCCACTCTACGAACGATCACTACTATCAGTGGCCCACCTACTCTGATGCAGGAATGTGCTGCATGTAGATGCACTGTTGTCAGTAGTCAGGGGGCACTGGCCTGGGCCACCGTGACGTCACAGCCGCGGAAGGAAACACGGCCGTGCTGGGAATCGCCAATCTTATCACACGGCAACACGTGTGGCTCGCGCCAGTCTCTGTGTGTGTGAGTGTCGGCCTGGAGACATGGGGCAGCAGCGTGAGTATTGTCCACTCTACCGTACAGTTAGGTGTCTCTTTTTTAATGAGAAATGGGGTTTTTGTTACAATATTTTTTATAGGTGGCTCTTACATTCTTGCAATCAGGTTCAGTTTTTAAGTGGTTTATTTTTTATATAAAATCTAAACCTTAAAAGTTTATATCGTTAATAGATTACTTAAAAAACGTTTCTTGAAGTTTTTTTTTTTTAATCTGCCTTAATGCGCTCATATAAGCAATTGTTGAACTATTCAATATTTTATAACTAGTACAGCATGTCAGTTTATTGTTCAAACACTTTGTAGTTGGTACGGTATAAAATAATATGAATTTCAATTTTATATGACTGTATTAAACATTGCTATAAAAAGTTACAATTACGTACCGTTTCATGTAAAATGGATGCTTGCCCGAATAAATAACTTGACGTAAAAAACAGAGTAATCTGTAAGGTGTGCTGATTTCTAAGTAAATTCGTGCTTGGTTTGTGAGAATGACTACATTCGTAAAAAAAATGTAGGCCCTCACTTAATTTAAATTTATTCTTAAGATCGTCAAGATATGTTCTAATGTGGATTTCGAATGAATGTAGTTTTGTCAAAAACGTAGACTGACTATTCCCTATCAAGTATTATCAATCATAATCCCAGTGATAAATGAACACCTGATGGTTATCAGTTGACCCCTTTCATAATTGTTTTTACTTTGATTGGGATCGAAGTAAGAGTAAAGTAAAATGAGTAGTTTTATGGGTTTTGTTGGACTTATTTTACGTAGTCAGATTTGATCTTGCATTTTGTTTTATTTTGGCGTTTTTTGTTTTTTTCGCCCACGTGTTAGACGAACCATGCTGATTCCAGGAATAATTGTTGTAACAATAATACGATAAGTTATATTGTTTTAATTTTTTAAAATAAATTTTAATTAATTCTTAAAATAACTTGTATGTTTAATAACGTTTTCATTTGAAAGTGTTTAATTTTGCTTAATTTTTTTACGAGTTAGATCTCACAAAAAAAATATTTTAGTTAGCTAGAGCTGGATGGATTTATTGAATTTAATGCCATCCAACACTAAGCCCAAAACGTTATTTTTTTATATTTTTCTTTCCGAAATCATATTTTAGTTTTAAGTCAGTACAATAGTATAGTAATTTTGAACATCAAACCTCTGGCAACGAACATTTTCACCATTTTCGATAACAGCTGTGCTAATGTACAGAATCGTACAACGTGTAAGTTTGAAAATGATATAATGTATTTTCAGTCCTATAGTCTTTGGTACTACGTAAAAATGGCCGTAAAAATCAATTTTTGAATAAATTACAATTAAAATAAAAATTTTAAGCAAATTTGGTTTGAGTTTAACAGAGGGAGGGAGTTTAACGTTGAAAATATTTGTGTTTTTATGTAGTTTATGCATATTAGCACATTAAATAACACAGCATATAAAATCGAGGTGTTAACATTTCATAAGTCTTTGGTAAATGTAAACTTTTTTTGTTAAGGAAACTCGCCAAGGGGTTTTTTTAAAGTGATTTCTGATGATTTTTAATTAGATTAGTTGTAATGAGTGAAGCGTGGAAACAAGAAATTAACAAAATACATAAAACTGCATTTTACTTAAAAAGAGGGTAGAACAAAATAATTTTACAAATTTATTTCGTGTTTCGGATGTTAGAAAATATCAAATTAATGTTACACTTACACACAGTTCATCTTATCGTCATACACAAAACAAATTAATGTTACACTTACACACAGTTCATCTTATCGTCATACACAAAACAAATTAATGTTACACTTACACACAGTTCATCTTATCGTCATACACAAAACAAATTAATGTTACACTTACACACAGTTCATCTTATCGTCATACACAAAACAAATTATTGTTACACTTACACACAGTTCATCTTATCGTCATACACAAAACAAATTAATGTTACACTTACACACAGTTCATCTTATCGTCATACACAGAACAAATTATTGTTACACTTACACATAGTTCATCTTATCGTCATACACAGAACAAATCATTGTTACACTTACACACAGTTCATCTTATCGTCATACACAGAACAAATTATTGTTACACTTACACACAGTTCATCTTATCGTCATACACAGAACAAATTATTGTTACACTTACACACAGTTCATCTTATCGTCATACACAGAACAAATTATTGTTACACTTACACACAGTTTATCTTATCGTCATACACAGAACAAATTATTGTTACACTTACACACAGTTCATCTTATCGTCATACACAGAACAAATTATTGTTACACTTACACACAGTTCATCTTATCGTCATACACAAAACAAATTAATGTTACACTTACACACAGTTCATCTTATCGTCATACACAAAACAAATTAATGTTACACTTACACACAGTTCATCTTATCGTCATACACAAAACAAATTAATGTTACACTTACACCCAATTTATCTTATCTTCATACACAAAACAAATTAATGTTACACTTACACACAGTTCATCTTATCTTCATACACAAAACAAATTAATGTTACACTTACACACAGTTCATCTTATCGTCATACACAAAACAAATTATTTTTTAAATGTATTTTGTGGTTTACATATTTAAAAAATAATAATTTAATACATTAAACCTAAAAGTTAAAATATTTTCAACACTCCAAACTTTTATTCTAAAGAATGTTTATTTGTAAAGTGAATTTAGTGCCGTATCACAATGGTTTATGTCTACATATATTTCTGCACAAACAAATATGTTTAAATGTTATTTTAATTTAGTTAATGTTTTTCCTCAGTATATTTTTGCATTGACCCCCTGACTCATTAGACAATCCTTATATATATATATTATAAGGATTATAAGGATATATATAATACGTGAAGCAGTTTTTTTGTCAACGCCTCCCTTATTTTTTAACCAATCGAAACGGTTGTTAATGTGTCTAAAGATATACCTCTGTTCGTAGTTGTGCAATAAGGTCTTACTTCTTCGATTTTTTTCACCCTGAAGGGCACAGAAAGCCCTCAAAGTCGTTTTTCGACTATAAGAATAATATGGAGAGAGATGTATATAAATCGAAAAGTAACAGCTGTTCAAATATAAATAATGATTTACAAAATGTTTAATGAATTTTGAAATATAAACAATGGTCGTAATATTGAAGAGGTTAGCTCTTTCATAATGTTAAACCAGGAAAGGTCGTAGGCATGGTTTAAATGGTAATATAATGCAGTTATTTTATGTATCTAATTAATGCTGCATAAAATTAAATTCATTTGTTTTTGTCTCTAAGGCTGTTAGAGAGGCTGTAAGTGAGATGCTGTAAATAAGTTTAATATTGTGATTTTACGTTATACAGTTAACCTACTATTATTTGTAGTCAAGTCACCAGCCAATGCCGAGGTGTAACGAGTACAGTGAATGACGGGGTTGGCACGCATAGCGTGCAGGGGTGTCCCCTAATGTTACTAATAATCTCAGGATCTGTAGCATCTTTTCTTATTCATCGTGTACGTAGCTCATAAAATATAAAAAAGTGTTAATAATTTTAGTCACATAGGAGGGTGCCTCATCTGATGGCATTGGAGTCTCTTATTTACAAATCAATCTTTTGTGAACGTTTACAAAATAATGCAATGATTTTTTTTAAGTCACATTAATTCCAACTCTTTGAACTGCCATGGTCCGGAGAGGTGCTGTTTCCTCTACATCCAATCAGAAACAATTTCAACATGCGTTCGTTTTAAAGGCCTTGTTAGTGTGGGAGGCCGGTTCCGCTGCATCGCACCGCTGCACAACTGCAGAGGCGAAACTATTTTCGCGGACGATCGCCATTGGCAATCGGCTGTGCGTAAACAACATTCTGGCCTTGCGAGTTGCATCAGCTGTGGTGGTCAGTCGGTCGGTAAAAATACTTCACACGATGTCGGTAACCCGCGGTCGTCCTTCCAGGATAGAGTCCTGTGCGTCTACAAGGGATGCATCATTGTTTGAATGCAAGTCTCGCGTAACTTATTTGAACATGAATTTAGTGCTAATTAACACGGAAATTAATATCCATGTACAAGGAAACCAAACCAGTTCAGAGCTCTCAGGACAATAATAATAAAGGTTCCAAAAAATTGGTACAACATTTCCGCTATATTAAACACGATAAAATCAAAACTCTGAAAATTACCAGTTTGATTCCCAAAAATGTTTTTTTTTCTTTTTTTTTCATTAACTCAAAAGCCAGTCAAGTTAGAGTCATGCGTTTTTTACTAAAATATTTTAAATTGTAATTCACATCTTTCCTGAAAATTTAATCAAAATCGTTGGAGCACTTTTTGAGAAAATTCTATGTTTGTGTTTTTTGTCCATAAAAATAAAAAAAAACTAAAATATCAAAAAAGTGAAAAAATGGTCTGGAGATATTGGCTAAATATACCTACATACCAAATTTCATAAAAATTGATCCATCCGTTTGGTTTCTAGCGAATTGCACATACACGCAGACAGACACACATACGGACAGACATCAACATTTTTTTTCGGAAAAAACACTTTTTTGGGTCAGAGAGCCCTAAAATGGGGTTTTAAACCAACTTGTAAAAAACATTTTTTTAGGCGATCACAATACTTTCTCTATGCTAACGCATATGGTAGAAAGTAAAAATTAATGTATTAAATATCTGTGTGAAATTCTTGTGACTTCTGACCTCGAGTTAGCATTGATCTATTCTCCATTTGTAATTAAAATTAATTTGATGTATATCAGTTAGTTTATTTGTTCATAAACAGGTGTTTAACTAACTAATTGCAGCGTAAAATTCCCCAACTAAGACGCATAAGGAAAACTCCGTACAATTAATTATTTTCTTGTTTATTCACAAAATCAATTCCTTCCAGTGCTTCAGTTAATTTGTTAGACAACTTCCTTGTTGTAGGTCACTATAGCAACGTTGAGATGAAAACGCATGAGCTGTTCTCACGACAGTTTAAACATATACTGTACTTCCAGAGGGGTTGGAGTATGTTGACGTGGTGGCTCAGTAGCTAAGGCTTCGGACTGTAGAGGGTAAGGTCGAAGATTCGACTTCCCAACTGAACTAACGGTCGGTACTTCACTTATTCAATACAGTTTGCGCACAGAGTGAACACTGGATAGTGAGGTGTTTGTTAATTAAATAAAACTATATACTGTTTATATACATATAAATATATAAAATAGGATTTGTGTATGACGATTGTGGTGTCACTATCATCTTAAACTAGAGGTTGGGAAACCACTTGAACTAATTATTGCTCATCACTAAGACGCCGATTGTGAGGGGCGAATGGTATCCGAACCACGTAGTATTGGTCTGATTTGTGTATGACGATTGTGGTGTCACTATCATCTTAAACTAGAGGTTGGGAAACCACTTGAACTAATTATTGCTCATCACTAAGACGCCGATTGTGAGGGGCGAATGGTATCCGAACCACGTAGTATTAGTCTGATTTGTGTATGACGATTGTGGTGTCACTATCATCTTAAACTAGAGGTTGGGAAACCACTTGAACTAATTATTGCTCATCACTAAGACGCCGATTGTGAGGGGCGAATGGTATCCGAACCACGTAGTATTGGTCTGATTTGTGTATGACGATTGTGGTGTCACTATCATCTTAAACTAGAGGTTGGGAAACCACTTGAACTAATTATTGCTCATCACTAAGACGCCGATTGTGAGGGGCGAATGGTATCCGAACCACGTAGTATTAGTCTGATTTGTGTATGACGATTGTGGTGTCACTATCATCTTAAACTAGAGGTTGGGAAACCACTTGAACTAATTATTGCTCATCACTAAGACGCCGATTGTGAGGGGCGAATGGTATCCGAACCACGTAGTATTAGTCTGATTTGTGTATGACGATTGTGGTGTCACTATCATCTTAAACTAGAGGTTGGGAAACCACTTGAACTAATTATTGCTCATCACTAAGACGCCGATTGTGAGGGGCGAATGGTATCCGAACCACGTAGTATTGGTCTGATTTGTGTATGACGATTGTGGTGTCACTATCATCTTAAACTAGAGGTTGGGAAACCACTTGAACTAATTATTGCTCATCACTAAGACGCCGATTGTGAGGGGCGAATGGTATCCGAACCACGTAGTATTGGTCTGATTTGTGTATGACGATTGTGGTGTCACTATCATCTTAAACTAGAGGTTGGGAAACCACTTGAACTAATTATTGCTCATCACTAAGACGCCGATTGTGAGGGGCGAATGGTATCCGAACCACGTAGTATTGGTCTGATTTCCAGCTCTCCTCCCAACACAACATCCGGATTTTGACTTGCTATCCAACATCGACGCCAGACTTCTCTAGTAGTGTCCGCGTCGATGGCAACCATTGAGTGGACATCTAGTATAGAACCCGTCGCCCACAACAGACACCTGGAAACTAATGGCGCAGACACAGACGCACGTCAAGAGCAAGCCATAAATATTGGCGTGCGCGATGTACGACTAGGTAGCGCTGTAAGGGAAGTGGATCACCTTGGAGTGTAGGATGATTGGCCTATTGTGAGGACGGTAATCAGATCGTGTGTGAGCTCGAGCCAGTTGTTTGCTGACTCTCCGGTGTAGGACACCGTCTCGGATAGCCCGTGGCCCACCTAGAAGTGGGTCTTGTCGTGGGATAGCTCATGTGCGTGCTTATTGTGAAATCCAAGCTCTCCTATGTCCGCCTAGTGGTGGCCTTGTTGAAGAATCGATTGTGAAAGAGAGTGATGATATCTTCTCCCTCCTCCCCTCTGGTGGTACTGGGAACTCCCCTTAATCCACGTAGGAGACATGCAGGATCTGTCGAAAAATATATTGGGAAGGGGGGGTTGGCATGGTCGATCGTCTTCGATACATTCCCAATAAGACCAATGTTAAACGGATATGCTTATTTTTCTGTTGAAATTTGGTACGTGATTTTTTTTACGTACTTAAGTGTTTGTGTTGTGATACACGTACTTAAATATTTCTTATTTTATAAATGAATTGAAACGTAAACATAAATTAATTTAAAAAATCAATAAGCATTCAACATTAGATAATTATCCGAGAATTTTTCATCGCCTAATGAACAAACGCTTTAAAGGACTACCAGTGGAGTTATGGTTTTGCTTGATTTGAGAAATTGATACATTGATCATAATGAGTATAGATTTTTGCTGGCCGCAAACCAGAAGTCGCCAGAGTTTCTAATCAATCCATATACTGTGTAGAATAATACTTTTGTCGACAGGTGGTAAAAAAAACTTTTTTGTGGTAAAAAAATCTCTTCCAGTTGAATGTGGAGATGCTTAACTCCTAGTTCACCCTTATATACTTCAGTAACAAATTATGCTACTAGCTTAGAAAACAATACTGTACTTTACATTTGTATCTGCTGTTTGCAGCCACCGTACTTAGTCACTCGTCTTTAAAATACGAGTAGCTACATTCATGATACCGAGAGGGAGGGAGAGGAATGAAGAGAGATAAAGTGATACCAGTGGTGCTACCTATGAAGACAGGACAAGAACTAATTTCATAGATCAGGCAAACCTGTATCACAAGACCCATATGTAGATAAATGTGTTTCAATATATCAGTATCGATGTTTTCTTTCGATAATATCGGCCATATCGATATTTTGGTCCGATACGTCATATCAATAAATATTGACGTTATTCTCTCTCCTCAAAATCATTACGATTCGGAAAAAACACATTTAGCCTAAACTGCCTCTCATGCATACAAATACAAAACATGCATTAAAATAATAAAGTTACTTTATTTAGTTTTTACGTGAGGTTTCTTTTAACTACAACGCACGCACTGAAATGTAGTTCAAAATATCTTTCGATATTATCGTTTGAACGATGTTTCGATATATGTCGATAGTTCGATATATCGATTTGTTGAAAATATATGAGCGGGTGGTCTCGTAGTTTCCATAATGTGGCTGTACATATTTTTACTGATACCATGTTGGCATCAAAAGCTAACATTAAACAGGTAGTTATAACAAAAAATCTCAAGACGTACTGGACACTTTATACAAGAAGTCAGAACAAATCGAGTGAGTTCTACATTTACAAGGTCAGCTGGCTGCCACATCGGCACAATTTCGATCGATCAGTACAAATTGATTGCTTCTAATTCGATCACTGTTGCACAGATTGGCCGACTAATTGTTTGTGTCTAAGTAGTTGCCTTTAAAGCGTTATTCTATTGACAAGAAAGGAAATCTTTTATAAAAACCAAACTTTGTAATTTAAAGAAAATAACGATGATATTCTTGTACGATACATATGTATGATGTGGTTACTAGTTAACATTTTTTTTTTTTTATGACTTTGTGCTGGATTGCTCAGTGGTCAGATTATCCAAAGATAGAATCCGAACCACATGTTGTTTATTCGATTTGCAGCACATGTGACGACGCGGGAAACATTATATAAAATAGTTGTTTACACAGTTCAATGTTTGTAAAATAAACTTATTGAGTCTTTTATGGTCAGTTACATGTGTCGAGCATTTGAGTCACAAAACGAGCAAATTAGTTAATTAGTTAGGAAAGATACCCAGGTCTGGCTACTTGGTCCGAGAAATAACAGAGAAACTAATGTACACGTCAAGAGACGTTATAGTTTACATTATAAAAGGTATTAAGCTTTATAAAGGATAAACACATTCATCAATTAACGTTTATTTTAGATGAAGTTAATAGATCAATTACGAAAGAAATTCACCATGACGTAAATGTACGTAAACCATGCTCCGATTATTAGATTCAGTTACAAAGAATTGCGAGGTTTGTTAGTTTGAATTAACATATACAAAAGGAAGTACTGATTTTGGACTCTGGAATGACTATGAATGAATTTTAGTAGTGCAAATCATGCGCTTCTGACCGACTACAACCAAATGAATATAGCCAAAGACGAGTGGACAAGTCCGGTGGCTGGAAACAGCAGATACGAATGTAAATAACAGTATTGTTTTATTGGCTACTAATATAATTTGTTAATGACAAATATAAGGGTGAACTAGGAGTTAAACATCTCCGCATTCAATAGATGGGGGAGATTTCTTTACCACAAGCAAGTACACTTCTGTCGTTTTATCCAATATATGAAGGGCTGAATTGTGATCAAATTGAGGGGAATAAAATGTATACAGAGTGGTCCGTAATTTATTGCAAGAACTTTGTAGCGTGAATGGAGCCTTCCTACGGAGTAATTAAAGACTCATGTCTTCAGAACTACAAACAACCCTTGAATGGTTAGGTTGAGAGAGTTGGTGCTGAATTAAATTAATAAAATTTTAAAAAATTCAATTTTTTCTTCAAAATAAATGTTCGATAAATCGTTTCCAAGTTTTGATAGCCATTGATTTAAAAATGTGAAATTGCGTCAAATCATACGAGTATTTCAGGATGTAAAAACTTCTTATTAAATGTTTCATTTTAAGGGTCTGCAGAGGCTGTCGGCCATGTTGGTTTTATTCCCATAAGAACAATGTTACTTACAACCCGAATATACGATCACGCGTATTCAAACTAAACAGTTATTTTCAAACGAATTTTTCCAACAAATTGCTTTTGATCAAGAATTAAATTGCACGTTGGAATTGCTTTGCGAATTCTTAATCAGTTTTATGGATAAAAATACAACAAATATTTAGTTTGAAGTTTTTATTTTTACAAATTTTGCAAAACTAGGTGTGTGTATTCAGAATATTAAAATCAAACCCAACGCGCAATATGATAACGTTTAAAATGATACCTCATACACAACTTTTGGTGAAAAAACAACGAAAATTTATGGATTTACAAATAACTTTGTTCTTATGGGATTAAAACCAACATGGCCGACAGCCTCTGCTGACTCTTAAGAGAATATTCTAAAAAGGAATAGTTTATTCCAGCTCACTATTTCGAACCAATTCAACCTAACCGTTCAAAATTTATTTGTATTTTTGTAAGACATTTTTAATATTACGTACCTTTTAGGGGAGTCTTGGATCCAATTTTGCAAGAAGGAAAATTCTTAGGTTAAAAAATATAGTGTTTTATAATTCTTTCCGTCACGGGAGATCCTTTATACTGTATTTAGGACGAGTAAGTGTGAATTAGTGATTATTTATGTGTTTAGGCTAATCAGGTTGATGTGGTGAAGTGATACACGCCGGCAGTGGTGAGTTAGCTAAATGCGAGGGAGTCGGAGTATATTAACACTTCACGTGTCTATGATGGAACACGTTTTGTAAAGAATAGCTCGTCCATTTCCTAATCTATTAGTTTCTTTGTGTTTTTCGCCGTCATTAACAGTCTCGCGCCGCTGGCTGGCGACAGTGCGTGATTCTGGCCTTCCTTAACCAGGCCTACAGGCCTTACTGACAACAGCGGCTGGGGCAATCTTACGTCGGTGTGTTGGCAGCAGTTGAAGGTTATTCTTTTACGTGATAAAAATTGGAAAGTATTATAAACGTTTGGACAACTGCTGTTTCACCAAAAAAGTACTGCTTTTTTATCGGATAATTTTCTTTATATTCACGAATAATCATTGGGAACAAATCGTCCAGGAGAATGTCTTAATTTGCCATCCATTCTAACAATTCACCCTTTCAAACATACATATATTGACAGACACCCAAATTCCCACTCATCGCCAATTGAACCTCTTCAACTTCACTTGTGTTATTGATTTTCCCCCTCCTAGTTATGTGCAAAGAATTCGTCTATACTATAAAATGCTTGTTTTGAAAGAAACTTCTTGAGACGACTCTTGAACGCCTTGGGCGTTGTAGCACTTTTGATAAATTCTGGTAACTTGTTGACTATACGAACGCCCATCTGTGAAGGCAGGCGTTCATAGACTACCGTTCTATGACGACCAGTTCGGTAGTTGTCCCTGCCTCTAGTATCGTATGTATGTATATCTCTGCCTCTTGTGATAGTAGTCTTGTACCTACCATATGTAGCAGTCTCAAGGATGTAGAGGCAAGGTAATGTCAATATATTTAACTCTTTGAATTTTGGCCTACACGACTCTCTGAAATTCATTTTTAGGATGATTCTAACTGCCATTTTTTGATACAAACAACTGAAGGGTGGCCTCTTTAAATAGATTATGTTTACGTGCATTATTTATTAATTGTGTTCCATTTTTTTAGTAAATTCATTGCTCGATAGTTTTAATGTTATCATTAGTTTCATCATACGGCTACCACATACCTGAATAAACATGATTTTGGTTTCAAAATATTTTTTTTCTCTGTTATTTATCACTAGATGTTTAAAAATGATACGTATATGTAGTATTTGTTGTAAATTAGTAAAAACATTGCGTTTTGTGTGTGTAAAATTTGACGTTTTTACACAGCCGCCATTTTGAAAATGATAATCTTAGGCTTACAACCTTTTAAAGAACGATGTGTCTTTCTAAGAAAAACTTTCATACGTAATTTTATTATCAGATTTCAAGCCGTTCTTGAGGTATTCATATTTCTGTAAAAATAACGTACAGACGTACACAGACAATGAATCGAGATAGAACACATGTTACATAAAATTAATTTTTTTTTTTTTTAATGACAAATAATCCTATAAAATATGGAACAGTCAAAATTGGAACCCTGTATGAACCACTTTCGTAACATCATAAGATAAAGCGCGAGCTAGTGGCGAAGTAAAAACAGCAACAAGACGGAATTTTTATAAGAAATTAAATTATGGTCTACGGGCAGTAATGCCAACTATTACTAGGGGCAATGCTGTTAGTAGAGATTCTATCCGATTTCAGTAGCTTTTCTCACCACTCTAACGAGGTGAATAGAATGAAACAGAACTGACTTTTATCTTCCCCTTTTATGACCTGTTGAAACATACACGTGACTTTGATAGGCTTGGAACTACAGCATTTTGCTAAAGTAGCTCTTGGTCTCAAATTTATAAGACGAATTTCACAAAATACTCTCTAATCTGCACTCGTAGATAAATTTCGTCTAACAACGTTTCTTATTAAAATGTTTTTTCTACTTCAAAGATTTTCTGTAACTAGTGAGTAAATTTTTGCCACAGTTTACTTTGTTCCTGATACATGACGTGATTGTGCATATAAATCAATAATCAACCAAACTAAGTACTAAACTATATTCGCCAATGTGAAATTTACGCGCACAGTTTAGTACGTAATGTTACTACGGAGATTCCGATGCAAGTGTTTAAAGAAACAAACACAACGTTTCGACAGGTATAACACTCCTGTCGTCAGCAGGTCTTACTTACTACTTTAGCCTACAGTACCAGGAAAGCCGATCTCCGATCGGGTCAGTGTCTCATCTGTAAAAATTTGGTTTTGTTATTAGTTGTTTGATTTTGTTATAAACACAATAATTATCTCCCATTATGAAAATTATTAAAATATATTTGACATTTTTTCTAGAGAATTATTTTATTGATAAATTCTATTGAAAAGGTTGTTAGAATAAATATACTCGTATATAAATAAAATCACAAAAAGTTTTACAAAATAAGTATTATTTATTATTAAGAAACATAAAATATAATATATACAAATATATAAAAAAGTATTCAACACAATTATTATGGAAAAGATTGATTCAATATTAAAGTCCCCTTCTCCCCTTAACCCATAACAATTCAAGAAAACTCTAAAATACTACATGCCTATTGATTACGGTTGACTGTTGAGAACGTCAAGTGTTCTTAAAATATATCACACATAACACAATTAACTATACACAATATGAAATACACAAAAAATACAAAATAAGAAAATGTTCAAAAAAACACAGAGCAGGTTATTAAATGCAAGATGCAAATTCAAAAAAATAAAAAAAAAATAAAAAAGAGAAAAACTAGTTTTAAATGTAGGCTAAGTAACACCTGAGACAGCGGGAGTTTGTTAAACCTGTCGAAACGTTGTATTTGATCCTTAAAACTTGAAGCATCGGAAATCTCAAAGTATTATTTACTAATCATGAGCATTCCAATGCTAACAAATAACTTTCAAACAATTCCTTACATATTTGTTTCTGCACATAAAATTAATGCGATTCCTGTTTTTACCAGCTGTATGTTTTACTTTATGATTCTATATATTATGTTAAATGTGTATAGCGATTAAATTAAATCTACTTAGTAATTAGAACTAAACAGTAATGAGGATAGTGATGGAAATCTTTTTAGTAAGAGGGTAAGTTGTTACAAACTATTTTTGTTTTGAACTAGAAGTTGGCTCCTTTACGGTTTTCCAACAATGTTTATATACACTAGTGTAGTAAGGAAGACCGGAAGTAGGCATGGTTGCAGTGCGTGTTTTCTTTGGACGAGTTGCGGTGTCCGGGATCAAGCCGCAGCGACTTGTGTCGCGCCCTATGCGCGCGTCCATCGGACATCGCCGAGTTTAGCTCACTTTCGCATATATATGGAGTGTGATTGTTTTTGGCACCGGTTTTGTTTTCGCGCCTCCTTTTCCCGCCCCCATCCCGCCCGCGCCGGTCATTTTCCTAAAGTTCATATCTATTTCTGTGTTTACGGCCGGGCATAACTCGGCCACCCGCGGTCACTCCTCGACTTCCTGCCAGTCTCGATTCATCCCCCCACAACCCCGTTAACATTCTTTTTATATCGGGCCGAAACATTCCATCCACTACGTATGAGTCATGCTGTAAATCTGGTCTCACCTCAGTCATTGAGTCATGAGGCTTTATGTAGGTCGCTCGATCGTATCTTTTGCCAAATCATTTTTCTGCTACACTTTCTCGAGCAAAAGAACTCTGTCAGTGACAACATATTATCGTAATCCATGCCATCCCCAGATTTAGCTAGTAATATAAATCCGATCTTTACAGAAAATAAGGAAAAAATTATTTTACTGGAAGGTTTTTTTAATGTTTTAGCAAAGTTTCATTCTTGAGAGGAGTTTCATCATAAACATATAAATTGGAATGAATTAGCCAAATGGTCACACTCATTTCGATATTAAGTTAATAAGGACGTACATTTGCATAACGCTTCTGGCAGACCTGTTACATTTAACGAGGTTAAATGTAATTTTATTCACAATTAACTTGAACGAGTGTTATATTTTTTACTTAACAATATAATCTTATTATATTGTGTAAATGAGCATCTTGTTGTGTTCAATCCGGAATCATAGAGCTGAGTAACTGTTAAAGTTTTATCTTAACTTTTGTGTCTAGACAATTTAATTATTTTTAAATACTAGTTATAATATCAGTATTAAGCTGTTCCTTTATTGTGATTAGAAATCAACAACAAGCAATAATTCTTAGAAGTAATGAAATCAAAATCATTATTACATTCTGAATTTATTTCAATAAGTATTATTTGTTACTGGGTCATGAGTATGTAAATCAACTGACTTGGAAAATATACTTCCACCGTAAAACGTATAAATTTTTGCTATATAACTCTTAACTATACACCGTACAGTTCCAATATTCTTAGTCTGTATACATCATTTTCCTAAAAATGTGAGTACAACAATTAAAATCTGCAAAAGGTTTTCCCTTTTTCCTAATATTTTTTCCATAGCAAATCAAAAAAATTACGTTTACCAAAAATTAAGTAACAAAATAAAAAAATAAATAAAAGCACTATCAACACCTCATAAATACTTAACTTTTTATAAACAAAACGGCAAACAGAACAATTTAAAATAACCTATCACCAGTGGATGAGAATAAACTAATAATCCATTGAAGATGTGGAAGGGATGAGGTTACGGAATTCCAAAATATACTGAACTGATGTAGAATTCCAAAATAAGGGCACTGATGTGGAAGGTGAATGTTGATATATTTTAGCAAAATTGTCCACTTATTGGCATTTATATAGGTTCAATAGTACTTTGAAGGTAGATAAAAATAACTGTGAATGTAATTCTTTCCAAGTATAATTAAAATGTTATGGTCGTTGTATACAAAACATATGTTATAACCTTTAGTTATCTCATATTATCAATTGAGACCCATCCCCCCCACCAAAGCTGGAAAGCGTGCCAACTGGGGGATGGCTCAAAACGAGTCAAGCGATGGGATCACGGGTGGCAGTTGGAGGGTCAAAATAAAACTCGGCAGCTGAGCAAAACTAATTTTATTTCAAGAGAGAACAAAATATTAATCAATCAAAAAAACGGCAGGAGGCCACAATATTAATTCGCACTTAAATAAATAACAAGAAACACTAAAATTAACAAGATAATGACAAAAGCTACAAAAACACTTAACGCTACAAATACCAAAATATAACAATTACAAACTGCATGGCCTATCTGCAGCCTAGCCTGAGACACCCAAAACGTAAGAAATTAAAGACTAAGTTAAAAGTGAAAATTTAGAAAACTTTTGGATAACAACAATCAACCCAGCAATTTAGCCCACATCCCATGATTCCACCGAGGCCAGGGAGTAAGCCGGAATCCCTGCGCAGCTCCGAATAGGAAGTTAAGTCAAAGAACAATAATCCCCTTTTGGTGAAAGTTTAAAAATTAAACAATGTAAAAAAAAAAATATAACACGGTACCGTTCTATCATCCCATGACATCAATAATACAAAACACGAAATAAATAAATAACTAACCAAATCACTAGGCCTAAAGCATAAAAATAAATAACAACACAATTTAACGGTAGGGACCTAACAAATATAAACTCTAAAAAAATATAACAACAAAATAAACTAATTAAACTAAATAACAATAAGTATTAACACTAAAAGTTCTTTTTGTATTTTAAGTTTTTTTTTCTTTCATAAAAATACATATAGGTCCCCATGGCTGTGTTGCATACATCACTGTTCATTCAGTTTTAGGCCTAGGCCAAATTAAATACTTCCACAAACATTTTTTTTTCTTCTTTTTTTATATTTCTTACTATCAACCCTCAGCTCAGCCACCGGGAAAACAAGATGGAACGCACTGACCTGAGGACAGAAGACTCCTACCCAAAGATGTAGGTGGGGCAGCAGGGTCGCCAATGGCCTCTATACATGGTCCTCAGCAGGATCGCCAATGGCCTCTATACATGGTCCTCAGGCCAGGCTGGCAGTGTAGATGGTCGACCATCCCCGGACGGCAGGCTGAGGGAGAACGTCCCACTCAAGGACCCTGGACTGCAAGGCCAAACCACAGCACATTAAAAACAGTACAGCCCAAAACCAAAAATACTACACATAACAACTAATAACATGAAATGGCAAAAACAAAACAAAAACAGACAAAATTGTACATGATTGGAGCACACTAGAAAAAAAAAAGATCCATTTTTAGGCTATGAATAATTATGTTGGAAAATCAGATTTAAAACAAATTACAACTTAACAAATTACCAAAGAATTAATTACGTATATGGAACTAAAAATGACAAACTGAAAACTAGGCTATTGATACAGAAGCAATAGGTTATAACATGAAAATCAAACTACCCAGATAGGCTAGGTTATTGTCAATGAACAAAAAATATGGTAAATCGGTAACTCCAACTGAAAAAAGGCCCAACAAAACATTATACAGAACTACTATTAAATATAAAACCAGATATAAAAAGCAATTAATGGTAAAAAGGTAACATTGAGCACGTGGCTCGAACCTAGGTTAACAAATATCTAGACAATAAATATAAATTTAACAATGCCCTGAAAATGACAAATAAACCAGAATATTATTTAAACAAAGTATTTTCACCAAAAGGGTGATTAGATATTAGAAATTACAAAATGAACACTTACGTTTAAGGAGTCTCTAGCCGAGCATGTCTTGACGAACGGCCGCAGAGAAACCAGAAGAATGACGGCCAACCTGACAGACAAGAGCTGGAACACGGAACGAACGAGTCCGAGCCAACGGCCACCAAAGTAAAGCGAATTGCCGGGCACGAGCGGTCTCAGGCAGCCCGGCAGACAACGACGAAAGCCACGAAATGTACCGGTCAAACGACCCGGTACACAATGATGCATCATTATATTAAAAAAAAAAAAAAACGAAAAATAGGTAACATTTATTGATGGAAATTATATTCCTAATTATTAGAATTTGTCGTCAAATAAACGCCAGAACAACAACTAATTTCATTATTGCAATACTAATTAATACTGCAAATTTTTCTATATTTAGTACAGTATTTATATTTAATTGGTGATATATATAATATTTAGTGTTTGTATTGAATTCATGATATAGAATGTTAGTTTCAGTATTGATATTTATTATTAGAGATTTTGAAACAACTACATTGTGGCTGCAGGTAGTTGCACGCAACTCAAGCACTAGTTTTATGGCCCTCTTGGGCACTGCGCGCAACTCGAGCACGCCCCTAGTAGCACACTTGCCTTATGTGTCCTAAAGTTAAAGCTGGCAATGCCTTGGGGGGTAATAAAGTGCATCTATCAATAATTGTCAATGTAACCGCTCTGAAGGTGAAGCTGTTATTACAATAAGGTGTGGGTTTCAATTAAAGTGCATCTTGAATTTTTTGAAAAAAGAGTATAGATGTTGATTGGCAGCTAATACTTAAGTATGCTCCTGCTCCAGAGGAGAAGCTGGTATAAGACCACATAGGTTATGGTGTAGTGTTGTGGGGATCGTGTGCGAACAATCAATTCTTGAGATTGTTTAGACAACAGAAAAAGGTAATACAAATAATCGCAAAAGTCAACTTCAGAGACTCTTGAAAGCCAATTTTTTTTAATTTGAAAATATTAACATTACCCTACTTCTACATTCTTGAAACGACTTTTTTCATCTCTAAATGATCCCTGACTCAGGGGCGAGACATACACGAATATAACAGAGGCAAGGACAACTGCAGGACTGGGAGACAGAGAACAGTAACGTTTGAGCACTTGCCCTCGGAAGCAGGTGTTCATCTCTACAACAGACTGTCCAATTCAATAAAAATCATTACAACTCTTGAAGCCTTAAAAACTCATCTTAAAGGCTTTTTAGCCTACCACACATTTTATGATGTATGAATTTTTGGCAAACGACTGTGATACTGACCATTGGTAAGTTGACAATGGTGCTGTATATGGGATTAGTTGGAAGAATGAATGTTTCCTACATTTATTTTGTACGCATGATTGAATTTTGAAGAGTGATTGAAAGCAAAATTTGAGTTATTTTAAGAATATTTTGACTTTTGCAATGCATTTATGTACTCTGCAATAAAAACTGGTTAGATTTGATTTGATAGAGAGTGGGTGGGGTAGGTTCAGTTAAAGTCAAATCCATTTATTTTCTACACATTTATCATTATTGTATTAATGGCAACACATATATGTGATCCAAAGGAGTATATGTTATGGACCTGTAAGAATTTCAGATGACGTGCGTCCATCAGTAAGACTAACCTACTTGTGTGTTTGTTGCAGCCCTGAAGGTGAAGCTGATGTTGAGGCGGCCCATAAACCAACTGGTCGCTCAAGGCATCTTGCCCCGTGAGTACTAACTAGTCTTATGTGTAAAACACTGTACTACACTTCTCTTGGCAGACACCGACTAACCACTTACGTTCTTGTCTTAACTACATCTAATACAGTAAACTTATTATAGCGAACTTTGTAAAACAACTGGACAACTTGTAACAAGTGAACTGTTGATCTGCCTTGGAGGTTTTATTAGAGGATATTTTATTCCAGTAATTATGTTGAGTAAATGTAAAAATTTTAATCGACAAATTTGTTTTTAAGAGATATTTATTTTTCAACTAATCATGTCTGATTTATTAAATGTCATGTAAACAATGCCAATATTCCCAATTTAAAAATGAATATTTAGTAATTATTTTTTAACCGGCTACGGCTAATTGATAGTAGAACCATTGATTTTATTTACAAATAGATTTCCTATCCAATGTTAAATGTTGAGTCTCAAAATATCAGTTGTTTTTGTGGTCCATTCTGGAGCGCTAGTCTAGTTCCATGTAAATGTAATGCAGTTTAAACCAGCTGTGTTTGTGGGCCTCACTAATTACTGCCACAAACATTCCTAATAGATGGGATATCTACTGTAGGAGTATATAATCAAGGGTAGAACGTAACCAACCAATTTTCTAATAGAGCTTTTTATGAGCTTATTATGGGATTTACATTAGTCTAACAATTTTAATGAAAGATGATGAATGCAGTGTAATTTTATAATTCAATGATATAACAATCTTCAAAAAGGAATGAGCGACGAGGTATATTTTTACAGTCCAACTGAGCTCCTGCATGCAGACAGGGGACATTTCTGATCCCCTTGCATGTCAGTATATTTCCCTGCAGCAGTTTTGGTAGTTTTTAGTTTAGTTAAGATAAGTTGCAATGGTACATATATATATATATATATATAGTTTTTATCTTGAGCGTCTTTTTTTTTATATGCTGTTAAAATAAGGAAATCATGTAAATTTTGTATGCTGTATGGGAAAATAAACAATTTTCAATTTCAATTTTCAATTTTATGTCAAGTATAATAATATTAATAGCTCATTCTGATTACATAACAATTTAGTTAGTCATTTATTTTTACCATTGTTTAAAAAATAAAAGAAGTAACAATTTTAAATTTAATGTCATAGGAAATTATTTTTAAATCTTGTAGTAATTTTTACATATCAAATTTTCATAAATGTATTTTTTTCGAATGTGTTACAGCATAACAATTTTATTTTTATATATGATTAAAAAATTGTCTGAGACACATTCGTATTGAATATTCGAGGTTTCAGTCGATGTGAAGTATGTACTTAGATACAGTCAATTTCTCCTGTTTTTTAAAAGTGTTATTGCATAAATAAATAAATTGTTACATATTGTTTTTAAATTAGTTCTTTGACTAAACATAATAATGTATTATTCCACTGTAAGTATTATGTTTATATTTACATTTTTGCTCTTAGTTTTGTAAGAGTAGGATTCTTTAAAAATGTTTATAATACTTTAATTTGTTGTTGTTATAATTTATTTTATACCTTTCAACAAATTTAATTAATTAATAACTTTTGATTATCAATGCCATAATATCTAATCAAGTTAAAACGTCTACGTCTCTCAATTTTAATTGCCAAAAATTGAGAAAATTGGAAAATTATTCTCACTACTGATATTAACCATTATTAATATTGATTTGTGGACATTACAAGAGCAAAACGGTTGTATATTGAAATATGTTATACTGTAAAGTGGAAATTAATGAGCTCATGTGTTGTGGAAAGAGTAAAGGATTGGAAAAACACTTTTTTACACTGTAATGTTTATTAACAAGTTTTTAAGAAAACATTTAGATTAAAAGTCATAATTATTCATCTTTATTTGTTCAAATAATATAAATCCGTTACAAAACATCTTGGGGATAAAACTAAAAGACTGTAACTAAATTAACATAAGACTAAAATTTAAAACAAATCACTTAAATTATAATGAAATGAAAATGACTGTATTTTTGTGGCAAAGTAAGGACTATTAAGTCCTCTCTACCAATTAACCACAAAAAAATTGTGCATTAAGATTTATGATACAAAATTAAAAAAATGAATAAAAAGTACAAAAACAAAATCAAAACAACTTAAAAGGAGTAATATTACATAGTATAGAATGAACGATGAATAAATATTACACTATTTAAGTTCATTCACAAATAATATTATAATAATACATATAACAACGTTTATCAATGAAATGTGCTTTCACTTTTTTAATAACTACACTGAGAACTTATCCTCTACCTTTTCATTATGGTGCAGGTTCTATAAACAAAAATACTAAATCATACATGATATGGGCCCTTCCCAAACATAGATGTAGAATGTCGCAAAATTGGGTAGTTATATAGAACAGGGGCCTTGTCGATTTTTGGTAAACACTTTTTTCGTAGTAGATGTATGGCTAGGAAACAAGAATATGACAGGTATTTCAGCAGAAAAGCCGGAAAAATTATGAAAATAAGGAAAACAGTAAAATCTTTTTCTATACCTATAGCGATGTGGGTACTCAAATTGTGTGGAATTTTGTCCAGATTACAAATATAACTAGGTATTTGCAGTCAGTCCATTATTAAGTACGTTAGTGCTGGAAATTTGCTGATTTCAATAAGGTTACATTCTGTTAAGATTATTATTATATAGAATGTATATGATAATAATCTTCTATATTATTTTATTATAGGGCTAGTTTGGGTATTGATAGTTTAGGTTATGGTCAGTCTGCTTAGGTTTGGTTAGGTTCTGTTAGGTTAGGTTAGGTTAATCTTAGTAAAACTACCTAACCTTACAAACCCAAACCTAACTTAATCTATCAACTCCCAACCTAGCCTTTTCCCAACAAAACATAACCTTACTGAAACCGGCACATTTGTGGCGCTAGCCTGCTTAGTAGTCGATTGATTGCAAAGACCTTATCATATTCTTGTTCAGGACAAAATTCATTTCCACACAATATGAATATCCATATCGCTAATATTTTTGGACAAAATATTTTACTTATTTTCATAAATTTTCCGGTTTTTCATCTGAATAAAAGATCATACTTTTTATTTTTAGATATGTATCTTCTATGAAAAAAATTGTCAGGCATCAAATCGTCAAAGCCTCTGTTCTGTATACTGTCCCAAAATGGAAAACAAGTTCCTAAATTTAGTTTGCTATGTGTTATCTAATGTGCCATTTGTTATAAAATTATGAGAATGCCTTAGAAAGATACATGCTTCATAACCATGTTTTCAGTTTTGTTTCAGATTAGTATATGACCGTTTTGCTTACTAAATTTGACTTTTCCATTTGGACTTTCAACAAGGTTATACATTCCTGTTCTATTTTTCTTCATTGTACCGTATGTTACAGCCCTGAAAACTCCGCCAGCATTCCATGAACAGCGTCAGAAGCTGGAGAGGGCCAAGATGGGTGACCTGCTGAAGGCCAAGATACAGCAGCGGCCGGACAGGCAGGAGTTGGTCAGACAACACATACTGGAAGGTAAGGTTGACGGCTGAGAGAAAGGACACTTTAGAGTAGAACACAACATAACTACAGTGAACTGTGCTGATGCGATTCAATGTTATCTCATTTTACATAAAGCCTACAAAACCGTAATTGTCATCAATCCAAATTGGTTAGGATTCCGAATGCATTCAACTTATTCTACAATACTCTTATTTTACAATCGTTCAACCCCATACTAATTCATTTCCCCATATTGGCAGCGCATTTTGAAAAGTGGCATTTGCACATAACAGTTTTTCCAATATAAGTAATATAATATACATTATTTTTATAGTGTATTTATTTTCAAAACTGTACGGAAATTATTAAAAAAGTTGAGTACTATATTAGGGGCCGTCCCCAAATTACGTAATGCCCTGAGGGGAGGATGGAGTTTTCGGTAACATTATACACCGTTATGGGGGTGTGGAGGGTTTATACACAGCGTTACATAATTATTAGATCTCACTAATTTGTTTGAATTCATTCGCAAAATTTGATTGTTTTTCCCAAAAATACAAGATGAAAAAAAAATTAAATAATTAATATATTCTGCCTTCATTAGAAAACAAGAGAAACAAAATCAAAACAATGACTATGATAAATCATAGTATGCATTAAAATAAATAACAACAATTTGAGGGAGGGGTAGGTGACAGCGTTACATAATTTTATGGGGGGTTAGATTTTACCATTACAAGTTCGTTACACGGGGAGGAGGGGGGTCTGAAAAGTTTGAATTTAGCGTTACGTAATTTAGGGGTTGTCCGTTATTTATAATAAATATTTAAAATTTTTCAAAGGGTGAAAACACGCATAGAAATTGTATTGTGAACAAATTTCCAAAAAATTCATTCTATCAAATCGTTTGAAATGTTATATATTTTTAGAAAATCACATTAGATTGGGTTTCTATGGAACTGAATTCAAGTCATGTTAGAAAACCCAAATGAATGTGTATTTGCTAGTTAGGAATCCGTTTATAAATACATATTTATTTATTTGCAAGACGCCGATTGTCAAGATATGGGCGAATATGAATATCGTATTAGTATAATGGTTGTAGATGGACATATGTAATCATTGTACAAACTAAGGCCGACTATTCCTTAGTAAATGTCATTAATTAATAGCCCAATGAAAAAGAACAGCCGGTGGTATCAGCTGATCCCTTTCAAAATTTGTTATGACTCTGATTGGGATCAAACTGAGAACCTTTAGCTTATGAGCTGGGATCCAACCAACTACACTACCAACCAATTTAAATATAAAGTAATATAAACCAATATAAATGTAATATAATAATAAAATATAATAAACTAATAAAAAGTAATAGAAGAGTGTGGGCAGACAACAAACTTACTTGAGAATACTTTTGTGATATCTTCTAGAATGTTTAAGACTGAATCAATTTGTAATAGTAGAACAAAATTACATTCATTTTGAAATAGTTTTCTATGATTAAAGTAGGCATTGATGGTTTAGTTTCATCCAGTACTACAACAAAATATACTATTAGATCAGACAGTAATGTTTCTTACGTTACTAAAATAATCTTATGTAACAGTAAAAAATAGTTGGAAAAAATTAACTACCATGAGCATATACAACCATACCTGGAATTCTGGTGGCAGTTACTTAGCCTGTAAGAGGTTTTTAAGGGATGCATCAGAAAGAAATTCATAAAAATTATCATTTTCTTAAATTCATAAATAATTTCTAGTATCCTTTCTTAGAGCATATAAAATATAAAATCTTTTATTTATTGCAGTAGCTGAAATATGACATTATGTATTTTGTTACAGATGTCGGCCACGTGGATCCATCGCTGGCCGAGCGACAGAGGATGCTCAAGAAGTGCAAGCTGGCAGATTCGCTCAACGATCAGCTCTCGCACCGACCAGGACCTCTGGAGCTCATCAAGAAAAACATCCTCCACACAGACGAACCCATTGAAAGGGCAGTCAAAGGTAGAGTAATTTATTTCTTTAGTTTTGAGTTACCATATTTCCTAAGGATATGGGCAATAGTAAAATTTGTATGGCCAATTCCGTGATAGTGTTTGTATACAACTGTTCAGCGTTATGTTTCTTTATCTTTGATGTAAGGGTGTGACCTTTTGGAAATAAAATGTGAAAATAGTCACATTCTTATAATCTTAACTTTTGGCAGGTACTAACGTCACATAGACATACAGTATTTAAAACCTCCTATGGGTGAGTTTTTCAAAATGAAATGTGCCCCAGAAAGTAAGTTTTTAAAATGTTTGTTAAGTTGTTTAGTGAAGTTATATCATTTAATAAGTTAATTTTTAGTTCAAAATAAATTGATATAAACTAAAAAAAATATAAACATGTTTTGTCGTATTACTTTGAAATTTACTATTAAAAAAAGAAAGTATTAAGGTAAATGAGTAATAATAATGAAAGAAGATTTATTAGGTATAAAAAAGACAACAAGTTCTTTTATATGAGTTCAAAAGTTCCGCTTTGGTGGGAAAGTTGAAAACACTCAGGAACGCAAAGCGCTAAGTCCTTGCACATAAACGGTGTCTCTTGCCGCTTTTGTGGTTCGATTGTCGACCATTTACAACGGTGGCACTTCCGTTACTACATAATGTTACTAAATAATACTCACTCATAAAAATACTAGATATAAAACAACAAAGCAGACGCTAGCGCAAGGTCTGAGTGTCTGCCGCCCTAGGCGTTCACGCCAATAGCTCATCCGAGTGCAACAGGCTGCACAACGGAGAAGCTCGTGCTGCCTATTGGGCAATGCAAGAATCATCACTGATAATTCTCATCATAATTCATAGATGGCAGGAGATGCCTATAACAAATAAAATACAGAGTAAAACTGGGCGGCATCAATGTAACGTCATTCCCTGTATTGGCAATGAAGATGGGTGGACGTCAATGTAACATCGATACCTGGTAAATTGTGCTTTCTATTCAGAAACCTACTTGTTAAAGGGTTAAATACAGAGACAGGACTTTTTAAATCTCAAAATGTGCAAGACCTATGGTAGCCTTCTTGTAGGTAGTAGACAAGCAGAGGTGTTAGAATTCTTTGCGATTCCCTAGGCAAAAATTAGAATTTCCCTCCCTCAAACCATACATATTATTTATCTTACTACTGTACTATTGAATCCTTACACTTCAATTGACCCAACTCATTAACACAACTCATTAACTTTCATATAACTTTACATCTTCCTGTCGTTGCATGTTTTACAAAGAAATCTTCTCTCTGTAATTTATTTCCTTTTATGTAACAAAAGTGATGTTACATGGTCAGCATGGTATTTAGATATACGATTTCTTACTGTGGGCTATATCGGATCCCAAATAATTAAGTGATATTAAAGAGAACAACTCATTTTTACTCAGTAATGTTCATGAATATAAGCTTTCAGGTCTTGCAGACTTGATTGTCCCTCTTTAAGGGTTTTTGTTACAGACATATGATGTTACTTCAGAGTTGTGATTTTTATGAAAAATGTTGAACCCATAAAATGTTATATAATTTTAGGAGTCAGATTAAATAAATCTAGTTTAGGTTTTGAAGTCTAAACACCTGCTTTCCTTGATAGAAACTGCATGAAAAATTTTATGGCTGAAAAGGTTAGACAATTTTTTAAAATACTGAAGGATAGAATACGAAACAGTACATTTTTATTAACTCTAATTAGAAAGAAAATCTATTTTTTTTTATAATGCAGACAGAAAGAACATGCTCGTAAAAGTTTGACTTTTTTTATCAGTTCCTCACATAATTTTATAAAGTCTGTAGCTCACATTAAATTTTGTATTAAATTCAGCAAAGTTTTGACTATTCATAAATGACCATATTAAAAAATACAAACTATCCGTTTCCAGAGGGTCACATTGAGTTCAAAGCGACATGTGAGGGGCAGAAAACAAAACCGCAGCATCCGGACCACTACATGACTCTAGATGACGACTCACAGAGTTCGGAAGCCACATCGCCTCCTAGGTCCTCACCCCCTCGGGATTTAGAATCCATGCTCAATGACCTTCAGCAGGTACGCACAACAGCAGCATAATGCAGTGCTACAATCCTCTTATTTTCAAGTGAACTTGTTGCCAATTCTATTCTATAGAAATATAAATTGAACGTTGTAAAATGAATCATATATATAGTTTGTTTCTTATTCTATTGAGTGTAATTTATACCTTCCTTGAAGAAAAAAAAAAAACGTTCACTATATGGACAACACTAAGATTAAGATAGCAAAAGACTTTATGATGAAAATTTTTCCTTGACTGGTCTGGGTACCAACTGTTAATTAAGAATTATAAAAAAGAAAGGAATGAATGTTATGTCATATATGGCACAAGGAATTTGATTAAAAACCTACTCAATTATATTATATCTACTATTGTTGTTTGACAGTGTTGTTCGATTATTCATGATTGTTAATTTTCTTATAATATATAAATAGTAAAATAAATAATGATTGTAAAATGTTAGAAGTTTTAAGTGGAATGCCAAACGCTGAGAAGAGTGGTAGAGAGGTTTGGTGGCTGTATGTTGCATGCAAGAGACATATCCGCAAGGTTACTATATTGTTGATGCTTGGAACATCTAGGTTTGTGGGCATCATTGCTTAACAATTTTAAAAACCTACTCATGAAGCCCAATATCATAACTGCAAGTTGAGAAGGGGATGACAGCCATAGGCAATAGGAATCTTATAATCTTAACTAGCAGTCTTTCTTTCTTGTTGTCACATATTATAGTTTGTTTCTTTTTGAAAACTGGCCTCTGTACCAACTGTGAATCATTTAATTTAATTTTAATTTCTGCCAAATATAATACGATAACTAAATAAAATATTAAAGCAATTATGTTAATTGTTACAATATATTATTACAATTATTTTAACATAATTGTTGTTTATTTCAATATCCAATTGTTGTATAAGTTTTAATTTGATATTTGTTTTCAAACTGTTGTTAAGATGGATTAAAATAATTTGATTCAATACATGGAGGGTACATTTTTGTGTCCCTTCTAAGTAAAACGTACTCGTCGGCGAGGTCCAATATGAACTACAATCAATACTTGAGCATTAAAACAGTATAGTTAGATTTCCTTTAATAAATTACATTTACTACTTAAATACATAATATTAGTACTTAATTCTAGTAATTTCAACATGATAATGTGATTCATAATTCTTTTACTTAAAACTTAATTGATAAAGTGTAGTAAGGTGATCGGAAGTTGCAACAAAAGCTTATTAAATGGCCATGTATGAGGGTGAGATTTTAATAGTTTTTCATGTGTAAAATGGATCATAAAAATCCAGTCATTAAACCAAGTTGCTTACTTAGCATTCAGCCTCTATGGGGCCCACAACCCTGGGAGGGGGGTCTGTCTGATTCCTACATAACTTTTTGCCTTTTCTGTCCAGCCTTTATGTCACTTCATACTATTTGACATTGACTTGTCTGCAGAGTATAATACTCCCCCAACTAATAAATGCAATAGTATTACAAAATTGGCTTAAATAACATGACTGTTTTATTTTTTCTAATATTCTGTTATAACGTTTGTTTTTCAGGAGACACGAGAGCAAAGAACTTACTTGCCAGGCTCACGAGACATGCTGGAGACAGCTGCGGCACAGGCCGGCATTGTAACTTTGGTGGTGGCTCCCGGCACCCTGCTGACTACCGCCCCCTCTCCTTCCCTCTCTCTCTCCTCACTGTCTCCCCTCTCCTCCATCAGTTCTCCTCCCTCAACCTCATCGTCCTCAACGTCTCGCAGCACCCCCCAGCACCAGTCTTCTGGCGGTAAGGACAAAAACCGGAAGAAGTCCAAGACAAAAACACAGCTGAAGACACGGACGATCAAATTCCATGAATACAAGGTTTGTTGAACTCATAGTCTTGAAATATTATAAGCTATAATCTTGAAGTATTATTGAGAATAATTTCCAATTGTACTCAGTAAGAGCTTTAGTATGGTGCTAGTAATGTCAATACCATTATATTTCTCTTCCTTTTTTCAACTTTGGAGTAATTTCTAAAGGTTATAAAAACTTAATCTTTCAAGGTTGCACTTTGCGCTTGGGAGTGCGTTTTTATGTACTGAGTAAGTTATGGGACATTTCATTAGAGTTCGGTTATTTGTAATCGAATATTGTAAGTTCAGAGATTATATCATAGTAAAGCTACGATTCTGGAATATTGAATATATACATATTGATGTTTGCTTAGTATTTTTGTCGAATGAACAACAATAACAGTGAAAATCGGAATCTAATATCAGCTGACGCATTGCTGATTGGTTGCTCTTGACCGGGAAATAGATCGTAAGGTCTTACTTCCTACATTCCTTTTGTAGGACATCATAAACAATAAGGATATACAGAGCATTCAGATCTTTTTGAACTCCGCAAACTGTTGTAATTCAGGAAGTACCTGCACAGTACTGGGAGGCAGGGCAGTGAAGTTACTATTAGAATACTACTTTTAGCTCTCAAGATTCTAAATTGGTAACTTTAACTCTATCTCAAGGCATGCATCCAATTTGCACATTAAAAGCAAATAGTAATAAAATGTATTTAGTAAAAATAAATATGACTAAGAAAGTCTTAAACAAGGTTGATTTCAGACTAAATATTAAAAAAATGTTTTGGGGGCAACCCAGACCCAGTGCTCCATATCTCTTTTCCTTGGAACTTCCTACATAGAAATCCACGAAACGCCTCTATCCTAAACGTACAATAGGTATCATAATACTCAGCTACTGAATATACAATGTATGAGCTAGTTGGCCGAAGAAGGAAGAAGAAGCTGTGGTTTACAAAACAAATACGATTAGATTACAAACACACTTACTGAAGACACTGCCCTCTTAGAATGAGTTGACCGAGAACTAGACACTATTGTGCTACTAAAAATTTGCAACTTTTTTAAAAAGAATTTGTTGTAGTTAAAAGAATAAGGTACAAAGGATACAAGGTCCCAAAAAAGTCAAGTAAATACTTGTGAGAAGGTGGTATTTAATATATTTACCAATATCATTTAAAATTTTCCCCAAATATACAGTATATAAACATACTCCTCAGACATTTTTTGTTCTATCATATTATTTGTATCAACTTAGCAAATTTTAATAATAAAATTCAAAAATAAATAATGCTTGAAATTATTTGCACCATGTCCCACACTCAACAGGTACGTGACTTATTCAATTATAAATATTCTTAAATTAGAGCCATTCAACTCGTATTTGGATGATATAGCTAGAGGATAAAAAGACAAAATCTTTGTCATTCGCTCAGTTCCTGAAGATGTTATTTTGATCTTTTTACTTTATAGGTTCTAGAATAGAATGGCATGTACAAGTGTAAATCTTTAACTACTGTTTTAACTTTACAGGGTCCACCGAATGCTCATAAGAATTCTCAACAGAATGCGTCTAATGTAGAAACATCATACGAGCTACTATTGCAACAGCAACAGCTGTTTCTACAATGGCAGCTGGAGTGGCAACATAAGGTATGTTTATTCCCTAGCAGTTATTTATTTTTCTACTTGTATTTACTGTTAGAAATTACTACGTTTATTAAAAATAGATTGTATATAAAAATGTTTTGTTTCATTTACTAGATGTTATTCTTCTTTACTAGAAACATATCTTCTTTATGCCAAAAGTAGAACTTTATATTCCTTGTGTAAAGTTTTCTGATGATCTAAAATTCTTGATTTTATTTCATCATTCTGTTATTTGAAACAGCGTTGAGTATGGGTGTTAGATTGTCTATAAGTATCTTGTAAAGAGATTTAATATAAAGTCCCTGCAAATTCTGTTGGTTGGATCAAATTGGATGATACTACATACATTTCATTTATATGGATGAAAAAATTAGCTACCGGTAACAACATTTGTATTATATAATTATTGTCAATTATTGTAAAGATTGCTGACCTAAAAAAAATTCAAAGTTAATAGATAATTGATTGAAAAATAAATATTATGGGCAGTGAGAGAAAGTTTTTAATTTTGTTATTTGTTAATTTAAAATGCACGTTCTTATGAGGTTAATGTCATTTTTACCGTTTTGCGTACTTTAAAATTGTGTTAGGAGGTTATGTAACTTGTTAGGTGGAAGTCAAAATGCGGATCGGTCTGGTTCATAGCCATGCTTTAAGTGCAGTATGCCAGCACTTGAAGGCGCATTACTGCCTCTAGCGAGATAAATTGTCATTTGTTGCACTCAGTTGTATGCTTTTGTTTACAATACATTTACGGTACTAATTACAATTTATCTGAATTGTATCTATTTTATAAAAGTTTATTACATTATTTAATTTATAATAACTTTAGAGTTTTTTAATCATCATATTACTTGTGTTGATAGAAATACAATACAAGTGAATTTTACGCAATAAATTCATTACAATATAACTATAAAATATACAAAAATATTAAGGTGATTAATTTCAGTAAACTACTCTTACCTTCAGTAAAAAACTCTTCATGAAGGAAAAAATATCGGTCTGAGGATGTTAAAGTAAACGTGGCTTACCGAAATCAATCACCAAAATATTTGTACACTTTGTACCTATATTTTAATATATTTGTGTTGTTTGACATTCACTTAAAAAAATAACTTTATTAAATTATTTGATTATTTAATGCTGACAAAATATGTTCTCTTGAGCGCCTGCAAGATACCGATGGGGAAGAGCCCACGTTCACTCCAGTCTGTAATGTACAGTAGTCGTTCGTCATATATTTTATTTTTCACCACAGCAAATTTGGCAACAAAGCAGGTTAATGTTATGCTCTTTCAATCAAAACATATGTTCTGCAATCGCCTGTGGTCAGGCTAGGATTTCATGAGGAAATCAATGGGTCAGACAGTTTACAATTACATAAATTAGTGCTGTAGAATCTTTGGTAAACGTAATGATGTGTAAGGTAAGTGGGTTGCTTTCATGTAATGTAAATATGTTACAGTTAGAGAATGTATTTCTACAAATGTTCCCTTTTTCTGTGCAACCATGTGTCTCTGTCCGGCAGAACTATATTACTGTAAGCCTCGCTGCCAACTCATACGTCACTCTAAAAACATATCTTCCCTTTATTCATTTTTAAAGTTTGTCTCTTCATTTAAATTTAAAAATTTTATTCTCTATGTTGTTCATTAAAGCTGTTTTATTTAAAGTAATTATAGTTTTGAATAATGGAAAAAGGTTTTAGTCAATTATTTTGATGTCCAGTTAATGTATACTCTGTATGTGTTATTCAAATATAATTATTTGTTTTTAATCATGTATTTCTTTATAAAATCGTTTCCAAGCTCTGCAAGTGCACATTGGTTTCATTAAGAAAATGATACTCATTCTAAATTTAAAGTAACTGACAGTTTACACTTTGTTCTATTTATAGACACCCATTAGAACAAAAACACAAACAGTAAGGGTAAATAATGGTTTGAGCCTCAAATAAACAAACTGTCTAACATCGTTGCAATGTATGGGAATGTTTTGGTTGTGAAAAATGTTCAGTCTAGGCAGTTTGATGATAGTTTTGACTTAGAGCTACTAGCATTTTTGGTCAAGAACACTTAGTCATAAATTGTCAGCACAAACATGATTTGGGTTCTGTTGTTCAAAGTAAGGCAGTTATATCTGAATAGCAACTGCTATATTTTCTGAATCCTGGACCATGCACTCAGCAGTCTGGAACCTGATATGGATTTGTCAACCTATTACAGTTTAGTCTAACATCAATTTAGAATATAAATATCCAATTTTACATACACAACTTAAACATAAAATTGCTTCTTCAGCAAGCTCTGTTCATTCACATAAAGAGTTTGTTTGTGCTTGTAGTGTCATAACACTTCATTCAGTCTCTTCAAAAGAGGCAACTTTAATCCATTGACATGCCAGTTTTCAAAGGGCCTAAAGCAACCGTTTATAAAATTCCTATTTTTATAGATTTTTACGGTTATGTCAAATAAAATCCTACTAGAGTAATTTACATACAGTAGAGCTTCATTTATCTGGCGTAAACAGGCCACAATTACGTTGGGCAATATGGAATGTAGTAAACACTCTAAATAATACAAATAATATACTTTTATTAAGGATTTACCCTACAGAACTATTTAAACAACAACTCTTGTTCACTTTTTAGCAAAAACAATGTATTTATTATGAAAATGTTTATAAAACCAATTATCCTAATACAGTTCCCCATTAAAATTACTTTACGATACTAAATATGGTAAAGTAATATGTGTGACAGGTCGGGAAACTACTGAATAACAGTTCATGAGTCACGTGTTCGCTTTTCATACCTAAAAGTGTTTTCTGTCCTAAAAATACCATTATTTTTAGGCACTCATCACACTGACAAAAGTGATATTGTTAATATAAAAGTCTTGCACAGTTCCTGCTCAACATTAAGTCAAGTACAGTCAGCAACAAAACAGTTTACTGGTTGGAAAACATCACCAGGTACACTCCAACTTACACATCTCACACTCCAAAAATTTTAATACAATTTTTGTTACATTATTGTTTTTTGGACGATCATTTCAGTTAAAATGGGGTTACATAACGAAATATTAAGATAATGAAATTTCACAATTGTAATAAGGAAGATGTAAAAAATATAATGTTTATATAATGGTACATTATATACAAATATTTTTTTACATATCTCTCAAGTTTTATAACACTTTTGTCTGGCCCAGAGCACTGTTTTACAACACTATTATTACATTCTTTGTCAGTCAATAATAAACTGTCATAGTCTGTATAAAGATGAATAATTTTACTGGTTCTCAATTTTAAAACATTATTTTCTATCATGTTTTCAAATTGAGTTTCACCTGTGTCATATAAACTACAACATATCCGTCAGCTGTGTCAAGAGAGCAACCATTAAAACACAGTAATACCAACTCGAACAGCTGAATATTCGTTACAACAACTGTTGATTCATTTACCGACTAAATTGTGCTGCTATCTAAAACTTGAACGTCCAATCAATATCGGTAATGTACTCATGTGATACAGTCTTGTTATGGCAAGATTATGGTATCATGCTCTGTCGGCACTAATGAGGCAGTGCTGTAACCCAGCTATTTGGGGAAAAAGTGTTGTGGAGATAGTAGGCGATAGGTTCTATACTCGGTCCTCTTAATACCAACATGATGTCTACTCAATGGCTGCTATTGGTATGAACACTACTGGGGAAGTCTTGAGGTGTCTATGTTGGGTGGTAGTCAGTGTCCGGATGTTCTGTAGGGAAGAGAACTGAGTATCAGACTCGTCAATCAGACCAATACTACGAGGTTCAAATTCCACGTAAAGCTCTAGGTCCCTTAGTTTCCCTGGCTATTGGGCTATTAATAAATGGCTCTTTCTGGACAACTCAGTTTGTAACCAGACAACACTCATCCACACTCATCCTAAACTCCTATAATCATTCGTATTCAACTTAAAATACACTCAAAGTTGTTTTGATATAAGTGAATAAAGAGAGAATATTTGTCGGCAGTACATTCTTATCATGGCATGTATTGTATGTATTATAATCACATGCTATTATTGAGATTAAAGGACAGAGGAATATTTGCAGTTAATAGTAAGTCTATCTTATTTAAATAACCAACCAACTTTAAAATGATTGGTTTTATCAAGTTTATTATTCTGTTTAAGTACCCGCAGATAATCTTGCCGGCAGCGCAGAAATCACCAGACCAAACTCAAAACCTGATTACGGTGACATCAGCCTCACCTGTGACGCTATCGCCATCAGCACAGCCTCCCCCTCCTCCACCACCTCCTGATACCAGGCCTCTCCGTAACCTGGAGGACATGAAAGGTACCGTGGAACATAAGATTTTCACTTTGACGTTCTATTTCATCAAATATAAGAGTCAGAATTGTCTTGCATTTTGACTGTACAATAAATATAGACCACTGATACTTTTGAAATGCTTATATTTATCTGTACCAATAAATTAATTTTTCAACTGAATTTCATAAACATTTACTTAACACTTTATAATATTATTTAGTTTTGTTTTTTTAAGAAAAAAATAATTGCTATTATTTTGTCTTAGTAAATGAATTTGTTGGTCTTCCTCAATTTTATGTTTTTACTGTTTATAAATTGTTTGATGAAAATATGTAACTTTGCTGTTTTTAAGTTTTTTCATCAAAATTTTTGGAAAACTATGCGTTGTGTGTTTTTTAATTTGTGTTTTTAGCACTAATGTGTGCTTTTGCTATTTATGTAATCATTTGACACTAACATTGTTTGTATTATGTAATTCAAGTCTGTATATGTTTGGTCTATGAGAAGTTGAATGAAGTTTGGAGACATCCACATCAATACCAGATATTTATTAACGACACTGATACTAGCAACCATTAATATAATTATATATAACAACAACAATGATAATATTGCTATTACATAGTATATTAGATTACAAAATAAGTGATCATGAATAAATATAGATTTTTATTTACAATTGAAAGGCAACTTATAACTCCTAAATGGAGGTTAAAACTTCAGACTGATTCACAAGTGACTACGGTGCTTTCCTCTGATTTTTCATAGAATAACTAAAGAAAATATTCTAAAACTATTTTAAATAAAATAAATGGTTCCAAAGAATTGCCACAAACTTCCCCCCATATTAAACACAAAAAAATCAAAACTTCTAAAATTACCAGTTTGATTCCCAAATATGTTTCTTTGCCATAACTGAAAAACTAGTCAAGTTAGAGACTAAGGTATTTACTAAAATATTTTAAATTGTAATTTACATCTTTCCTGAAAATGTAATCAAAATCGTTAACTAAAATTGGAAACTAAAATATCAAAAAAGTGAAAAAAACGGTCTAGAGATATTGGCTAAACACACCTACATACCAAATTTCATAAACATTGATCTATTTATCCGTTTGGTCTCCAGCGAACTGCACATACACACATACGGACAAACACCAAAATTGTTTTTAGAAAAAAACACTTTTGGGTCCTGAGGACCCTAAAATGGATTTTTAGACGAACTTGTAAACAATTTTTTTGGTCGATCACATTACTTTCTCTATGCTAAAGCATATAGGAGAAAGTAAAAAGCAAAAATTAAAATTTCCTTTTAGCTCTCCTTGAAACCGCTTGTTATTTATAGTGTTATCTTTTTTTTCATCTGTCTTTTCAAGCTTAATTGTTACAATCGTGTTGGTTTTCCCAACGTGAGGTAACCAGAAAAGCAGTTGACATGAAGGACCATCCACTATTGTACTTTACACCAGTAGCCCACCAGTAACAAGGTAAGTGACGTTGCTTTGGAATGCACTGTTTGGAGTGGCTCTGCTGTTGTTAAGCGTGTGCTTGTGGTTGCAGTGAGTGATCTGAGGGCAGAACTAAAGAAACGCAACCTGCCTGTCTCAGGGGCCAAGCCGCAGCTGATTGAACGACTCAAGCCCTTCAGCAGCTCGGCTTCCTCACCCTCCATGCCCCAGACTGATTCAGACTCCCTTCTATCTGGTAAGTCGACTCTTATTTTGTGTTTTGTATGATTGTTTGGTTTTGTTTTTACAAATTTGAGTTTTAACAAGCGGCTTCGTAACAAAATAATGGATTTTTACATTTTTATTTACTGATTAATGGATATTTTTCTTTCGTCATAGTTTTCAGCTTACTTTCTGAAAACCCTCATTTTGACAACAGGGATGGGTGTTGTATAACTATTTTTAATTGCTTACTACAAACATGTTTGATTTTTAAATATATCACCATTGTAGTCAAATAAGCAATATATTCAAAAGTGTTGGAGTATGCAGATGGCAAGAAGGAGTAATTTAACATATTTACATGCAATTGAAATGTAGACTGTTGGCATGAACGAGTTAAAGAATGGTTAACAAACAAGAAATAACAAATTGTTTAAGTAATCTCAAACTAAAAAATCAGTTGTTTTGTATAGCTGGATTTCAATAGTTTTTACTGTCCTTATTAGATCCCCCTAGAACAGGAAAAAAAATCATAATATAAATGATTGTAAAATTAGTAAATATTCAATTAAAAAAGTCAAAAACATGGGTAGATTAATACAAAAACACACAATTTTAATCACTATAGTAAAAGTTCATAATGAAGTATAGAAGTTCCATGTAACAAAATTTATATGTATAACATTTTTATGATGAAAAAAATAACCCTTAGGAAGCTAGAAATAGAGGCATGCTACAAATATTTATATTTTGTATTCTTCTAAAGCTATGGAACTCATACTCAGTAGTTTACATGAAGAATACTAGAATCTTGACATTGGCAACCATGAGTATATGTCCTAACAAAAAAGTTACATAAGCTGTAAGCCTGTTCTAACAAATCTTGTTGTTACAGTGTGCAATCTATCTCCGGCACAGACTCTAGAGCCAGACAGTCCGCCGCCAAGCACACCGGCACCGTCTACACCAGCCAGCCCTGCCTCAGTTGAAACGCCGCAGCAGGAGTTCAGTGAGGACATCATCCGGGAACAGAAGCGGCGGATAGAACACTTACAGAGACAACTGCTGCGCTCACAGCTACAGCTTCAACAGCAGTCCACATTCCAGGTACAGAGATTTACAAAGATCCTGATTATTAGCTTACACAGATACGGTGACAAGTGATGACAAAGATATCCAAGATTATGTAAATATATAAGGTTCTTTAAATTCTTCTGCACATTTAATATATAGGTTTGGTTAAAAGGCACTAGACTAGGAATTAGTATTGTAGGAGAGAGGCCATTCGCAATTTTACCTACACCAACATCTTGCAGTAGTAATTAGGTAAGAGAAATAACACATGAAACAAAATTTCAGTGCCAATGGCACACCCCAAGTGGTTGGAGGTATTGCCAAAAGCAACAGGGCTTTTATTATTATCTTCATCCGTCTTTAAATGGTTACACAACTTATATCCATAGGATATAGGCTGTTGCCACCAATGTCCGTGCCACCAAAAGACATAATTTTTGTAGGGAAGTGGATAATATACATTTTGTATGGTAGCAATAGGCTTACTGCCAAAGTGGAGATACCCTCAAATGTGATTTATATTCTTCCTTTGATATTTTACCTCAAGTTTTGTTTTGAATAATCAAAAACTTATTTTGATTTGTTAAAACAAGCCTAGAGGATAAGGCTGTATAGAATGTTAACTTATCCTGAAGGAGTCATCGTGTTGCTTAGATTTAGCTGGAACCTCATATTGAAAGTCTAACCTCAACGAAATGCACAGAATGTGTTTTCGCCGACTGGTAGTAGTGCTATACACTATTACTGGTTTGAACCGTTTTTATCAGCCTTTGTTGGTGGTATGCGTTCCGAGACTAATAAAATATCGGGATAAAGCTACGCCTGAAAAACAGCTTTGACTAATATTCGTACGTTTGTCCTACTTAGTTCTCTTCAGGTAGGCATATATTGGTGTTTTAAACCAATTAACCTATGACAGCTTTAGTTTTTGCAACTCTGCCGAGTTTCATCTTGCAACTGTTGTTAAGAAGCTCAAAGCGGAAAGTAAAATGGAGCCACAATAATTAAATCAATGATACATATATGTAGAAAAATTACTCCTGTAAGTAATCTGTAAATTTGTAAAGAACACTGCATCTGCTATCCCTGTCATCTGCCATACACACTTAATTCTACGTGGTTTAAACACACTCAACATAATACGTCAGCACAGGTATTCCAAAATCAAACATTTTTTATATGAATATGATGAGCCTCTAGTGCAGTGATTCCCAACCTTTTATGAGGTATCGCCCCTAGGTGGAACTCCTCACTCACTCCTGTCGCCCCCCTTCTCTTAGTACGGTATACCCTTATTTAAATGTAAGAAACGTCTTGTTGTAAAAATAATAGATTGAATTATTCTGTTAAATGATTTATTACTGTATAGTGTATCTGTATACATACAACAAATAATTAACCAATGTAGATGTATTCAGAATTCTTCCTCTCATCAATCTCATCTCATGAGTTTGAGCTCAATTTAAAATTTTGGGTATCTTGTAAACCCGTTGAAGAAACAAATTTTTGAGTTATTTCAGATTAAATGAAGAGTGTAATAATGTAACGAAGACATTTTCTTAAGTGTACTTCTTGTGTACAAATACCTAAACCTGTCCTAAACTTAATTTGTATATTCGAATGAGACTAAAAAAGTTGCGTCATAGAATACCCTGAATCAATTTTACAAAATGTTTATAATTTCAATTTAATTTATTTACCTTTTTAACGGCTCCCTTGCGCTTGGTGGACTGCAGTCAAAGCCTGAATATCCGGCTGTATGTTGGTCAGGTGAAGGCGCAAGTCTCCTTTGGTGCAAACATCCAATTTGTTCCTTTGTTTTGTGAGGAGCTGGACGACAGAGCTGAATCCTTTTTCCACTAAATATGTGGATGGAAATGAGATTAGAAGGGATTCAACCATTTCCCACAGTTTTGGATAGGATTCCATGAGTTGCACCCAGGCTAACTCGTAACCATGCTGCTTAAAAATCATCTTTGCCTCACAGTCATATTTCAGGTCCAAAAACTCTGTCTGCAAAATATGTTCAAGGGTGTCCACCGCATCAAACGAAAATGGATCAAAAACCCAATCTGGAATTTGAAGATTGGCAATGTCTTCAAATCTTGATTCCATGTCACATTTTAGCTTGTCAAGGTGGTCCGTGAAAGTGAAGATTTGGTCATCTTGAAGATGGAGGGATTCTGAGCATTTTTGTAGGGATGGAAACTGACACAGTTCACCACGACCTATATTACCTTTGAAAATGGCAAACTTGGCAATGAACGAACTGATAATTCCTTTTGCTTTGATAAGATTCATCTTATTTCCTTGCAGCTTCATGTTGACCTCATTGAGTTTTTCGAAAATATCAGTCAGATATGCAATCTCGAATTTGCGAAGTCTCAACGCTTGACTCAATTCAGGGTCACAAGAATCGAGAAACTCAGTCACTGTTTTGAACAATTCAAAAAATCACCGCAAACAGTTTCCTTTTGAAAGCCACCTCACGGCCGTGTGCAAGAGCAACCGCTCAAATTCCTCATCATTTTCGTGGCACAGTTGTCGGAAGAGACGGCCATTCAGGGCACTGGCTTTTATCTTATTTACCCCATTAATTACTCGTTGAAGGGTTTCATGCAGTATACCATTTAATTTTTTTGCTGCTAAGTGTTGGCGATAGATGACGCAGTGTATGGTGATAACGCCTGGAACTTCTTTCTTCAGGTGGGCCAGAAACCCAGCATGGCGACCAGACATGGCAGGAGCTCCGTCTGTAGCGCAGGCGCTTCCGTTTGATAGGGAGATATTCTTTTCCTCAAAATACTCTTTTAATACATTAAAAATGGATGACCCTTTCGCATCAGTGATCAAACTTCTTGCAAACAGCATTTCCTCGGTAATTTCCTTGTGCTCATTGATGAATCTCACATAGGCCAACAAAATTGCTTTGTTATCAATTACAGTAGATTCATCTATCTGTAAAGCAAATTTGTTTTTTTTTTAGCATGTGTGTAAGTTTTGATTCGACGTCTGCAGCCATTTCATCAATTCACCTGGAAACAGTATTGTTGCTTAAAGGCACCGATTGGCCTATTTTGTTACTAGAACCCTCGCCTAACATAATTTCAAAAATTTTTCTTGCAGCAGGTAAAACAAGAGTTTTGCCAATCGTGTGAGGTTTGCCACATTTAGCGATCAATAATGCTACCTCGTAAGAAGCAAGAAGACCTTTGTCAAGATCGGTTACTCGTTTTTTAAATAGATCACTTACATTGGGACGTTTTTCTGCTTTAGCTTTGAGCTCTTGAAAATAACTGACGTCTTTATTCATTTTGTCACTGTGTACTCTTGATAAATGTTCTTTCATCCGCGAAGGCTTCATGGCTTCATTGCTAGTCAATGTTTTATCACACAAAAGACAATGTGGAAACAGCACATTTTTTGGTGACACAATAAAACCGTATTTCAAATACTCAGCTGAGTACTGACGACACTTTTTCTTCAAATCCACCATGCGTGGTCTTCCGTACTTCAAAACTAACGAACGAATACTAAACTAAACAGATACGCACAATGTAATCGCAATGTAGTAACTGGCGTAGCTCCTAAATACATAGAAGACGTATGACGCACAAATAACAACACGCCTGTGATGGTGGTGCCAGTGGAGGGGGTAGTGCTGTGACCTTGCCAGCTAAAAATAGCCGGTGACTCAACTACTTCACGCCAATTCCCTTACCGACGTGTGGCCAACAAGCCCTGAGGAATTACGCAACTCTATCATGTACACTTATTTTATAGTTTTATTTAATAATAATAGTCTCCATTTTTACCGCTATGCAGCTTAGGAGTATAGCAGGGTAGTCTGCTATGTTGAGCCTACGGTATACAAGGAAGATAACAGGGCCAGTGTTACGCTTCAACCGCCTATTATTACCCCTGGTTTTACCCAAGGTACTCATTTTTATTCCAGGCTGAGTCGACCTGGGGCCTGTAGATATCTAGTTGGTATCGGCACGGCCGGGAATCGAACCCGGACCGTTTGCGTCAGAGTCAGATATTCTATCATCTGCGCTACCGGGGCCCTAGTTTTATTTATACAGATCATATTTTTTGCCCATAATTTTCTTAAAAACGAGTGAATTTGTTTTTAAATCGCTACCGTGTTTCTGCGACACTTAAGATTCTACTCTACAGAGGAGTTAGTTTATTTTGTCTGCCTTCTCATACTGATCGCCCCCCTGTCGCCCACCACAAATTTATCGCCCCCCTTAGAACCCAAATCGCCCACTGAGGGGCGATCGCCCCCACGTTGGGAACCACTGCTCTATTGCATTATCTTTGAAAGTAAGTCCTCTAACAAATGTATAGCTATTGAAATCTAATTATATATCAATTAATTTTTTTTCTTATAACGTTTTGGTTTTTTATTGTTATAGCCACAGCAGACTCTAAATGCTAAGGCGAACCTTGCTGCGTTTCTTCAGCAACAACAACTGAATCAGCTGTTACTACAACAACAGCAACAACAGCAGCAACAGCAACAACCTCAGCAGCTGATAGGCATCATCAGCACCAACAACAATAACATAAACAACAACACAAACAAACAGGTGGTCAGGAACAATGGAATGTTGACCCAGACACAACCTGTCGTGCTCAACCATATCAACCTCAAGGCTGCTGTTAACAATCAACGGTGAGACTTATTCAAATGACTTTTTTTTCCTAGGTACAGTCGTACAATTAGAGGATGGTTTTGTTTAGCGAAAAATGTCAAAAATATAACTTTCTATTTCAAGAATTCAGACTGCAATAAAGATCGTATTGCAATACTTGAAATTTCATTTCATAGGTTAAGAATGATGTGATAAACACAAACAGTACACTTAAAATAGAACAGCTCGCTAGCAGTAAGATTGTATAGCCACTATAGGGGTGTCAACCGCTCAGTTTTGGAAGAAATGGCCACCTTAACATTTATGTAAAAGGAAATCATACAAGAAAAGTATTCTTATTTTTTAATTAAAGCTGTTTGGACTTTTATTTTATTAAAAGGAACAAAATATTGTAATTACAAAATTGCACCACTTTATTGCCTACTTTAAAAATGATTCTTAAGAGTCTAAAGGTAATCATCATATTGGATTTATTCTATAAGAGCAAGTTTAAACACGTAACGGCACCATGATTTAACAATTTGTCAAAAAGTTGTAATTTTAACATCGTTTTAAAGATTTTACAAATTACTAGACGATTTTTTTTTCATGTTCAGTAAAAATTGATCATTGAAATAAATAAATTTTAATTTATTAGTTTATTCTTTTTATGAAAATAGAAACTATCAAAATTTTTAAAAAATGCATTCTTTCGTAATTTCTTATGCTCTTTGAAACGATATCAAAACTATAATTTCTGACAAAGGCACAGTGATGTTCCCATATAACATTGCTTTTATGGAAATATATTCAATATGGCGACTACCTCTCAAGTGAATTTTCCCCAGTAGAACCAACAATTATTAAAAATATCAAAAGTAAAAGATATTGATCATTTACTAAAGTGAAATATTTGTAACTACAGAACATCTTCCCTGCCGAACTTTGTTGGGACATTTGTGCAAACAGTTCCGGCCCAGACATTAGTGGCGGAACCCATTGCTCAACTGCCGCTAGCCCCCGAAGTCCAGGAGGAGAAGCCCGATCTCAACTGTCTCCCACCTCTTCCCCCTCCGCTCTATCAAGATGCCACCAAACTGCTAAGGGTCAAACAGGTAAGCCAACAGCTGCTCTTCAGTGAGAATAATCTGTTGTTCTGAATCTGTTCACCACAGTATAGTTCCTATATTGTAGAATATATACATATACTGTGTACTGTCTATATTGTATACTTAATATACATAATAAACATATTATAATTCAGAACAAAGAGAGAATATGATTAAAAATTATGTTTGCATTTACTTGAAACTTCACTGTTAAATTAAAATAATTGTATAGTTAGGTGTAGGGATCTTAACCCTTATCACGCCGTAAGCGCATATATATGCATATATAGACTTTACTCTTAACGCCGTATGCGCATATACGTGCAGCTATTGTCGAGCCGAGCGGTTGTCATTGTCCACCGTCTCACCTCTTTGAAACTGTGTATTTAGTTGTTTTTATCATTACTCTAGTTTAATATATGTTAGTAATTTATTAGTTTTAAGTGTCAATATGAATAATCCAGCCGATTTTGATTTTGTGGAAGATACTAAATACATCATATTCAAGTGCTATATGTATTTACTTATTTTTTATTATGTGTTATGTGAACTCCCTGTCTTTATCAGCTTATGTACAAGTAAATGTACTCAATTATACATATTTTATTAATAGTAATAATGTTTTTTATTGATTCATACTGTATCTATGCCTGAGGCTTACTTTCAAGTAAAAGTTTGCTTATTTACATATTCATATATAAGAAAAAAAGGTAAAGTAAGCTAATAAAATAAAATTTTTAAAATGTTATCATATACTGTACAGAACAAGAAAAAAAATGAGCAACCAAAAAATATAATTTGGATTTTTTTTACAATAAATTAGCGCTTAATGGAAAATGGGCATTGTATGTTGTTACAGATTTTGTCATGCATCTGAAAAATGAAACATTGCGTTAAACAATTCAGTATTGCAAATAAACTGATCTTACTGATAACAATGCATACAAATCTCTATTAGAAGTTCAGACACCTTGTTAAAAAATCAGCTTGGCGCAGAACTGAACACAGTAGTTCAATCTGTAACTGGTATATCTGTCTTTGTCGCACACTGCCTGCGGACTATCTCTGTCATTCTCGTACTGCCTTTTCTCAGAGCAGCGCATTCTCTTGGCAACATTTTTAAACTTAAATTCCTGCTTAATAAAAACAAGCTGACTTCACCATAATTTCTGTTCTTCTTATGGAGATTTGTAGTTTTTGCTGATAATTATTATCAAGATCAGAGAAGTAAAATATTATGTTTTTAGGTTTGATTTCCTTTAAATACAAATGAATTATGTTTTGCACAGGAGGTGGATGACATCAAGGGTGTTCAGAGTCAGATCGTAGATGACGTTCTGGATATTCTGATAAAGAATGGGGAGCTGCCACCATCAGCCGCTCAGGACCCATATCCCAACAGTCTTGACCTGCGTGATCTAGGCTTGGACATGGAAGGGGACAACGATGCCATGGATCTGGGCGATACGTTACCATGCCCAGAGCTGATGGACGTGGATGCAGATTGGTTGGAGAGCTTGATGGAGCCCCCGTTGGCCTCACCCTCAGCTTGCGACGCCGATGCTCTCCTTGCCCAAGATCCATTTGACTTCAACATTGATGACAACGATTTCCGCATGGCCGACTTCGGCTGGGATCGTGTGGACTTTGCGACGTGAGTGAGACACTGGTCTCTTCACGGCCGTGAGGAAAGCTATGGACGGCAGAGCTATGAACTGTACTTACTCATTAATGGTAGCTCAGTGACGTACTGTTGGTACTGACTCAAAGTCAGGAATAAATAGTGTTAATGATATTTAATTATTTCATTTCCACGGAAGTCTGCTTTCTCCCGAAAATATATAATATTTTTATGTATTGGAGATTGGAATAAATGTGTATTATATTTTATAAATATTAATATATATTTGTCTTTGTGACCTTTCAAAATCGCTTAAACTTAGGTCTTCAAACAATCCATTTAGGTCTTGCTTAGAAATGAATTTTTTTGAACAGACTTGAAATATAGCTACGCATATAACATACAGCAAATAGACAATCTACTTGTAATAGTAAATTATTAAAATACCAAACTTGAACATTATACAGTAATTTTGTTTGTTATGTTGGTAAGAATGAATTTGTTATGTTAGAGTGAATTTATAAGATATGATTTTGCTAAAGAAACTATTACCAAAGTATGGTCTGAAGGATGTGCCTGTACTGCTATTGTTTGTAAAATATAATATCCTTCCTCAACAATCACAACTTTTCAGTAAAATATACTCTGGAATTTATTATAATTAACTATAAATACTCAGAGAGATACTTATTATACTAAGAAGATTTTTGTCAAAATACAAAATAGTATTTTGTGAGGCAACAAATATTATTTTTCTTTTAAAGTACTTTCTGTGTATTAATTTATTATTCTTAATTTTTTTCATTTATTGTTCTACAGTTAATTTTACTCTATAGCAAGTAATTATTTTATATTGTTTCTCTAAACGTCTGTGTTTTCATCAAAATAAGTTTTTTAATATAATTTTCATTTGACTTTATACAATTAAAAATTATTATTAATTAACATTAAAATTATAAAAACCTACACCATGATAAAAATTTTAAGAACATTTCTCAGCCTGATTAACTCTTTCAAGAGTATGAAAAAGTGTTTTTGAATAATAATGACGTTCTGGAACATTATGAGAGTTATAGACTCAGAGGGTTTGAATTCCTAACTTACTATGCATTTAATTTATCATTATGTACAACAATTACTTAATACGTCAGAAATTAGAAGAACATATTTTGTTGGGAGTGGTAGGCAGTGATGAAAGGGAAGGTCTGAAAATCTTTAGCAGAACGAAAGGACCAATGTACATATCTAGTTTTTTACTTTTAGTAGTAGCTAGTTACTAAGATTGGTGCGTAAAGGCATCGTTGCTTCATAATTACAAAATTAAAAATTTCACTACTTTAGTAAGATGTCAATCTTGTAATATTTAAAATTAAAAAACGATGTTCTCTATCACGAAATCTCCAGGACCTCTGAACAGATTTTTATGAAATTTGGAGGGAAGTTAGCTTTTGTATCATAAAGACTTATTAAGAAAGGACTTCTTCCTTAATTCCATTCCTAAAGAGTAGAATCAGCCCCTCCACGTTTCCTTTTTTCCATAGGAGTTAAATCATTAATTTAATTTAATAAGTTTTTCAAAAAGTTGAAAAAAATATTTAGATGATACAAAAGCTTGGCTAATTTGGTTTTAACTGTGAAATGTTTAAAGTACTTTCTACCAACTCTTACATGATTTCACTAGTTTGTCTCCCCTAAAAGTTGACTTGTAGGGTTTTCTAGACTATAAAACTTTGTTATCTTTGAGAATGGCAGCAGGTTAAGCTTTATAGAGAGCCACGGAGGGGAGGATATGCAAGTGTAGAGAACCACCCCACAGTGAAGCAAGGGTTTTCAGCTAGTCTTTTATGTAAAATATAAATATAAAACTATTAGGAAGCAAATTTTTGAATATTTATGTAACTATCATATCTTTTTTTTAAAAGAAAAACCTTACTTTTAATTTATTACTTCTCACATGAATTTTTTCAAAAGGACCTCTGGGACAGTAACCGTATGATGTTCCATAACGTCAATACTCCTTTAAAATGATTACATAATTCAGGGTGCTAGCGAGGTTTGCAAGAAGAATATTGTAGGTCGAATATGTGACTGGCGTGTAAAGCATGCCACCTCGTAATAATAAAATCAATTATTTATGAATCAGATTTCTACAGTTTTTTTAAACATAGCATATCAGACATTTTTGAATCGGCTGACTTTTTATATATACATTTTGTTTTATAACTTATTTACCCTTAGATGTTTGTTTCAAGGTCTGATTTTGCATGTTGACGCGACATGATTGTAAATTTATATTTAATTGCTGCTCAAGTGGAAAATCAAATACTAGTGCAAATCATGTTTATAAGTTTATTTGATTGTATTATTACGTTATATTAGCAGTGATTTTAACCTAATTATTTTTCAAATCAGTTTTCAAGAACTTGATGTAAAATTAATTCAATTACAAAAGGTTAATAATATAAAAAAAATTATGTTTAGTTTATTTATTTATTATTTTATTTTGTTCAGTGAAATTCAGTAACAATACTTTATTTATTAGTTTTGGCCAGTTGAAGTATGTTTAATTAGTTGTAAAGCTATTAGTGTAAGAATGGTGCAAGTCCATGGCTTTCCTCCGCTAAGTGCCTTTAGCTAAGACTCCCGGACGCTATCGTTAGGTTTACGGTTGTATATGTTGTAAATACTTTACGCTTACTGTAGTTCTCCTGTGCCGACCCAAACATGATGTTACTGGTTAACCCTTTCGGTGCTAAACTTTTTTTGGATTTCGTTCCAAAAGTGCTAGGAGTTTTTACAAGAATGACCCCAAAAGTGCTAGGGTAAAAGTGACGTTTTTGTAGTGTTTTACTAAAAAGGTAATATTTTACTTATTATATGAGATAATGACTTGGAATTGGGTTTGTTTTGTGTAGAACAATATTCCCTATTAAAACAATATAGTTTAAGAAAATTTTGTAAAAAACTTAATTATTTATATGAGCGTACATAATAAAAAAACTGAAAAAAATCAAAAATTCCTATTTTAAACATGTAAACAATATACAAATAACAAATTTTTTTTGATAAATACATTTTTCTCTAAAAGAGTATTTTATATTGAATTAGTCCTGAAAATTTTATATAAATTGGTTTATTTTTACAATAGTTATAAGAAAAATTGAAAATTATTACCTTAGCGGTTTTAGTCCGGTATTTAGCCTGGCTTCTCTCGCGAAATTTGCTAATGTGTTTCCACTTACGGATGAATTTGCACGTATATTACTCATAACTAATTTAAATTATCAAAAATAGCACTGAAAAAGCATTTGCATAACCCCAAACAACTAAATAAGGCGATTCACAAACAATAACAGTAGTAAGTAACAGCTGCCGAGCGGTTCCGTGCGCACTAGTCAGCTGGCGCTACCGCGGCCAATGTGTTCGGTATTTTGGAGCTATAAATAAGACAGCCATACTATATAAAATGTAAAACAATATATTATATTCTGAAAGAAAATTTATTTATCTTTCATTTGATGCAACTCACGTTACAATATTACAACTAACAGCGCTCTAATAAAAAAAGTAGTAACAGCTGCCGAGCGGTTCCGTGCGCACTAGTCAGCTGGCGCTAGCGGCCAACGCGTTCGGTATTTTGGAGCTATAAATAAGACAGCCATACTATATAAAATGTAAAACATTATATTGTATTCTGAAAGAAAATTTATTTATCTATCATTTGATGCAACTCACGTTACAATATTACAACTAACAGCACTCTAATAAAAAAAGTTCCGAACGACGATATATCGTTCCTTAGCGTTTTTTGGGAAAAAGACGTGGAACGATATATCGTTCTATAGCACTTTTCGGGGAAAAGACGAGGAACGATATATCGTTCGGTAGCACTGAAAGGGTTAAACGAAAGTCAGTTTTAGAATTAGATTACTGTAAATGAGCTTGAATAAATGTTTGAGGATTTTTCGATCACGTCATGGATGTATTAGTTTTGAGTTCTCAAAGCATAAAAGTTGTTAAGTTTTCTCTAAATATCTATTGTTCCTGAACCAATATTTAGGTTTGTGTACTTATTCCTATAAATGTTTTGTGTAATTAAGAAGTCTCAGTTTCTAAGTTACTATGGAACATATGCAATAGACAAATTTTATGTTTTTGTAAATAATAGTTTGTCTTTCACTATCATTAAATAAATTTATTTATTTCTTAGTGAAATCTGTATCAAATGTAAACAATTTATGATTAAATATAAAAATTACAATTACATTGAAACAAATTTAGAATCTAATTTTAACTATTTTTAAACCATTTTGTTCATGAAATTTTTACAATTTGTTAATTTTACAATAAAATTAACTGTAATGATCTCAAAACATTGTAATTTGATTATTGTGTTGAACCAACGAAGAAGCAAATTATGCCAACCTTCCCTTTATTGTGTAGCATTATTTTAGTGTGATTTCATTGAGTTAATAATCTAGATTTTCTGTTTGTTTTCCATAAAAGACCAAATTTTTAGATAACTGTTTGTGCTAGCATCTTGTTGATTAATAACATTCCAAAACATGTAAAACTCGAAAATTTACCAGTCTGCAAGTAGAACACTCGCCTAAAAACAGACCTTCTTTCCTTTTCAGTTACCAAATTATGAACTGAAATTAAATTCTTTTTTTTTTTTGGAAGAGTCAAAATATTTAATTTAAATCATGAATTGAATTAATACAATCTAATATAGAAAAATTAAATGTCACTAAGGTAGTCTGTTCTATTTTAAAATCCTTTAGGATTTTAGTTTCAAATGAAAGCTATTAGTAATTTTTAAAATATTTTTTTTCTTTAAATAAAATTCAATAATCATTGTAATTTAAATTAAATGCTAACTAAGTCTCACTATAGTATATGGAGGCATTTTTAAATTTGAAAAATCTATTTTGAAAATGCAATGTAAAATCTTAACGTCATCGTTACATATCTGAAAGTGTAGTCTTTTACTTCATATCAAATTTATATATGAAAATAAATTTAAAATTATTTCCTGATGTTGTTACAAATAGTTACCCAGAGTAATTCTCAGAGTAATTCTGATGTTAAATGTCCCTTTTTGAGCATCAATTGAACTCAGTAACCAGACTACACAGGTCATGCACAAACATCTTACACTCACGTAATCATTCATATTCGCCTAAAATTATGCACAAAGTTGTGTCAGTGTCTCATGTCAAAAATTAAGGAAAAATAATTCAGCTTGCAAACAAGACATAAATTAGTGAACATTTTAAGAGGCATTTTAAAAACAAAATTTGGTGTATTGAAAAGGAAACATTTAGGCCTGATTATTTGGCACCACTGCCGGTTAGCAGACTAGGGACCATGGTGTACAGAACTGCTTTTGGGCCAAATAGTTTAACTCAGTACCACGTGCTTCATATATGGCAATGTCGAAGTGTTAGTTGTACAGAGTAAGAGTTGTAAAAATGTGTGGTTTGAACATTTGTAAATATACTTTGCCAATATTACAGAACTGCTTGTTTTTGTTTAATCCCTCTCACTGATTTTGTAACTATCAGTTCGTTACTACCAATGAATACACTTCTATAAAAAGTGAAAACCCAATGCTAACCCAAAAACTGGCAGTCATCGATTCGGAGATGACAGCGATTGTTATTTTAGTGGCAATCATCGATTAGCCAACGACACGAAAGCGTTCGGTATAATATTTATTATAGTACTATTGTTGTTGATTTTCGATATAATCATAATGTCGATGGAAAGATAAACATTCAATCTATCGATTTATAATGTTACACGTCTTTGGGTTACCCGATCATATGTTCGTTGTTTCGTTTTTTAACAGGTGATTTCAATTCTTTTTTACATTCAGTATCAGTCAATGTCGGCAGTAGATTTTGTGTTTACTGAGTTTTATCTTTATGAGACATAATATATAAAACATCCCTATAGACCTACATATTTTTGAAAACTAGACTAAATTTACTAAAAAATGGCTATTTTACTTTGTCCATTTTCATTGGGGAACATTATTTTTAAGGTAAATAGTCCCGTACGTTTTTCAATATGTAAACACAAACTTATACATACTTATACCAGTAAAGAAATGTATGGGTAAAGATTTGACATAATCCTTTTAGCATGTTATTGCCTGTAATTTGCTGAAAAAGAAAAAAAAACAATATAAGTCTATAATATTTGATAAAACCTTTATTTAAAAAAATTTAATACCTTACGTGACCTGCAAATTTAAGGGAAAAAGGCATACCAGTGTTAAAAAAGACAACTGTTTTTTTTTTCTAATTTTGATCTTGGCATGGCCACAGCTGGTTCAAGCTTATTGCGCGGCAGCCTAGATTGCGGCCATTTTGAGAGAGATGTAAGATTAGAAATTGTCATGAGAATGTGAGAGATTTCTCACATTCAGTGACTCACATTCAGAACACTCTCGATCAAGACATCCCCAAATACTAACAGGGAAGAAATTCCCGCCCATCACCCCCTCCTAGTGGATCAGCCTTGGGTCCCCCGCTGGAAAAGCGGACTTTGAGAAGAAAGGCAAACAAACAACTAACCTCATTAACACAAGACAAGGAAATTATTTTTAAGACAAAATAAAAACTAACAACGATTAAGGAATAAGAAGCACTGATATTCCGAAAAGAAGGTGCAGTGTGTGTGGTACGAGAAAAAAAAAAAAAAAAAAAAAAGAATGTGAGAGATAGGCAATGGCGAACTTGGATATCGGGTTAGGAGAGGAGTATACAGGTGAAATTCTCTGAGGAATAGTCGACCTCAGTTAGTAACCAGACTACATGGGTTATCTACACTCATTCTAAACTCATGTAATGATTCATTTTCACCTTTAAATACACACAAAGTTGTGTTGGCTCATATCTAAGACTAAGAAAGAGTGCTGCGTATTGGCCACATAACAGCTTATGACCACATATTAAATGGACGTAGCTAAGGGGTTAAGGCAGTAGCCTGCCATGTACCAGGCTCGATTCCTGAGATAACCATAACAGTTTTTAGCTCTGTGCCGCTCCCGTGGTTCAGAAGTCACGTTTAGCCAGTAGTCCCCAGCTTAAGTGTTAAGGAGGGCTTCTTAGCCCTAACTTTGTGTGGTAAAAATAATACATTCTTTAACTTCTTTAGCTTGTGTTTAACACCAAAAAATCGTTTATTAAATTTTGAATTAAGCTCTTACTGACTCACCGACATATAGGAAGCACATTACTAAAATTGTGCTAGCAATTGTTTTGTCCATTTCTGCTATAACTTCCACTAGATCTTTCGTTTCTCAAATATCTCGTTTTTAGGTATTTTCATTATTAAAACCATGGAACATTTTTTTCTCATGAAATATTGATAAAGACATTTGAAACTTTTATGATTATTTTTTTTTTTATATTATATATATTTTTTATATTTATATATTATTTTTATTTAGTTCAGTGTTTAAAGGATTTCAGCCCTGATAAATAAGAATGAAATATTAGCTAGGTTTTTAGTATTGTATTTGTTAAATAACATAAAATAAGCAACACAACAATTAAGTTCCTTATCGTTCACTGTGACAAAATATACACAAAATAGTGTCAGAATTTGCTGTTTAAGGGGGCCAGTCTGCTCTTCGAAAAACACCCAAAACAGGGCTTTCTATTTAAACGATTCAATCCGCAATAATGATCATATTGTAACACTTGAAGTGTCATTTGATAGGTAAATAACTGTTCTAGTGGACCATTAAACAATTTTTTGTAAAAAATGAGTGTTTATAATTGTTTTTAAAATGTGACATTTTGATTCAAGATTTAAGATGTTTATTGGCCGTTAAATACAAACTGTTGTACAATAGGCTTCGTCAATAATTACATTATCAGTAGCAAATACATTCATTATGAACATAATAAATGGAGTATGTGATAAAATATATTATGATGACAATTACAAACATAATAAACAACTACAGGATATAGTTGAGCAAATATAAACATCAATGCTATATAAACAAATTAATAAACATTAAAATTAAAATTGCAAAGTACTAATATCACAAGCCAGATATTGTTCAATAGAATAAAAACAATTATCTTTAAACCAACTATCCAATATATTTCTGAACTTTTTAAAATCAACTGTCCAGGCACTTTCTGGTAACTTATTAAATAATCTTATTTGCATGCTTAAATGACTGTTTTTTTGTTATTTGCAATCTGATACGTAAGGGGTCCAATAAAAAATTTTTTCTTGCGGGATATTGGTGAAAGTCTTTCCTAGCATTAAATGATTGTAGATTCTCTTTTACATTTAATAGACATCGATACATATATAAGCATGGAAAAGGCATTATACGATACTCTTTAAAAATTGGGAAACATGATTCTGAATCATTTAGATTTTTTATAATTCTCAAAGCCTTTTTTTGCCAGATGAATATTTTATTTGAACTCGTACAGTTGCCCCAAAGTGAAATGCCATAGGTTATATGAGTTTGAAAAAATGCATAATAAGCTGAAATCATCATTTCATCATTTACATTAAGTTTTAGCTTTCTTAATAAATAACATACCCAAGCCAACTTAGCACATAAATGCTCAACGTGACAGCTCCAACTTAGCCTACTATCAAGAAAAAATCCCAAAAGTTTGACAGGCTTAACACTACCATAGATTTCGTGATCAAGAAAGAAAATAATGTTTTTGGTTTTATTGCTATTTACTACTAAGCAGTTGGATTTAAACCAAACTAAAGCAGCTTGCATTGATTGTTTTTGCTGTCTTAATAGACCTTCTATGTCCTTATCTTTATGGAATAATGTAGTATCGAATATCAATATTGACTAATTCAAATTTAAAATGTCATAATATCAACTTATCAGCTAGACTGGACCTTTGATAACCATAGAGTGTTCACTATAACTCATTATAATAATGTAAAGTTGAACAGCATGTTTAATCCCGCTGCATGTCTACTTAAGGAATGCTGACTTTCCAACGTTAACTTGGCTGTTTGGGAAACGGCCACCTAAATATCGAACTAATAAGTGTTGGTATAAGACTAGTGCCATCCAGCGGAATTAGATTGGTAACAAATCACCGTATTTGTGAGAGTATTTCTTTTACACAGCTTGCAGCTGAGACAGAATTGTCACAACTCGATCACTAGTAGTTTAGGAATCCTATGGGACACCATTATAAAGTAAGTCAAATTGGCCTTGGCATATAGGAAATATCTGGTGATCAACCTATCTGCTGATAATCCCATGGTATGCCTTTGATGTAGTCAAAACAGCAAGTAGAAAAGAATTTAAGTTATTAATTTGAACCTTTTTCTCTATGAACAGACAATATTCTAAATAAGAAATTATAAACTTTTTACATCATTTACTTTTAATAGATTAGTTGAAGGGATTGTACTAATTATTCGTATTTTAAGTTTTGAAAACCTAAAAATTAACTAACTATAAGCAATAAAACCAAAACCTAAAATGATTAGAAATATTTGCCGAGTTATTTATAAAAAACAGGCATTGTTCCTCTGTAATATATTTTTGAGGACTTTCTCTTCTAGTTGGGCCATATTTTGTAAAGTATTTCTTGATTCATTAATTACTTTATTAGTACCCACCAAACTTTAATTAATGTATTTACACTAGTTTAAACTTTACAAAAAAAAATCCTTACTGCTCCAAAATTTTATGCCACGATTATTTTAAGAATTAAATTAAGCTCTCACATAAAGGCTCATAGAAATTCATGATTTTAATATCCGTATAATATTTTGATACTTTTACAACCTTGAATCTTCCTGTATAAAATGCTATGTGTCTTTTAAGATAAATGTTCATGATTAAGAGTCTACAGAGGCTGTCGCCATGTTGGTTTTAATTCCATAAGAACAATGTTATTTGTGAATCCATATTTTTTCGTTATTTATTGACTAAAAGTTATGTATGAGGTGTCATTTTAAACGTTATGATATTGCGCGATGGGTTTGCTTTTTATATTTTGAATACATAGGCCTAGTTTTGAAAAATAGGTGAAAATAAAATCTTCAAACTAAATATTTTTTTGTATAAAACTAATTAGAAATTTGCAAAGGAATTCCAACGCACAATTTTATTCTTGATCAAATGCAATTTGTGTGGAAAAAATCAGTTTAAAAATAACTGTTTAGTTTGGATGTGCGTGATCGTATGTCAGGTTCATAAATAACATTGTTCTTACGGGATTAAAACCAACATGGCCGACAGCCTCTGCAGACTCTTAACTAACTAAACATAATCTAACTTATGTAAATTAACCAGTGGTTTGAAAAACGCTGTTTTCTGTTCCATCAAATTCATTATGATAATTATATGGGAAACTTACAATTTTGACGCCCTAAAAACTACCCCAGTTTATTTTAAATGTGACATTGTTTTAACATTTTTAAGTTCAACATAGTTAGATTTAATTAGGATCCAAATTTCAAAATTTTAAGACACCCGGAGTAGAGTAAGCATTTATGTCAGTGAGAAGTGATCGTGATCTAACTTTATAGTGTCGGTACTAGTGGCGAGTGTTGTAATCCAGCTACTTGGGGACAAAGTGTTGAGGGGGTCCTCGATCCTCTTACTAATGACACGGCATCCGCTCAATGGTTGCCATTGACATGGACACTATTAGAGAAGTCTGGGGTATCCATGTTGGATGGTAGTCAAATTTTGAATGTTATGTTGGTAAGAAAACTGAGTGTCGGGATTGTAAGTTAACTAAAAATAAGCTCCTATACTACGTGGCTCAGATTCCACATGAAACTGTAGGTCCCTTAGTTGCCTTGGCTATTGAGCTAATAATAAATAACTCTTTCAGAGAAACAGACGTTAGTTAGTAACAATAACTACACGTCCATCTACACTCATTCGCCCCTTATATTTGCCCATATCTTGACGATCAATGTCTTATTAATAAATGATAAATTATGAAAGCCGACTTAGAAACTAGAGTACCATTAAAATAGCCTTCTTTGCCTAAAAGGAGTACTCAGAATCCCACCAATTAACAAACTCGTCCAATTTACCAACCATCTTTCATCTTCTACCTGGACATAATAATATACTTTATGATATAAAATTAACTATCTAATTAGTAGCGGGTTGACATTTGGCAACGGCAGCAAGGCCAACTTATCCCCAGCCAGAAGATTGGAGCTGTCCCAATTATGTTTATGTATTTTGTTGTTTGTGTTGACATGCTTGTGTCTGGTTGGTATATCAACCCCATATATAACAATATATTTTGTAGAAATATGTGACATAAATATCAGGTTTGTGTGGTGTAAATAAAAATGATTTGTAAATTGTGTGGTTAGTTAATATTTACAAATCATATGTTGAAACCATATCTTAATAATCATTGTTGTATTGTTTTGATTTCGTTCGGAGACAGTTATTAAAGCTTGTGGTTATAATTTTGTATAATTAATCGTGTAATATATCAAACCCAAAAACGATGTAATAACACGTCATGAAATCTCCAAAACCATTGAAGAGATTTTTAGCAAATTTGGAATGAAGTTAGTTTTTATATCATAGAAACCCACTAAGAAATAATTTCTCAAAATTCCATGCCTAAGGAGTAGAAATAACCACTCAACATATTCTTTTTTCCATAAGAGTAACATTGGCATTAATTTAATGATTAATTTAAAATGGGAAACATAAACAAGACACAAAAGCTTGGATAATTTGATCTCATTGTGTTTTTTAAGGTAATTTCTACTAACTCTGACATGATTGCACTACTTTGATCACCTAAGGTAGACTTACTAAGGTTTCCTAGATGATAAAACTTTATTATCTAGGAGAAAAAACAGCAGCAGGCTGAATTTTTATATTGATGTGAATGTTTAGAGAGAAACATGGAGAGAAGAGTATGCAAGTGTATAAAACCAGCCCATAGTGAAGCAAGGGCTGTCGACTATTGCGTTGACTATTGCGTTGATATAATTTAGGATGCCAAGGCAGCAACAATCCAGAAACCCAGTAAATTAATATTCTTTCTTTAAAGATTTGATTGATGATGAAAATATGCAATGTTTGTGAGATTACTAATAACATTTTCTTAATTACCTCTACATCTGCCCTATCAAGACATGTATACCCTTTGCATGTTAAACATGAATTTTATGAAAACTACCTTCTCATCTTTGAGCAAAAGCATAATAACATACCAACTAAATAGCAAGTAATTGTACCTAGTTTTAATGTAATTATTCCTTTTTACGTAACATCACAGAAAAGAAAAACCAGTGTTGCAGCTAATAGTATGCTAAATATGTATCGAGTAGTTTGCCAGTACCTTGTCAGTCGCTCCCTTAGGTCAGAAAGGTGGGTAGATATTTGTACTACATATGTATAAAGATGAAGATATATCTTTATCATCATATATCAAATATATACATCCATATATACCATATATATATATATATATATATATATATATATATATATATATATGGTTGAGGTGTTCACTGCAACCATAAAAAAAGCTACCTCTGTTTCTTTTCTCTCTGTGGTAACATGGAATCTTTTTTAACTATTATATTAGCCGAAAGTGAAACAACTTTTGAAATATGCAAACTAAATAAACTGTTATTGAATTGTTGATACAGCTCAGTTTTATTGTTTCAGATAGCCAATACCTTGGAATTGAGACACAGCTGACCTCAACGCAAACATCTCATGCTTTTAGAACATAAGCATATCTAAAGAAATATGTAAAGTTGAAGTACCGTACTAAATAATCATTGCAATTTGCTTCTTTCAAGAAACAATTTTGAGAAGAACAGGAAAGAAGAAGATAAAATGGATGCTTGGAGTGAAAACTCCCAAAAACTATTGTTGTGTAGTCAGCTGGAGCAGGAAATAGTAAATGAAAAAAGTAAATGGTCAATCATATATGTTTACAAATAAATCACAGGAAAGGAAAATAATAATTATACCCCCGTTGCGGCTTCGCCCGCAAACTTTCAAATTGTATACAACACTTATGAAATTTGTAATTTTCTTATTTTAAATTATAAGTATTTGTAAAAATAAACTCTTAAATAGACTAAAAAGTTATGTAAAGAGCAGAAGTTATACCTATTTATTTTGCCTTTTTTATCATCTATACTAAAAGCATAATTTATAATAATTGTTAAGAGTATTTGATAATATGTTTTTCCACATTGATGTATTATAGGTTAATTACCTTCAATCTGCCAGTGATCCTGTAAATCCTCTTGGATTACACGTTTCGGCTTTAATACATCATCAGACCCTTAATAAACTTGAAACATGTTTTAATTTGTTTTTGATGGTCTTGTCAAATTAAAATAAAAACACTGAACATGAAATATATACAGGGTGAGGCAGACCACCCGTGCAGCATGTATAGCAGGAGAACGGTTTGGTCTAGTGGCCTAAAACAAAATGCTTTCCCCCTATATTGCATATGGGGAGTCCATTAAAAATGTTTTCATCAACCTTTTCGTAAAGAGTGTTGAAAAACTAGGGGCCATGGGTTCGAATCTCAAAATTATCAAATGCAAACCTATGGCAAATAATACATCATTTTAAAGGTCTTGTTGAAAGAAACTCATTGGTGAAAACAAAATTCATTTATCATGACACATTTCAAAATGGCGGCCATTTTTGTGAAAAATATTGACGTTTACGGAATACCCTATAGTTTTCTTACTGTTTGAGATAGGTTCATTCCAATTTCAATTTCTTACTTGCAAAACCTTCAGCTTCACTCTGATATGCCGCATGACTACTTTTATCATTATTTTGATATTGGCCCCCTAATAAGAATTTTGAAAAATTAAAAATTCCCTAAAGTCAAAATTTTTAAATAGCAACATGCATCATGTTGTATGTCATTTTAAAGCGCTTGTTAAGACAAACAAATTTTGCATTACACTTTTTTTTGTATCTCCAGTGGTTTTTGAGAAATAAGCACAAACGTGTTTTTAATAATAATTTTCCCACCTTTTTACGTTACTTTGGCCATACATTTTGTATTTTAAAAAATGATCAGATTTAAAAAAATATAAATTGGTATTTTTACTCTTAATGTCTCTTAAAAAATACACGATTTGTATTTTTTACAAGATTTGTAAATTCTTGTATTTATTTTCTAACTTTTAACATAATTGCAACCTTAAAAAATTAATAAGTAATAAGAGTATCGTACAAAAATATCTAGAATCCAACTGAATTTACTTTACTGTAGTTTACATGTGCTCGAATTGAAAACCATTATTTTCTATACATAAATCTATTCTGGAGGTGAAGCTATCTACAGCTCGCAATACTTCTTCGCCACTGATAGAATTTATACCATGTCTGATTCTCTGCATCATATCTTCGATTGTTGTTGGTCGTCTTTTGTACACTAAATCTTTCAGCCTACCCTACAAGTAGAAATCCATACAAGTTAAATCAGGAGATCTTGGAGGGTAGTTGACAGGACCACCTCTTCCAATCCACCTTTCAGGATAGTGTTCATCAAGAGTTTATCTGACGTTGTTGGCGTAGTGAGGTGGTGCCCCATCATTCATGAACCACAAATTTTCTATGTCTTCGTCGGGTATATCTATTAATAGGTTAGGCAGGTGGTTTAGCAAAAAGTTGTTATAAGTGTCTCCAACTAGGTGTTCTCTGAAGAAAAAGGGACCTATAATTTTTCTACCAAGGATGCCACACCAAGTATTCAAAGTCCAGTATCTCTGATTATCAACCTCTCGCATCCAGTGTGGATTCTCATAGGCCCAGTACCTCATATTATGGCGGTTCACTTCACCATTACTGCGGAAAGTTGCTTCGTCACACCACAGTAAATTACGAAAAAAATGTTCACGTTGTTGTAACATTTCCCTAGCCCACAAACAAAAATTCATTCTTCGATGGCTATCATCACCATGCAGTTCTTGGTGTAATGATATCTTGTATGGGTGCATTTTGTTATCTTTCAAGATTCTCAACACTGACCTTTGACTCACACCCGCATCTAGAGCTATTCTTCTGGACGAGTCAGTTGGATTGAGTTGAACCGCTGCCAAAATGTCTGGTGCCGTATCACTTCTTACAGGCCTAGCTAGGGGTTTTCCTTTATTGAAATCAGGCTGAACCTGTCCTTTTTCACGCACACGACTAGCAAGTCTTTGAAAGGCCATTCGTGATTGAACTTCTCTGTCTGGATAGCGTTCTGCGTAGAGATTCGCAGCAGCTGAGTAATTCTGGAAACATTCGCCTAACACCATTAGCATTTGGAAAGCCTCTTCATTTGTGTACGGCATTTCAATAAATACAGAACTATCATTCACAATAAAAGGACAAAATAAGGAGTAAAATGGAGAATTAAAGTGGTTGTCAAATAAAATAAGTTTTGTTTCAGGAACTAACATGAAGTGTACAATAATGCACTAGAACAGCTGATTTTATAAACAGCTGAAAATAATCAGCTGATTAAACAATCATAAGATTAATAATAATTGCAGTAACCCAGGAGCAAAGTATCAACTGGTTGTACAGAACAGTAAAGGCCGATTGTGAAAGGTACCTAACCATGCGAAGCGAGTAATGGTACTGTGTATAAAAACTATTAATATTTATTTATAATATTAAAGTATAAATATACAACAAACATTTTAAATGATAAAATTACAATTATGGTGATTTCTGTTTTTTACAAAGGTCTCTTAATTTTAGCGAATCATACAAATCCGGAACCAAAAGGCCATCTGCCACATATTCCCTTCAAGATTATCTTAGTAATAAGCTTTAAACCAGATTGTAATAATACCAGATTAGTAATAATACCATATCAGTATTATTAGCAATGAAAACACAGTACTTAATGTAAAATGCTTTTTGCCTGTATTTGTCAAATTGAAATATCTCAATAAAAAATAAATTTGCTTACATAATTCCTTATTTCGATTTACGCAATTAAAATGTTAGATTTTGACTCAGTGCTTTCATTTTTGGATGTCAGTGGCCAAAGTAACGTAAAAAGTTGGGAAAATTATTATTAAAAACACGTTTGTGCTTATTTCTCAAAAACCACTGGAGATACAAAAAAAAGTGTAATGCAAAATTTGTTTGTCTTAACAAGCGCTTTAAAATGACATACAACATGATGCATGTTGCTATTTAAAAATTTTGACTTTAGGGAATTTTTAATTTTTCAAAATTCTTATTAGGGGGCCAATATCAAAATAATGATAAAAGTAGTCATGCGGCATATCAGAGTGAAGCTGAAGGTTTTGCAAGTAAGAAATTGAAATTGGAATGAACCTATCTCAAACAGTAAGAAAACTATAGGGTATTCCGTAAACGTCAATATTTTTCACAAAAATGGCCGCCATTTTGAAATGTGTCATGATAAATGAATTTTGTTTTCACCAATGAGTTTCTTTCAACAAGACCTTTAAAATGATGTATTATTTGCCATAGGTTTGCATTTGATAATTTTGAGATTCGAACCCATGGCCCCTAGTTTTTCAACACTCTTTACGAAAAGGTTGATGAAAACATTTTTAATGGACTCCCCATATGCAATATAGGGGGAAAGCATTTTGTTTTAGGCCACTAGACCAAACCGTTCTCCTGCTATACATGCTGCACGGGTGGTCTGCCTCACCCTGTATATTTAAGGATATGATGAAGACAAAAAAAGCTGAAACTTGTAATCCAAGAGGATTTATAGGATCACTGGCAGATTGATGGTTATCTACCTATAATACATTAATCAAAAGTGATTCAAAAAAACAACATCAAAATGAACATTTTCACATTGGTTTCATATAGCATATAAATTTAAAAAAATTTATAACTTTATTTTAAGTTATACATTTGTAATACCACAATTTACTATTTTATTATGCATGCACATTTAAGAATTTTAAGCATAACTTACTGAAAAACTTCTTTATAAACTACGCCTTAAAATTATCTGTGGGAATAGCACATTTCTCTAAAATCTATGCCTGAAATTTTAAGGACTGTCCTTGAGGCTTATTTACAGTTGTTGCAAAACACAAATTAATATGGAACTGTACTCTGTGCAGACAAATTAATGGGAATGGATAGTCTGTAAGAATTAATTGAGTTCTATGAATAAATGCAGATTCTACTCTAGTACTGCTAGCAATAATAGTTGCTTCATTAACATTTTTATTGGAGAGCAGTTACTTGTAAATGTGTACCATTGTATAATTTTGGTGGAAAAAGGTTCCTGAGAAGCATGACTGGTGTTCCAATTTTTTAAGTGAGTCTATGTGGTGGAAATCCAGGTGGACTGATAGTATGCAAGATTCAGTTAGAAATTGTACCGCATCATCTACTTGTACAATTGAATCTTTTAATAGGTATTCCAACCTATTTAATAGGTAAACAAACTCTTTTGTTTATTGAAAAGAGTTTGGTAAACTGTTATTAATTTCTACAGCTGTCTCATTTGTTGGAGTCAATATTGCTTTTTCACAAAGCCACTCAGTAGATTTATGCTTAATTTAGTATATATTCTGTTCATCAATTCCTTTAGAGTAATTACATTTCCTAGGTCTGAGGGAAAATTGATCTTTCCTCCAGATTTGGAATATTTACCATCACCTACTCTCAAAAGTACATAAGAAAAATGCCCAGCAGTTTCATAACCTCTAAGATGAACTCTCATATTTTTTATAACTTTTATTGTAACAGGCACATCAAAATCAGTCATATTAATAGAGCTTGACAGAGAAGCTTGAGGAATTGTAGGATGGGTGTAGAATGAACAAGATGGTTGACAGTCCATAGGATCAGAAGAGCTTCTGGGTGGAGATGTTCTCATAGGTGAAGGAGATGTTGATGTCGAAGTTGAAGTCGAGCAAGTGAGACGTCGAAATGGCCTTCAAATTGTTTCCCCTGAACCGGAGACGTCGTTTATCCCTTACATTTTCTCGATATATTTCAAAAATATTTCAGAAGTTTGCCATCACGATATATTTCAAACTCGAAGAGGGGAATGTTTCCCGCTGCCTTGAGCTCACAAGAAGTACTGGAAATCTCACATTTGTACTTTTCGGATATCTATTTTAGCTTATATTGGAGTATTGTTCATAGTAAACTGTTTGAACCTGCGCCAGTTGTTAGACACGTGATTTACGATAGCTACCCTACCTCAGACGCTCGAGACGCTAAACTGTGTACAACATAAGACGGGGAGTAAAATAGGCATACACAATTCCCAAGATCACACGGTGAGGAACATCCTCACCATCTACGACTTCATTCACATCTTCTACAACTATGTCTTCAAGAAAGACATACAAAAAAAGAATCTGAGTCATATAAAAAATTAAAATGATGTAACCTCTCTTCTAGGGAATTAATTTATAGACGTTTATTTCAATTACACAAACTTCAGAGAGAAGTATTTATGTACAACTAAAAACCATTTAAATTAAACTAATTTGTCAAAAAATCAAAAATAGTCCAATAATTAATCACATATTAACAAATTCGTATTATATTTATGTTTTTGTGTATCAGCTGTTTTAAATAAATTGTTAAATTAATGTCAATGATATTCTTGTGGGAAAAAATGGAATGTTTGGGGGCTGATTCTTCCCCTGAGAAATGGAATTTCAAGTATTCCGTTCTTAGCACGCACTAATACCATAAAATAAAGGTACTGTAAAATTTCAAGTAGCTATTTTTACGGTTTACGCTGTACGTTGATTTTTAGATTTTTCATGAACGTTTGGGGGACTGTTTCTACATCTCAGGGATAGAATTTCGAAAAATCCTTTATAGCACGCGCTAAGACCATAAAACGAAGGTACTGTATAAATTTCAAGAAGCTATCTTTTACGGTTTAGGCTGTACGTTGATTTTTAGATCGGCCTCTTTGTATTTCTTATGGAGAGGTGTAAACTTTTTACAAAAAATCATGATTTTGCACCTAAACATTAAAATTTCACCAAATCATTTCTTAGCACGCACCTAGACCCTAAAATGAAGGTACTGTCAACATTTCAAAATCCTACCTATTGTGGTTAAGGCTCTGCATTGATTATAAGGTTTCACTTCTTCTTTTATAAATATAGATGTAAATAATTTAATTGTTCCAAATACAAAATTTATCGACGGTCCAATGCAGTGCGCAGGTGTTGACTCGTGATGACTGATGTTGGCACCCCTGAGAGAGGATTTGATGGAGCCTAACTACATTGTTGGCACTAATGGCGCAGTGCTGTAATCCAACTACTGCTACTGCTAAGTACCAAGCATGTCAATTAGCTGAAAATCAGACCAAAATTACGAGGTTTGGATCCCACATAAAATTGTAGGTTCCTTAGTTGCTCTATCGGGCTATTAAATAAATGACCATTTAAGAGCAAATGCAGGGTTCGTAATCATTCAACACCTTCTTCACCGATTGAATGAAAACCAGCTAATACCCCCGAATGGGCACTCAGTAATTATGTGATCCATAGTTTGAGACCACTAATATCATAAAAGAAGAACAATGGATTACTTTTGCCCCTGATGAAACTACCACTGTTTTGCTGAGGTCCAGTTGCACGTAATGTCTTTGGCCATTCTTACACCCATACCAATACATGATTGAAAAGTCAAAAGGTCTCATGTATCAGCGATCTATAGATTAATATCAGCATAGTATTGAACTTCGCAGTCCAAGACACATTATATGTCGGTAAAAAATAAAAAGTAAATGAAAGGTCTCAAGTTAGATCCTTATGGTACTCCTGAACTGGCAACAAAGTTCTTTGAGTAGGTATACATTAACAAAACTCATATTACATGTCCTTCTCGAAAGGTTAGCTTTAATACAGAACAGGTAAAATTCGAAGGCAGAGAGGTTCTTTAAAAATACAGGGAAGTATTGCATAAGGTTTTTCGCGATAACTGGTTGGCCAGTCTTGTGATTGTAGATGAGGGTCGACAATTTTAGAATGCACAAAGTACATTCCAGCCCTTCCTTACAACGAAAGAAACACTTTGTATTGAAGAAATCACTACTAACCTAACTTAAATGAGTTTTTATCTAACATAATTTACTCTGCACATGTATGGATCATGAATTACAAACGTGTGTAGATGAGTGGACAAGTCAAGAAGGGTGTACATGAGTTGGCAAGTTGGGGGGGGGGACGCTATATCTTATAAGTAATTAAACAATTGTTTAAAATATTCATGTGAGAAGGAAAATAAACAATTAAAGATAGATTTACACACCATATGTAACTTCTACGAGTTTGAGGTTATGCTTTATTGACTGTAAACAAACGATGTACAATAACATACATCAAAGCAACTATTTAGCTACTGGAATTTAACTGTCGTATATTCAAACAAGTCTGGGAACTATTTAAACCTCATTCGTTCATTCAAATAAACAAAGGCCTACTATTAATGAGAATACGAATGAGGTCTTTGAATAACTACTCAATCCTGAGTGCTTCCGGTTACATAAACACGACGGCATTCACTTAGGGCTGTGTTGTTTTGTTTGTGGAGTAACATAAATCACTCAATAAGGGACGGCTGTCAGATGTGTTTTAGCGGCGCTTAAGGCGCTTATAAATAAACTACGTTGCGAAGCGCTGTTGATGTGGAAGCAGAGAGGCTCAGCTGTGCGTCTTGGTATTGATGTTAAAAATGTACAAGACGGTAAACCTTTTGTAATAACTTATTAGTTTTAATTTTCATAGTGGAGAAGGCGGTAACAAGTAATAAATGTAATATATTTATTACTTTATGTCGGGGAGTCCAATTCCTACCTGGACTGTTTGTGCAATTTTCCAACCCCTAGTGACGTTGAGGATACGACTTCTGGAGGATGGATTATAACTGTTGGTATTGCGAAGTTATGGGGATACACTGTCTGGATTTAAAAATATAACTAAAGTGTGCAACATGCCTGACTTAGAGGTATTTTAAGGTACTTGACGGAGAGGAGGGTGTTATAATGACAGTACCAAACTATTAAGCTAACATAAGCTCTCACTTAGGTAAAAATCTCTTTGAAATAAATTAAAGCACAGAAAATTAGGTGAAATTTTTAGTCAGCTTTAGTTGTAGTTAAAAAAACCCGAACCCCGCTTGTTAAGTATTTTTTAGGAAGGAATGTGCTAGAGCAAAGAAAACAAAAGAAGACAAAACTAAATTAAAATACATTTGGTAAATTACTCCCTCCTATGGAAATTCCCTGTTACAAAACGACGCAAGTCACTAAACAAAAAACAAAAGCATTTTAAATTACTAACAAACCCTCTCGAAAAACTGACAAAACTTCTGGAATAACTCACAAAGCTTTTTAAATTACTGATAAACCCTCTCGAATAACTGATAAAACCTCTGGTATCAGCCGGTAGAGCTTTTTAAATTACTGATAAATCTTCTCGAATAACTGATAAGTCTCTTTAAATTACTGATAAACCCTCTCGAATAACTGATAAAACCTCTGGTATCAGCCGGTTGAGCTTTTTAAATTACTGATAACTCTTCTCGAATAACTGATAAAAACCTTTGGTATCAGCTGGTAGAGCTTTTTAAATTACTGATAAACCCTCTCGAATAACTGATAAAACCTCTGGTATCAGCCGGTAGAGCTTTTTAAATTACTGATAACTCTTCTCGAATAACTGATAAAACCTCTGGAATAACTGATAAATCTCTTTAAATTACTGATAAACCATCTCGAATAACTGATAAAACCTCTGGTATCAGCCGGTAGAGCTTTTTAAATTACTGATAACTCTTCTCGAATAACTGATAAAGCCTCTGGGATACTGATAAATCTCTTTAAATTACTGATAAACCTTCCCTAAAAACTGATATAACCTCTAATGTGTCTGATAAAGCTTTTTTAAAAAACTTATAAACCATCTCGAAAACTAATAAAACCTCTCGAATGGATGATAAAACCCTCACCTTATTCCCTTTACACATTTACTTTTTTGTGTGAATCTTTCAGTTTCCGCACCAGAGTTCAACAACATTTACATCTGAGTTGTTCCGATTGGTCTAAGTTTAAACTTAGCCACTTGTCTCGTCTAAGAGAATCTATCTCCAGGCAAATTAGGCCCCAGGGTATCATTAATTTCCAGCTGCGGCTGTCCGTTAACCACGTCCTAAACCTTCTTCTCTACAACTTAAACATTAATGGACAAGTATTTAGCTGTTGAGTCAATATATGCGCCTAATTCTGGAAATCTTAGAACACTCTTTGGGAATACTTCTTCTTTGTCCCTTACACATGATGATTTATTTTTTTTTACCAAACACTTAATTGTTGATACACGTTGAATCATAAGTATTTTATAATAGTTTATTATTCATATAAGATAAATTTGATACTAAATTTGGTACTTTTTACAACTATGACTGAAATATTATTTATTGTTTTTATGTATTTTACGTAATTGTTTTTGTGTATATCCTTTTTACTGTGTATATAACAGTAAATATTGGAATTATATGTTACTAAACATTTATTTCCTTAAAGTGGAAATTCAGGTTTAAGTGTACATCACATAGGCCTAAATTAAACTTACTTACTATCATATTTTCTTAATCATTTGTTAAATACATGACTAGTCTATCATATTATTATATTTCATTATATTATACAATGATATATTAGCAACTTGGTTAAATTTATCAGTCAATTTTTACCATAACTCACAGGTTTATGTAAGAATTGACAATACAAAATAAATGACAATAATTCGGATAGGAAATAAAATTTGAGAGCTGTTTACATTTCGAAAACATAGTTATTTTCACCAAGTTAGCGTTATTTGTATTACATTATATGCATTGATTACGGTATTACCAAACGTTTTGTTGCCTATGACAGAGCGCCGTGTCAAACAAAGACGCAACCCCACAACATAAATGTGTTGCAGTTATTGTCTATGTATAAAGTAGTGCGGCGTTTTCTTTTCATAACCATTATTACTACTGATTGTCATTATTTTTTAAATAAAAGTACGAATAAATACAAACACTTTACAAATGTAGAGTTAGAGATGTATTTTAAACCAAATTTAATGATTATAAATCAATAGATTTGAAGCTTTGATGTAAAAGAGAATAATTAAATCGTTCCAAAGACTGGCACACAATTTCCCCATAAACACTAACAAATATTTTTTTAAACATAAAATTACCAGTTTTATTTCCAAATAAGTTTTTTGCCATAGCTGAAAAAAAATTAGCCAAGTTAGAGACATGCGGTTTTTACTCGAATATTTTAAATTGTAATTCACGTCTTTCCTGATAATTTAATCAAAATCATTTGAGCCATTTTTGAGAACATTCAATTTTGTATGTTTTTCCCCATAAAAATCAAAATTAAAGTTTCATAAAAGTGAAAAAATAGTCTGGATATATTGGCTAAATACACATACGTACCAAATTTCATAAAAGTTTATCCATCCGTTTGGTCTCCAGTGAACTGCAGATACACACAGACACACACATATGGACAGACATCAACACTTTTTTTTCGAAAAAACCACTTTTTTAGGAGACCTTAAAATGGATTTTTAGACCAACTTGTAATTAAATGTTTTTGGACAAGCACAATACTTTCTTTATGCTAATGCATATGGGAGAAAGTAAAAATACAGATAATTCTTGTGTTTCGTTATTTTTATATTTATTGTGTTTCGTCTGATATTTTATTCTAACCCAAACTTACAGTAATGCCTGCTCACCCACTATCTCACTAAGGCCTAAGTCTATTTTTACCCCATTCGATCCACCTAACGGATAAGAAGTAATAATTTGGGTGGTAGAATAGTAAAAATCAGCTACTGCAAAATTAACGTTATTTCTATTTTCATACGTCAGATTTTACTGCAGTTATTTTATTAAAAGAATTTATATTTAATGCCAATTAAATCTAATAAGTTTTATGATGTATATAAAATAAATTTCCAACATTTCCTCTTCGTTTTAGGGAGATTTTCACAAACATTCTGTGGTTGTATGTATCGATTTTGATATATCCATATTCGATATATCAATATTTACTTTTCACGATCCAAACCTTATATGACCTAATCATATCTCCTCCAAGAATTCGACATTTGCGTTGAAGTGGAGTGTCTCGGCTTCAGAACAACCTGCCTGCCGTCCTTCCGGCATAGATATTGGGAAAATTTATTTTTATGGTTTGTAGTTGCTTTATTATCATTTGCCTGACATTAAATAGTCATACAGAAATCAAACAAAAATAGCAATTTAAAATTGCTTTCCCAATTAAAAAAAACTGTTATTTTTTATTAAACCTAAATTGGTGCAAACATAATAGATTATTACAGGATGCACTAAACTAGGATCAATGTACCAATTGTTTTGTGCGAGAATATTAGACTACATCGTACTTTGAATAGAATCAAAAAGTAGTTACATTTATTTCTACTTAATTAATATCATGTAAATCGTAGATAATAAATATTCAACTTTCTACGTTATTGTCTCTTTTCTTTATCTGTTTGTTATAAAATTATCCTGACATTTTAATAACACAATCGGATCATTATTATTAAAACATCGAATATTGATTTTGAAATATCGAGTATCGATTTATAAAACTGTAGGCTAATTAAAAAATTTGCCTTTATTTTTAGGAGTGCTTAATAAAAAACATGTATTACTTTTTGGAGGATATGTTATTTGTACATGAATCTACCATTAATATTATTTTTGTATAATATTCGTAAATTAATAAAATCCAATATTATAATTAGCTTTCTTATATACATTTTGTATTTTATAGTTTCACTATGTCCTATGATTTATAAAAAAAATCTTCAAAATTAGATCTCGTCAGAATTTAAAGATTTTAGGTTTTATCTTTTTACAAAACTGCCACATTATCGTTTGAGACATCTGATGATATATTTTCTTTAAGTTTGCCAAGGTCTCAAACATTATCATGACCAAACTAGGCAGTCATAAGTTTTTAATCGACTAAAGTGTTCAATGTCCTCACCCATCTTCCAAGAACTAAAGACAATTCAATCACGATTTTTAACGAAAAATAACTTGGAGTACGTGGTAATATTGTGAAGATATTTATAGTTAATTTTCTTAATATATCAATCTAGATGTTCCACATGTTATGTGAAAATTATCGAGGGTTTAGTGAATTTTCGGTGTAGTCTAGTTTTGAACTAGGGTAGATTTATCCTTTTAAATAGCCATAAATTGGCAAACAATTGATAAAGGCAACCAAAGAACATACACTTATTGTAAAAATTGAATCACTCCGTGCGTCTATTTATGTCGGCAATATTCAAAGTTTAATCATGCCAACTTGGCAACCCTGGCACGTTAAAGTTAATCAGTAGTCTCCGAGTCAAATATTACTTTTTTAACGTGAACATATTGGCCTACCTAACTTGTATAAATCATCTCCAGTTATTCATAAATTAGCTTTTAACTTGGTTGACAATAATACTACGGACGGCATTGATGCAACATTCAGAATTGATAATACTCAGGGAAAATAATATATATACATATTTTAAAATAATTTTTCTATGATCATCTCATTTAAATGCATTGAGTTTTATATTTACATATTCAGTAAAATATAATATTCGCTCACTATCGAATAACTGAAATACGCACTTCTCGCACGCACTAGTGATTTCGAAATTCTTGTTGATAACATCTCTGCTTTAGAAGCCTGACCTTTTTTAGTCTGAAACAACCTAACTTGAAGTTTCAGAAAACTCAGTTCGTTGGTTATTTTAAATGCCATTAAATCAGATGCTTAAAAACCCCCCGAAATGTTGGACTGTACTACTGTATAAATTTAATTAATTTAAGTGTTCTCCAGTATTTTGTGAAGAGAATGACTGACGAGTTGTTATCCCCAAGGTGTTACTCTGGTGCTTTTATGAAAGAAATTAATAGCAAGGTAAGTTGTCCCCAACTATAGTCCATCCACGTTGTTGCGTGCCCCGAGCTCATTTTCAAGTCGTAACTCTGGATATTCTATGAAGAGAATCACTGACGAAATATGTCGTCCCCGGCTATAGTCTATCCACATTTTTGCGCCCAGAGATCATTTTAAGGTATTACTCTTGTTATTCTGTGAAGAGAATCGCTGACTAAATATGTTGTCCCCGGCTATAGTCTATCCACATTTTTGCACCCAGAGATCATTTTAAGGTATTACTCTTGTTATTCTGTGAAGAGAATCGCTGACTAAATATGTCGTCCCCGGCTATAGTCTATCCATATTTTTGCGCCCAGAGATCATTTTAAGGTATTACTCTTGTTATTCTGTGAAGAGAATCGCTGACTAAATATGTTGTCCCCGGTTATAGTCGTCCACGTTTTTGCATACATAGTTCGTGTTGAAGGTATTACTCTGGTGCTTTTCTAATAGGAATAACTAACAAGATATTTTGTTGATGACTATAGGCCATCCACGTTATTGCATACCTTGAACTCATCAGCTGTTAACTTATAGAATCTAGACTGTTAAAGGTGCACTCTAGTGGTTTTTTTAAGAGAATCAATGACGAAATTTGTTGTCCTCAACTATATTACATCCACGTTGTTGCGTGCCCTGAGCTCATGTTCAAGGTGATACAATGGTTAGTCTATGAAAATATAATCACTGACGAAATATGTTGTCCCCGATTATAGTTCGTCCACGTTGTTGCGTGCCCGGAGCTCATCAGTTGTTAACTTCTACAGTAGACTGTTTAATATTGAAGGTGGAGATGTCACCAGATTCCACTTTACTGCTGGCGCTTCTCTCCGTCTGTCTCTTACGTCTTTATCGTCTGCACGTGAGAAGACCTTCAATGTTTGGTTTGGAAGGTCTCTTAACGACAACCTGTACTGGAAATTCCCATTACTATGTAACACAGTTCATAATTCATATGTGAAGTTTATTTTTTCTTACGTGGTAATTGAAAGAAAAACTACTAAATACGTTATTTTTTTGTTTCATATGTTAGTTTTCTACGAATAAAGCCTGCACTGTGGCCTGGAGCTGTAATCCAGCAATTTAGAGGTTAAATATTGTAGCCATTGAATTTTTCAGTACTCTTAAAACCGCACGGGTCAACTCAATGGTTACCATCAACTGAGACAAAATAGATAAGTGTATGATATATATGTATCAGGATTCGAGTGTTTTGCATGGTAAAGAACTAAGGATCAGGTTTTAAAATTTATTGGAAATTATACCAATATTGTGTGGTTCGGATTCCACGTTAAAGTTTTGTTCCCTTAGTATCCTAGAATTGGGCTATTAATAAATGGTTCTTTCTTAGTTACGGTCGACCTTAACAACAATCATTACACTCGTTCATCTACTCTCATTTGACAGCCATATTCACCTGTATCTTTACAATCGGTGTCTTAATAATAAATAAATAAATTTGCCGCTTTAAAATTGGATATTTTTCGTTTTTGGCCGGTTTTCACAATCATTGTTCAACCCCAACTTCTGCTAGTACAAAAGGAACAAGATAAACAGCGGTGTTATTAAACAACAAATAACTCCCTCTCTCACAACGTATTGACGCAATGTTAATTAACTCAGTGAGGTGTCCAGGTGCGGATGTCTCGTAATTACGCGGTGCGTGCAATGACTGTCACCCGTACCGCACGTGCAAAGAACATCTGTTGATGTGATAGATAGGGGTAATGCGCACGAACCGAGTGACGCTCAACATTTAACAAACCAGAAGTGTGTGTGTTTTAGACGTGAACTTAGTATAGAAGCCATATTAATACTAAGTCCAAGCACGCAAATGCACATACATTGAACCACAGGACTACTTGGATTCAATGCTTCTTGACCAGTTGAAAATCATCAAAATTATATATATATAAAAAAAAAAAGAAAATTAAATGAATAAAAAACTCAATAGGGTATATACCCTTTCGGTAGGCTATTTACCCTTGAATTTGCTGACTTAAAGTTCCAACATTTTTATACAAAGTCTACATTCAAGTTGAGTGCTCTCATAACAGAAATTGTACAGCTAAAGATTTTATCCTCTTGAGGTGATATTCAAATATGCAAATTAGAAATATTCTTTAACCTGAAGATATAGTGTTAAGAATCTATTAACAAATCAGAAGCGCCAAATAATCGAATGAGGCACTGGCAGCTTCTCCATCAGTGGATCTCTCGTAGCCAAGAGATTTTTGTATCAACGGGAACATCCAATTTCCAGAATGGTAGATATGATAAATATAGCATAACGGTAAACGTAGAAGACTATAATTGTGTATAAGAAAGATTTAATACATAACCTATTCATTAGTTCTATAATAAGAAACAGCAATAAATGACTATGAAAGGTTTGGTTCCATGTAGCTGAGTTCACATGAAACAATTCGAGATAGTTAAGTTAGAACAAAACTTTCCGACTGTAATTTCACACTTTATTGATAATCATAATGCACCACAAACAGATAATAGCCAGGACTATATCTTAAAGACATCTATTAATTACACAAACAAAAATTAGAAAATTTGGATCTCATGATACTCGTTTACTTTCCTCAAAACCTACACTTTTAATCCTAGATCATTAAAAGGCATGCATGTGCCTCTCAAGAACGTAGAGCATTCAGAAAATTACTATTTAGAGATGTTGCACTTAAGCTCTGTTGACGGGGTGTAACCAAATTTGTTTTGGTAATTTCTTTAAGAAGGTCATTATATAAAAAAAGTCACAATAAAACCTCAAATGTTCTTTTAAGGATCACTGACGATGTATTTGCTCTTATCTTAAGAAATTTAGATTGTCCCGGATAACTTCTCAAGACTATCTTCAATATAAAACCCTACACCAGGAATTATTGTGATGGCAGGAACTAATGACGTTGCTCAGGGAAGGGAGGACGCTATACTAGCCCACCTGCAGACAGTATTGCATATATGCAAGAAGACCTCCAAAGTCCTACTAGTACCTGTACCAACTAGGTACGATCTAAGCCCTAGCAACCCTGTCCACGACACTGTCGCTATTGTAAATGGCTACATGGCTGAGCAATGCGCCCGTCATCAAGGAGTGGAGTTGCTGAACAAGTTTTGCATCAAAATGCGCAAGCAGCTACAAATAAAATCGACTGTTTAAACATGTTATGCGATGAAATCCGGCCTGACGCATTAGTAATTACTGAACATCACCTTTGTACAAAGTCTATAAATTTATTTAAATTAAAGATTTACGTTTTAGCAGCATCTTTTGTTCGCGAAAATTACAAAGGAGGTGGTGTTGCTATTTGTTCGCAATCATATAAAACTCAACCATTTCGAATATAATAATGACTTTTATTTATAAAAGGACTTTGAAATCACGTGTACATTAGTAAAATCCAAAAGCAACAAAATACAACTGATTGGTCTGTACAGGTCCCCAGATGGAAATTTAGTCATTTTTATGGAAAAACTAGAATGTTTGTTACAAATGCTCTTTCGTAAGAAACACAATTTCATCTTAGTCGGAGATTGTAACATCAACGTACTCGACAAAGAGGACATTAAAAGATTTAAGGATCTCTTAGATCCCTACCAACTTGTCTAGTCCGTAAATTCACGGACCACTCCAACCTCCGCATCTGCAATAGATAACGTTATAACAAACGTCGCGGCTTCAGAAGTGTCCCTGGTCGTAACGGCCATCTCCGATCACGATGCTCAACTGGTGACTCCAAAACTGTTGTCAGCCGTACCACTCATCCTGATTATATAATGCCCTATTTAAATCGTTGGCCAGTGAAAACTGGGATTCTCGTGATGACTGTGCCAATGTTGAGAACATGTTCAACACTTTTAATAACATTTTTATGTACCACTTGGATACTTCCTGTCCTCAAAAAAGGGTAACGAGGAAAATAAAACACATCCATTCTAACTGGATTACAAAAAGAATTTTGGCTTCCAAAACAAAATTAAAAGAGTATTACTCAAGGTCCAAAACATCAACTAGTGAAAAATTTAAAAAAATTTTTAAAAACTACAAAAGAATTTACAAAAAAGTGATTAAAGCAGCTAAGGCATACAACGTCAGTAAAAAACTAAAAAGCTCTAGTAATTTATCAAAAACAACCTGGAAAATAATAAACAATAATATTAGAAAGGAAAAACAAAGAGGTCCAAAAAAATTGCTGATAAACAACAATACAGTGAAAGATATCTACGAAATTGCGGAGAAATTAAATGAGTTTTTTGTAATTGTCGGAAAACGTTCTTCTTCGACCAACAACCGAGTCCCTGCAATGGATGTACAGGCATCCATGTGGTTGGCTCCTGTGGTGGAGGAGGAGGTGGCTGGAATGTTCAGGGACTTGAAGCCAAAGCATTCGACGGATACGTACGGTGTGTCTGCATGGCTCCTTAAACAGTGTTTTCATAATCTATTGAACCCATTAACCAAACTAGTTAACCTGTCATTTGAATCTGGTTATTTTCCAAGCCTGATGAAAAAAGCTAAGGTTATCCCTATTTTAAAAAAAGGGGAAACAAATTCTGTAAATAATTATAGACCCGTATCAATTCTCCCAATTTTTAGTAAGGTTTTTGAAAAATTGTTCCTACATAGACTTCTTTCATTTATTGATCAATTTAAAATTCTCAATAATGAACAATTTGGTTTTAGAAAGGGGAAAAGCACGATTGAGGCTATAACTAAACTAGTTGATACGGTCATGGAAGCACTGGACTGAAGAGAATCTAGTCTTAGTGTTTTCTTGGACTTGTCCAAAGCCTTCGACTGTGTAAATCACAAAATTGTAATTTCAAAATTAAACAATAGTGGCATACGGGGAATTCCACTCTCATGGCGGAAATCATATCTTCACAACCGCTCACAACAAGTGGAAATAAACACATTTCTTTCAAAATGTATGACTGTTGAGCATGGTCTCCCACATGGATCTATCATTGGCCCAGTCCTTTTCTTATTGTATGTAAATCATCTAAAGTCCTCATTGACCGAAGGTCAGATGGTACAATTCGCTGATGATACAAATATAACATTCCACGGAAATTGTAAAGAAACATTGGAAAAACAAAGTTTTATTAATTTGAACGTTTGTATTCAATCTTTATTAGACATTAATTTACAAACAAACGAGTCAAAATCCAATTACATACTTTTTTCTGGACGTAGAGCACTCCAAGAATGCGGTCCATCAGTAATACTCAATGATACTGAAATTGAAGAAATAAATGAGACCAAATTTCTAGGAATACACCCTGACAGAGGACTCACGTGGAATGCACACATAGATGCTATATGTGATAAAATATCGTCTGGCATTTATGCGCTTAGACATTTGGCACAGTTTTGTAAAACCCAATTATTGAAAATGGCCTATTACGGTCTTATATATCCATACCTATCGTATGGAATTACGTTGTGGGGGGGTTGTGCAAGATTTAATTTTTTGAGATGTTTTATTTTACAAAAAAAGGCTGTGAGAATTATTGCAAAATTGGGATTTAGAGATTCTTGCAGAAATAGTTTTAAAATGTTAAGCATGCTAACACTTCCGTCCCTTTATATGTTTGAAACAGTTCGATACTGTCAAAATAAATATACACTAACAAGGGGAAGGGACGTGCATGATCACAACACCAGGGGGAGGAACATGCTCAGAACCGGACAGCATAGGCTCCAGGCTTACGAAGCACTGCCGTCCGAAGTAGGGGCCAAGCTGATCAACGCGTTACCGGAATATAAGAGGCGAGTCCAACGGAACACTGTTTGAGGGGAAATTGCGGCGCTTCTTCGTCAATGCAGCTTTTTATAGCGTATCGGAGTTTTTGGAGATGACTGCGCACTAAAATCAAATATTTCAACGACTCCTGTGTAGGCTATTACATATATATATATATATATATATATATATATATATATATATATATATATATATATATTTGTTTTAACCTATTTATTTGTTTAACTTTACTTAATTTCGACGCATGCTGTACAACAATGTATTGTGTTTATGGCAATAAAGAATATTATTATAGTAGACCTAAATTCATTCAGTACTTACTTTTCTTGTACTAGCTTATATGGTCATTACCCCACTCAGCCTTAATTCTTTGGTGTGAAGTTAAAACAAATCTTCATCTAAGGTTCTTCGAAGCTCTGCCAACTCCGTGTTCCAGAGAACCTTTGTTGCTTCTTCTTGAAGCATTACTAAATTACCACTCGTGTCCATGACACAGCGTTGCTAGCAATTATTTCCTTTTCAGGTTTGCTGAAATTTTCCCGTCAGATGCTCTGAAGTGGCTTCTAGATTGAGCCTGCTTACTCTGTGTTCATATTTACGACTGTTTTTCACTGGTTCTTCCGTTGTTGTCAAAACGGAGAGAATAAAACTGATAAATGTAAAAAGATCTGGGATAAGTTTTATCCTTCTTCCTGTTTTTGGACGGAATGGTTACGCTTTCTTGTCTTCACGTTCTGAGTGCATGTCCTATTGGTAGATTGCTCCTGATCTGTATATATTTCCATATTATAGAAACTCATACCCTACTGTATATGAGTATATAGCGAAGCTATATTCTACTGAAAATTAAACCACACAGCAAAAATATAGTGAATCGTGGCAGCCGCTCTCTTTACTGATTTCAGACAAGGGGTACAAACAAATTTAGTCGAACAATACATTTGGAGGAACTGAATATTTTAGTGATTAATTGTACAAAATAGTAATGAAGGATATAGATTTTGGGATACTTTGTTTTGAGTAACACATCTAACAGAAATCCTTACAAATATTTATTCAACTTGAACCGAATATTTACAAATAAATTTTGTTGCTTATTTTAGCATTGGAATTTCTGTAACATTAAAGCGAACATTTAAAAAATTCGTGTCTTTAACTTTCTAGGGTACCTACGAAGTGGCATAAATTTCTTTACTGAATTTAATGCCTCTATCTCTGAAGATTTTTGCAAGGAGATTATTTATGTATAAATTATGATGCCCTCCCACTTTTGAAACTTTTCATAGATATCTCTTTATAATCAATTATAACTGTTAAAATTTTAAATCTTTTAAAAATTTCGTTTGAATTAAAATATTACAAAAAACTTCAACCCGACGAAACATAAAGCCGTAACTGAAAATCTTGAGGTGGTTTCGCAATAATAGCTAGTCATAAATAGCTCCCCGCCTCGACTCCCACTGGTAATTGCACAGTAGGATGGTGTGTGTTTGCAATATTTATTCCTGCAGTGTCCAGTTTACGATCCAAGCGTGCAGTTACATCTTCTCCACTCAGCTTGGCTATCATCAATCTCCAACTTTGGCCTCTTTTATGAGCTTCCGCCATATTGCATTCAGCCATGGTATGAAATTCTGATTTGCTAATGTGTCCAATCCCTGTTTAGTTAAGTCGTGTCCAGTTCTTGCCAAATTGTACTCTACATTCACATGGTGGATTATATGTGACACTGACGTTTCAAAGGTTCTTTCAATTGACTTTTTCATGTGAAATTCATAAAGCATTCACACTAACTGATTTCTACGCAACAGGTAGCATTTTAAAGATGATTAAACTTATTTGAAGATTTGCGTAAGATATAAACTCCTATTCATAAATGTCTTTTTTAACAGCCGGACTTATATTAAAGGAACAGAGAATAAAGAAACAGAGTGCACTGAATGTGTGTCGCGTAGTTATTTCTCCCGTTTGCCATGCGATGGCAGGACCAACACCTTGTCAGATCCTCCTTTATTCCTCCCAAAACGACAAGAATAAACGTAGTAATTATTACTAAAGATGTATAAAGTTGTATATAATTTATAAACTACATAGCTACTAATGAGGCGCTCGATGCGGCCATAAGAAAGTTACCCCTGTTTTGGACTTCTCTGTGTCAAAGGGGACCTAAACTATATCTATACCACAAGGAATATAAACATGTACCCTTTTGTAATAGTTCTGTATTTGTACATGATCCTGAATGCCCACTAAAGTTGACCTTCTCGGTCAAAAAGGAACATCACATTTTAACGTTTTCTTCCTTGAATGAACTGGCCTTTTCCACAAATGAGGCGAATTACTGGTCTTGACGTTCGTATACTACTTTTGCTCCGGATATTTGTTAGGGATGAGTATTTTTCTCACTTCGTTTACGAACTTTTATGTTTTCGCACCAAAAGGAAAACTCAAACAGATGTTTTCCAATATCAAGCAGTTTTATCCATGAAGAGAGACGGATCACTCGACTTGGAAATAATTAGGGTGTACCCTCTGCTACTGTACTTCGTGCCCTACAGGCGTCGCCTCCTTCAGAAGAACTGACCTTACAGACGAGCAAGTAGAGTCAGTTCTCGGAGATTTCTTGTAGCATATTATGATGAAACATCTTCATACGGACGAGCAAGTAGAGTCAGTTCTAGGGGATTTCTTCTAGCATATTATGATGAAACATTTTCATACGGACGAGCAAGTAGAGTCAGTTCTCGGAAATTTCTTGAAGCATATTATGATGAAACATCTTCATACGGACGAGCAAGGACAGTTAGTTCTCGGAGATTTCTTCTAGCATATTATGATGAAACATCTTCATACGGACGAGCAAGGACAGTTAGTTCTCGGAGATTTCTTCTAGCATATTATGATGAAACATTTTCATACGGACGAGCAAGGACAGTTAGTTCTCGGAGATTTCTTCTAGTATATTATGATGAAACATCTTCATACGGACGAGCAAGTAGAGTCAATTCTCGGAGATTTCTTCTAGCATATTATGATGAAACATCTTCATACGGACGAGCAAGTAGAGTCAGTTCTCGGAGATTTCTTCTAGCATATTATGATGAAACATCTTCATACGGACGAGCAAGTAGAGTCAGTTCTCGGAGATTTCTTCTAGCATATTATGATGAAACATCTTCAGACGGACGAGCAAGGACAGTTAGTTCTCGGAGATTTCTTCTAGCATACTATATTGAAACATCTTCATACGGACGAGCAAGTAGAGTCAATTCTCGGAGATTTCTTCTAGCATATTATGATGAAACATCTTCATATTGGTCCACCCAGAAAGTCTATTACCAATCCTGCTTTTCTTGCCGTGGGTGGTTTAAAATAATGCCTTCCACCAGCAAGTTACTTACAATCCGTTACGTATTAGGCCTACTAAATTCTTCACGTTTTATTTCTTGTGCGCTAGATACTTTTTATCATCTCATTAGCAACCGAGTGATTTTATGGGTGTGTATCCTCACTTGTTGTTACATGTAGTTGTTCGTTTAGGTCTATGTGTTTTTGGCCCTTAGTACATTAAGAAATTATTTACTATTAAAAAAAATCATATATTACTTCCATCCTTTATTTTTTACAAGTCACTTCTCATCATACAAAAATATTCAATATTATTAAAAAAAAACTCCAATGTGCATTCCTATGACACCAGAAATAACAATAAATTATTGGAAATCAAACAATATAAAACTCAGAAAACACAGAAGAACTTCATCTACATAATTATAAAATGGTACAACTCTTTGTCAGCTTCTACGCAACATTTATAGCATAAAAATTTCAAATCAAGATTAAGAACAATTTTAACAGAATACTGTTTATATCAAATTGAATAATTCTTTGAACTAAAGAAAAATCCTGCAGTACTGTAATTTGTTATACACTAATATATTTTATATTATTATATTTTGTTATATTCTATACAATTTTATACATCAAATGATGTCAATAAATTATTATTATTATTGGACTGTCATAGAAACAAACGGGTTGCCAAAACAATATTGGTATTGGTACATTATTACGTAACAATAATTAAAATACTTCTACAGCCTTATACATTCATGGAGTGATTAGTGTTTTGCTGAACATTTATTCTTAATCTCTATAAATCTACATTATTTTGCTCTTTTACCAGGAATCAAGCGCAAATCCCGGTCAAAGTAAATTAATGCAGAAAGCTGTAAGTATTCTCAAAGATTAATAAAATATCTTTAAGGCAGAGCTAACTAATAAATTCTTGATTATTTTATAGAATATTTCCCCATCTTCCAGTTATCACCCTGGAGAAAGGGGGGGGGGTTGATGGAGGTCTAGGAAACATTCATCAGCCACAACGAGCCGGAGAGTGGAGTCTCTCATCAGCTAGAGACAATTAACAGCCACCCATCAGGAAGTAGCGGACGTGTGGGAATGTCTGAAGGGAGGGGGTTAAGACACAGGAAGTGTTGTGACATCACGTCCCAGGTAGACGGGAGAGGTGACATGGAGGGAAATGAGTGGGGAAGGTGGTAGTAAACGTGCTTTTTGTCACGAAAAAGAGTATCAAGAAGATATAGATGAACGAGTGTAACCTTGTTAATATTTAACACAGATGAAAACTCAAGGGCTTAAGAGTCTGCAGAGGCTGTCGGAAGTTGTGGCCATGTTGGTTTTAATCCCATAAGAGCAATGTTATTTTCGAGCCTGACATACGATCACGCGTGTCCAAATTAAACGGATTTGTTTCAATCAAATTGAATTTGATCAAGAATTAAATTGCGCATTGGATTTGCTTTGCGGATTCCTAATTAAGTTTATAAAAAAATACAAAACAAATTTATTTCAAACTTTTATTTTCACCTATTCTTCAAAACTAGGAGTATGTATTCAAAATATGAAAAGCAAACCCAAAGAGCAATATCATAACGTTTAAAATGATACCTCATACACAACTTTTGGTCAGTAAATAACGAAGAAATATGGATTCGTAAATAACATTGTTCTTTTTTGGTTAAAAAAACCAATATGACCGACAGCCTCTGTAGATCCTTCCGTAACATTTTCCCCTGCCATGTGTCTAAACTCTTCAATATCTTACGTCATTAGTTCAAGTCCAAAATACATCTTTTGTTTGTTTATCCATGACCTTAACATCCTGTCGGTTTTATGGGAATCTGCGTTTTAGGAAAAATACGTAAATTGAAAAAAAAAATTGAAAAAAAATATTTACAGCATTTTAAATCAAACACGAACTACAAATAATTTGTTAAACAGCTATCTGTTATTGTTTTGTTTTTGTTGTAGTTTTATTTAGCTAACTGTACTGTTTCTGTACACTCTACATTCAAAAGAAGCAACTATTGTGATACTTATTCAAGAATTAGAAGACAAAAATGAACATGAACCTTTGATTTTAGATTGCCCTTTCTGAGGAACGAACTCAGTTAGTAACCAGACTACACTCATCCACACTCATCCTACACTCATATAACCATTCATATTCGCCTTAAAATACCAACAACGTTGTGTCGGCGTCTCATATGTAAGAATGTAAGAACAATTAGGTCAACATTCTAGATTCTATATCAGTTACTTCATGCAAAATTCGGGGACGGGACGAATGGCACACATTTTTGGACCTTCTGCCCATGGCAGTATTGGCACAATCATTAGAGCGGAATAAGTAGGGTCAACTCGCCTGCTTGGAAAAGGCAGGATTGGCACAGTCGCTCGACCAGGTAGACGCCATCGAACGAGGGAAAACGGGAATTTTATTATTCCCGTCAACTCTGCGTGGCAGTCATTTGCCCGTGATATAACAATATTTTTAATTTAAACCTCACTGGTGTTTAAGTTTTTCTCTTATAGAAAATATGTTTTACACATAAAATTCAATTAAATTGCTTTTTTAAATTGATCAAACTTCTGCACCAACTAGTAAAAAGCTCATAAGTACAGTAACTCTAACTTACTTATACTTAGTCTAGTAATTCCAAACTAACTCCAGAAACCAAGACCATATTTTAGCTCCAGATTTTTGGCTTCAAACGATTAATTTTCTAAGATAAAGTAATTATTTAATTTAGCTACTATTAATCTCATAAACCCCTTAAAATATCCTAATTTTGTATGGACTTAAAAAATTGGAGGGAAAAACAAACTTAACAAAAATTCTATTTATTATCCTTGAAAATGTTGACAATTTTATACGAGCTAAGAGATAATCCAAACTAAAATTAATTACATGTTTAAAATAATTTTAGTGATAAAAGGAAGAATTTTTACAATAAAAAATAATCTAATCTAACTGAAACCCGATCGAAACTCGAGTACAACCATTTTAGCTAACAAAAGTTAACACGAAAATTGAAATATAAAAATAAACTAACATAAACTTAACGTAATATTTCAACAACTTTTGTTATTGAGGAAAATTGTTGAGAGGGAGTTTAATGAACGATCGACATTTCAAGATTTCATAGGCACTAACAATGTCTCCCATTCCCGCTTCAATCTTAAAGAAGGACGACTAACTTAAATTTAGTTGTAAACAATGTGAGATGTTTGGTTGTTTAGAATATCCCAACTGAAACAATATTTATTTAATTGTTAGATCCTTTTGTAGTTCTATTTGCATGGATTGTAAAAAATTGTGAAATCCAAAAGTGGTACATGTACCTCTACTGTAAATAATAATTCTCTATTATTACTGTAAATAATAATATCCACAATACAAAAATGTGGGTTAAAATGAAAATTGTTTTCTTAGTTAATATTTCGTAACTTGAAAGAGTTAGTGTTGTATTTGCACCATGCTATAACATTTTTAGTTTATCACTATATAACATGTTTTATATTTATATGTTATGTAGAGCATTCCAAAAACTTACTCTTTATTAAGTCGTCAATTATCAATATGGCACCAGCTAATATGGAATGAGAATATCTTAAAAAATATCATTGCTTAAAAGCCCATTGACACATGAACAGACAGTGGTAGTTCTGTCCACCTATTAAAAAAATGTAATGTTATTTGCTTGGTACGAACCAAGTTCCCTCTGATTAGTAGGTGGAAACATTTACTATGATAAATAAAATTAAAGAAAACTTTAAGTAAAAATTTAATCGTGAATAATTAAATGAATAAATAGCTATATATATATTTAATTATATATACATAATTATTAACGTAATGAAACAAAGACATGTGATATTATTATGCACTAAAGCAGCCTACAAATTCATATCTACTAGTAGAGAAAGTTAAGTGAAACCGGACACAGAAATTATCTGATTCTCCGAGGTGGTCAAGATGTTTTGAAGACGTTAAGTTCCGTCACGTCCAGCAGATCGTAACAAACGTTCTTCTCTAAGTACGTTTCATATTTCGAAACTATATGGAGGATTTAAGACTAGAGTCTACAGCGGAATTTACTATAATCGTGTTAGAGGGTATACTGGCAACGTTGTCCGGGCGTTACCTGTGGTAAAAGAAGTGTATGGCTCCATCCGTCTTCATAAACCCAACACTTGGCATTTTAATTTATTATGCACATCCAGCAGACATCTTTGGTGGAGCATACAGAAGAACACCGCCGATCATATGAAGGCGTAAAGTTTATAGGCAAAGAAAAAAAAAAGAAAAAAAACGTTGCTAGGATTATGGCGCCGATCTGGCCCATAGAACTGATAGACCTCTTATTCATAGCCAGCGGATATCTTTAGTGGACCCTGCAGTAGATTGTGGTAAATCTTAAGATAAGGCATGAAGTTTTTAAGGTAAATACACAAAAGAAAGGTTGTTTCACCCTGGCCCATAGAAATGATGGACCTCTAGTTTAATATACACAGCCAGTGGACATCTTTGATGGACCCTACTGTAGAGCGTGGTCAATCAAACGATAAGGCGTGAAGTTTATAGGCTAGGCCACAAAAACAAACGTCGTTACTAGGCTTATATATCCGCCCTAGGCCATAGAACTGATGGACCTCCAAACTTATTGGCTGGGTCGTTTATAATTTCATAAATCCGTCGGTAATCCGCTTGGCCCTGCCAGAATTCTGATTATTCAAATTTTAATTGTATTCTGGTCTACGAATGTTCATAAATTATTCAGACGACAGCGAGTGGGTTGAGGTTATGTTGCTGGTTTTCAACAATGGCGGGTAAGGCAGTGCTCGCCCCGCCACCTGTCGGTGTACAGTATGTGTCAGCCTCCCACAGCCTCTTGGATTTGAAGACTTTGGGGTTTGACAAACGGTCCGACACTCAAGTAAATGAGTTTAGTGGCTGTAAACAGAGGGATAACACGGGCTTATATTTTACCTAAGTAGGTTTGATTGTGTTCGGATAATGTTTGAAAATCTAAATACTTCGTATTGTGATTAATGGTTTTGTATTTCGGTCTGAATATAATCAATTGTTTGGTTAGCAGCTGGTATAGAGATTACACAAATGTAAATTTAGCTACCAAAATCATCGTTCGTTTTGAACCACTCAGGGGACACGAACTGAGGACGAGAACATCATCCCCGCAGGGAATGTAATGTTGAGTTGTTTTCGCACGTTGTGGGCACATGCAACTACTGCAAATATAAGTGGGGAATAGAAAATGATCTGTTATGTGATTGCGGAGCTGAAGTTCAAACTATGGATCACATAGATAATGATTGTCCATTGCGTTCTTATCAGGGGAGATCAGCTGGTCTTCATTCAGTCGGAAAGGCAGTATTGAATTACGAAACCTGATTCAGCTCTTTGAAGTAAGATCGACATTTAAAAATTAAGACACATGTACTTTGTACTTTAGATTTTATTTTATTTAGATTTTGTTTATTGGTATGTTTTAAAATTTTATTAATTTGTTGACTCGCTTTGAAATCCATACAATATTTATAATCGATTATCTGTACTAATTGTTCATTCTCTAAACAGTGTTTTATTGATATAAACACTGACTAGCAAGATTTGTACGATTAAAAAAATTATTGTCAAATGATCAATTTTTTGAACATAACATTTATTTTATAAATAAACTAAAATTGTAATCAACAAAATTTGTATATTTTACAGAAGAAATATTACTTTAAATTATGTCAAAGCAAAACACTTAGTAGAGAACCATTTTTTCTTTTTCACTAAACCTAATGCAAATAACAGTAACATGTTTATCGTATTATTTAATAATGTCATAATTTCTGGGACTATCTGTTCGATGTAAAATAGGGACGTTTCTTATTTTCTTAAACGTTTAATTGCATATATGTACTATTTTGTTTATGGGGCTAAGTGATAGAGAGGACTTTACGTCCTAACTTCGCCCCTTTAATAAAGGCATTTTCATTTCATTTCATACGCCTATACGGATAAATCAGTATTTAACTGAAATAAAGTTGGAGTTTTATATTTTCTATAACATATTTGATTACTTTCCGTTGATATATTTCTATAGTGCACAGTTTTCGTTTGGAGGGCAGGTAAAGGAATTTGACACAATGCTTTGATAAAAGGAGGCTAAACAAAAAGATGGGTCTCACTGGTAACAAAAATAAATTAGACTACTATTAAATATTACCTATTACCATAGATAGAATAAGACAAGCGATCCGATCATCCTACACGGAAATGCTGTTAGCCTATCTGCCTTACTCTCTAACCCATTGTTGATAGTTTCCTCTTGGCCGGTAAAAGATTCTCTACGTGCTTCGAATAGTAAAAACACAGCTTAGTTTTAAAATGGTTCGTTTAATTTATTAATCGTTTTATGGCCATAATAGACCGTTGAACCACACAAGACAGTCTCTGGGATCACTGAAGAGCCTCTAAAACTAGTTTTATCTTAGTGACTCGGAAATAACAAGCAATGGTTTCTTGTTCCACATAATTCTATAAGTAGTCTGTAGTTTTTATTCCGTAGTCGAATAATAGTTAATAATTCGTTCTAATACTCCGTTCGAAGGCATTAAACGTTTTCAGTTTCTACAAATTACCTCTTACTAGCTGTAGATCACTCGTAATATGAAAAGTGGACTTCGAACCACATGATTTAGTTGACCACTTACAAATAACACATAGGTCTAATTATTAGATTATGTGTCCCCCAAATGAGATCTGAATATTGCTCGTCAGCTAAACGAGTTATATTATTGATTGTGATCTCTAAGTGGTCGTTGAGTCATGTGTATTACGAGTAGATGATTTAACTTATAAATCACCGCTAACAATATCTCAGAACTGCCAACTCATATCTCACTACTTACAAAGCCTAAACTGTACAATGGGACATCAATGCCCAATCAAAATCACTATCAAAATAGATAATTTGATCATATTATGAATTATTATAATACCAGTAAAAACATATAACATGTGTATGCTGAAAATGTTAATTAGTAGAGATGATCTTAAGGTGGTTCGGCCGACTTTAGAGACAACTGAATTCCGCTTGCAGCGCTGACTGTACGTCTGGCCACGATCTACTCATATACAGACACTCTACCCCTCCCCTTCCTCTGGGATGGGTGGGGTATAATTGCAGGAAGTCGTTGAAGCGCGATCCTGTGGGTGCGGGTGCTGTGTCTCGCTGAACGTGAGCGTAGCGATTGGATTGTAATATAACATGCGGGTGAAAGTACAGCCACAAGTTGAGTATATAAGTGTTAATCAATTTTGTAAATTGTGTGATATTAAAAAACAAGATTTCAAACACGACATGGTATTTCTCGTCGTAATAAAATAAAAACAAACATAATATTAATTATTTAAAATTTGCTAATTTGCAGTAAAATTGCGTAATTTAAAATAACTGATGATCAAGACCAATCCTGAGAGGGTTTGTTTTTAAAATTTGGGAATAATCGGGAAAATAGTTTCTTAATTATGTATGTACCAAGAAAGTCCAAATTCGCATTTTTTAAGTGATGTATTTATAACTATAAACATAATTTTAATGAAAAAACTACTTGGGAGGCGTTTAATAGCTGATGTAAAGTAACTGAAATCAAAAAAAATCAAATTTGTTGACCAAACAGTCTTAAAAAAAATGTCATAGTAAAACCCAAATGCTAATATTACTCGCATGGAAAAAAGGAAACGCTGTTTCTATCCCTGAGGATTAGGAAATGTATTTCGAGAATTTCTCTCTTAAAAGATCTCTATCATATAAAATCTAACTCCCCGCAAAATTTCACCAATATCTGTTCTGTGGTTCCGAGGAATGTTTAATGAGTAAGTACATCGTTTTTGGATTGCATAAATTAAGGACTAGGCCTATGTGGAAGGTTATCATATCTGATTTACATGTTTGAAACATCAATTTAATGAAAATTTACATTTATGTAATTTTAAAACGTACAACTCATGTTGGTCCTTTAAAAAATCTACAACTACATTCAAGAAGAGAAACAATAGTAAACAAATTTACATACTCTCGAAAAAATCCTTTCTGTAAGGTTCTCGGCGCAAGAAAGTTAAATGGGACGCCCAGCCATTAAATTCAGGCACTGCCATAAACTCCGGGGAGGCGCTGTTCCCCTGGAACTCGCCCGGTTTTATCACCATCTGGTGTGTTCGCCTGATTAAAAACTGTAGAAAATCACGTCAATAAATTTCATTTTATTCTTACTATAGCACTAGAACATTTTATTTCAGTGCATAGTGGTATTTAATTGGTATATAACAACTAAAAGACAATTACAAGAAAAAGTTAAACTACAAGATCGAGAAATAATTAACAATTTTTACAATAAATGATAATTCATCCACCCAGACTAGTTCAATAATTAATCGATGTCATAAAGCGATATATTAATTACAGTACAAAATCGTCGCAAAACATTTTATTTTTAATAAACATGTACCACATTTATTATAATAAAACAATAATTCCACCCAGTAATAAAAACTACATTTAATAAGTAAAATGCTAAACAGTACTTGTAAGTAATAATTAAAAAAAATAAAAGTTAACATAACCTTTGCGCTCATCTATACCTATAAAATGCAAATACCACTACTCACTCATCGCTATAACTAAAAAAGTACTAAGCGTTTGAGGCTGAAATTTTGTAGAGTCAAAGGCCTTATGTTGTAGATGTGCAATAAGAAGGGATTTTGAAAAAAATTCGTAGTAAATCGAAGATGGCAGCCTTTTTAGTGCCAAAGATTTTGAATGCCAAAAACAGCGTTTCTCTAATTGGACTAAAGCGGCTAAATGAACGCTTCTTCAGCAAAACTAACACTATTTTCTGTAACTGCTTTGAGACGATCTACAACTTTTGCTCTATGACTTTTAGCTCTATCTCACCTCCTTCATCCTTAGGTAAAGCTAGATTTTCAATTTGTGCGTGTAAATCAAATTTGTTAATTTACGACCTCTAAGAGTAGACTTACAGATGTTTCTAAACTATGAAACTTTGTCATCTAGGAGAACATACTGTATTGAATGGAAAAATATACAATTTAATCTGAACACATATATAGCCAGGTCATATGACACTGATTCAGAGTCAATTACCGTACTTTGTGCCCTCTAAAAGTAGACTTACAGATTCTTTTAGACTTTGAAACCAAGAGTCCTTTAGGTATATATATATATGTCATTTACCACTCATCACTATTTCTCCAAAATTATACGTCCGATTGATTTGAAATTTTGTACGTAGGTTTATCTTGGCCCCTATAGGCTCACTAAGAAAGGATTTTCCTCTCCGATATCAGGAATCAGTCCCACTGGCCTCAAACATTCCCATGGTATTCTTATGGAGCTATATTAATTGATTGTTGTATTTGATTAACAGCTGTTAAACAAAAACAAATTTAATAAAATTGAGGTAGGCTAAACTTTTAAAATGAAAAATAATTAAGTACGATAGTAAATTATACATAACATCAGCTGTTCTAAATTAGATATAAATTGGATACAGTGTAAATTGAAAGCTTGCTGTACATTTTGATTATATAATCAAAAACAATATTATGACCGGCGAAGCGGGCGGGTGCAGCTTTTTGGTAGTATAAAGTGCAGAACGTTGGACCTCTTTTACTGAATAAGTAAGTAATTTACTCAGAAAAATTATTGAAATTTTCTCTATTTTATATAACACGTCCACTTTTTTTATTTTTGAAATATCAAAATCTGTCATTTAATCTAAGTTTGAAACGCTTTCATCACTTAATTTTAGTTTTAAATTGACAAATTTCTTTAAATCTGTTTGGGCATTCAAAGAAATCTAAACAAAACAAAGCAAACAATACTACATAATAATTATAAACATTGCTTAAATTATAGCAAATTACATGTTTCTGATGTTCGATTACTGATGTTCCTCCTTAAATGGCCCCCAAATAAAATCCAGATAAAGTAATACCAACGTACTGAAAATTGAAGAAGTTTAGATATTCGAGGCACAAAAAAGGTTATGTATTACGAGATATTTGTAAATAAAATTGGTAAAATTGATAATGAGGCCAAACAGGTGATGATAAACCCAGGAGAACTTTTTTACATTTGAGTTGGAATTAAATGGTGTTTCCAACTTTAAATGGTGTTTTAAAAAATGTTTGCATAATAATAAAGAGTGAAATATGTCCACAATTTCCTGTTGTAGTTTGGGCAATACAATGCGATGTTTACGGGGCCCAGTCACACAAATTGTTTACATATGTGAGGCAGAGGACCATTGCCATCTTGCTGATTCTAGGACTATTTATAGCGAATAGCTGTCTTGTTTGTGAAATTAATAAAGTGTGGATAACGAACTGAGCCGGAAACGCTCAGCGTCAGAAACTTTGGCAACTGCTGGCGTATATTATGGTAGTTGATGGTGAAGTTTATTTCATACTGTCGTCTGTTTGAATTCTAACAAAATCTATGTTTGCGTAAAACTGCTATTTTCACTGTATTTATCATTAATTAATAATATACTTGTAAATGTACTAAACATATTGCTATGTGTTTATTATATTTGTTGTAGATAATTTTTAATTTGATGCCTATGGATTCTTTAAGTGTAATACTCATACAAGAAATTAATGATATATTTAATCATAAATTTCCGAGCAATATTCCATGATTATAAAATCGATGAACCGTTTAAGTTTTGAAACATTATAACGCACTCATATAAATACGAAACAAGTCAAGAAATCAAATTAACAAATAAAAAATCAGGCAATCTTTTTATGAAGTAATAAATAGAGTGTGAAGTGCAAAATCGTATATTGCAAATTATCTATTTTATAATCCCTCCGTAATTTTTTTAAGTTACATTTTGTTTTCAGCACAGTGCATTCCTAAATATTAGCAAACAACACTCTTGAAGGTAATGTGGTGTGGAATATGTGAGGACATTTCTATTTATTAAAAAAAGTCTTATGTTTTTGTTTTTACTTAAATTTAAGGCCTAATGAACGTACAAAATATAATGATATCTTAAAACCAGATTTTTATATTAAGTTTAACTAGTTTTTCAAGAGAGTTAAGTTTTAATGTCAACTGACTAGTATAATTAGCGTAAAGATGGAATGCTTCCTTTTTTTACCTATTTATTTTGAAGAAAGTGAACTTTGATTAGTAAGAAATGAAATATAGCAAAGACTCTAGTTCGGTCCCAATTAAAGTGTGAAACAAATTTGGAAAATTACCTGTTGAAGTTCTGCGGCTTCATTTTCTTTCCGATCTTACTTATGTACACCTGTTTACCTGGAATTAAGATTCAAAAACATCTTTAGGGCCGGCGTCTTAAAAACAAATAAACAAAATCAAGGTTATTTTGTAGCGATCGTTGAATTATTTATTGTTAATATTTTTTAACCTTATAGATCTTCTCCTGTCATTAGCTGTCTACTAAGGGAGGATTTTACATGGGTGGGTTCTTAATGAGTTGAGGGAAGTTTTCCAGCGGAAGGTCATGGCTAGTGATCCGTAAACCACATAATGTCAATCAGCCCTGATTGAAGTTCGGAGGAAAAAAGAGAAAGGTCTAACTAAGGGGAAATATTATGAAAGGGAAGGAATCGGACTCCGTCTTAAGTAGGGAAATTCAAGAAAGTTAAAGCTCTATATTCATATACTTCGTTGAAAGTGGTGAGGCAAGATTTAGCCGATGTACGAGGCGAAATAATAGTCATAATCCAATCTTCGGGGTGGGATGGGGATGGGGAGTCCTAATCAAACACCGTCCCGATTGTTGTCATAAGAAAGGTAGCAACCCTGGATCAGCTGATAACCACCGTCTGTTTATTTTTCATTGGTCTTATTTTGTAACAATGACTATAGTCCGAATAAAATAACTTTGGTACTGGCGGAACAGCTACGCGCCGCCGGTCTGAAATGACAAAACTCTTAAGTTTTAATATGCTGTGAAACTAAAAATAAGTGAGCAATAATTTTCAAACTAACAGTTTAGTATTGCATTGTTTGGTGCACGGGGATAAAATTATATTAGTAATAATTTCACAAGTAAACATATCGTCAGTCATATTTTTATTTCATTTACAGGATTATTAAGAGTGTTTAGTCAATTCTACCTTAGCTCAAGCTTTATAATAGAAAAAGCGTTAACAATAATTATTAAGAAATTTTACGCAAGTAAGTCTTTATTTGAACGGTCAACAAATCAATTGTTTGATAATGTAACTATATTGTGTAGTATATTCTTCTTATAATGTAACTATAACATTATAAGAACTGATGTTTTTATGCAAAGAAAATAAATACGTGTTGTCGAATTGGTTTGTGATACCAATAGTTGGCAAATATCGGATAAAGGAGAGGTGACACACTCACTCACCTATACATTTAGAGTGGTATTGACTCGCCCACCCACCCATACACGTACAGTGGTGATGACCCGCCCACCCACCCATACACGTACCATGGTGATGACCCACCCGCCCACCCATACACGTACCGTAGTGATGACCCACCCGCCGGCTCATACACGTACTGTGGTGATGACCCGCCCTCCCACCCATATACGTACCGTGGTGATGACCCACCCGCCCACCCATACACGTACCGTGGTGATGACCCACCCGCCGACCCATACACGTACGGTGGTGATGGCCCGCCCGCTCACCCATTCACGTGCCGTGGTGATGACCTGCCCGCCCACCCATACACGTGCCGTGGTGATGACCCACCCGCCGACTCATACACGTACCGTGGTGATGACCCACCCGCCGACCCATACACGTACCGTGGTGATGACCCACCCGCCGACCCATACACGTACTGTGGTGATGAAACATTCACGAAAAATATGGAACAGAAATCACTAAAAGGCAACAAATTAACCCACTGCGGATCATACAGTTTGGTACGGTGTGTTTCAGCAGGTACGAGATGACCACCCCAACATGGCGTACGGTACTAACTGCAGAGCAGAGCTGTTTGATCGAAAACGATGAATAACCCATATAACTGAAGGTAGCTTAGGTAGATTCGTACATTTAAACATGTTCATATTTCAATTTTACATTGACTACAGTTCAAATTAGATAAATATCTAAAAAGTAATTAATTATATGTATTATAAATTAATATAATAATACTTCCAATAAGTACCCACCCGCCCACACATACATTTAGAGTGGTATTATTGCAAACTCGGCAACGTCAAACTCAAGACAACATTTCGTTGAGCAAACATTAACTGTGTTATACTTTCGCTCATCTACAGTCATTGCACTCATTCCAAATCCCCATTCGCCCATTTATTGACGATAGACGTCTTAAAAATAAATAAATAAAATGAAGTGGTGTTTTAATTTTATGTTTAAATAATAGGAGGAAAACTCTAGTGAAGCCCAATTTTTTTAACTCGGCTGACGGCCTCATCAGGAACCTCCTCCTGTATCTATATTATTTTTTTGTTTTGGGGGCAGTAGAGTCGATATAGTCTTTTTTTTCAAAATCTGTTGGTATATTATGAACACAGTGGAGAATACTTTATGTTTTTTTTTTAATTTTGGTTTACCGGCTCCAAATGCCCCAAATTTGTTAGTTTTTAAACTGAAATTCAGATACTAGGTGCGCCTTTTTTACACCTGCTCACCTGTCAAGTTTTGAAAACTTTACTCAAAGAACATTCAAAGATCTAAGTTAATAAAAATACCTTTTTGTAATATTCCTGTAAGAAATACATTGGAACCAGTGTTAGCCCAAAAAGGCCCATCTTGTTTACAAGTGAAAAAAAACCAACTTTAGTTTGAGAAGGAGATCTTCAATTCAAATATACACATGATTGAGGTAAGACGCTGGGAAGTGCCTCAAAATTAAGTGTCAGTGATTCAGTCAATCACCCAACGAGTCACTACATTAAGTGTCAGTAATTCAGTCAGCCGACCAGCGAGTCACTACATTGAGTGTCAGTAATTCAGTCAGCCGACCAGCGAGTCACTACATTGACTGTCAGTAATTCAGTCAGCCGACCAGCGAGTCACTACATTAAGTGTCAGTGATTCAGTCAGCCGACCAGCGAGTCACTACATTGAGTGCCAGTGATTCAGTCAGCCGACCAGCGAGTCACTACATTAAGTGTCAGTGATTCAGTCACCCAACGAGTCAGTCACTACATTAAGTGTCAGTAATTCAGTCAGCCGACCAGCGAGTCACTACATTAAGTGTCAGTGATTCAGTCAATCACCCAACGAGTCACTACATTAAGTGTCAGTAATTCAGTCAGTCGACCAGCGAGTCACTACATTAAGTGTCAGTAATTCAGACAGCCACCCAATGAGTCACTACATTAAGTGTCAGTAATTCAGTCAGCCAAACAGCGAGTCACTACATTAAGTGTCAGTAATTCAGTCAGCCACCCAATGAGTCACTACATTAAGTGTCAGTAATTCAGTCAGCCAAACAGCGAGTCACTACATTAAGTGTCAGTAATTCAGTCAGCCAGCGAGTCACATTAAGCTTTGTAGTATACTTTTTAGTAAATAGATATAGATAGATAACAAGTAAATACCACAAGTTACAGGGACATCTTTCCTCGTTAGTATAAAGGGACAAAGTGCAAGGTTGTTAAGTGTGACCAGGTAGTTGTACGCACGTTAGTAACACATTATCCCCTCCCCCCACACACATCACCATCTAAACACCCCTAACTACAATGCGAATGTGTTGGCCACTCTAACCTAACCTGTATATAATTGTCAAGGTTTTGTACTCACTAAGCCACCTTTAAAGGCGTCTAATTTCACATGTCTTTTCCACTCTTAGTTCTCATGTGACTTTAGTGGTGATTTGTGTTTCATTTTGAAAATTACCTAAGTACGATTGCAGTATTGCGTAATCAACTTTTACGGTGAATAATTTAGTTCAGAAAGACCGGTTACCTTCCCCAGAATTGTACTTTTCATTGGTCCCGTTCTAACACACGGAATAACAAAAATGCTATATACTGAAGTAACAAATATTACATTAACACTAGGGGGCACCCCTGAACGCTTCGCATGCCAACCCCCTTCACTGACTGCGCTCGTTACACCTGTGACTTGACTACAAATAATAATAAGTTAATTGTACTTCATAACGTAAAATCACAACAAACAAATAAAATGACTGCATTTAATTCACATTGAAACATTAAAGTCCAGATGAGGGATACAAAGGTTGTTGGACATTTGCCATCACTACGTGAAAAATACCAATCACGACGTTTCGATTTAGCAAAACCCAAATCTTTCTCTACATAACATGTTTGTGTAGATGTAATTTAGTTTTTAGCACTTGAAAAAGGTGTGGGTTTTACCAAATCAAAACATCGTGATTGGTAATTTTCTCGTAATGATGGCAAATGTCCAACAACCTTTGTCTTTCTCATCTGATACTCCATCATTAACAAATTTCAAAAACAAAATTAAATTCCAGTAGAGCGGAGCCTTACAATCTAATGTGAAAAAACCACGCTTACAACCTTCCCTAGTGTAACATTATGAAAGATCTAACCTCCTCAATATTACAAACACCGTTGTTTACATTCCAACAGCTGTTAAAACTTTCAAAAAATAATTATTTACATTTGAACAGCTGTTACTTTTTTATTCATTTAAATCTTTGTCCATGTTATTCTTATGGCTGAAAAACGTACTTTGAGGGCTTTCCGTGCCCTTCAGAGTGAAAATATTGAAGAATTAAGACCATATTGCACAACTACGAACAGAGGCACATTTTTTTGACACCTCAACCGTTTAAATTGGTCAAGAAATAGGGGAGTAGTTCCGTTGACAAAAACGGCTTCACGTATTATACATAAGAATTATGTTATAGGGGCTGTTTCCACAAAAAACTACGCTTTCAAAATGTAATATTTTTAGTTCGCGTTTTACGTCAATGACTGTTGGCCTTAAAATAAACTTTCAAGTAGAACATCTAAGTAGTTCTGTTCTAGAACAAACTTAGACGTCATGTAGTCCTGTGTATCAGACCTCTTCATCGATGGGGACATCGCTGGTTATTTGTTATTCAGCCTATAACAGCTGATTAATTCCTCTCGCCAGCCGTTGGTTTGGGAGGTCCCGAATGTCATGTTAGACCACCTGTAGATCGATCTATTCGTGAGAGGAAAAACAAATTGGATCCCATGTGTCGTAAACGTTTGGATTATGTTTTACAGCGTCCCTCCTTGACTTGTTTATTCAAAAACATATGTTCTTACAGCATATTTAGTGTTGCGTAACTTTGGTGTTTGTCGTTGAGAGTCTGCAGAGGCTGACGAACATGTTGGTTTTAATCCCGTAGGAACTATGTTATTTTCGAACCGGACATACAATCACTCTTATCCAAATTAAACAGTTATTTTTAAACAGATTTTTTTTCAAACAAATTATATTTAATCAAGAATGAAATTGTGCGTTGGAATTGCTTTGTTAATTCCTAATTAGTTTTAAAGAAAAAATTATAAAAACATTTAGTTTGATGTTTTTATTTTTACCTATTTTTCAAAACTAGGCGAATGTATTCAAAATATCAAAAGCAATATGATAACGTTCAAAATAACACCTCATACACAACTTTCGGTCAATAAATGTAGAAAAATTTTGATTACCCAAATAACATTGTTCTTATGGGATTAAAACCAACATGGCCGACAGCCCCTGCAGACACTTAAATAAATTCATTAAATTATATTATTTTCTCCGATAGGTTTGGTTAGACGATTTCAGCTTGTCGTCATTCAAATGGTTGTTAAATATGCCTATATTTTCTTTGAACATTATTTTGTGAAAAATCATTACGCGTTTTTATTTACTATTAACTACGTGAAAAAGGCTGAAAACATGAGTTTATATTTCAACTTTACGGGCTGTAATAATGATCGTATAGCAACACTTGAAGTGGAATTTGATAGGTTAAGAACTGTACTAATAGGCTATAAGTTGGTTTTTGTTAAAAATTGAGTATTTTCATAATTTTTCATGGTTGAATATGCGATACTTTTTAAACGTAATTCTTGTCGATTTTACAATTGAAAAACTCATGGTCCGCTAGAATGGGCTATAGCTCACTACAACAATAAACACGAACGTCACAGTTGAAATATAAAAGCATGTTTTGGCCCGCTGACGGTAAAATTGTATTGCTACTACAGGGCTGTGGACTTACCAGCGGTGGTGGCTTGATGGTTTGGAAAACGACAAAATAAAAAAAAAAAAAAAAAAAATGAAAAAATGTGTTTTATTAGACAATTATATTTAAATTATTTGACAGTAAATATATTCTTTTGGAGAAAGGGTTGTATTCATATTCTAATTATTGCCACATCAATATGGACATTGTGTGTATCCGCTACTAGTGGGTGCTTATGTATCAGCCCATCTCTGTTCTTTAATTATACCACAAGACATATGCTTCACTAAACACAAATTACTCTTCAAATCTATTTATGCAATACTAATACATCTACCTTCATGTTGAACGTATTAAATATGAACCTAGCCCAGTCAATGTAGTCAATTAACGATTATCACACCAACAAAAGATTCTCAAATTAGAAACCTATTGGAGTACTCTAAAGAACAATTAACAGTTTATACACATATATAAACTGACCGGCGTGGTAGCTCTGATGCTAAGGCTTTAGACTGTAGACTTTAGAAGGCAAGGTCTAAGATTCGAAACCGCAAATGAGCTAGCGGTCGGTTCCACTTGTTGAATAAAGTTCACGCACAGGCCTAGATGCCCATGTGATTAAATAAATTCAAATATCTTAAGGAAGGTGTTCTAGTTGTAAGTATATCAACTATATAAGAGTCCTTTCTCCTGGTTTAATACTTTGTTGGCAGTCAACCTACTTGTTTACAAATGTTATTATATTTGCAGTTTATGATCACACCAGAGTCACTATATCAAGTAATCTGAGCCGAAATGTTAAAAGTGAATGCGACTTTCAGAGAGCGGCGAGAGGAGAGAGGGGGAGCGTATCAATGCAGTATTGTTGCCAGCGAGGGGCTGGCTAATCAGGAAGCGGCGATAAGGACACAATGGATAGTGTTGTGGCGCCGGACCTGGTCTTGTACCGGCCAATACGCCGCTTTCTCTCTATAAAAGCGATATCTTTTTTAAACACAAAGAAGTTAATTTGTCACATACAACCAGGTCCAAATCCTATACTTATGTAGATGGGCCAACCCTACAAAACTGGGTCAACCCTTATGGAGGCTAGTTAATATTTAGTAGAACCTTTGACTTTAGAAACAGATTGTCCAAGACTATGCGTTTGTTGTAGATGCGCGCCTGTGCTGCTATCTATGGTGAAAGGTATCAAATAAGTGCACAAACAACTGTTTGGAGTACTATTGGCTCAGCTATTAGTCACTTCAGCGTGTGATTGAGAGAGATAGGGAAAGGAAGAACACTAGCGCTACCTGTGAAAACCGAACAGGAACTAATTTCACAGAACTGGAAAACAAGTTTCATGGAACCTATGTGAGTGGAAAGTGTTCTTGTTTCTATAGTCAATGGTGGAACTACTCAGCCTTGTTTTTTTAAATGGAAATATAATGTACGACAGCTAACCTGCCAAATATACAAGCATTTTGAAGTGTAGGAAAGATAAAATTATTTTAATTGTTTTCGGAAGTCGTTAAGATAGAGCGTGCAGTCTATCGCCGTCAGTGGCCAAACTCGGTTATTACAGTACGTTAAAACCCGTCACCAAATGCCCATTGTCAGCCTACACTACTAGGGATGGCAACGATATATCGGAAATATCGATAAATACGTGTCGATATATCGATAATATCGGACATATCGATATTTTGGTCCGATATATCGAATCACTAAATATTGACGTTATTCTCTCTACTCAAAATCATCATGACTCGAAAAAAACATATTTAAATTGCCTCTTATGCGTAAAAAATATGCATTGATATAATATAGTATCTTTATTTCGTTTTTTTATGGGAGGTAAACGCACTAAAATGTGGTTTATTGTAGACCAGTGGGTGGAACGGGTAAATGAAGTTGTGTGTAAGTTGGCAACACTGACTCTAAGTGCCTCGCCAGTCGCCTTACAAATCATTATTATATTATTCTTTTATAATTAATTAACATAATAATTAATTATTATGATGTTAATAATAACTTATTATTATTTTGATTTTTTTTTTCATTCAACCCCACAGACCACTACTTTTTTCATGTTGATAAATGAATTTAATTTTTTGTCATGACATAAGAGTTAATGCAAAATTTTAAACAGATAAATCATTTACAGTTCGATATATCGGTTACCCGATATGTCGATATATTTCTTTCGATATTATCATTAGATCGATATTTGGTTTGCGATATATCGACATGTTGAAAGTATTTGCCATCCCTATACACTACAGTTTTAGAAAGTATTAGGCCTACTATCGTAACTTTGACTTTCCGACACTTTAAAATGCATATTCAGGCATTTTGTAAGTTAAGCAGTTGTATAAGATAATATTTTCAAAAAAAATGTGGACTGTTGTGTTATTGTAAATAATTACCACAAAGTGTATAGGTTGGTTCTATACCGATAGATCGCTTTATCCTATCAATTATACAACTGTATAGTGCCCATAAGGACAATTGCATAACATATTATCACAATAATTTTTATAACTCAATTTTAACTCTTATATCATTAAGAAATATATGCATCGAACAACCTTACTGTTGACAAAGTAAGCCAGAAACATTTTGAAAATGTGACATAAAGCTACCAAATTAATTTGGTATCAAGTTTGATAAAGGCAAGTTTGATAAAATAAGAAATAGTCAAAATGTAATGGTGAAATATTGCATGACGTTTAACATTGTTTTTATTGCACCAATCCAAGATCTAATGTACAGTAAAGCATTCAAACACTAAAACGATGTGTCATATATTTTCTTCTTTTTTGTAAAAGTAGGCTTGTTGGATATGTCATGTTTTACGTATTGTAATGATAAGTATTAGTTACTGTTTTAAATTAAGACAAACCCAATAGTGTCATTGTTGTAGTATTTTAAAGTTCTTTTAGTTCGGTTAATGATTGCTTTATTTTAATGTATTCTTGTTAGGCCTAAAAACAATCCAGAAAGGAATCGAAATTGTTAGTTTAGACAAGAATGTTTGGTATCTATGCAGTATCTACGCCTCTTTGCTTAAAAAGTGGTAAAAAATTACTTTATATTTTGAAGGGAATGTTGTGTTTGACCATGAAACTCATTTTCAAAGAATAAATGGAAACCTACTTTTAACTGATAGTCGGAAAACAGACTTTTATAAAACTTACTATTAAAATAATTTTCATCTAACATATTTATTGTGTTAAACGTTCATATTTTGGTTTTGGTCTAATTGGTTTTGTGATTAGATTATTTGTTTTCGGCCCAAACCTAACCAAACCTTCCATATTATAAACCTTTACATCCTTACTATAGTATGAACGTGCGCAAGGCAGCTAGATATACGCAACTCGCCACTAAAGTAATTTTTCCTGTTATAACAAGAAATTCTCTTGTAGACCAAAATGTTTTCTAAAAGTAAAAAAACTATATATATATATATATATATATATATATATATATATATATATATATATATAAAATCATGCAAAACATGGTTTCCGATTTTCTTAGAACAAAACTCTTTTTCATAAGAATAAAATATATGATCCAAGAAAATATTGACCTGGCGATAAAAATTCCAAATTATAAGAAACGTTTGGAAAGTACATAAATATATAATAAGTAGTAAGAAAGTGTTAAAACAACAAAACTGTTACAGTTCAACCTCTTCCCATTCTTTTATATCCCTAAAAATACCCTCACGTCTAAAACTGTGTGTGAACCAAATGAATCGTCCGATACCAAAACGACTGTATAGTAAAGTGCCAATAATAAATCTCAATCGAGAGACGTTATACCTTCTAAAAGCCTAATATAGTTGCGGAGGGCGGCTTCTTTGTCGGGCAATTTATTAGCCGTTAGGCCCTCAAGTCGTCGGTCGATCGCAATATCAGCCATCAGCAGACAAAAGGATCAAGGGCTCTCACAACCCCTTCTGGCTTTTGGGCTGAGAAAATATTGCAGAAGAGGGTTGTTTAGAGGCCTGTGGCTGATTCTTGTTTGACGTAACCTCTACAGTTAGAGATAATATCTCCAAAATTAGAGGGATTTTTAAGAGCAATCCCAGGTCTATGGGTATAATTCTTTTGGATTCAAAGAACATAAAAAGGATGATAGAATATCAACCACTTAGTAAGGAGAATTAGGGTTTGTAATAAAATATTATTGGAAATGCTATGAACTGAATTACTATTTTTCCATGTAATTAGGTTGGGGCGGGTGTGGAGTGATCAGAAATTATGGAAACTTCCAGGCTGGATTTCCAGGTTTCCAGTTAGCACGGATCTATTCTCTAAAAGACCAATGTTAAATTTGTCCACTACTAGCTTTTTCAAGCGTTTTTTATCAGCTGATTTTAAATATAAAAATTTTGAAAATTCTTGATAAGCTCTTGGTGATTTTTTTTCACTTTGTTGTTGTTTTTGTTTCAATCATTTTTTAGGGCAACTTTAAATGCTTGTATTACAGATATTAAAATAAAAAATTAACACCTGAGCAATCAACATTCAATTTCAATATTAACAAAATTGCATATCAAACTTTATTTTATTGAAAAAAAAACGTAAAAAATTAGCTTGATTTTCATATTGGAACTATGAAGTATTTATCCAAGATGGCTGGACCACAACAGCTCCCCTTAAGCTAAATTCATAGTGCCTAATTAATTATCGCAACAACGTTTTGGCTGGTGATACCAACGATTATATTAGCTCACTCAAATAAAACATTAAGTTAAAAAGCATTCTTTTCTTTAATTTGGAAATACATTCAAGATAAGACGTAAGATTACAAAATATAAACAGTAGATAGACCCACTGCACAGTAATGAAAATATCGGAATATTTATGAAAACCCTAAATGATAAATATTATAAAAAAGACCAAGTGGGACGAGAAATTACGGATTTACTTGTTCGTAATTCGAATATAAGGAAAGTTCTTACAATACCAGCAGTTCTTATAGAGAAAAGATACGTTTGGAAGCTAAATCCCAACCTTCGGCAAACCCACAGAGAAGAAAGAAACAGAGGTCACATCCAATACTGCGCTGAATGGGTGTTGAGTAAGTTAGTAGTTCTCTAATTCACTGTGGGTATGGCAGGGCCAGAACCTTTTTCACTCCCCCTTCCTTATCTCCCTCCAAACCCTGGAGGATGAATATAGTAACTACAAATATATAAAGATGTAAATTATATATTTAGAGAAAGCGATTCTGTTTTTTCTTTGAGCAAAGAATAATTTTATTCATACCAAATTTATTTCCTATAAATTATTTTTTCTACATTGAAAAGAAGCTTCTACCAACTTATGTTTGCTCTGGTGAAAGAAAATTATACATAATAATAAAACTGAGACATCATTAAAAAAAATAATCCGACTGAGAATTGATGGACAAAAAGACTAATAACTGAATCGATGAATTTAAATTACTGGACATAATCCTTCCAGAGATCCGAGCATTCCAGAGACGCATCAATTCTAATTTCTCCCCTAAAAAGTTGGAAGTGAATGACGGCCATATGTCGGACAGAAGACAGTCGCTTAGCTCTAACGATTTTTGTCATTAGCAGCGACACCCATCCACAACTCAACTATTTATACCCCAGTCGAAGAGAGCTTCCTGCCTCTGTGGAAGGGCTCTTCGTTAGATATTCTTTACACTTACAACCCTGCAGCCATCATCAGCAGTAACATTTTTATTCATCTATCACTTGTAAATAAGAGTCTTGTTTGGCGTAAAAAAATGATAAGCAATTTATATGAATCCACTAGAAGTTAAAACATTGGATTGAGTAGGCTGAAATATTAACTAGACTAATTTCGACTTAACGTAAAAAACGAAGAAAAAGTCGATCATGATGGCACAATGCCATTTTCTATTTGCTATGGTACCTATTCAAAATATTTACATCAAATGATTTTGGTTATTTACTAAGTAACTTTTACTTATTGTTCTCCAAAACCATCATATAAAATATAATGCAAGTAATAACACATGTGGCTTATCAAAGTAAAAAGAGAATAATTTCAAAAAAGTTTTAAAAAATTACAATATACTGTGTTTATTATTACTGTATTATTATTATTATTCATGAAGTGACACAATTGGAATGCATTCAATGCTGTTTTGATGAGTATGTTTAATGTCTTCACTTATGTTCGTTCTTTCGGATCTAACTATCCTTATTTTACTCGACCAGCCATGCCTTTTTAAAGAAAAAAGCACAAACAATAAACAAAAAAGCACACAAACTTTGCAACTAATCTCTCGAAGCCTGAGTATTATTTTTAAGTTAAGAATTTGTTCTGGACAGGATCTGTTTGGTTTGAGTCTATTATTTTGTTAAATTGTACTAACTTGAATTTGTACGATATGTTCGTCAGTTTAAATATCGTACTGTGTGTCTCAATTTTGATGTTCACTTCTCCGTGATGTTCGTTAGTTGAAATTTCATGTTGGTCCTCTCAACGTCTCCAGACGTTCGTTAGTTGAAATATCGTACTGAGTGTCTCAACTTTGATGTTCACTTCTCTGTGATGTTCGTCAGTTGAAATATCGTACTGTGTGTCTCAATTTTGATGTTCCCTTCTCCGTGATGTTCGTCAGTTGAAATTTCATGTTGGCCCTCTCAACGTCTCCAGACGTTCGTTAGTTGAAATATCGTACTCACCACCTCAACTTTGTGTTCACTACTCCGTAACGTTCGTCGGTTGAAATATCGTTCTGAGTGTCTCAACTTTGATGTTCACTTCTCCGTGATGTTTGTCAGTTGAAATATCGTGCTGAGTGTCTCAACATTGGCGTTCACTTCTCCTTGATGTTCGTCAGGATGTTCATTCGTTTTACATAACAACAATTAGCTGCTTATTGGTAAAGCCAATGAAATAGATTGTATTAATATGATATATTTTAATTTATGATGAATTTCCAACAATCTCCAATTGAAATGAATTTCATATAAACAAGAAGTTGATCAAAATAAAAATTATTCAATCAAAATTCACACGATCATGCAGGAGAGCACATATCTCGTCTTCAGTCGATATGTTAGTGTTCTATTTCATCTCATCACATCAGCTGACTTGGGCAGATTTATTGTCGGTTGACGCCCCCTCTACTTCACACACCTTCCGTCAACTCGCCCACACTTTCTCTCGGAGCTTTCAGCCTATATTCCATTTACGAACCGAGTGGCCTTCTTTATTATGCAACGAATCGAGGTAATCTTATTGTGAATGGAGATTCTAGTGGCGCAGTGCTGTAACCCAGGTACTCAGGAACAAGGTGATGTGGATATTGTAGTTCGGTTCTTTTAGTACCGACATTGTGTCCACACCATCTTCTAGTATTCTAGAAAGGTCTGGGGAGTGGTTAGGGTATGCTGTATAGGGAAGAGAACTGAGTATCAGGCATGTCAATACTAACGTCTACTTGGTTCGGATTCCACGTAAAGCTGTAGATCCCTTACTTGCCCTGGCTATTGGGATATGGGCTATTAAATCGTCCTTTCTGAGCATAAGTCGAACTCAGTTAGTAACCAGAATACACAGATCCACACATATCCTACACATATACTGTATATAATTCAAAATTACCTGAAATACGCAAAAAGTTGTCAGCTTATCATATCTAACAATAACATAGACTAAGTGTATTTTGTCACCACAAAAATATATTCCATTATCTCATAAGGTTATTAAGCAGGGTCAGCACTTGGAATAATTTTTGTGTTGCAGGAGGAATAATTTTTGTGTTGGGTGGTACTCAAGGTCCGGATGTTGTGTAGGGAAAACAACTAAGTTATCTGACTTGTCAATAAGCTGAAATGTTGATCAAAAATACGTGGTTAAGATTCCACGTAAAGCTGTAGGTTCCTTAGTTGCCCTGGCTATGGTGTCTTTCTGAGCTAAGTCGAACTCAGTTACTAACAGGAATATACGGGTCATCCATATTCATCCTACACTCAAGTAATCACTCATTTGTGGCCTTAAATCCATAAAAGCTGTGTTGGCATCTCAAATCTGTGTTTTTAAATAAAAAAAAAAAAAAAAAAAAAACAGAAAATAAAATAGGATGTAATGTAACATTACAATGTTTTATGAAACATTTTACGTTATTTCTAACAACTAACTCCTGCGAACTGGAAAAAGACAATATAATTTTAAATGTCCCAAAAAAAGAAAGGCAAACTTCCAACTTACAAGTTGCCACGCAAGATACCAAGGGGGACGTCCCATTATGTTAGTCACACGCACGCCTGCAGTGTCATACCTTGATCTGCCTCGCACCTTCTACCAGGGTTCGACTTAGCAGTTGAAGGTACGAGGCATAATTATGCTGTCAAAGCCGTTCTCAAAACCGATCTCAAGCGTTCGCTATCATATTTCCTAACTTCGTACCTGTCTCCTGTAGCTTTATTTTCCTGTAGCTTTATACACGTACATTGGCACTGATCCACCCGCCCGCCCATAGACGTTCAGTGGCACTGACCCACCCGCCCATCCATACACGTACAGTGGTACTGATGTTGACACTGTGGGTACTGATGTGGTCCCGGCGAGTGACCACGGAGGATTTCCCGCACTGTGGTAGTCACATTATTGGGTCCTGTATTCCCGGCGAGTTACCACGAACTTCCCGCACTGGCTATATTATTGTGGAAGATAATAACGCCCAAACACGTACAGTGGTATTGACCCACCCACCCGCTCAAACACGTACAGTGGTATTGACCCACCCACCCACCCAAACACGTACAGTGGTATTGATTGTTAGTAACAAGACTACACTCAAGTAATAATTCATATTTGCCCTAAAATACACACAAGCTGTCTCATAATCTCAATTTGAATAATGATCAATATAAAATTGACTGAAATGTGTTCGTAAAATAAGAAACTCAGAACAAATCTACAGGCCCTACCACATAGAGCTCTGTGTTGGTACAAACAGAGCAGATTTGTTGATTGAAAAAGAGCAAATTGATAAAGATCAGGTTTTTACAAAGTACAGCCAAGGATCGACGAAAGTTCGATAAGTTATAGTGGTTCAACAGTTTAGATCAGATCAGATCCAGCGGACAACATCCCAGACAGACGACATCTCAGTCAGTGCCAAATTGTCGTCCAAATAACTTAACACCTGTAGCCAGTAAGTCAGCAACAACACGGGAGGCGATGTAGTGCAGTAAGTGGCGCCATTACACCAATATACTGCCGTGTTCCTCGTTCCAATATTTTGGCGGGAAACAACAGCTGATAATAAAGTGGCCAACAGTATGGCCTCAATCAGCTGGCAACACGCTCTTCCTGTCTTCACCATCCCACCTTTTTCGTTCTCAATTAATTTGTTATCCCTGACACTATACTTATAGGGTCTTTAGATTTCCAGTTTGATTCTTATCTGATCTTATTTATTACGTAAACTAAACTAACCGTCACATATTTTAGCTAAAGTGACCCAAAGTAGGCCTCTACCATTTCTAAATAGATCTAATGTTTTATTTCTTAAGCTAAAATGCTCATATTGATAGCTGGAAGTGATCATTCATACGTTTAAGAATTGTGTGGCCCATATCTTATTTTTATATCATTGAAAGAAATCCATCCTCCGAATAAATTAAGAACTTTTCAAAATGGAATAAGACCAAGCATTCTCATTTTTCAAATAAATACTCACTTTTTATTTATTAATATGCTAGTCCCATTTACTGACCCTTTCTGAAATAAATCTAGAATCGAACGGAATAAGAAAATACTAGACGAGGAATATCGGAAAATTAAGAAAATAAATAAACAGCTAAATAAAATAACAGCAATAAGAAAGAAAGTAGTAAAATATTACTAGTTTCATATGAGAAGGAAAGAAGTAAGGTTCTAACAAGTAAGTTTGATTTATTTTGGATATTTATATTTTTTAATAGTGAAAACGGGCCATGACAAAATTAGAACGTTTCTTCAGCTTAATCAAGTCCTCTTTTCGAGTGGCAACACTCAAGCAGTTAAAGATTATCACAATGCCTGGATTGAAATGCTCCACAGAAGCACACTGATTTTGAGTACCCAAAATATAAGCCATACAGCGGCAAAAATACTTAAAATCTGGTTTTTCTTAAAGAAAAAAATAAGCAAAGTTATCTACAAATCGTAAAGTAAGAAATAGTATGAAATAATCAAATATATCAAATAGAATCTCATCTGGATGCAAAAAGTATGGCCTACCTATAACATTTAAGATAAACTAAATAAATATTAAAATTGATAATAATTAATTTAAGTACAATTCAATTATAAGAAAAAGCAATACAATTGTTAAAAGTAAATATAATATTTGCTTCACAACAAGTATTATGTTTCATCACCGGTTTCCCCTCGTAAGATGGATAATCAGCTGATGTTTATAAGAAGCACCAAACATATGATTTTCGTATTAAAATCAGCTGATTCGTTTAATTACAGATCGTGTAATGACTAGAACTCAAAGTCGCAAAGTGAGTGAATGTGTTTAACAATAACGTGTCGTAAAAACTGTAGTGCTAACTGGTGATCGTCTGTTAAACGCTTTGTAAGGTTTGTAAATAAATAATTACTAGAATATTAATTGAATATAATTGTTATTTGGCTAATTATAAGTATATATATCTAACTAAGTGTTACCTGACGTAATGACCTTAGACGAAACCAATTTCAATCATAAAATGGTTTGCATAATGACTTATTTCAAAGTAGCGTTGAGTTTTATTCAATCAGAATCTTGAATAACAATTGAGGATACAATCGGCATGCCTCTATCCACTTTAATCCACTGAACAGCTAAGATAAGCTTACAGTAAACTAGGTTATGTTAGTTTCTGAGGTTATTACTTTTATTGTTACATTTAAACATTTTAGTCGCATTCAATTATTTCTAATAAGCTTTACTAAATACAAAGTTAATCTTGAGTTAATGACTCATTTGAATATTAATTTGTCTCCGTATAAGTTAAAAATATAGAGCAATTGTTAAAAACATTGGTAATTAAGCGCTTTCTTGCCACCTCTGAAAATACGATGTTTTGTTGAAAAGGTGGTGAAATATGAGTTTATATCTCTTGAGGAGTTTCATTTGATCCGCGGAAACTCGATTTTACAGAAAAATCGAAAAACTAGTTTTCATCTGATAGTGAAAAAACCAACTTTTTAAAAAATCGTTATTTTTCAAATTTTTTTCCATTTCTCGTGTTTTTTTTTATGCTGAACACAAATATATAACTTGTTTTGTGGTAAAACTATTGTTTCAGCTCGATAAATGCATTTTTTACTGACATAACCAAACATAACCTAACTTATCCTGATTGTCTATTTTCTCAACAAAAATTCGTAATTTGCGTTAAATTCGAGTGTTTGGCCTCCGTGACGGCCTGCCGGCCGTCACTCCGGCGGGGATATAGGTGAAGTCAGTTTTTGTTGTGATTAATAGTTGTATATAATGATCGCGCAATGGCCGACAAACACGATTCGCTGCGATAGTAGTTTTCCATTATATCTCGAGAAATATTTGTAATATACCAAAATAGTTTTCAAATCTGTATTCAGCGCAAAAAACACATGATTAAAATACCATTTAAATTAACGGAAATACGACAAAAATATTAAAAGCTGTGACATTGGTTTTTTCGAATTTTTCGGTAAAATACGTTATTTCCGCGGAATAAAAAGCATATCTCGTGAAAATACAGCCCCATTTCAAGCAAAATGTTCCAAATTAGTTTGGTGGCAAGAAACTGCATAAATACCAAAATATTAGTAATTATGCACTTTCTAGACGCTTTGCCAATCGTGACTTTTTTTACTATCAGTGGGTAGAATCAGTTCTATTTTTATGATAAAACCCTTTTAATTCCGTGGAATTGCCGTTTTATTAAAAAATAGAAAATTATAATTTTTTAAAATGTTTTTTTCGGTTTATCTCCGTTATTTTTCGAGATACAAATATTTTGTATTAGATGTAGTTTTTCATGCTGAACATGAATTTGAAAACTATTTTGGTCTACAACAATTAATTCTCCAAATATCACCAAATCTTCGTTCGCGGCTAATCGCCTATGGTTGCCCTATACACAAGGTTAATAGGAGGTATGACTAGTGAGGCCTGGCAACCGAATTTCATGCAAATTGTGGATTTTATTGAATAAACAGACGATTAGGATAAGTTAGGTTATGTTTGGTTAGGTAAATAAAAAGTTTATTTTTTCTGGCCAAAAAAATAATGTGATTGACAAACTAAGTACATATTCGTGTTCAGCATAAAAAAAGTAAAACGAAAAAATTGAAAAATACTTCTTTTAAGTTGGTTTTTTACAGTCACATAAAGAAACTGGCTTTTCAAATTTTCTAGTACTTCACAGCTAAAATCAACCTCCTCAAGAACTATGAATCAAATTTCACCACTTTTTCAACGAGAAATCGTATTTTCAGAAGTGTCTAGAAAGTGCATAATTACTAAAACATTACGATTACTAATTGTGGAGTCGTTAAAGGTGTCGCTCGGTTTAGTCTTGCTCATTCATACTAAGCTAAGAATTGACCTTATCTAAAGTATATAACACAACACTCGAAGTGTAAAATGAACGTTTCTTAACACAAACCAACTTATATCTTAAACAGTGTTGGGTCGGAATCAGGTTCCAGATGTTGTGTAGGGAAGAGTAGTGAGTATAAGGCATGAAAATATCTGAAAATCAACCCAATAATACTTGGTTCGGATTCCATTGAAGGCTGTAGGTCCGTTAGTTACCCTGGCTGTTGGGATATTAATAAATAGCTCTTTCTGAGGAACAGTCGACCTTAGCTAGTAACAATGACTACACTCGTTCATCTACACTCATTTACCCCTCATATTATACGATCACCACTGTAGATGTATGGGTGGGTAGGAGGGTCAATATCACTTTATATGTATGGGTGGGTAGGAGGGTCAATATCACTTTATATGTATGGGTGGGTCAATACCACTGTACATGCATTAGTGAGCAGGTGGGTCAGTGCCACTGTATGTGTATGGGAGGAAGGGTGGGTCAGTATCACTGTACATGAATAGTAGGGTGGGTGGGTCAATACAACTGCCTGTGTATGGGTGGGTGGGTCAATTAACTCTGTATGTTTAGTGGGATGGTGGGTATAGCTTAATATTCAAAAGGAATTTTTTTAATACTATATGAACAGTTGTGTCATATTTTACCGTATTGTATCTATCATATATAGCCTATGCTTTTCGTTTGGACGTATAAGTAGCAAAAAATTTTTTTATATCAAAAAAACTATTCCATGTTCACAAAACGTCAAAAAAGCTTCATTAAAAGGATTAGAATAATAATAATAATAAAGCAAGAAACAAAATTACGTTTTTTTACAGTTAATTAATAATAGGAACTTTTCGTGGGTCTTTTGTAGAAGTGGGCCACCAGTCTTGAAATATTTTCTATGGATACAGTACCAACAAAAACACATTGTACACTCAGTATATATGTTACTGGACACAATTTGAACACATTTTAAAGAAAAAAATAATTATGTTACAAACTATATAAGTGTTTATTCTTGTGGAGGCCTAACCTAACCTAACATAACCTAACCTACAATATGCCATTGCTATAGAACATATTTCAAGACTGGTGGTCCTCTTCTGCAAAAGACCCCTTTTCGTGACGTATCCTAACTTGGATATAACACATAATCTGAACTGTGTCATTTATTGTTCATTAAGAAAAGGAACATTTCTTGACACAGCCTACATAGAAGAAAGAAGTAGAAGGTGCGTCCAATAGTGAGCTAAATGTGTGTGAAATAGTTATATCTGTCAACATTTCCCTTTATACCCACAAATCCTCAAGGATAAACGTAGTAATTATTACTACATATGAATAAAGATGTAGTATAATAAAGGATAAAACATAATAACCAAATTGTGTTATTTTTTTAGTTAATACCAATAGGACAATTTCCTGACAACCTATCGTGGATATAAAACAAAAAATAAAATGTGTAATATCTAGTTAATTAAAGACCAACAGGACAATTTTCTGACTTAATGATAGTGGAAAAAGGTTATATTTATAGCTAATTAATCACACAACAATTCCTTTTTAAATGCACTTAAATTAAACTTAAATTGTTTTTTATCAGGAAACATTTCATTAGACCACCATAGTTCATTTAAACCACAGTCAATTAATTTACAGGCCAATAATTTACACCATCATTATGTTGGATCTTGTAGCTCTATCTGGCGTTTCTAAAAATAATGTCTTTTGTCATTCTCATTTATTTGGTTTATAATTTGCGTTTAATTCTTTTATTGTAGTTTCTTCTCTAACAGCATGGCTTGTTGGTTTAAATATAAACTTTAATTCCAACAGAACGATTATCATTTGCCCCATTTAACTATGGAAAAATCGATTACAATTAAAACATATATTTTTAAATTTTGTTACCGGAATGTTGGCCTAGGCAGTAGTGTCATCCATCTCAATAACGACTACACTTATTAAGATTAGTCTTAAAAAGGAAATTTGTACTACTAAAATGTGTTTTACAAAAATTTAGGAGAAAACCTGTAGAAAAAACTCCAACATTGAACTTTTTACATCCAAATTTGCACATTATAAGTACCATATTAAAATTGTTTAACGATACAGATTTAATTAGTTTAGAGAGATATATAGCTGCAACTATTGATCAATTAGCTTGACAAGCCTCAAGGACGAGGGCACATCCAAGAGTCATTACGAGATGAAGAAAGGGTGGTTCAGCCATCACTCTTCCGGAACCCTTAAGTACCTTAATCCATGGCGGGTTTTTGCCGCCGGATGCCGTCTGAAGATGACGGACGAGCCAAGCTCGAGTCAGCAGTCGTTAACTGACATATTTCACGCAGTTTTGACGGTCCACTAGTTCCGGTAATAGACGTACTTCCGGCCTGAAGTTACACTTGTCACTGAACCACTGGCGATTCGTAATGGGCTATCTATGAAAGACCATCTGGGAAGTTGTAATAATATTATTCTCATGATTAGCAAAATTGTTGCTTCATTTGTTGTTCCTTCAACTTATCTGGAGAATCTCCAACAAATTTAACACTCATAAGTCCATCAAATAGCTTTAAAAAACCCTCTTTCGTACTGTGAGAGAAGAACGATTAAAATGTGAAATAAAATACAGAGAAACAATTTTAGAAAATAAGGCTTGATGAAAAGTGATAATTTGAAAAAATTTACGAGGAACAAAATTATTTTAGATTAATTACGTACTCCTCAAATTCATTACTTTTTTAAGTTTAAATACAATTTTAGTAATGAATTAAATTATTTTGATTTTAAATACTGTAGCGTAGTAATTAGTGAATAGGGGACACTCCTGCACGCTACGCGTGCCAAACCCGTAACATGCTGCGCTCGTGATGCCTCGGCTTTCGGCTTCGGCATGTAACTTTTAACTTCAAATTTAAGTGATTAAACTGTATTAAGTAAAATCATATTATTTAAATTCATTTACAGTAACTCGCTCACTGCACTTGATTTGCAATCTGTTTATAGTATAATAATTTTATGAACAATCAATATTATTGCTAAGCTTATTTCAAATGTTTTCATTTTATTTAACGGCTGATGATAACATACACACTGATGGACATGTATTCGCTCTTTTATAATTAACTTTACTTTCAGTACAGTTCATAGTTATTGTGTAAACATAGGCGTATTAATTAATTAACATAGGCGTATTAATTATACCTATTATACTTTCACAAGTTCTTAGAATTATATATATATATATATATATATATATATATATATATATATATATATATATAAAATCTTCTTTAAGGGCAATTAATTTTTAGTTCAAATAAGATATTATTATTCATTCATTTTTCATTATTCAGCCCACGCCATTCGTAGACATATGGGCGAATATGAAGAGCGAATCGTGTAGATGAACACGTGTAGTCACTATTTATATCTAAAGTCGACTGTTCTTTAGAAAATGTCATTTATACTTATGGCAATTAAGAAACCTACAGCTTTATGTAGAATCCGAACCACGTACTGTTGGTCTGACTAGTCGAGGACCTAGTATAAAACCTGTCGCCTAAAATCTCCTTAAACTGTTGTCCTCAAGTAGCTGGGTTACAGCACTACGCCACTTTGAACAGCTTAAACGTGTCTTATAACAACTTTAATTCGTCTATAAATTTTGAAACGTAAGTCACTTCAACGAAATGACTCGTATGTTGGACACCGATAAAACGAAGTCAATATAACATGGGAAAGAACGTCGACGTAATGTATTTTGCCCACGCGCGACACTTTTTCACGACTTCAGATCGCGCCCTTTATTCATAACCTTCTCGCTCCAAATTTCGGCCACAACAGGTGTGCCGGAAACGCTGCGATCTATCTTGTATTGTCACTGAGCCAAGCTGACCAGATGTTTTTTTCAGCCCCCAGCCACCCTCCACCCTCACTTTAAAATCGCCATTTATCAAGTCTCCGTTTACCGCTGCCGTGCGTCACTTTTACAGACCGTGAAATTGTGCTGGACATTGCCATCCTGTCCTTTCCCGCAGCGGGAAACAACAGTATTTTATATCATTGATTGTAATACGATCCCTTTTATTGTCTGTTTTTGGAGACTAGTGTTGTAAAATGTATGTATTTTCTTAGAAATTTACTTCAAAACAATATATTTACAGTAGACAACTCTTGCTACTAAGATGCAAAATTAGCTTAGTATTTGTTACATGACATGAAAGTGTAAGAGATAAATGTTATAACTAAATCTATTTAAGGAGAGTAGATTCGCATCAAGCATTTTTTCTAACTTGTCACTGTTTAATTTTAACATGTCATCTAAGGTCAAAGGTGGTTGTTCCACCGCTGGTAAGTCGATAGCCCTATTACAAGTAGACAAGAGGGTATTTATTACACGCGAGGACATTCTTGTGAGAATACCGGTGGGCAAACTTGTGGACTTGCTTCCAGATCTATTCACGTGATGTCAAGCTCGTAAGCAAGCTTGTAGACTCACTGAGAGACCTATTACACGCGAGAATATGCTCGTGGGCAAGCTTGTAGACTTGCTGATAGACCTATTTATACGTGAGAATATGGTGTGGGCAGGCTTGTGGACTTGCTGATAGACCTATTTAAACGTGAGAATATTGTATGGGCAAGCTTGTGGATTTGTTGATAGACATATTTACACGTGAGAGTATTGTATGGGCAAGCTTGTGGACTTGTTGATTGACATATTTGCACGTGAGAATATGGTGTAGGCAAGCTTGTGGATTTGCTGATAGACCTATTTACACATGAGAATATCGTGTGGGCTAGCTTGTGGACACTTGCTGATAGACCTATTTACACGTGAGAATATCGTGTAGGCAAGCTTGTGGATTTGCTGATATACCTATTTACAAATGAGAATATCGTGTGAGCAAGCTTGTGGACACTTGCTGATAGACCTATTTAAACATGATAATAGTATGGTGTAGGCAAGCTGGGGATTTGCTAAGAGACCTATTACACGCAAGGATAAGCTTATGGGGAATCTATTTGTTTTTATATACTGTAAAATCAGTGGTGTGATCTTTTGTATAATGCAGTGCCTGACGCTATTTTAATTGCGCACTGAATAATATTATGAACATAGATTTTGAAAATACAATGAAATAGATACATTTATTTTCAAATAATATATGTATATAACAAATCTGATAACAATCAAATTATGTAGTCAACTGTAGGCTATTATTTTAACAATTTAAAACAGTAGTTGTAAACGTTATATCATTCTAAACATTTTCAACTGACGTATGTTGTTTTCTATATAAGTTGTAGCCCAGAACCTCTGTAATTCGTCTCTCTGATTGCCTGCCCAGTAGTCAGACGTGACAATAATTCCAACCCCCGCCGGAAGTTCCCATTACTGCGAGAACAGACGGTACTTAGTTCCGTCTTCTGTTACAGCTAATGCTCCATCTGTCATTGTTTGGAACTAACTAGTAAGTCACCCCAACTCAGAGAATCAAGAGTACTGTTAAGAAAATAGAGTAAAGTTCACAGTTCAATTACGTCATTAGTGGTTGTAACTGTCTTATTGTGAAGGTGAAAATCAATCGTAAGAAGGTCATAATATGGTAGAAATGCAATTATTCATTGGTTAAATTTTTTATGGATTTCCATTTTCACTCTTAAATTCAGTAATTCTTTATCTAAAAATTATAAAATATTTTTCTGTTTTAAATTTTGAAATCGATTTTTCATTTAGTTCTAAAAACAAACACAAACAAACTTGATATTTATTTATTTTCGAGACCAATACTATGTTTAATGTCCACGTTTTTAATCACTAACTAAAGCTGTATTTAGTTTTATTTAATTACCCAACAACAAATTAAGTTTGCTCATTTATATAAAAGAAAATATATACAATTTTAACTAAATATACGAATACATTATTTTAAAATAGAAAATATTTAAATTACAAGAAGTATTTGACTATGAGGAGAAGCAACAGTTATAAAACCTGCTTTAATACTGTAAATTTATCTAATAATTTAAACTAACTATAAGAAATTAATGCCCAAAGGCTGTTTAGTTTATTTTGTAATACAAAAATAAACAATTATATTTATCATTACTTTATATCTGGTACATATTGCATCATTTTTCTATAACCAAAACAAAATAAACCTTACATGTAAACGTAATTCGATGTGTTACCATTTCAATTTAAATAGATCAAATAAGATAAAGTAACCCAAAATATTGCACTTGGCATAAGTTTTAAAAATACATGAACTATTACATAACTATTAGTGATTTTCATGAAAGATAAATAGTTAAATATGCATTAATTTATGTTCTAAATACAAAAGGAATCACGATACAAATTGAATATGTAAGATATTGTTCTATAAAAATTTTTTTAGAATACAATTTTTAAAAAGCCTCTAATAAATTATAAGAAATATTTATTTATTATTGTTATTTTTAAGGTTATTAAAAAAAAGGCTTAGTAGGTGAACTCTGATCGTATAAATAATTTTAAAGAATTATGTATACCATAATTTTTTTAACTCCTTGCTGTTTAAAAATAATATTGTTTAATAAAGTTACTGGGCAACTAAATCAATTACATTCTTAAGCGAGGACAGAGCACGTCATTTGAATTCAATAATTTATGTTTCCTAAACAAATTTTATCATTTCGATGCATGTGAATATGATTTATAATTCGATAACAATACTCCAATCGAATTTCACGCTGAAATTCGAATCGAATGATTGATGTATCGACCAATTATACGGATATCAGTCGTCCATCGGGTCGGGAACCATCGATCTGTGTCATCACCGATGTAGCAACAACAATCGATACGATCCCACGCCGCAATTCGATTCCCAGCGGGACTTGCAGACACTCCTCCGACTCGAGGAGAGTCCTAGCTGCGCCCAGTCTTGTGGCTGTTGACTTCAGATGGCTAGAGAGAAAAAAATGTGATAGGATAGTGGGATATGAACTTGATGTAAACTGTTTTACCTTTTTTTAAGGAGAGGCCGATCTCCTTCTCTGCCCACCCCCTTAGCCTTTTGTATTGGTCTGTGCCAAGAGAATTTAAATCTCGACCAAATTAGTTACAGATAATTATTTGATTATTTTGAAATACTTTACCGTTCATGGAATTAAAATATATTCTTACGTTCCATTTTGTTAATTTAAATTTTAAGTCTTATTTTAATTACATTGTTTGTATACAGTTAATTGTTTGTGATGTAGTAATATATGTTTATACTGTTGATCATTTATAGGCCTATTGTTTTAGTAGTCCTAAGTTTTTTACTGGCTTCTTGCATCAATCTGACAATAGTTTAAAATTAATTCTGATTTGCACAAAAAACTGTCACTTTATAGTTTGATATTTATTTAGTAAAATGGCAATTATATAGAACTGGGGCTTGTTGATTTTTTTTGCTGGAACTTTTTTCTTAGTAAATACATAGCTAAGAAACAAGAGTATGATCGTTTTTCAGCGGAAAACCTGGAAAAATATCGAAAATGAGGAAAAACGGAAAATATTGTTTTCCGTAAATATAGCGCCATGGGTTCTCAAATTGTGCGAAATTTTGCTCTGATCACGAATATGGCAAGGTTTTTTTACAACCAAACCATTATTAAGCACGTTAGCGCCGGAAATATGCCAATTTATGTAAGGTTACGTTTGGTTTGGTTAGCTCTGATTAATTTATGTTACGTGAACATTACTTCAAAATGTAAGTATAACTATCCTAGACAAATAATCAAAAAGGAGAAGTAAAATAATAAAATTAAACCTAGAAGAAACAACGAAGATAATACCAAGCTTATCATATTTAACAAAATTAAAACCAAAGAACAAAATTCAAGAATCTAAAAATATAATATATACAATTTATTTGAGTGTAATAAAACATACAATGTCCAAAACTCTAGTTCTATAAGTACTAGAGTCAAATAATACTCACAATATATCATTACAAAACACGAAATAAATAAAAATAAAAATTAGTATAACATGCTCTATGTTAAAATCATGACATTAAATTTGACTCATCTAGTATCGTATTTAAAGCATATCCATGGACCAAAATGAATCACATTGAAAGTGCCTTTATATATGTTAAAAAAGAATAGGCCTAATGTATGTCGCAACCATCTATAAATTTTATTAATATATATACATGCAATTTTTTAAAGAAGAAATCGAACATAAAACTGTTCACTGTCCAGTTTAATATTTCGTTTAAAATTATTATCTAATAATCCATTTAAGTTTGAAATTATCTACATATTTATCTACATATTTATCTACATGTACATATTTAAAAGTACGCTTTTTCTTCTTGGATTCAAACTGATGATGCCTTATCCGTCGAAAGCGATATCTTGAATAAAAAAAGTTTTGTAATATTTAAAAAATGTGTTCTTTTCTCTAGAGTCTGCAGAGGCTGTCGGCCATGTTGATTTTAATCTCACAAGAACAGTGCTATTTTCGAACTGGACATACGATCACGCGTATCCAAACTAAAAACTAAACAGTAATTTTATACGGATTTTTTCCAAACAAATTTCATTCGATCATTCGAATGAAATTGCACGTTGGAATTGCTTTGAGAAATTCCTAACTAGTTGTATAGAAAAAAAATCAAAAATTGTTTCGTTTGAAGTTTTTATTTTCACCTAATTTTCAAAACTAGGCGTATGTATTAAAAAAATCAAAAGCAAACCCAATGCCCAATATGATAACTTTTAATATGACACATCGTACATAGCTTTTGGTCAATAAATAACGAAAATATATGGATTCGTAAATAATAGATTATTATTTTATGGGATTAAAACCAACATGGCCGACAGGGTCTGCAGACACTTAATAAACATATCGATTAGGGGCAACCTTATCTCATTTGTACTCTCTCCACTTCTTATACAGGCATTTTGTTTTGCTCTTATTTTTATTAGTCTCAGTGATCTGGTTTATTGAGGTTGTAAGTCTTTTATCACTCCATCAATCAAACTGTTACTCCACCACAGAACAACGTAATCATTATTTGTTTACTCCGTGACTTCACAGACCATAACATATCTTCACTGTCACTCATACGGTCGTTCAATGATTCATTTAGCGACCACTCCAAGGCGTCAGCTGGAAGGAGGAAGTCAAGACGATTGTGTTAAATCAACAGATAGGGGCTGGTGCTGACAGTAATTGCGACTTAGCCACCAGACGTCCGTCCTAATGACATCCTCTCAGGGACGTCTCTAAGTGCACTCTAATTTCATTATATTAAACACTTGCAAGCTATATGAACCGTGCACATTCACGCACATTTTATTTGGATGCAGTTTACTTTGAGGTAGGGATGGCAACGACATATCGATAAATACGTTTCGATATATCGATAAATTAGTATCGATATTTTCTTTCGATAATATCGGCCATATTGATATTTTGGTCCGATATATCATATCACAAAATATTTACGTTATTTTTTATATACGCAAAAATATCACGAATCGAAAAAATACATTTAAATTGCCTCTTATGCGTACAAAACGTGGCATTTATTATATTATAATAAAGTAACTTTATTAAGTGTTTGTACGTGAGGTTAATGCAATTAAATGTAGTTTGTTGTAGACCAGAGGGTGGAACGGGTAGGCCTAAATGAAGTTGTGTGTGAGTTGGCAACGCTGACTCTAAGAAGCCTAGCTTAGAGTTAATTATTATTTTGTTTTAATTAACATAATAATGAATTTTGTTTCATTCAACCCTACAGACCACAACTTGTTTCGTGTAGATAAATGCATTTAATTTTTACATTCAGTAGGCTATTTTAAATAGTGACACCAAAACAAGAGTATTTTTGGTGCATACTTTTAAACATAAAAATCATTTATAATTCGATAGATCAGTTACCCAATATTTCGATATTTTTATTTCGATATTATATTACATCGATATTTAATTTGCGATATATCGATAATTCGATACATCGATATGTTGAAAATATTTGCCATCCCTACTTTGAGGACAAACGATTCCTTAGCTCTTGCACTTCAGTTCGTACACAGTAAAGAATAGATTGTATTAAATTATAATTACATAGACGCTGACGTATTTGTAATGAAATATTAATAATATTTATTGTCAACCTATCGGGGTATTAATTTCGTACATTGGTAGAGTAACAAAATGTTTTACCAAAAAATTAAAAATATATAATTAAATTTACAATAAAACAAATAAAATCAAATTTAAATGATTCCAACATTTTTAATTCGTTCTTTTGTTTTATTTTTTACTGCATTCAGATTAATAATTAGGGTTTTTAATTTTGTTTGTAGTCTGTTACAAATTTAATAGCATATTATTTATTCGTCCGTTGACAATATTTTAATAAGATGAATAGTAACTGTACACTATATAGAAAAAACTGAACTAAACTAGATTTTAATACAAATTTATATCTATATTTATTGGTCTTTCGTTACGGTGTCCTTCAAGTCCGATAATTTTATGTATTCTATTTTATTGGTTTGAGAGAGGTATCATATAGCTCTCCCCAACCAATTATACCATAAACCACAATACTTTGGGAAATATTATAATACAGTATATTAATTTGTATTATCTGTCTGGTAATATTTGTCGTCATATATAGAATGCACTTAAGAGATATAAAAAAATTATATGTAAATTCTATTTGAGGTTATGGTTGTATGTTATACTGTAGTACTGTATTTAGTATTTGTGTCTATCTATAACTGAACACCATTCTTCTTTATGATTATTATAATTAATGAGTATTTTAATGTGAATATGAGATCGAACATGGTAACGTCTTATACATATATATATATATGTTAATCACCGAGCTCGTTATATGTTGAACGTACTGTTTATTAATGCCCAGTGTCTAGGCAGTTGAATAACTCAGTTATGGTGGAATCAGAATATGTGATTTTAGTTTGTAATGCCTATGAGTTTTTAAGGTTCTACCTCAAGTGAGGCCCGATTCCTTTAGCGTGTCATGTCGATGTCGATCGTTAAGTGGGAGTCACATGAACGTGGGGATACTGAACTCATATGACGTCACTTAGACTCCAGACTGGAGGTATTGTCCAAACCAACAGCATGGAAATGGATCTGGGCTTTATATGTGAAGCACCCACCTTATAATGTTTCAAGCTAACTCATTGCCTTCTAACAGATTTTTTGTTTAGTATCCGTTATACAACAAACCACAGTTAAAATTTGGGATGAAAATAATTGCACAAGTAGAGAAATAATTGTTTAAATAAACAAGAAAAAATTCACGGAGAAATTATGTCGTTTTTATAGCATTATAAAAAACGTATCTATTGTCTGTTTGACAATGTTTACATTAAGATTCAGACAAGAGGCGCTATCTAAATTCTAACATGAACCGCTATCACAAATCAGACAAGAAACACTAGTACAATTAATACAAGAAACTCTAGTATAGTTCAGATAAGACGGTATTACAATTCAGATAAGAATAGATAGTAAATTTCGAACAAGAAACACTATTACAATTCATATAAGAATCGTGAGTAACATGCAGACAAGAAACACTATTACAATTCATATTAGAATCGCGAGTAACATTCAGACAAGAAACACTATTACAATTCATATAAGAATCGCGAGTAACAGTCAGACAAGAAACACTATTACAATTCATATAAGAATCGTGAGTAACAGTCAGACAAGAAACACTATTACAATTCATATAAGAATTGCGAGTAACATTTAGACAAGAAACACTATTACAATTCATATAAGAATCACGAGTAACATTCAGACATGAAACACTATTACAATTCATATAAGAGTCGTGAGTAACAGTCAGACAAGAAACACTATTACAATTCATATAAGGATCGCGAGTAACATGCAGACAAGAAACACTATCCAATTCATATAAGAATCACGAGTAACATTCAGACATGAAACACTATTACAATTCATATAAGAATCGCGAATAACATTCAGACAAGAAACACTATTACAATTCATATAAGAATCACGAGTAACATTTAGACACGAAACACTATTACAATTCATATAAGAATCGCGAGTAACATTCAGACAAGAAACACTATTACAATTCATATAAGAATCACGAGTAACATTTAGACACGAAACACTATTACAATTCATATAAGAATCGCGAGTAACATTCAGACAAGAAACACTATTACAATTCATATAAGAATCACGAGTAACATTTAGACATGAAACACTATTACAATTCATATAAGAATCGCGAGTAACATTCAGACAAGAAACACTATTACAATTCATATAAGAATCACAACTAACATTCAGACAAGAAACACTATCCAATTCATATAGGAATCGTGAGTAACATTCAGACAAGAAACACTATTACAATTCATATAAGAATCACGAGTAACATTCAGACAAGAAACACTATTACAATTCATATAAGAATTGCGAGTAACATTCAGACAAGAAACACTATTACAATTCATATAAGAATCGCGAGTAACATTCAGACAAGAAACACTATTACAATTCATATAAGAATCGCGAGTAACATGCAGACAAGAAACACTATCCAATTCATATAAGAATCGCGAGTAACATTCAGACAAGAAACACTATTACAATTCATATAAGAATCGCGAGTAACATTCAGACAAGAAACACTATTACAATTCATATAAGAATCGCGAGTAACATTCAGACAAGAAACACTATTACAATTCATATAAGAATCGCGAGTAACATTCAGACAAGAAACACTATTACAATTCATATAAGAATCGCGAGTAACATGCAGACAAGAAACACTATCCAATTCATATAAGAATCGCGAGTAACATTCAGACAAGAAACACTATTACAATTCATATAAGAATCACGAGTAACATTCAGACAAGAAACACTATTACAGTTCATATAAGAATCACGAGTAATATTCAGACAAGAAACACTATTACAATTCATATAAGAATCGTGAGTAACATTCAGACAAGAAACACTATTACAATTCATATAAGAATCGCGAGTAACATTCAGACAAGAAACACTATTACAATTCATATAAGAATCACGAGTAACATTCAGACAATAAACACTATTACAATTCATATAAGAATCACAACTAACATTCAGACAAGAAACACTATTACAATTCATATAAAAATCACGAGTAATATTCAGACAAGAAACACTATTACAATTCATATAAGAATCGCGAGTAACATTTAGACAAGAAACACTATTACAATTCATATAAGAATCACGAGTAACATTCAGACATGAAACACTATTACAATTCATATAAGAATCGCGAGTAACATTCAGACAAGAAACACTATTACAATTCATATTAGAATCGCAAATAACATTCAGACAAGAAACACTATTACAATTCATATAAGAATCACGAGTAACATTCAGACAAGAAACACTATTACAATTCATATAAGAATCGCGAGTAACATTCAGACAAGAAACACTATTACAATTCATATAAGAATCACAAGTAACATTCAGACAAGAAATGCTATTACAATTCATATAAGAATCACGAGTAACATTCAGACAAGAAATACTATTACAATTCATATAAGAATCGCGAGTAACATTCAGACAAGAAACACTATTACAATTCATATAAGAATCACGAGTAACATTTAGACATGAAACACTATTACAATTCATATAAGAATCGCGAATAACATTCAGACAAGAAACACTATTACAATTCATATAAGAATCACGAGTAACATTCAGACAAGAAACACTATTACAATTCATATAAGAATCACGAGTAACATTCAGACAAGAAACACTATTACAATTCATATAAGAATCGCGAGTAACATTCAGACAAGAAACACTATTACAATTCATATAAGAATCACAAGTAACATTCAGACAAGAAATGCTATTACAATTCATGCAAGAGTTTTTTATACGGTTCTATTTATTTTAAGTCAGATACGAATCAATGCAATTCTTAAACATAAATATATAAGTAGTCTTATTACCAGTTTAAAAAAATACTAATTCTCAAGAATGGACATTTGTAAAAAACTCTATAATATATTATTAAATGTTATTTTTTATACTAAACAAAACCATACAATTTTATTCAAAGTCATATAATAATTTATATTAAAATAATCTCAGGCGTAATATTTTTAAGCACTTTGATTATTGGTAACATTGTTAGTTTATTACGTAAATGTATTACTCGTGATAGCAAAATTTTAATTTGATTATGTGTGTTTGTTTTACTCGTCTTCAGCAACAATATTGGAGTTCACCGTCAAGAAGTCAGTATTATATTCTTACAATAAAAGTGTTAAAAGTGTACAGGTTCTAAGTTCAAACACTGTTTGTTTTTTACCCAGCTGTTAAACTGGCGGTCAATAACTCATTTGGCATCTTGCAAAATAAGGCTATAAACCATTCCCTTACTTACTGACTGGTTCACTAGCCTCGGGACTGAGGTATTTATGTTCTGCGCGGGTGGCAGCCCTGTCTTGTCTCTCAGCTATGCTTCCTGTGGTTTATGCCTTGCAGCATGCCGTATGGTTGGTTGTTGCGATAACTCATGATGTTCAGTGGTACTTCAAGTGGTGGTTGGACTACTGAAGTGACCAAGCACGGTTGCCGCCAAACAGGATGTCATTCGGCTACCTGATGGCCGAAGAATGACTTCCTCATACATGAAGTCTAAAGTTTTATAAACAGTGATTTATAAAGGCTAAATGGTCACCACTTTGAAAGTAGCGTCCAGACAGCAGCACTCATTGAGAAAATAAATGGTTCTAAAATATTGGAACAAACTTTCTCCCATATTAAACACAAAAAAATCAAAACTTTGAAAATTACCAGTTGATTCCCAAATATGGTTTTTTGCCATAATTAAATAAATAGTCAAGTTAGAGACATGTGGTTTTTACTAAAATATTTTAAATTGTAATTCACATCTTTCTTGAAAATTTAATAAATTTCGTTAAAGTGGTTTTGAGAAAATTCTGTTTTTGTGTGTATGTTTTTTGCCCATAAACCATAAATAAAATTTCAAAAAAATGAAAAAATAGACTGGAGATATTGGCTAAATACACCTACTTACAAAGTTTCATAAACATTGAGCCATCCGTTTGGTCTCCAGCGAACTGCGCATACACACAGACACACATACGGACCAACACCAAAATTGTTTTTCGAAAAAACAACCTTTTGGTTTCAGGAGACCCTAAAATGGATCTTTAGACCAACTTGTAAAAAGGATTTTTTTTACGTTCACAATACTTACTCTACGCTAACGCATATTGGAGAAAGTAAAAACTAATATACTAAAACATTTGATTTCTGCTGAGGTATATAGAATAGAATAGAAAAGTTTGTTTTTTTAGGTGAACATTAGAGTGAAAATTGCCCTTTCTTCCACTTAACCTCTGATAATTGAAAACACCATTTAACTTCTCATGTAAGGAAGGGAAAAGTAAACAAAGAAAAACTTCGAGTTATGAAAACTTATCAAAAATGTACATCCTGCACGAAACAATAACTGTACTGTTAGGCCCATGTAATATATATTTTTAATTAAATGTCATGGCTAATTTCTACAGTCACCAATATTTACACCATCTTGTCTTCTGGCTTCTATATATATTATATACAAAACCTGACTTTTTATGCTCATTGTAAAGTCCCATTTTCAAGGTGAACATTCTGTTTCAGACATTAGTTCACACTACAGTAATATCTATGCTTGACTTATTAAGTAACGAGCCTGAATGTCAGATTTTGTGTGTAAAGAACATTGACTCGGTCGACATCAGAAGACCTAGCTAGAGTGAGACTTGTCTGGCTGACGTCGTATGTCTGATTTGTTTGATGTAATCAGTGAGTGAAGAAGAAGATAAAAAAGAGTGCATTCAGTAATCATTTATGTTAGTAGAGAGAGTGGGTGGGAGCCCTAAAAACTAATTACTTTTGACTTACATAACAATACATCTTCCCTAGAAAAAAAAAGAAAAACAGGTTATACTGTTCACGCGTCACCCTACATAATAAAGAAATAAATAAGGTGATTCCTATTCTGGCTACTAAGTGTTCTTTTATTTGCACGCTCTAAATTAGACACAATAAAATATTTACAAACTTAAATTACTAGTAAGATACTATTCTGATACTTGAACTTAATCTCTGTTATTTACAACAACTGATGACATTCATCACAGTCTGTGCTCGCACAATATCTGACACTGCTCGGTGTACTATCACTGAAAACGCACTGTCACTAGAATGTCAGTATCAATTCCATCACTGTCAATAACAATGGGACTGACTCTGCCACACCGTAGGCTAGACAGTCGCTTACTCACTCTGACTGACTAACTCTGTCAGGTCGGCCGAAGGGTTCTTAACAGAAAGTTCTGGACTGCCGACGTGACTGTGGAAAGGGGATCTAGATCTTTCTGGGCGCCATTTCGGGTAGGATCTGGCCCTACTTTCAGACAAACTAACTGTTATTCTAGCCCTTCCTGGAAGAAACTGGATTGGTCTTGATACCCGGAAATGCGTAGTCGCCTGCGCATAGGGGGAGCGCAATGACGTAGATGGTGCCGATGGTTATTGCTGTGTCCGTAACAATATACACATAATATATATACGACTGTATGCAGTTGATATCCTCACCCTACTGTTATATCCGAAAACCGAATACACCCATATCATTTTCTGGAACTACATAAAAAAACCACTTTATTTCCATAAGAGAAACGTTCAAAAGCTTATCTCTATCTTAGATGATACTTATAAAATTATAAAAAGATCTTTTAATAGAGTTAACTCCTAGAAAATATTATGGCTGCATGATTTACTGTACTCTGAAATGGCCGCAGATCCTAGGAGAGTAGTTGCGAATGCCGGCCATCTGGACGGGGTGCTGGTTTATGTCAAGGGTCGGTCTAGAGTTTTAGAGGGCAGCTGGGTGGCCCAGGGGGTCAACTGCACTCTCCATCCCTCAACACTCCACTCGCCTTTGTTTACGCAGTGGAGCACTCGGGGAGTTGGAATGTAGTTGTAGATTGAACATTAATGAGCGCTCTTGAGACGGCCATATTGTGATTACATAACGTAAACATTAATGTTCGTTGATCTATAAGATGTACAAGATGATAAACACGAGTTGACTAATTACAATTTGTGAAAAAGGGTAACTACATTGAAATGTAATGCTAAAAGGGATTATCTTGGTTTTTTCTTAGTTCAATTTAATTCTTTTGAAGGGTTTGTTTTTGTTTTAACTTTTTGTAATGATAAGAAACTTCTTATTCAATTTTAATGCAGATTATAAAATATTCTGAGAAATGAGTCTAGTGTTTATTTTAAAACACAAAAAAACTCACACAGCTCTACTCAGACCCTCAATATTTAAATTAGATTCGTTCAAGACATCTTTATAAGTTGCTATCTCTTAGAAGGGCCGATTGTTTATTCGCAGATGACATAGCTGGGTGATACACAAGTGACAGTTCAGCTACTAAAATCATTGCTCGTTTAGAACCACTCAGGTGCTAGCTACATAAGTACATTTCAAGGGTTGTTGCGAATGTGAACCACGCCATCCCCTCCAGTTGATATTATATTATTTATTCAATTTACGGCCATTGACAATAGTTATTCAAATATCAGTTTTAGCAAAACCTCTTACGCGAATGGGTGGGTGGGTAGATCAATACTACTGTAAGTGTATGGATGGGTGGGTGGGTCAAAACCTCTTTACGCGAACGGTTGGGTGGGTAGGTCAATTCCACTGCATGTGCGTAGGTGGTCGAGAGGGCCAAAACATTTTACTAGCTGCCCAAGGGAGAGAGTATCAGGCTTGTTTGTAAGTCGACAATCAGACCAATACTACGTCACGTGGTAGTAATTCTATAATACGCTTTACAGTAATTGCCCCTGGCTATTGGCCTGTAAATCCTTTTTCTGAGGGTCAGTCGATCTTAGTTATTAACAAAACTACCCTCATTCAACTACACTCATTCACAGCTCGTAATCGCTCACATTTGTACTGCCAAAGTGTTAAAGATAAATCAAATTAAATAAAAATTCTCACTACAATTATGTAACTGTTGATAAATAAATTACGTTTAGTCGTAAATAAAAGCTCTGTAAAGTGTATTTAACATTCTTCCAAATCATTAGAAGTATCCCATTACATGGCGTGCATTCACAGAGTTGAACACAAACCGTCGTATTATTTTAAATACCAAAAACAAATCGCTCTAACTGGCTTACGTAACTGTCGGCATGCAACGTTGCCTTATCATTCAAATTACTTAATCTCTTAGTATTCGTGATTATTTTTTCTTCAATGATTAATTTCGATCGCTTTATTTCGTGATTTGTCAACAGTTCAGCTCAAGAAATGATGGATGGCTGAATTTCTGTGACGGTTCATGGAGATTTTCTGACCTTACAGTTTGAGGACAATACTAATTGTATTAATGTGTTTGATGTTTGTCGGTTCATTATGTTAAACGGAACCAACTCATTGTTAGCTGCTTTAATCTGAAATTTCCCGTAGATTATTATATTTAAATTTGTAGAGATTAAAACAATAAATTGAGACATTTCATCCAAATCTACAACAAAACCAATTTGGTGTCCCTCAAGGATCAATATTAGGAACAATCTTATTTATTCGCAACATAAAAATCATATGACAATATCCTTAAAATAAGCTTATATGCAGATGACTAATTTAAAAATACCAGGAAAAGATGTAAATGAATTTGAATATCTCTCAAAGATAAAACTAACAAACATTAAAATTCATTTAACAAACATAATTTACCTTTAAATAATAAAGCAAAGTTTATTACTTTTAAAACTAGGCCCCTATATAGAACCATAATATAGACATACTAAATAATTTAGTATTTAATAATACGATAGAATATTTAATTGAAAAATAAAATATAAAAATGTCCTTGGTTTGAACATGGATGAACATTAAATTGGAACTAACACGTAAACAATATTATTTCCAAAATAAATTCAGGAATAAATGCACTTTATAGAATGTTTGTATGTGTCTACGTGAAAGGTTTGCTTGAGTATTTAATAAAATGTTTGAATGTGCTGCGTTGGATGTACATTGGGTGTTTTCTGTGTGTATTTAGGTTTACATAAGATATGTATGAAGACCCATAACAATGTGTACGCCTAGGATAGTTTGATTGCTGTTTGGGTGTAGAAGTTGTTTAATGTGATAAAACATTATCAATTCACCGATCTGACTAACGAAATTTTACCGATTCGATTTAAAGTGCAGTGTTTGAAAAAAGGTGATTATATTTCACCAAGTGTGTTGAAAATCGAATAAATAAAATTAAATCTATATGAATTGATGACGATACAAGGTGTGTTACTCTTAATATTGACCATTTTTATACATTTGTGTATTATGATTGTTATTGATAATAACTTATAGTTGCTATACAAAGCAATTATACAACGGTCTCAAACTTCAGAGGAAATCCTTCTTGACATGGAGAGTAAATAATTATATATACGGATGATTTAGATACTAGCAGAGCTCAGCGAGTTTTTGTTGATTGATATCAGAAAGGTCATCACCATGGCTTGAATCACAGAATATCTGTCTATATTGTGTGCTTGGATGTACCTCAGGACTCGGTTACAAGGCAAACAAAGTTTAAAGTACAACACTGAACTAAAATATAAAAATAGGCCGTGTTACAAGTGGATCACGTAACTAAGGTAGTGTTTAACTGTTGACACGCAGCTAATAGTAATGGAGGTAAAAACAGGCTTAAAACATGGAAACTATCGTGGTTTACCGCAGTTTAAAGTACAAAACTGGACTAAAGTATGGAAGTAGGTCGTGTTACAAGTGGTTCACGTAGCTAAGGTAGTGTTTAACTGTTGACACGCAGCTAATAGTAATGGAGGTAAATATAGGCTTAAAACACGGAAACTCTCGTGGTTTACCGCAGTTTAAAGTACAAAACTGGACTAAAGTATGAAAATAGGTCGTGTTACAAGTGATTCACGTAACTAAGGTAGTGTTTAACTGTTGACACACAACTAATAGTAATGGAGGTAAATATAGGCTTAAAACACGGAAACTTTCGTGGTTTACCACAGTTTAAAGTACAAAACTGGACTAAAGTATGAAAATAGGTCGTGTTACAAGTGGTTCACGTAACTAAGGTAGTGTTTAACTGTTGACACGCAAATAATAGTAATGGAGGTAAATACAGGCTTAAAACACGGAAACTATCGTGGTTTACCACAGTTTAAAGTACAAAACTGCCCTAAAATATGAAAGTAGGTCGTGTTACAAGTGGTTCACGTAACTAAGGTAGTGTTTAACTGTTGACACGCAACTAATAGTAATGGAGGTAAATACAGGCTTAAAACACGGAAACTATCGTGGTTTACCACAGTTTAAAGTACAAAACTGGACTAAAGTATGAAAATAGGTCGTGTTACAAGTGGTTCACGTAACTAAGGTAGCGTTTAACTGTTGACACGCAACTAATAGTAATGGAGGTAAATACAGGCTTAAAACACGGAAACTCTCGTGGATTACCACAGTTTAAAGTACAAAACTGCCCTAAAATATGAAAGTAGGTCGTATTACAAGTGGTTCACGTAACTAAGGTAGCGTTTAACTGTTGACACGCAACTAATAGTAATGGAGGTAAATACAGGCTTAAAACACGGAAACTATCGTGGTTTACCGCAGTTTAAAGTACAAAACTGGACTAAAGTATGAAAATAGGTCGTGTTACAAGTGGTTCACGTAACTAAGGTAGTGTTTAACTGTTGACACGCAACTAATAGTAATGGAGGTAAATATAGGCTTAAAACACGGAAACTTACGTGGTTTACCGCAGTTTAAAGTACAAAACTGCCCTAAAATATGAAAATAGGTCGTGTTACAAGTGATTCACGTAACTAAGGTAGTGTTTAACTGTTGACACGCAACTAATAGTAATGGAGGTAAATATAGGCTTAAAACACGGAAACTATCGTGGTTTACCGCAGTTTAAAGTACAAAACTGGACTAAAGTATGAAAATAGGTCGTGTTACAAGTGATTCACGTAACTAAGGTAGTGTTTAACTGTTGACACGCAACTAATAGTAATGGAGGTAAATACAGGCTTAAAACACGGAAACTCTCATGGTTTACCACAGTTTAAAGTACAAAACTGGACTAAAGTATGAAAATAGGCGTGTTACAAGTGGTTCACGTAACTAAGGTAGTGTTTAACTGTTGACACGCAACTAATAGTAATGGAGGTAAATACAGGCTTAAAACACGGAAACTCTCGTGGTTTACCACAGTTTAAAGTACAAAACTGGACTAAAGTATGAAAATAGGTCGTGTTACAAGTGGTTCACGTAACTAAGGTAGTGTTTAACTGTTGACACGCAACTAATAGTAATGAAGGTAAATATAGGCTTAAAACATGGAAACTTATGTGGTTTACCACAGTTTAAAGTACAAAACTGGACTAAAGTATGAAAATAGGTCGTGTTACAAGTGATTCACGTAACTAAGGTAGTGTTTAACTGTTGACACGCAACTAATAGTAATGGAGGTAAATACAGGCTTAAAACACGGAAACTATCGTGGTTTACCGCAGTTTAAAGTACAAAACTGGACTAAAGTATGAAAATAGGTCGTGTTACAAGTGGTTCACGTAACTAAGGTAGCGTTTAACTGTTGACACGCAACTAATAGTAATGGAGGTAAATACAGGCTTAAAACACGGATACTCTCGTGGTTTACCACAGTTTAAAGTACAAAACTGCCCTAAAATATGAAAATAGGTCGTGTTACAAGTGGTTCACGTAACTAAGGTAGCGTTTAACTGTTGACACGCAACTAATAGTAATGGAGGTAAATACAGGCTTAAAACACGGAAACTCTCGTGGATTACCACAGTTTAAAGTACAAAACTGGACTAAAGCATGAAAGTAGGTCGTGTTACAAGTGGTTCACGTAACTAAGGTAGTGTTTAACTGTTGACACGCAACTAATAGTAATGGAGGTAAATACAGGCTTAAAACACGGAAACTCTCGTGGTTTACCACAGTTTAAAGTACAAAACTGGACTAAAGTATGAAAATAGGTCGTGTTACAAGTGGTTCACGTAACTAAGGTAGCGTTTAACTGTTGACACGCAACTAATAGTAATGGAGGTAAATACAGGCTTAAAACACGGAAACTATCGTGGTTTACCGCAGTTTAAAGTACAAAACTGGACTAAAGTATGAAAATAGGTCGTGTTACAAGTGGTTCACGTAACTAAGGTAGTGTTTAATTGTTGACACGCAAATAATAGTAATGGAGGTAAATACAGGCTTAAAACATGGAAACTTATGTGGTTTACCACAGTTTAAAGTACAAAACTGGACTAAAGTATGAAAATAGGTCGTGTTACAAGTGGTTCACGTAACTAAGGTAGTGTTTAACTGTTGACACGCAAATAATAGTAATGGAGGTAAATACAGGCTTAAAACATGGAAACTTACGTGGTTTACCACAGTTTAAAGTACAAAACTGGACCTAAAGTATGAAAATAGGTCGTGTTACAAGTGGTTCACGTAACTAAGGTAGTGTTTAACTGTTGACACGCAAATAATAGTAATGGAGGTAAATACAGGCTTAAAACACGGAAACTCTCGTGGTTTACCGCAGTTTAAACGTTAATGAAAATCTATTAATTCAAATGAGCAATGTTTTGATAGTAAAGTACAATGATACAACCTTTTCAAAAACTTCGATTTGTTTTGGATACTTTTAATGTTTTGACAGAGTATATATATTCGTAGAATAACTACGATCACGTGTTAGTTATATATGGATTACAATAAACTTAAATAGTTATACATCTGTTGTAGTAATTACTCCGTTTATCTTATAGAATTTGGGTTCGGAATAAAGGGAGGGACTGACAAGGTGTTGGCCCTGACATCGCACGACATATTGTAGGAATAACTACTCTCTTCTCTGTGGGTGTAACGCAGTGTCGTGTAGTTTGAACAATGATCGTAAGGTTTTATTCCTACATTAAGTAAGTAGCCTAATACATGAAACCAAGCTTTCACAACCTTGATAAAGTAGGGTAGATCTATCGCTGCAGGGAATTTTGACCTTTCCAAAATCTCCCAGGAGGCGTTCCCACAGAGAACTCCAGCTCGAAGTTCAAGTCATGCTGTGTGTTTGACTAGACCAAACACTCGCCTCCACCTGTCTCTGTGTTTGTCTATCTTCCATATTCTCATCTATGTTTGTTCTACACTTGCTCATCCCAGGCTTAACATTTTTTACCACTCTGTCAGGTGACATTACGGGTTTTAAACAATCTGAATATTCTAAAAACAATCCCAATTCTAAAGAAGCGTTTTAACTTAGGATGTCGATTTAAATTTGTATTTGACAAGTGATTACAGGACATTTGCTGTTAAACAGTTCAAGATTAAGGATTATATACGTAAATTATTCTTAACAAATAAAAGATTAATCATAAACCCTGATTTGATCATATAATTTAGATCTAACTTTGTTCAGGTTGTACATAATTAACTAATAATTCAATTTTCCAATGACACGGTGCAATGTTGTTTTTAAAATATGTATATTAAAAACTAGAGGTATATTTAAGCTCCTTCAATTCAGTTATGTACATTAAATCACTTAGACACCTTCATACTTTTTTTTAGTTACATATTTGCTCATAGTTCGAATGTGTCACAGATAGACTGCATATATTGTCATTAATTTTAAATTTATTTTGTAACGATTTATAAATGTAATATATATACTGTAATAAAAATAATATATACTGTAAAGTTACTCTAATTGACGTAAAATCGAACTTAAGTAGTTGTGTTACAGGTTTATTTTGTTACATGTTCCATTATTGGTTTATATGAAGATATGAATATTATGTGAACGATTTTTTTTTTAATTTACTTTATTTGACGTAATTTTTTAAGTTATCATCTTGAAATTGATTACTTCTGTTCACTTGTTAAGATCCTATTTGAGAAAAAGAATAAGTCTGTCCTCTTTATAGCGACACGGCGTCCACTTAATGGACGTGGACACTACTATAGGATTGTGAGTGTTCACGTTGTTTGTGGTATTAAAGGTTCAGATGTTGTAGGGAAGAGAACTGAGTATAATGGTTGTCAGATAGCTGAAAATCAGATCAATACTACGTGGTTCGGATACCACGTTAAGCTGTAGGTCCCTTAGTTGCTCCGGCTATTAGGCTACTAGTAAATATCTCTTTCCTGAGGAACAGTCCACCTTAGTTAGTAACAATGACTACACTCGTTCATCCACACTCATTCACCCCTCATTTTGCCAATATCTCTACGACCGGCGTCTTGCTAATTAATAATGTGATGTCGTGTCTTCAGTGATAAGTATTGTTGCTCACTGTTACTTTCGTCCTGTTATGGTCAACAGTTAATTAAATTGAAGATGGCCAAGATTAATATTTTTGATTAAAAATTACTCTTATGAAGTTTTTCTTTTTCATTGAGTATAACAATAATTATATCCATAGTTTCAGGAATACGTAATGATCCACATTTATGTTGAACTTCTTTTTAGACAAGATAAACTGCTCCAATGTGTTACTCCATAGTAGGGTTAATTCTAGTGTAGTGGGTGGCTGAAGACGTTACGTCCTGTCATTAGACCAAACAGCCTGTGATTACGGTAAATCTGAGCCTCCAGGAGTGAGTGTAACTGCCTATGGAACTCCAGATGCCCGCTGAGCTGGCTTGTATATTGATACGACTGAACTCTCTTCGCAAGGAACTCTGTGTTATTAAGGACATTGCTTTTTATTTGACTTCTGAGATTATGATATTATTATACACCGTTTTGTTTGATTCCACATTTGACAAAGAACGCCTCGTCATCTAAATTTTTTTCCTAGTCACGTTAAAGCTAGGTAGTTTAATAGATGATCAATTATTTTGTCACCATTAAAATAATTTTTTACAAATTTGTTAAATACATTCACAAATACTGTTATAATATTATTAGTACAAGGAACATTTGTAAATCTTCCTTTGATGAATGTTTATCAGTTACGCAATTTAGTGACATTTCTAAAATACGCAGGTGACATATATAAGTTTTTATTGATCTAAGGAAAGTATTTATCAGGTATAACTCCTTGTATATCGTCATATGGGAGATCCACATTTTTTTATCTTACTTTAATTTCTCATCCACATTTTACTCTAACATTTACTCTGAAAATTAAACTTCTAGAGACCCACCAACCAGTATCCAAGACCAACTTCCCCGCTGACTAGCTACCGTTTGTTACAACCCCCCCCCCCCCACCAACCAGTCACCTACACAAGACCAACTTCCCCGCTGAGTAGCTGCCGTTTGTTACAACCCCCCCCCCCACCAACTAGTCATCTACACAAGACCAACTTCCCCGCTAAGTAGCTGCCGTTTGTTACATCCACCCCACCAAACAGACACCTACACAAGACCAACTTCGCCACTGAGTAGCTGCCGTTTGTTACAACTCCCCCCCCCCCACCACCACCACCAACCAGTCACCTACACAAGACCAGCTTCCCCGCTGAGTATCTGCCGTTTGTTACAACCCCCCCCTCCGAACTAGCCGTTTAACAAATTTACAACGCAGTCTCCCTTTAGCTATAGTTTGCAACGTCAACCTATAAGGTGCATACAAGTGTACCCACAGAGAAATGAGAAACAGACGTCACATGTAATAGTGCGCTGAATGGGTGAGTTATAGAAACTTGGCGGTGTTGAGTAGTTAGTTCTCCAGTCCTCTTTGCTATGGCAGACCCAGCACTGTTGACAGTCCCTCCTCTTACTCCCCTTCAAATCCTGAAGGACAATCATAGTAATTATAAGCGCAAGGATAAGTGAGCCCTGTTCTTTTCTCTCTGAGGTTCTTTCTTTACTACATGACTTGAAAACTTCCCATTCTATAGCGCAGTTGTGTGATCATACTGATTGATTCATGTACTAGTTATAAATATCAAATTAAGCCATAATATGACAATAGGCCTACATTAAAATATTAAAAAAATTATATAATTTTAGTTGTTCAATTAATGTTTTTAAATATTTCTTTTATTTAACTTTACACTCATAATACACTTATTAAAATTTTACTTCAGGAAAGGTTCTAAATAAAATTATAGTCTAAAATCAAATACTATAGTATTTATTTACTGAGAAAAACCGGCAAATCTTAAATACCAACTGGAATAGTAAGATGGGAGCGCATTTCTCGGTCCATAAAAATGACAAACGCAGTGGGGACTGTCCGACAGGGGTGGCTGTAATATATGGACCAACTTATCGGAATAAAATGGTAAGACGAGGAACTTTAGTACCTATAGGTACGGACAGGGTGGCCCGGAAATATATTGACATACTTCTTGTATGTTTCCTCGCCGATAGTAAACAAACTTTCGTATGAACCTAAGTTCTACTTTACTACACGCAATATTTTCATTATTAAACTCTTTTTCCCAACAATATATTCTCTGACATGAGAAGCCGATAAAGCGTTGTGCGTATTTTAAGGTGAATATAAATAACTTGAGTGTAGGTAGAGTGTGAATGACCCATGTAGTCTGGTTACTAACTGAGTTCGACTTATGCTCAGAAATACTCATTCGTTAATAGCCCAAAAGCCAGGGCAACTAAGGGACCCCCAGCTTTACGTGGAATTTGAACCACGTAGTATTGGTCTGATTTTAAGCTAATTGATAAGTCTGACACTCCTAACCTAACCTAATTTTTCTTCCCTATACAACATCCGGAGACTGACTGTCACCCTACATGGAACCCAGATTTCTCTAGGAGTGTCCATGTAGACAGTAACCATTGAGCGGATGCCTGTCAGTATTACGAGGATCGGGAATAGATCCTATCGCCTATAATCTCCACAACACTTTTTCTCTAAGTAGCTGGGTTACAACACTGCCCCGACGAAATGCACAATGTAACGAAATAAACACGAATAATAAATAACACAGAGACCAATTTAAAGCGATTGGTTCTTCTCATATTTAGTTCTATCATCTTTGGTTCTTCGCTCAGACCTCTTAATACGTCACGGCGTCCGCTCAATGGTATAGTTTGGTATCGATCGGGCCATAGACGTAGATACTAATAGAGAAAATTGATGTGCCCATGTTGTGTGGTAGTTAGAGTTCGGGTGTTGTTTAAAGAAGAGAACCGAGTGTCAGGCTTTTCATTAGCTGAAAATCAAACCAATACCACGTGGTTCGGATCCCACGTAAAGGTGAAGGTGCCTTAGTCTTTTCAATGGAAAAGTGCACCTTATTAGAAAGACTACGCCGGTTATCCACACTTATGTAGGCCTAATTATTCATATTCAACTTAAAATACACGCATGGCTCTGTTGGATTTCATGTCTGAAAAATAAGAATGATTTATATTTGTTCTTAATATTACTAATTTAAGTATACATGGTACAGTTTAAAAAAAATGCGTGATAGTGAAAATCTGTTAAAGCATGCATACTATAAAATACATCCTGTTATAAATTAACATTACTCCAAATACTTGACGAAGCAGTGTTCATTCCTTCGAAAGTAAAACTGTCGAGTCGCGATGTACATTCGCTACATACCTCTCTCAGTGTTGCAGGCGAGCGCAGCGAACTGCACGACCGGGCGCATATTTATGGTCAGATCGCTGCCGTCGCGGGTGGCGCCCGTCCACCAGTTCGCTGCGCTCGTGACTCTGAGGTTTCGGGGGTCGGTCGTACATAACTGCTAATGATTTTATCTCCGAGTTACGCCGTTCGTGGACCGTAGTGGCCCTCGGCAGTTCAGGTCCGTGAACATCCGACAGGTAAAGGCTGTTTCGGGACCATCCATCTCGCGGTGGAGGTTGCCTCAAGGGGTGAAAATCAAAAGTAAACCGATAGTAGCGGTATAATTCCTAATATATTTGGCCAATACTCGCCAGAGTGCCGAGGTTCTCATGTCTCTTGCATGGATGATGTAGACTTAACAACTTGCACATATTTTAACTGTACACAGTAACTTTACAAGAACACATATATACGAGTTAAGCTGGTACAAATTGGTTTTCGGTGAGTTAATTATTTCCCACTTTTGTAATCAAAATTAGTTAATGTACCTTCACTGGAGACAGTAAAAGTGTATAACCACTACATTAGAACTTGTGTTTTGACAACTACATTAGAACATTAAAAACAATTTTTTAACCACTACATTAGAACTTGTGGCTTTATGAACTGGTGAATATAGCTAATTTTAAATCAGCATTAAAACAAAACTGTCCGAAATAAAAATTAAATTTTTTAACTACGATTTATACACAAAACTGAAGGGATTAAGATGTTTTTCATTTTATAAAAATGTAAAAATGTTTATTATTTTAAAGGTGATAAACCCCCCAAGTAAGGCCACAGGTTCTAATGTAGTGGTTAAAAACATGTTTTATTTATTTTTCCTGTCTCAAGGAAAATAATTAACGCACCGAAAACCGATTGCACCACCATATTTTGGTAAAGGCCTAATAATATTTTTAGCTTTATTTTTATTCCAACATTGATCAACTGTAGGTTTATGCTTATATAATCATAATCATGTATTGATTATAATAATATTTACAATTACATAAGGAAAGAAAATAAATTTAAAATATACATATACAAATAAATATTTCAAAATAATATCATATACAGGAATAACAGTTAAATAAAAAGTGATGAAAAATAAAAATTGTTGACGATATTATAAATAGAGTTTTGTAATATATAAAATTTGGATGGCTTATCATATAATGGAACGTCTTCTAGGAAATATTCAGTTTTATGGTATGCTTTATTTTGTAAGGAATTTATTAACTTTGTTCATAGATAAAAAAGCTACATTTTAAAAATTAGTTCTTCTTTGACGTCTACTGGTAGTTAATTAAATATTTGTATTCCATTACAAAAAAGGGTTTTCTATAGAATGTCGTACGTCAATTTTATATAGGCCTTCGTTTTGTTTATTATTTTAATTAGTGTAAAATACAAAGAATACTTTTGAACAACAAGTGTGGTGTGACAAATATAGGTGGACGAAAAAGGTAAAATACAACATTTCTTAAACATTTCTTTCGGATTAAGATTTTCCAGGTATTTTAAAAATTATCCTAACTGTCCTTTTTTGTATTTTGAATGCTCTTCTTGAATGTTTGGAGTTTCTCCAAATCTCAATAAAATATGTCAAATTAGTAAATATTATGCCATAATATGTAAACAGAGGAGTTTTCTTTTTTAATTTATTTTATTATTTTCACCTAGCATTATACTATTGAAATATACTGATTTATAATAGTTTAATTCAATGTATTATGTATATAGTTTAGTGGTGTTTAAGGTTTTATTTATTTTCCTTGGCTGCTAATTGGTGGTGGTGAGTAAATGAGAAATTATCGTACAATGGCATATCTTCCTATAATTTAAAAGTAATTTCTCACGCCAGTCTACATTTATTGGAAAACTAAGGGTTCTTTTTTGTGTTTTTTCGTATTAATTTTATGTCAAGCTATAATACGTATTTGATGTATATTTATACTAAATTCATGTTTGTATGCTATGCAAAAATGAGTTATACCCTCAAAAATTGATCTTTAGTTAGTTCCATTATTACATATTACTGTTCTATTATTTAAAAATATATATGAGTGAATTTTTCTTCGTAGGAAGTGAAAGTAATGTGTATTGTACATTGAATACTGAGATAGCTAAGCAACAGTGTCCCCGATTTTTATGTATTTATTTGCGAAATGAAAATATATTAAATAGAGATATGCTGTATATATAAAATGGTACAAATTTTCATGTCATAGACGTACGTTATACGTAAATATAAACAATTTTCTCATACAAAACGTGAAGTTCATTTGACAACTGTCAAATTTAAGTATAATATTTGTTGTCGTTAACGTAATTAAAACACAAAATATGTTCTCATATTAACTCGAATTTCGTGTTTTTTTTTTTTTTTACTAAATATGTGGAATACGCTTTTCGTATAATAAAGACAATATAAAGTTTCCTCATACATATAATGAAGCACATAAGTTTATTATACAATACATGAAATACAAATTCTTGTTCCATTCTCATACGCTCAATACACCTTCTTGTTCTGGTCCGAATTATTGTCAACCTATGATGACTACTCATTTATAATCTGTTTAATTTATGAAATTAACTAAATGTTGGCCTTAACTTTTTTCCCCATCTACTCTTAACTTTTGGTGAATTAGGTGAATTATTGAGAAACAAATAAATGTGAAGGTTTCAAATTCCATTCATTTGTTTATTTCGAAGTATAATTCAGTAGATTCCATTCAATAGTGACAACAGTTTTCTCATCTGTGAAGCTGCTTTCAATATCCTCGAAACCAGTAACATTGATAGAATGACGGAATGAAAGAATCCCTCGAACTGTTAAATAATTGCGAAACCCTCCCTTAGCGACTGTATTATTAGCTCCAGCTCCACGAGACACAACACTCAACGATCACCGAGGCGAGGATTAACGCTGGGGAGACAGACGGACAAACTACCGGCTAATCCAGAGCAGCTGGGGGAGCTTAGGGCTTGTCATCTCTCGCCACTCGAAGATTTACGGTATCCGACCAAACATATGGCTGGGTGGTCGCAACTATCATGAACAACCCGCACATGTACAGGAATGTCGCACTTCTCGTGACCTTGGTACTCGATATATCGACTTGTTGGGTAATCAGGGGGAACATCGTTAAAACATAAACAAGACTTATGTAGTCGATACCCTCTCGTAAAAGAAGTTCGATTTGAACTACTGATAAGTACCGATATCTATTTCTATGTTTATTTTCAAATGTAAGTTATCATTTTATCCGATTTTTTAAAGAAGAAATCGATCTCCATTTAAACCTCCACCCTTGATCTACCCCTTGATCTTCCATCTGCCCGTTCCCCATTATATCCGTGAGGTAACCTATCAAGAAAAAATAAGGGAGAAAACCTTTCACTCACGTGTTTCGGTCAATCTGTCCAACATAACAAAATCTGGACGACGCGCTTACGATCGAGTGGTCCATCTTCAGGTTTTATTAAGTTTAGTCTCTATTAAGTTTATTAAATAAATACACTTAAAACTTAAACACCAAAGCTGACACACACAAAAAAACTAAAAAAGGATGTCATGTGGACGTGCGGCAGACTAGAACTGGAATACTTAAAGAGAAACGTTACAGTAAAAAACGAACATTGATACTCGGCCTGATACCTGGTCCAGTCCAGGATTCGAACTTGTCCTATCTGTAATTGAAGCTCAAAGTCCTGATGTCTTTCACTGCTCAGCATCCTGATCTCCTATATACTTAAATCACTATATACCACTAACTGATGTGGTAGAAATAAACATAACATGATTTATTACATTGTAACTTCTTAACTATTTTCATGAATTCTTCATATATATATATATATATATACACACACACAGTATATGGGTTTTCGGTGAGTTGATTATTTTCCAATTTTATAATAAAAATTAGTTGATATACCTTTCTTTGAGACAGGAAAAATATATAAAAATATATTTAACCCCTAAATTAGAACTTGTGGCCTTATGAAGTGGCGAATTTAGCTGATTTCAAATCAGCATTAAAACAAAACCGTTCAAAGTACAAATTTAATTTTATATAACTACGTTTTTTAGATATAACTGAAGGGATTAAAATGTTTTTCACTATTTAAAAATGTAAAAATATTTATAATTTTAAAATTGAAAAATACCCCTTTTTTACTTTTAAAATTATAAATATTTGTACATTTAAAAAAATGTCAAACATCTTAATCTCTTAAGTTATATGTAAAAAACGTAGTTATAAAAAATGTAATTTGTACTTCGGACGGTTTTCTCTTAATGTTAATTTGAAATCAGCTAAATTCGCCTCTTCAAAAGGCCACAAGTTCAAATGTAGTGGTCAAAAATTTTTGTTATATATTTTCCTGTCTCAAGGACAGGTACAATAATTAACTAATTTTGATTATAAAATAGGGAAATAATTAACTCACCGAAAACCAATTGCACCAACTTAAAGAGAGGCCAACCTACTTCTTAACCTTTCTCTGCCCATTTTCATAGACTATTGATCTGTGCAAGGAACTTATTCAGATGTAGTAAGTGAGCGAACCAGTGCAGTAGAAGGTGAGTATTGTATTACCTTCCAGTCTAGGCCGGATTCGAACCAGCGCTATCTCTAACCCAGGCTCAAAGTCCTGACGTCTTATACCACTCGGCCACTTGCTCGCCCAATGACCATCATCTGGTGAAAAAGAAAGCTAACAGTGTTCCACGACACAAGGTACCCAGAAATACTAGACAATAAAACGGAATTCAAATAAAAGGTTGATTTGTAGTGAACTAATTAGTTTTGTACTCCAACCATCTTTTAGTTGGGACCAAATAATATATTTTACAATAAAGCCAGTCCTACACACCTCTGACCACTCGCCTGGTGTTATATGTCAAGACTCCACTCAAGCCCAGACGGCGTCAGGGGGAGGGTCAAAAGTGGCAGCTGACAGATCCTAAAGCAAAGGGCAGATTGAACGGAACAACATTTTCCTGTCCGAAAGTTGATCATAAAATAGCATCGGGGCTTGTTGATGTTAATTAAATTTTTCTTATTATCTTTACATTGGACAGTAATGTCGGTATAGTTTCTCATGTTGATTTTCTCAAAATATTCAATATTCAATGATTACATATTGATATTGAGCGCACGCGCGAGCGCGTGCGCACACGCGCGCGCGCGCACTTACGCACATTTAGTAATAGTAATATTATATTAATGATTAGGGCTACTTAGTCTTATTAATAATAATATTTTTTATTTGCAAAAAACATGTACATTAAAATGTATCGCAAACGTCAGATTAAAAAGATATTGTTAGCTACCTACACATTCATTCTTACAATGACCTCAATTATACATACAAATGTTTCATTCACCCACTGCTCTCACATACAACTCTCCAAGCCGGTGTTAGTAACCTAATTGTTAGTCTCCCAGTGACGTGCCAAGAACTCACCCACACTGTAAAAGGCCTCAAAAATCAAAACCATCTTTAAGCGTGCCTTTTAAGCCTTAGAAATATTGAGGATTTTATATTCAGATGTTAAACTGTTGATCGATTGGACACCAACCTGTGAGGGAATTAATTAAAGATAACTTGAGTACCCTTTAAAATATTTTACTTAAATTATAATAATACAGAAAAATAAGAAACAAAAAAAGGAAAAGAAATAATATTTCAAAAAATCAAGACACAAAAAAGTACAAATGTACTAAAGTACCATATAATACAATCCTAAAAATGGTTATTCAACAAACGTTTCGAAATAAAAATTAAAAATTAAGTTTCTAAACACACAACAAACTTTTAAGAGACAATTCTCAAAAAGAATAATGACAGTATTTACAAGAAATCAGGCATTTAAAAAATTAAATATTCAGACTGTGATAAATACTTTATTAGAAGAAACTAGAGACCATTCAAGAAACGCTTTCAAGAACACATACAAGCTCTCAGAAGCTGTAACACAACTACAATGAATTCCACCTTCGTTGAACACTCTCTTCACAGACCACACCTACAAAAACATAAAATAAAACATGGAAATATAAAATGTTATGAAAAAGGCAAGAAAATGAATTCTAAAAAATAGTTACATATATATTTAGCACAAAAAACCTATTGAACGCGGAAGTAAATTATACCAACCTAATATTCAATTAAAACTCGAAATATTCAAATCTATATTAAAAATATCACCAACTTATCAAAAAATGTCAAAATTATTTTTAAAAGATCAATTTCTAAATATGTTTATATAATGAATTATTAGATTAATTTGTTTTATAATATTGAACATGGCTGAATAGTCGAAACACGCAGTATTCTAATTTAAATTAAATATTTTAAAGGGTACTCAAGCTATCAAATTAGTTTATAATAATACAACATAATAATATCCAGTGGGTTAAGCATACCCCCTCCCGGTCCACCTACTATACACATATAGTGGGATTGATCCCCCCACCCACCCATACGGTAGTGGTAATGACGGTCTCGTCCAACCATACACATAAAAATGGTTCACTCATGTGATTTTACTTAATTTTGCATTTTATTTATGAGTTTTACAAAAATAAATGGTACTTTAGCACCTATGAAATTAAATGAAAAACGTCTTTATTGTAACATAACTTAACTCTACCACTTAACCTCAAATAACTTACCCTGTGCGTATAATAACTTGAAAATGTATTCCCTTGCCAAGGTCCAGGCATCAACTCATTTTATTGTAATATTATTTAAACGTTTAACTAGCGTATTATATTCCAAGATGACGCGTGTACTGACCATTAGTCGTGCGGTACCAGTCACGACGTCCCTCACGAGTCGCCAGGTACTGTAAACACAGTCAGTCAACGCTGTGTTTATTTTGTTGTTGTCCGCCCCAGGTTTGGATCTCGTCTCTCCACAGATTCAACTGTCATTTTGTTTATTCCCCTACTGAATGGGAATACCAGCCGGTGATGTGGGCGGGGTGAGAGGGGGCTCTAAGCGAAATGCTGTAAAACTCTGATTAAATCTTCACTTCTGTGCGAGTTCTAATAAAAAAATCGACCGTATAATTGGTCGTTTTTTCATGTTAAGCGATGTGGAATCTGACATTTGTTAATAGTTAAAGGGTTGTTTTTTATCACGAAAGCCAAAACGTGGGTTTTTATTTCAAGTGTCATTTGATAGGTGAAGAAATTTTCTAGTGAACACCAAGTTGAATTTTGAAAAAATAAATTATTTTCATAAAATGGTTTTAAAAACTTTAAATAACGGTTTCTTGATAATTATTTTAAAAACCATAAAAATTATTTATGGTCCACTAGATTGGGCCTTTAAAAATGAGCATTTCGAAAAAACAAAACCACTCCAACAAACCAAATTACAATAAGAACATGTTTGGAAAACGAATTTGATTAAACTCAAAGTGTTTTATAACCATTAATTTCAAAAAACAGTTTGTGAGATGCAATCTTTTTTAGTTTGTGGTGGTAATTTTTTTACTATAGTATGTACTGAACACTATACACTATTGAAAATTCTAAAATATGTTTATTTGCTGATGATACAGCATTTTTTATAACAGATCAAATTGAAGAAAATCTTGAAAATAAAAATTATATAAACACAAGTTGCTTGATACAGTGGTTTGAAAAAATGGATTGACAGTGGAATGTTCAAAAACAAAATTCATATAATTTTCAACAAATTTTAATTATTGATGAAGACCAATGATTAAAGTTAAACCCAATGATTATATCTAATTTATAGGCCTTGCAATTGACAGTAGACGTAAGTTTGATACCCATATCGACATTTTATGTAAGCAAATTTCAAACATTCTATTTTGTACTAAGAAGATTATCATCTTGCTGTCAAACGAATATACTATGATTTAATTGTGCCAAAATTCCAATCTGGGGAAACAGTAATTTTAATTGGAAGAACTTTTTAATTAGAAAAAAAATGCTTTACTGCATTAATTCAAACAAAATACAAAAATATCTTGTAAACAACTCTTTACAAATTTTAATATCATGACTTTATCATCTATTTATTTACGAAATACTATTGTTTGTAAAAAACAATCTACAAAATTTTCAAACAAGAAAACTACGAAATCTTTGTTTTCAATCCAACCTTAAAATATCATACCACAGGACCTCTTTATACAAAAAAACTCATTCTAACAATGGAATAAACTTATACAACAAACTACCAACTTACTTAAAAGAAGAAAAGAAATGAAATATTTTTAAAAGAATTAAAAATCAATGTTTCTACATAAAACAGTTTATAAACTTGAAGATTTCCTTACAATATAATTTTATACAACCATTATATTTTTATAAACATAATAAAAATTGATATCCACTTTATTGAAGTTTATACTATATACTCTATGTTATATAATATGTTTGTTGCCAATGCAAATATTGTTAAAGGCAAATAAATTATTATTATTATAAAAGCCGAAAAGTGAACACATGAGATGAAACGAAATCATAAATGAATAAAATATGTATGTTCAATCCAATAAAATATATTTATTTCCAACGAAATTTTTACATTTTTCACTTATCATAAAGTTAAGATTGTGATTACATTGTAATATTTCTCACGGGACTGCAGGTAGGCTTTGGTATGAGGATAACCTTCTTCGGTCACTCCTGACTTTCATCTTTTATTTATAGAAAAAAATAGGGTTTCCAGTTTCGACTGTCGCATATTTTATGTGGTTGTTTTTCAGGTATATACAAGCAAATAATGCCATTTAGCATGTGTCCTATCTCGATTCGTTCTCTGTCTGTGTGTCTGTATGTGTTTTATTAAACAATTTTCACTATCTCAAAATCCGTTCTACATACCGTACAATACAGAATTTTCATATTACAGTAATATTGATCTTTAAAAGACTTATTTTATGTAAAATAGCTAACTGTATAAAATTTCAAAGTCAAATGTATTTATAAACAAATTTTACCCAAAAGTGTTTAGATACAATATTTGTAGACCATTTAATGCCAAATTCAACGATTTGCCAATTCAAAAGATCGGTTGATAAATACCAGAAACTTATTTTTTGTGACTGAAAGCCTTGCTATCTGAGTACTCTTTAAATGGATAGATAACACTGCTTTCACTCACAAAAAATCAGTTTTGTCCATATTATTTTTTCTAAATTTGACTTTGAAATTTTTAGAAAGCCGCCATTTTGAAACTGACAAATATTAGATTGCTATCCCTTTTACATCAAATGTGTCATTAAAAGATCAACTTTTATACGAAAATTCAAAATTGTATGTCAATGGTTTTTGAGATATTCAAATTTTTGTAAAAAACACGTTCAGACACACAGACAGAAAACGAGTCGAGATATGACACATGTTATATGGCATTATTTGCTTGTTTTGACCTGACAAACAATCCTATTTAATATGTGACAGTCGACACCTTGTACACGTCATCATATACGACAATACAATATATATTTAAACAAAAGGAAACAACCATTTCTTTCTTCACCTGGATTTCCGGGATTTTAGAGGTCTACACGAGTTCATATATGACATGTAGATATGATAGTAAATTGGTGAATTACGTGAAAGATTACACGTAAAAACATAGATAAAAGTGTGTTTAAAAATAACTGTCCTTTGAAAAATATATCACGTAGATAAATTTATCAAAGAAAATATAAATTAATAGGTCATTAGCATATTACCTGTTGGTAGGAATTAAAAACTAGTGAACGTCAAACAACACAAATTTATTATTATAAGTAAATTCTCGTGTGAATCCCTCTGGTCTGAGGAAGGTAAACGCGGTTTGCCGAAATCGATTACAGTAATTTTTGTACATTTCGTGCTTCCGTCAAAATAAATTTGTGTTTTGAAACGATCACTTGTTTTTAATATAAATTAATAGAGTGTAAAACAAAATAATCATATAGTGACTTTTAGGAACCATGCTGTGTTTTTACTTTCTCCCATATGCATCAGCATAGGGAAAGTATTGTGATAGGGAAAAAAGATTTTTTACAAGTTGGTCTAAAAATCCATTTTAGAGTTACAGAATCACATTCGAAAAACAAATGTTTGGTGTCTGTCCGTATGTGTGTGTATGTGCACTTCGCTGGAGACCAAACGGATGGATCAATTTTTATGAACTTTGGTATATAGCTGTATTCAGCCAATATCTCCAGACCGTTTTTTCCTTTTTGAAATTTAAATTTTGTAGTGGACAAAACAAATACAACAAATATAATTTTATCGAAAATGGTTCTAATGATGTTGATTTAGGAAAGATGTAAATTAAAATTTAAAATGTTTTAGTAAAAATCACATGTCTATACCTTGACTAGTGTTTGAGTTATAGCAAAAAATATAGTTGAAAATCAAACTATTAATATTTAAAGTTTTGATTTTTTTTAGCGTTTAATATGGGGGAACGTTTGTGCCAATTCTTTGGAACCATTTATTTATTTTGAACTGAAATATATAAGTTCAACTTCCAATAAGCTCTTGTGGTACATATTCCTAGCTGACTGCACATTAAACTGATAGGCCTAAATGAAATTACTGTCAATTTAAACTCAAATAAAAAAATCACTTTTTTAAAGTCACGTGATGACATTGATGCGAAATTAATCTGTAAGTGTATGGCATCCTTTATACCAGGAATGCCTTAAAAGTAAAAAACAGTTTAGGACAGCACTGCTCATCTAAATTATAACTAGACAAGTGAATCAGTGAAAAAAAAAATAATAATAAATAGGCTAATTAAAACCAAAAATGAAAAATCTGAGACAGGAACACGAGTCAGTTATTTATTTTGAAAATTTTGTCTCAAATGATTCGAGAACATTTGATCATCTCAGTGAAATCTTAAAAACTTAATTATAATGGTCAAATAATTGCTAGTGTATTATTTAGCTTTGCTTGTGTTTTATAAAAAAAACACTTGTTTATAAAAGTTTAGAATTTTTTTAATAGCATATTTTGTGAGGAAAGAGGAACAGTTTTAATTTTATTGATATTGTTTAAATGTTTTCATTGCATTATTGCTAATTAAAGAGGTTTTATCAGTACACATAGTTCAATTCTTTTTATCTAAATTCAATGACAATAAATTCGATATTATATTTTATATTATTTTATTTTTTCTAAATAGACTGGCAAAAATTTATGTAAAACGGAGCCTCTATGAAGGCCTGAGAGGAGCTACATTTTTTTTTTATTTGTTTTAAAAATGTAAATTTGATTTGAATATTATCTGGGATCAGCTTGACAGGTGTTGTGGTGTTATATGATTTTATATGTATTTTTGTTTTAGTTATAATGTATATTATATAGTAAGCTTTGTAGTGCATGTAATATGTAATTGTATTGTATGGTATAGTAAATTGACACAAATATATAAATAATATTATTATATATTAAAATGGGAAAACATTCTGTTGTAATCAAGCACTGTGACAACCTTAGAAAACTCAGCAAAAATGTTTCTTATCATTAATTGGATTTGCTGAGACTAGCTATTTAAATAAGGTTTTATCTTTGTATTTATCCAGCCTAGATATCCTGCAGGCACGAGAGCGCGCCTCTAAATGTGTGAATTTACGTGGAGTGCGTGTATCGCGGTAATAAATTTAACATGTATGGTGTGGTAAGGTGTGCGTGTGTTGGGTAGGGGAAACGCACCCACGGCAGTCAGTGTTCCGGGAACTACTCTATGGTCTGCCAAGGCTTTATTGTGTATCAACAATCACTAAGTAACTTTGCACAGTTTCTACTTCACTAAACATCACCTTAAAGGTGGGCTGGAGTGGTCGGCCACCTTGGATCTGTTCTCCATGAGAACATTGTTGAATGGGTTAGCAAAGTTTTACTCATTTTTTTCGTGAAAATTATGTTCGATTTGATACTTTGTGAGTACTCTATTGAAGACCACAAGTCATCAGGTATTTTATTACTCTTGAAACATACGAGGAACACTTTTAAAAGAAATTAATAAAATAAATCAGTTTGAATTATTTTGATTCAATTGCATCTCCATCACCATATACTCATTTAAAAACTGTAGACCTATATCACAGGCTTACAAAATAGTCGCTTGTATTCATACGCCGATGATGCTCAACATTGTGTTTCATATGATGCTGGAAGAGCTTACATGAATCACATTGAATTCTGAATTAAGCATTGTCCATGATTGGTTTGAGAGGCATGGCGTTAAATTGAACAAGGAAAAGTTGTGCATTGTCGATTCCTTCCAATGTGGGTTCGGAGTTTGTCGGTGCGGTGTTGCTTGACGGTATCAGACTAAACGAGTGTGAATCCTCAAAGCTCATGTTCGATGGTGACCTCACTTTATCTGGTCATGAAAGTGCTGTTTCTCAGCGGACCCTTAGTCGACTAAGAATGTTATACAATCATAGGTATATGTTTCCTAAAGACACCAAGCTTCGCCTTGTCCAGGCGTCTTGTGCTCTCTGTGATCGATTACTGCCTCCCTGTGTATGGCAATATTGTGTCTAGAGGGGATTTAGACAAATTACAGAGAGTGCAAAATATGTGTGTCAGGTATGTATGTGGACTAAGAAGGTTTGACCATGTTTCGGAGGCGCGACGATCACTGGGTTTGCTGACTGTGACTGATACCTGTACCCTGCGCTCCTCATTCCTAGTTTATTGAATCTTTACCACTGGCAGGCCGGGATATTTGAGGGAAAAACTAAAAAACAAGTCTCAGATCCAATCTTGCAGTACTAGACAGAATCAAGTTTCGGAGACGCCTCGCGTTCGCCGTGAATTGGAAAGAAAACGTTTGGCGTACTTTGCTCCCAAATTATTTGATGAAAATTGTCTTCAGCGTAACAGGCCCGGGTGTATCTGAAACTACATTTAAAAAAATGTATATAAGTATTTAAGGTAAAATACAAGCTGATATATCCATATATAACTGTACTATATAAATAACATTATGTTTTAATTATGAATAACTAAAATTAGCTTTTAATATTTTATAATTGTAATAAGACTTGAGTTATTTTATAAATCAGCATTGTTTGTTGAAACCCACTCCAAAATAAAGACCTTATTTATTTATATTTTAATAAATTGTAACAGAACATACAATAAATAGATTTTGCGCCTGTTTGGACTGTACTTAAACTATCATCCATTTTCAGTGCTTTCAGTATTTACATACGCACTTAAAATTATAAGCCCATAAATACAACACAATAAAGTAAAGTAGAAAAAATACATTTTGTTGTTGACGAAAAGTAATATAATGTCTAATAGAAATAAATTATGACAATATCACTGTACCTCCTACATTGTTGTCATAACATACGGAGCTTCCATGAATGCAGAAGCTAATAAAAACCTACTGAAATCGTTTAATTAAAACCAGCTTTGGATAGGCCCTAATTAATTAAAAAAAAACATAGAATCAAATATTTGTATGATTGCGAGGATCAATAGTTCCGTGTTTAGAAAATCGCAAGTATTGGTTGCTTACTTACATTGAGGAATGCCTTTTACAAATTCATAAAATACAGCAATTCCACGTGTGCTTGTGCTTCTACGTAGCCCTAAAGATGGCACTCTATAACGAGGCCGAAACGTCGGATCTTAATATTGTACATAGTGTAGAGTTTGAAACGGTATTTTCTGAATACAGAAATAATTTATGGTTACACATAGTACAGTACTAAACTTTTGAAAGTCAACTTTTACCTCGCACTCATTCAAAATCATATTAAAATAAAAACAGTGTTTCCTACAAAAGTTAACCTTTACCTGTCATTCCATTCCACTGGAAATATTGACGATTAAGAATGCAGTCAATATCAATGCCCGAATCACAACATAGTAACGTGCGTTCTGGTAAATAATTTCTTAGTGAATGATCTTGGAAGGAAATAATTCTAAATACAACACGAAGGATTTAAAAGTACGCCTAGTTGAACTAATTCTACGAAACGGTGAAAATTTTTACTTAAAAAAATTAAAAAGCTAGAGTAATAATTTGAAATTAAACACACCAGAAATGTAACAATAATGTAGGATTAAACATTACTCGGGTTCAATTACAGTCAAAAAATTCAGTTTTCAATTACAGTGTCCAATTGGGTTTTCGTTCTGCAATAATTACTATATAAGTTCTAATCGTTATTGTATATTAATTTACATCGTACATATGATTAATTCCTCTATCAACCCTCCTTTAAATAACTATTCTTGGTGGCCCCCCTAAACCACGGCTACTCAGCATGGTAGGTAGACCTTCAAGATTGCTGAGAGGATGGATGAGTAAGTCGTCAAGGATGAGACACACGTTCCCCGCAAGTCAGTCCAACATAGAATATATAAATGATTCACTTTGAAGTACATCAACATTTTATTTACTCCGGTGCCCCTCTGAAAGCCAATTAAACGATTCTATCAACGCCGATAGTGACACCTGACTGACATTGGCGGAAGTGACGCGTTCAACCTGGACTAGACACAAGTGGGCGTGTTTGGCCAGCTATATCCGGTCCGTCCACTTCCGGTGGCGATGTTTACGACTCGCTGCACTCCCGATAGGTGATGACCAGAGGGCACAGGACGAGAATAGAGCAGCTATCCTTCCCTATACAACTAACATTACGGCAGTCTATACAACTAACATTACGGCAGTTAAAGCCAGTTCCGCCATATTGAATATGGCAGGCAACTTGTCCAGTTTGGTAATCAGGCAAGTGAAAATTAAATTAGTGCTCGCATTTAATTAAAACTGCGATTTGATATTTAATTATATTTGAAAAAACTCAGGTTTAGCTCGGACATTTGAATGGTTCTAACTGTAAGATCACCTTAAAACCATTTTGATAATTTATTTTCTCTTTGTCAGTAGATCTATTTTAAGTTCTGTCTGAGAGATCCCTTTGCCGGCATGGTGACTCAGAGGTTAAGACTTCAAGACTTTTAGGAATAATTTATTTTTAAAATTATTATTTACAAGTTTGTTTCTTCAATAAAATAGTTTAAACACGTAAATAAATGTAAAATTTGTAAGTATTTGAATGCGTCAGCAATCTAGGAAAGAGCTTAAATTTTTTGGGTGACGCCAGTTCGTAATGTACCACTTTCAAAAAGATTGGTAGTACAATAGGATAAATCTATAGGGATTATTTTACCGATATAGTCCTATTTAAATACTGTAAATAGACAGTAGATGTTTGCCGTGAAGTAAAAGAAAAAACTCAACAAATATATAATTTACAATTAAGCAATATAACACTTGAAAAACGCTCGACTAAGGCCCTATTTATAAACATGTAAAGAGGTTGGTTGGACACTTCTAATAACAACAAGAACAACAATGATCACAATATTAGTAAAAATATTAATAGGTATTTGCATCATCACGGTGCTGATACATCGTATATGCTAGCAGTTCATGCTGATACCTTCGGCCATGGAGTGAACAGTAATGTATTTCCCATGTAAGCCTGCTGCTGAGCCACTGCCATTAGTTTTGTAGGATCTTGGTTAATCACTAATGGCAAATCACTTCTACACTTGTTGTCACGTACGTTCAGTAGACTACGACGTAGAGGCCAGCAGTCCGAGCTGATACCTCCGGCCCTGGAGAGAACAGTAATGTAGTACCCATGTAAGCCTGCTGCTGAGCCACTGCCATTAGTTTGGTAGGATCTTAGTTAATCACTAATGGCAAATCACTTCTACACTTGTTGTCACGTACGTTCAGTAGACTACGACGTAGAGGCCAGCAGTCCGAGCTGATACCTCCGGCCCTGGAGAGAACAGTATGTATTTCCCATGTAAGCCTGCTGCTGAGCCACTGCCATTAGTTTGGTAGGATCTTAGTTAATCACTAATGGCAAATCACTTCTACACTTGTTGTCACGTACGTTCAGTAGACTATGACGTAGAGGCCTGCAGTCCGAGCTGATACCTCCGGCCCTGGAGAGAACAGTATGTATTTCCCATGTAAGCCTGCTGCTGAGCCACTGCCATTAGTTTGGTCGGATCTTAGTTAATCACTAATGGCAAATCACTTCTAGACTTGTTGTCACGTACGTTCAGTAGACTATGACGTAGAGGCCAGCAGTCCGAGCTGATACCTCTGGCCCTGGAGAGAACAGTATGTATTTCCCATGTAAGCCTGCTGCTGAGCCACTACCATTAGTTTGGTCGGATCTTAGTTAATCACTAATGGCAAATCACTTCTACACTTGTTGTCACGTACGTTCAGTAGACAACGACGTAGAGGCCAGCAGTCCGAGCTGATACCTCTGGCCCTGGAGAGAACAGTAATGTATTTCCCATGTAAGCCTGCTGCTGAGCCACTGCCATTAGTTTGTTGGGATCTTAGTTAATCACTAATGGCATAGTGAGCACTTCTACACATGTTGTCAAATACACTCAGTAGACTACGATGTAGAGGCCAGCAGTCCGAGCTGATACCTCCGGCCCTGGAGAGAAGAGTAATGTAGTACCCATGTAAGCCTGCTGCTGAGTCACTGCCATTAGTTTGGTGGGATTGTAGTCCCCACTTCTGAGAATAGTGAGCACTTCTACACATGTTGTCAAATACACTCAGTAGACTACGACGTAGAGGCCAGCAGTCCGAGCTGATACCTCCGGCCCTGGAGAGAACAGTAATGTAGTACCCATGTAAGCCTGCTGCTGAGCCACTGCCATTAGTTTGTTGGGATCGTAGTTGATCTCTAATGGCAAATCACTTATACACTTGTTGCCAAATATATATTCAGTAGGCTACTGCGTAGAGGCCAGCAGACCGTCCTGATACATCCGGCTCTGGAGAGAACAGTAATGTAGTTCCCATGTAAGCATGCTGCTGAGCCACAGCCATTAGTTTGGTGGGATTGTAGTCCCCACTTCTGAGAATGGTGAGCACTTCTACACATGTTGTCAAATACACTCAGTAGACTACGACGTAGAGGCCTGACTGAAACCTCCGACTCTAGGGACAATAGTAATGTAGTTCCCATGTAAGCATGCCGCTGAGCCACAGCCATTAGTTTGGTGGGATTGTAGTCCCCACTTCTGAGAATGGTGAGCACTTCTACACATGTTGTCAAATACACTCAGTAGACTACGATGTAGAGGCCTGACTGAAACCTCCGACTCTAGGGACAATAGTAATGTAGTTCCCATGTAAGCATGCCGCTGAGCCACAGCCATTAGTTTGGTGGGATTGTAGTCCCCACTTCTGAGAATGGTGAGCACTTCTACACAAGTTGTCAAATACACTCAGTAGACTACGATGTAGAGGCCTGACTGAAACCTCCGACTCTAGGGACAATAGTAATGTAGTTCCCATGTAAGCCTGCTGCTGGGCCATAGCCATTAGTTTGGTCGGTTTGTAGTAGATTTTTTAAGTTAGAACGGTTTTTAAAATTTGCATCTTAAACATTTAAATCAAAAAACAATGAATAATTAAAACGAGTTTTAAACATATTTAAACATTTCTTGAACAAAATCACGTTATTATCCGTTTAACACTGGATTTTTAGAGAATACAATGAAGATGCCCGACCATACCAGCCCTCCTTTTGCGGGATATTATTCTGGGAGTAAAGAAACAATTGTATAATTACTAAACATTACGGTCAAGATGGACTATGTGCCCACCAACATAAATGTTTTCATATGTGTAGTGGCTTGATATAGACAGTAAAAATAATACAAATTGTTGTTCAATAATGTATTTTTAACATTAAAAAAACGATGTTAAGAAAAAAAATCATCGTAGGCCAGTTAAAAAATTTTATGTAAAACACTTCATGAACTCATAATTATTTTCCATAATGACAAATAATAACAAATGAAACTATTTTAAAGCGTTATTTGGATATATAATATCGTATGTCTAGAAGGCACGTGACGGATTCTGATCACAATTACTACAAAATACTATACAATAAACATTCCATCGTAAAAATAAACTGAAAGTAAATTAAAACTAAAAGTATCGTTAGTTTTTAAAACTATTTATCTCTGCATCGCGCTATTATAACGATGTGAATAAAATGACAAGTTAATTTAATGGTATATTAGTTGTCTTATAAACCTTCCCATTTACATTATACGATCGTTCACTTAGAATGTAGTAGCTTCAAAGTACGCAATCTGCAATAACACAGTCCGAACCGAGGCGGAACGATAGAAGTGCGATCCTACAGGAAACACGCGTTGCCAAATTTGAGAGCCAGGAACGGATATGGAGGCCCTATCCGGAATATGTAATGATACACGAGTTGTAGCGTGGTTCTTAGTCTTGTATTTTATTTACTATTGCACTTTCAACTTGAATATTTGTATTGTTCAAAAATTTAAGTATTTTTAAACAGATATTTTTAACTTACCATTTATGATACCTTGATTAACTAATTTTGTTATACTAGTAAATAGTCACTATTTTCAATGTAAACTTTTATTACTCTTTGACATTGTTATTTACATTGATAACATACGGATATTGTATAAATCGTCAATCGATCATTATGTACAATTGGGCCGGACAGCAAGTTACCTGTGTGTTATTTTTAGCACATGTAGGGGTTTCAGCGTCAGAGGAGCTCTTTCCACCACTGAGGTGCTTTACTTCACGAACGTGAATAACTTCCACCTGTCAAGTGTTCAACTTCCGCAACTGTGTTTAGTTAAAAAAAGTAACTTTCGTGAACTGTACGAGTTTGTTTAATTACTGTTTATTGTTTACGTTATTGTTCATTATGTTATTGTTAATTTTTATATGAATTCTAAATAATGATTTAATTGAATCGTTCTAAGCTTGATTCGTTAGTAGTAATCAAACTAACCAATGGTCACTGCTGTTAATGACGCGGGCCTTGATATTGCACCGTCAGTACGTGGCCTACCACTGTGGTTGCTATGACAATTTTAAATTGAATGACACAGGGGGGGTAAGAGTAGTTCTCTGTCTCATTTGCACTACTCTGTGTATCTCACTGGTTTTATAAGCGGCCTAAGTACAATTACTATGCAATTATTGCCCCAACGGATTACACAAAGTATAGACAAAGCTGTTTTTTGCGCTTATATATTTTTGGGTGTTAACTCCTTTCATTCTTTTCGGATTTGGGCAAAAATCTCATTAGTTATATTTATTTCACTAAACCAAGTTTTACCGATTCTTTTCTTGTCACTCTCTGACCGACTTTAGGGTAAAAATCTTTGTGCCTGTAAGTGCTACTGTTCGAAATAAGATTACAATAAAAAAAGTTAATAATATTCATGTAGCTTTTAGATCCCTCTTTATGCACTAATCTATTTTACAAATTCTGTTTTGACTCTATTTCCGTTTTCATAGCATTTATATACTATTTGTTTTTTTTAAATTAGGGATTCAAATCCCCATATAGTTTTAGTTAGCCTTTTCTCGTGTTAGTGTGGTATGTGTGTTATTTTATTTTTAAGTATCTTAGTTTTAAAGCTACTCTTTAATGAACCCAATAATGTCTTTATAATCATTTTCTTTTTTTGTTTTGTTTATATATATATGTTCAAAGTCAACTATTCTGTTTAAAACTAATATTTTATCCCCACAGAGCTATTCTGGTTTAATAACTGTGTTATAATGTCTCAGTGTTGTAATATTTAGGGGTTAATCTGTTTATTATAAATGTTTTTTTCTTAATCTAAAGGCAGTTTTTTGTGACGAGATTTATTTGGAGCTTTTTCAAAACCTAAATTCTTGTACAACTTAGATATATGGATGAAAGAACTATTTTTCTTTTTCTTTATTCAGTGTTCGGTAAGCTAGAAGCTGATTTGTGTGTGTATTTATTACTATTAATTAATTAATAATCTATAATTATGTAATAAATTTATTAAGTCTAATCTATCTGCGATTTATTTCAAGATTTACATTTTTAGCAATGAAGTTGTCGATTTTGAGTTAATGAGTTAAATTTGCAGTATCATCATCAAAATCTAGACAGTTGACTTTAACATTGATTCTAATATGTCTAACTTGATTGGTTCAGTTCATATCGAATCATTTAAGAATCGATTATTGCGTGTCGATAGCTAATTAGAAAGTTCGCATGCGAACGGAACAAACACTCGTGATAAATATTCCAGCACAGTGCGGTGTAATGATAAGATTTAAATGATTTAATCATGCAAAAACAGTTTTTACGTCGATCTAATTCCATTGTAAGTAAAAGTCATGCATGAATGATCCAGATAAACTCTCTGTTTCTCACGCGATAAATGTTATCAATCTGCAGTGTACCTAATTAATGTAAATGTTATACATCGGGATTAGATTAATTTATCTATTAGTAATGTAAATATAGTTTAACATTTATCATGAAATAAACCAACCTGCATAAATAAGCGGAATTAATTACTTAAAAGAAGTTCATTTTAATCATTCGGTAGTCTTTGATGAAATATACTGTAATACGACCGATTTGTAATGAATAAAATTACTTACACTATGATATATTGTACAATAATGTAGAGTCGATCTCGTTGACGTTAACAATCGTCAATCAAACAACATTGTTGGACATTTTTTCTCCGACGAAGAAAAATTAATTACCCAAGATGAGTAAGTAAAATTGGAAGCTATAAAATTATGATAATATCTTATTGAGGTTATGTTAAAATGACATATTGCGTTTCGAAATAGTAGAAATTATTTAACTGGGTTACCACTGAACACGTCTAAGGATAGAAAAAACTGAGTATATACCATCTCAAAGGCGTGGTGGCTCAGTGGCTAGGCTTGTAACACAAGGTCGGACTGCGAACTGCATGGTCCAAGGATGGAATATCCAACTGATCTAGCGGTTGATTGAAGTTCACGCGCAGGCCTGCAGGCTCATTTGAACTGGTAACTAAAGTTTTTGTTTTGCCATTTTTTTTAAAGATCCTGTTATTTTTGAACACCAAACTAAATATGGTAACACCACTAATTTTGCTAACACAACATATTAAGAGACTTCTCGTTATATGTTGTGTCTCAAACTATCAGCTGTTTTTGTGGTCCATTCTGGAGCGCTAGTGTAGTCACATGTAAATATAATGCAGTTTAAACCAGCTGTAGTAGCAGACCCCACTAACTAACCAATTTACTGGCACAAATATTCTTATTACATGACTTATATATTTGTAAGTAATAATAAAATCAATTATAGAAGTCTAGAAGTAGATAATGATGAAAATTCGGAACTCTCTTTGTTGAGAGTATGATGAAAAGTATTGAAAATAAAAATTGAAAAAATTAATTATTCGAATTACTAACTTAAATCAAACCAGAAAGTACTGACCATATTGAATTTGTTCAGTACATTAGTTATATCTAAAAAAATATATATTTTAACGTATTTAAAATTATATAATATTAATTTAACGATTAGGCTAAGTTCTTTACTAAACAAAACTGCCAGTAGAAAGACGTCTGTTAGTAGAGAAATTGGAATTAAAATCGCTAAAATATTTCTAGTTTACTTTTACAATTTTATCTCCTATTAAACTTCTTTTTTTCTTTCTTCTGTTTTTATTTATTTTTATTTGTATAAATACTAGAAGTCAACACAGGAATACAGATGTGTTTTCCAACAGGCAGTTCCACTGGCTCTGTCAGAACAACCTTGGTTCCGTATATAATGAGATGCAGTGCTTCGCATGACACGGGGTTTTTATTAAATGGTGCATGTTGGGGGTCGTTTTTCCGTAAACTGGTAAACAGCCCGTTAACTTCGCGTGCCAATATTGGCGCAGATAACGTCCTGACCCAAAGTCAAAGAGAGAGCGATGGCGTGATGGACAAGCCAATTTGGCGACCAACGTGATGCCAAATTACCGTTGATTGCAAATGGTTGTTTTAATTAGCGGTGTTTTTTAATTGACTTTGTTTATCTCAACTTATGACTTGCAGTTAACCGAGGAATGATTTATAGCAAGGGTTTGATTATTATTTATAATTTTATGAGCCATGAATGGGAACGACCCACCCATTCTGGTCTGGCGGTCTGGTTCATGGCTTTTAACACCGGTCTTATCGATATCTTCACTTCAGCTCTCCCTCAACAAACATTCGTTTACGTGAAACTTAGGGTAGTACGCCATCAACGCAGACTCGTTAGTTCAAAATGGCTGAAACGTTTCATCGGTCTTTCTCACCTTTTCTACCTCTATTTTTCCAATTACCGCGCAGCACGAACCTGCCAAGTGGGCAGTCCAAATAGAGTGGCCTACGACAGGACATACGCTGCGTACAACCTGGGTCTAGGCCAGGGCTTGTTGCACCGGACGTACATCGTACAGTGTCAGAGGGCATACCTTTGGTACATGGACAAGTCTTCTTGGAACCACCACAATTGGATCTGTTCCATTGCGGAATACCCATGTGTGGAAGAGTCTTTTCTAAGGTTTTTTCTGGTAGGGAGTGGTCAGGGGTGATGAATTACGCTAATCATGGTTTCTATATATATGTTTTATTCGACATCCTTCCCAGGTGGGTCTTACATACCATAATATCTCTTAACTTTCTGCAACATTGAAAAAGTGTCACAAAGATACTCTTTGAAAAATTTACCCTCAACTTTGTGAGACGATTGGACTTCACTAAGTCAGATCTCAGAGTGATGGCTCAGAAGATTTATGTATATATGTGATGATATGACCTCTGTCTCCGACCTTACAGAATGGCTCATATGTATGATAGAGGGATCTCTATCTACGACGTAAAGGAATTAGCGTATGAACGGTAATAGGCCCTATAACTTGGACCCAAAATAATTCCTTGTACTTACGACAGTGGGATCTTTATTTTGGACCTAAAGGATCCACGTATCCCACGTATGTACGATATAGGATAAAATAATTACACGTGTTTGCGTGATGGGATCTCTGTCTTGGACTGAAAAATGAAATGTGTGTACGACGATGGGACCTCTATTTTGGACCAAAAACGTCCATGTGATGATATACGTTTTATATTAGACCTTAAACTTATATGTTCGATGATAAGCTCTATACCGGTACAGTATACATTATACAACGATAAATGATGAGAGCATATGTGGCAGACCCTAAAAATGACGTTTAGGAACTATGAACAATGGGACGATTTGTATGAATGTGTTGTCTTAAATTGGAGGTTTATTATCCTAAATGATTTTTTATAGGATGATTCACTATGATTCTTATGGATTTGCAAAGTTGGTAAGATATTATCAGGAGATGTACTTGTGGTGTGGTAATGCTTTTTCATTATTAGCTGGATGTGTCAAATTTTGATTTAATTTTATCGCAATATATTTAATCTGCGACAGCATTATGTTAACTGTACACGTAATTATAGTTGTAATTCCGAGTCATATAAACAAAATTCTCGCCACACCCATCTTACGTCTGTAGAAGCCACTGGGAGGGCGTGTCAACCTAAAGATAGCCAACGTGTTTACTCGGCGTTTTTCAGTAAACATGGTCGTGTATACGAGATTCGATATAACAAACTTAGGCTGACTTGAAAGGGGAGTCACCTTTGGTTCAGATGAAGCCTCTCGGCTGGACATCAAGCTGGATCACAGATTTATTTATTGACTTAAGGTTGGGCGGAATGCATCTTAGACGAAGTCAGACATCGAGTCCTGTGGAGTTCTTCAAGATGACGTCACCAAGATACCATAGGTAGGCTTAGTTAATTGAAATAACGGTTAATGACATTATCGGTCGGCACTAGTGGTGCATTGTTGTACCCCAGTTACTTTGGGACACAGTGTTATGGATATTGTAGGCGAGAGGTTTTATGCTCAGTTCTCTTAATACCGACATGGTGTCCACTAAATGGTTGCCATCGACGTGGACACTACTAGAGATGTCTGGGGTGTCTGTGTTGGGCAGTAGTCAGGATGAGGACGTTAGGAAAAAGAGCTGAGTGTCGGGCTTGTCCGATAGATGAAATTCAAATCAACACTACGTGGTTCAATTCCACATGAAGCTGTAGGCCCCTCAGTTTCCCTAGCTATTGGCCCATTCTGATATAAGTCGAGCACAGGGAGTAACTAGACTACACAAGTCATGCACGCTCATGTAATCATTCATATTTGCCTTAAAATACGTACAAAGTTGTGTCGACGTCTCATGTAAGAGAATTATCTGAGAAAGTTATCTTTGAACACATTTCAAGCAAATTCGACGCAATTAAGTCTCACTCGCGCAGTTGACGTATTAAATGTAGCCAATCACATAAGTGTCACTCAGAAGTCACATGCAATCACACTAAGTATAGACCGGTTTTAATAGTGTGATGAGGTTTTTCTCCTATGCCTAGTTATAACAGTCCATGCAAAAAACACTAAACATATTCAGATCATGAATAATAAAATTAACCAAACACGACAACGGCTATAAAGATGAACGAATAATTTTACAAATGTTCCAATTTATAATGACCTACGTTTTGTATTCTTTCAAAAGACAACAGTTATTGCATAAAACAAGACATTCCAAAATAAATTAGTGATAACATGAAGCTTTTAGTTTTGTTACTTCAGTTTTAGATTGTCACATTATAATATCTTGAGAAAGATCCTTTGATAGTTGGAGAGACCCTCTTTGGATGATCATTATGGTGAAGAAAGATATGTTTTAGTATTTTTGAGGGTTACTTTGAAGATACATATTTGCCCTCATACCTGACAGTGGGAGTAGGGGTGTGAAATCAATGGGAATCGATGGAAGGAGCATACAGGTGATGTGCGGGGTGAAATGTATCAACCATACGACCCAACTCCACAAAGATTTTCTTTTATTATCTTTTGCTTATAACTATGATCTTTTGTCATATAAACTAAATTTGTAATATTTGTGTGTCGGTATATAGAAGTTAGATTGCATTAACGTCTTCTGTATAGCCACTGTCCTTTTTGTTAGTAGAAAAAAAGAGTTCCTTATGGGTGACCTCGGCCATATTGCTGCTCTGGACCATTAAACTGCCTTCGAAGACGTCTGTGGACAACGCACCTGTTTATCCCTTCGATGACAACATTGGACAGCCCCCTAAGCTCCCCCTTTTAACAAACTCTAAACGTTTTTTCTCTAACAACGTTTTTTTTAACAAACTCTAAATGGCTTGGAACAACAATCCATCAACCTTTCTTCGCAGATATGTTTGAACAATTCATCCAACCTCCCTACGAACATTATTGTGAAGATTGTTGGCGATAAGTTCTGATTTTGGTCCTCTTAATACTGATATGGCGTCCTCTGAACGGTTACCGTCAACGAGAACACTACTAGAGAAGTCTGGGGCATCGTGTTAGGTGGTGGCCAGGATCAGTCAGTATGAAAATCAGACCAAATACTACGTAGTTCGGATTCCACGCTAAGTTGAAGGTCTCCTAGTTGGCCGGCTTATTGATTTATAAGTAAATAGCCTTTCTGAGCATAAATCGAACTAATTTTGTTACCACACTCATCCTACACTCTTGTAATCATTCATATTCACATTAAAATATTCTAGAATTGTGTCAAATCTCAATAATCTGTCAAAATATTGCTCTTGACAGCCTACACTCGCCCATTTCGAACATTGCTCTCGACAGCCTACACTCCCTCATTTCGAACATTGCTCTTGACAGCCTACACTCCCTCATTTCGAACATTGCTCTTAAAACAGCCTACACTCCCTCATTTAGAACATTACTCTTGACAGCCTACACTCCCCCATTTCGAACATTGCTCTTGACATCCTACACTCCCTCATTTCGAACATTGCTCTTAAAACAGCCTACACTCCCTCATTTAGAACATTGCTCTTGACAGCCTACACTCCCCCATTTCGAAAATTGCCTTGACAGCCTACTCACCCCCTTTCGAACATTGCTCAGGACAGTCTACTCACCCTCCTTTCGAACATTGCTCCGGACAGTATACCCACCCTGCTTTCTAACATTGCTCAGGACAGCCTACCCACCCTCCTTTAGAACATTGCTCAGGACAGCCTACCTACCCTCCTTTTGAACATTGCTCTGGACAGTCTACCCACCCTCCTTTCGAACATTGCTCAGGACAGCCTACCTACCCTCCTTTCGAACATTGCTCAGGACAGCCTACTCACACTCCTTTCGAACATTGCTCAGGACAGCTTACCTACCCTCCTTTTGAACATTGCTCTGGACAGCCTACCCACCCTCCTTTCGAACATTGCTCAGGACAGCCTACCTACCCTCCTTTCGAACATTGCTCAGGACAGCCTACCTACCCTCCTTTCGAACATTGCTCAGGACAGCCTACCCACCCTCCTTTCGAACATTGCTCAGGACAGCCTACCCACCCTCCTTTCGAACATTGCTCAGGACAGCCTACCCACCCTCCTTTTAAACATTGCTCTGGGCAGCCTACCCACCCTCCTTTCGAACATTGCTCAGGACAGCCTACCTACCCTCCTTTCGAACATTGCTCAGGACAGCCTACTCACACTCCTTTCGAACATTGCTCTGGACAGCCTACCCACCCTCCTTTCCAACATTGCTCTGGACAGTATACCCACGCTCCTTTCGAACATTGCTCTGGATAGCCTACCCACCCTCCTTTCGAACATTGCTCAGGACAGCCTACCTACCCTCCTTTCGAACATTGCTCAGGACAGCCTACTCACACTCCTTTCGAACATTGTTCAGGACAGCCTACTCACCCTCCTTTCCAACATTGCTCTGGACAGTATACCCACGCTCCTTTCGAACATTGCTCTGGATAGCCTACCCACCCTCCTTTCCAAAATTGTTCTGGATAGCCTACCCACCCTCCTTTCCAAAATTGTTCTGGATAGCCTACCCACCCTCCTTTCCAAAATTGTTCTGGATAGCCTACGCATCCTTCTTTTGAACATTGCTCTGGACAGCCTACCCACCCCTCTTTAGAAATCACTCTGGACAGCTCACCTACCATCTCTTTGAACACAGCTCTGGACAGCTTTCCAAACTCCTTCCGAAAATCGCTCTGGGATTATTTTGAACAAGATTGATGAAATTTTAAAATGGCATGGAAGTGTGGATGTTGATGTGTTGTGAATGTAACTGTGTTTGTGGCTACAGATGTGAATTAAAAGAACGTGTCATTAGGACTCGAGAAGATTGTAGCAAACAATGTGATATAAAAATAACATGTCATTATTAAAAATAACATTACTCGACATGTTCTATAGGACCGTTCTTATCATTATTAAAAATAACATTACTCGACATGTTGTATAGGAACGTTCTTATCATTATTAAAAATAACATTACTCGACATGTTGTATAGGAACGTTCTTATCATTATTAAAAATAACTTTACTCGACATGTTGTATAGGAACGTTCTTATCATTATTAAAAATAACATTACTCGACATGTTGTATAGGAACGTTCTTATCATTATTAAAAATAACATTACTCGACATGTTGTATAGGAACGTTCTTATCATTATTAAAAATAACATTACTCGACATGTTGTATAGGAACGTTCTTATCATTATTAAAAATAACATTACTCGACATGTTGTATAGGAACGTTCTAATCATTATTAAAAATAACATTACTCGACATGTTGTATAGGAACGTTCTTATCATTATTAAAAATAACATTACTCGACATGTTGTATAGGAACGATCTTATCATTATTAAAAATAACATTACTCGACATGTTGTATAGGAACGTTCTTATCATTATTAAAAATAACATTACTCGACATGTTGTATAGGAACGTTCTTATCATTATTAAAAATAACATTACTTGACATGTTGTATAGGAACGTTCTTATCATTATTAAAAATAACTTTACTCGACATGTTGTATAGGAACGTTCTTATCATTATTAAAAATAACATTACTCGACATGTTGTATAGGAACGTTCTTATCATTATTAAAAATAACATTACTTGACATGTTGTATAGGAACGTTCTTATCATTATTAAAAATAACATTACTCGACATGTTGTATAGGAACGTTCTTATCATTATTAAAAATAACATTACTCGACATGTTGTATAGGAACGTTCTTATCATTATTAAAAAGTAAAAACGTAGTTCATCATTGAAATATTTTGCCGACTTTTTAATTATATTATTATAAAAAAACCGATCAAATGGACAGTGAAGTTTATTAGCTAGACATTTCTGTGTATTGCTTTTACACTACCCAGTCGCGCCGCAGGCAGCCAACTCCTGGGCGGCTGTTTGTTTGTAGGCTACACCTGCAGACTGGGAAGGTTTACACAAGGGACAGATATTACACCTGGCAGTAGACGGACAGACACCGCGTTTTTTAAACACTCTCAGGGTCTGCGCGGGAAAGTCGATCGTTCTAATGCCAAGAGAGTTGTGGTAGAAAGATGTAAAAAAATGTGATTGCAGTGTGCAGTTTTAGTATTGCTAAGAACGGCAAAGTTTGAATCTACTTCAATTGTCATAATAGATTAGTAGGTAAACAGATTTTTTTAAATTTTTTCGGGAAGGGGCTCTCAAGCACTGCTAAACTTTACCTTTTAGTACCCCTAATCGTTCCACCTATAACCTTGGTTGAGGCACTCAGATTGTATTGAAACAAAGATGCCAGTTGTATTGAAACAAGAAAGCCTTTTGTGATAAGACCAACTGCACCATTCCTGATAAGATATCCTGCGAGAGGTTAAAGGGTAAACTAGTGTCTTACCCTTTAAAAACATAAGGGCATAATGGTTTTAAAAGTATAGCATTTATTACATCGTTCCAGCTATAACCAGGTTGAGGCACTCAGATTGTATTGAAACAAAGATGCCAGTTGTATTGTAACAAGACAGCCTTTTGTGATAAGACCAACTGCACCATTCCTGATAAGATATCCTGCGAGAGGTTAAAGGTTAAACTAGGGTCTTAAAACTAAGGGCGTAATGGTTTTAAAAGTATAGCATTTATTACATCGTTCCAGTTATAACCTAGGTTGAGGCACTTAGACTGCGTTAAAACAAATATACCAGTTGTATTGTAACAAGACAGCCTTTTGTGATAAGACCAACTGCACCATCCCTGATAGGATATCCTGCGAGAGGTTAAAGGTTAAACTAGGGTCTTAAAACTAAGGGCGTAATGGTTTTAAAAGTATAGCATTTATTACATCGTTCCAGTTATAAGCTATAACCCAGGTTGAGGCACTCAGACTGCGTTAAAACAAATATACCAGTTGTACTGTAACAAGACAGCCTTTTGTTATAAGACCAACTGCACCATCCCTGATAAGATATCCTGCGAGAGGTTAAAGGGTAAACTAGTGTCTTAGAACTAAGGGCGTAATGGTTTTAAAAGTATAGCATTTATTACATCTACGACCTTGTTAGTTTTATAGAGATTCTACCATGTAATTTTCCTAAAGTTATCTTCATATAGCTCTTAAATATTACTAGAAAAATGTAAAAATAATCTAAATTATCATTGGCTATGCATCTAACTAATATATAAATAAGATAAATTACTATTTTTTAATACTGCCATTTAATATATGATCTTAATTTCCATCATCTCATTATTATCAAATCTTGAATAAGAATGTTTAATCCTCTAAAAAAGACAAATTAATATAATGCGGTGAGTTTTTATACAGTACTAGTTTAACTGGGAACGCTTTTCTGTGGCTTAGTCTCGTACTAACTGTTAGGAATATAAAGAATTCTTATTGAATTTACAACAATTTTATTATTGAATCAATAACAATCGATTTTAGAAACTAAATGTATAAAAACGCTCTTATGTATAAGTGCAACGTTGTGTAAAAAATTTCATTTTAATTCCTTTACAATTTTTAGATTTTTGTGTACACGGAACATAAGGAAGTTTGATTTATATATAGATGAGTGTATAGATAATGTCATATTATAAATAGTAATTTGGATGGCTTACAAGGAAAAGAAAAGCTATTTAGAATATAATATTAAAATAAAGCTCTAAATTGCTAAAACAATCTACCCAAGTTATTATCTAAACCCTTAGATCATTAGGTTAGATCACAAAGTGTAAAAAGTAGACTTTTACTCGTCTGAGTCAGGTTTCAGACATTCCATTATTATAAATATATTCAACCTAACGCAAGCGTATTTTTATATGCGAAGCACGATTTATTTCCTTCAATGGTGTTTAATTAACATCCTTCACTTAGTTTCAGCGAGACAATCAATTTTGCATCGCTTCAATAAATCCGACGCTCAACCATGCCGCCTTCTTTGCTTATTCATCACCCATTAATTAGAACCTATTGTTATAATGTACATTATGATTTATTTCTGAGAAAGATTTTTTATGCAAATGATGAGACTTTTTTTGACGTAAGTTCTTTTTATTTTCTTGAAAACGCTCTTCGCATTATATTTTTTATTTTATTTAAAAAAATCTTGTATAATAAATAGACATTTTAAAATGTTTGTTAGTAGTATCTCCTTTTTATTTCATAAACTAAAAAACCTTAACATAGATATTAGTTCTGTATAGCTATTTTAGTTCTATTTGGTATACCTTATTTTGTTTTCTTACAAGAATAAAATTTTCTCTATATTGAACAGACATTTATTTTTGTTATGGACACCTCTTTTCCTTTCTAAAAAAAAAAAAAAAAAAAAAAAAAAAAAAAAAAAAAAAAAAAAAAAAAAACCAACAACTTCAAGTTGCTTAAATATACAAATTAGTTTTGATTAAATTTACTTTCTTTTGTTAAAATAATTAAAACCCTTAACTATAATAAAGAGAATATTAGTTTTGTTTGGATATTTTAATCCTATTTGGTATCACTTTTTTGTTTTTTGAAAAAAAAAACCTGTCACGTCTACTAAATATAAATTTAAGTTTTACTTAACATACCTTATTAAAAGCTAGTTCTTCCGGTGTCAACCGCGTCAAAGGACTATTTACAATATGTACAATACCAGACGTTTCGCCCATGCTACAATGTGGCACTCTCAGCCTAACCACTGAGGATGCCACATCGTAGCATGGGCGAAACGTCTGGTATTGTACATACTGTAAATAGTCCTTTGACGCGGTTGACATCGGAAGAACTAGTTTTTAATAATGACTCCAGGCGCTTAAGCTTACGAAATAGGATTAACATACCTTCTTTTTCTTTTCTTAAAGAAAAACTCCTCTCAAAGAGAAAATAATAACATTTAACGTCCAACTATAATTGCTATCCAGTGTTAATTAATTAGTCCTTTGTCTTCCTTAGAGCCAACAGGAGAGGCCCTCCTCCTTAACCTTACTCTGCCCATTTCTCATAGACTATTGATCTGTGCGAGGAACTTATTCAGACAGAGTAAGGGGGCGATCCAGTACAGTAGAAGATAAATTAAGGATATTTTATAGAGGGGATTCGTTTGCAACACTGTTCTTGAGAAAACAATCTGATCTTATAAAAAAGGTAAAAATAAGAGAATGGAGTACTCAGACTGAAGGGCACGGAGTGAAGCTGAAGCATAATTTATTCTTTAAATATTTTCTGAATCTGGCACAATATCGTCAACAATTCATGAGAACTAGGGTTGTAACGTTGTCATGCCTGTTTAATCGAATTTTAAGGTTAGTTTGATTATATCAAAGGGAAACCAACCATAATTACACTGTTTGACTGAGAAGAAAGTTCAAAATTTTGAGATAAAAAGTAACTTTTGTTTGTCTTTCTGCAGGTGGAATTTTTAACCTTGATTTTTTTCTTGCTGTTGTTATGAGACAACGGTCCGAACTAACGAAGCTAAATTTAATTGGATAACCGGGGATTCGAACTCTTAAAACCCTGCATTGAAGCCAGGAGTGCTTCCTACTAGTCTAGGTAGCTAGGAATACTGACTTCGTATTTACTGAGATACATAAAGAGCTGTGTAACATATACCATCCTCTCTATTGTTTCTCCTCTCGTATTGGAAAGGTGCACGTTATACCGCCAGCATGGCGATGTGGTTCTGACGTATCGGATATCGGACATTTTGTTTTCAGCTGTTTTCCCTCTGATAGGGAATATCTGTATTTCATTTTGTAAATCTGTTGAAACACATTTCACCTACAGATGTTTCAATATCAGTTCTTGCTAAAAACATTATATTTAAAATCCTTTTTCGTAATAATATTATTCAAAATTGACCACAATTACTAAATCATAATTTTCACTAAACACTGTGTTGATGGCTATTATACTGCATAGTAAATCTAGAAATCAGGTTTAACTGCAATTGTAATATACAAAAAATTTTTAAATAATCAATAATTTTGAAATCTGTACGACCTTGTTTATGTTTTTATTTGGCTTAAAACTTATTATGATAGGATATATTGTTTAGTTTTTGTTCAATAAATGCTTTTTATCAAAGCTCAACAACACACACACACACACACACACACACACACACACACACACACACACACACACACACACACACACACACACACACACACACACACACACGCGCGCGCGCGCGCGCACATGTAGATCTTATACATGTAGATTCTTATCCTACATGTATAAGAATCTAAAAACAATACTGTATACTATGGTTTTAAAAAGAAAACAATCTTTGTGATTCTTTAATATGAAAGCAAAACACATAACTTATGAATACAATGTTGATAATCAAAATAGTAAACAATTACATAATTAAACAAGGAATGGTTAGTAAGATGTTGTTATCAACCAAGATTTATTAACTGTAGAACACAATTAATTTATCAAACGCTCACGTTGTAACTAATTTTGTAATTTAATAACGTGATGAAATACCTTCTTTAATGTGGAAGAAGTCGTTTTATAAGAATGTCAAAGCTTATATAATAAAACAATACACAGTAAAAATTCTTGAAATAATTTCCGTATAGCAACAAGGTTGACTATCTCTAACACGAGACCGTGACATTTTTAAAATTGTTGAGACTTATACTCCATAGATGTTCCACCATACTCAAGAATTTTAGCTTCCATGTTAATTATTTTCTGTTTATCAACACATAAATACGTTTCAAATAAGAAATTAATTAGCTGCTTAAGAAAGTAAATACAACCACAAATAGTTTGATAAACAATTTGACTATTTTTAATCGACTATATTGATTCGATACAGTCGAAATTACTGTAGATATTTTTTGAATGCTAAATATTTTGTTAAACTAATGCTTTTTTTAATGTACCACTGTTTAGGAATCATGCCAACATTACTTTACCTGTTAAAGTAATTTTGCTTTTCCAACTGCTTTAATCTTACAACTTGCTTTCACGTTTCATATCAATCAAGGTGGTGTTTACACTTAATATATTGTTATTTTTTTCATAGTCCTTGAAATTATATTGAATTTGATTTCACAAAGGATGAATCTGTCTCTAAATATTTTTATGAACGTTATGGATACCCCTTCACCACTTCATTTCAATCGATAACACCTATTACTCACTTACTCACAGGAGAATCGATTAACAAAATCGATGCGGGTATTGGTGGCAGAACCTGCCAGGTGGGTCTGATAGTCATTGAGGGGGTTGGGCCACAGGGGGATGCTTGCAACAGGGAAAGAACATAGCAACTTTTATTGATGAAATTGACAACAAATATTAAATATTTTGAACAAATATTACATTTTTTTGTCCTCCAACTCTTTCTGGATTGAAAGAACGTTGTTTGTGCTGTTCTTGTTGACTGAAGTGATCGGAAAACATGTTACCCACGGATTTAATTTAAAATAAAGTCAGCATAGATTTACATACACCTTATCCATTTCCCCATAGCGAGTTGTTATATTGTTCATCTTTAAAGCTCGTATAGTTATATAAACGAAATTGAAATACTGTGCAATTTATTGGCATCAAGGTTGAGCTGACTTCATGAACACGAAAAGGGGGGTTATCATATACACTTCAAAAATTCGTTAACTCATTCGGTGAAGTGGTAACTCATCTCATAGTAATTCATTCTTGTTAATTACATATTTATGACTCACCCATCATACGGCTCATAAGTGAAAAAAACTTATAAAGTCTAGCTTTAAGTACAGAGCAAACAGCAAGAAAAATGAAGAAAACCTTTTTCATGTTTACATCAATAAAAACTTTTTTACTTGTTTTGCAACTGAACCACAGATCATAAAAATTAAAAGGGGCCTTTCTTTTTAAGATTGGTGGCAACACTTATTCAACTTTCTTTACGAGTTGTTTTATATCTGAACTTTGTCCTCTGTTATAATATTTTCTTTATTTCATTTCTATTTTCTTGTTCGGGAACACATAGTTATGTCAACAATTTAGTAAATTAATTTGATAATAAATAAATAAATTTTGCTTTAAGGCACTAGAAATCATATTATCTATTACAGTTTTACTATACATTAAAAAATTAAAAATATTATTTGTAAATAATGAATTTGATTTCATTTGAATTTAAATAATTTAAAGATTCTCAGTATGTTCATGAAAATGGATTTGCTTCCATTATTTGCAACATTTTACACACTGAACCTCTTAACTGTTTAGGGAGTAAATTAGCTTGATATTATGCTCGCATATAATTAAATGTATGCTTTATTATTATAGTAATAAATAAATAATTATAATTTTCTCTTATGCTGTTGTGTGCGTGAAACAACTATTAGTAAGGACTAGCGTTATTTTCAAGTATACTACGTATAATGTATGAATATATAAAATATGTATTAAGCCCCTTCCTGTAGCAATGAAAAGAAAAATTGCTCTTTTTATTGCATTGAATATTGTGGCTTTTAAATATACATATTTTCATACCCACACATCTCTTTACTCAATACACATTTATACACATGTAAGAAAATGATCTAATTTATTAATACAATCCGAATTAAAAATAAAACGATAATTATAATAACATTATTTTGTTAAAATGTATGACTTAATATTTAATGCTATTGAAATACTAAAAAAAGTTAATGCATGAATATTAATCGCTATTAAGTAAATAAAACAACATTCAATACATAATGAGAATATAACGATAAGCACCAAGAAAACATAGACAATTTCTTTAATTATTGATTGATTACCTTACTGAAGACTCGTATGTTTATACATTCAAGTCATTATTTTATGTGTTTCAACGTATTATCTGTATCTATGATAAGTGGGGTTAAGTGTTAGAGAGGACTTTACAGTCCTAACTTCGTCCCTTTAATAAAGGCATTTTCATTTCATTTCATAAGCAGACTATGTATAACAAATGTAAATACGGTACATACCTTCAACTACGCACCTAATGACAAAGGTGAAAGTCTCTGGCTGTCGATTAATGATCGATAATTAAGGTAGGACGTTGATTGTACGCCTTAAGGCAACAACTGAAGACGACAATTAAAATAACAAATTGTTACTCTCAGAGAAACGGGAACTCTCCGGGAATACTAAACTACTCCCACTGAGGTCAGGCATGACCTGCATAAATTATCAGATTGAATAATTATTTATGCATTTCTATAAGTGATTTTACGTAATCAGATATTATTAATTAATTATTGTTGAGACAAAATAGTTGACTTATTTAAATTAAGAACATAACCTCCCAAAATCACTAAGTTAAATCAGTAATTTTATAAGCACATAGATTCTCATCCAATGTAAAATGTCGTGTCTAAAATTATCAACTGTTTCTGAGGTCGATTGTGGAGCGCTAGTGTAGTCCCATGTAAATGTAATGCAGTTTACACCAGTTGAAGTAAAAATATTCCTATTACATGATATATATATATATATATATATATATATATAATATATATATATATATATTTGTAGATACATACATACATACAAATGTATAGATATATATTTGTATGTAATAAGTAATAATATAATCATGGGTTAAATGCATTCACTTATTATGTATTGTCGATAAATATAGTTAATTTACACGTCACATTTTTTTTCATGAAAGAATTATTTTTTTCATCAGTTTCTTTTACTTAGAAAATATAGTCGTATATTTTAACTACGTCATTCAGTATTTTTTTTGTTATTTCGCTGATTATCCGAATAATGAATAGCATTTAATTAAATCAGTCAACATATATACTATGAAAATTATTGCATACTCGAGTTATTGACATGTTTGTTGTTCGTAGACAACTCGGTATCGAGAAAAAGTTACTCCGCCAAACTGAAGCAAGGAAGGGTTTACTTACTTTTCTAAAGAAGAAAATCCTGAAATGTTGTACAATGGTTGTCAATCGATGTATTTACAATAAATAAAACCTTCACGCATCTTTACATAGTAGTATTTATTTGAAGGTTTTTTAAATATCACAAAACAAGTCAAAAGTATAAAATTGAAGCACGTTTACTTAATTTTTACGACAGTAAAAAAAAAAAAAAAAATAATAATAATAAACCAACGTAGTTTAACAAAGAGATAAATACTAAAATTTTTCGCTATTTTTATTTTTTTCATGACCGGTGGTTATTGTCAAGTTTTTGTTCAATCTAGGATATTAATAATTTTAAAGTGGATAGAAGTTGTATATTATTCAGAAAATAAACTAGTTGAATAATATTAATAAATTAACTGTTATAAAGAATATTATGACTTTATTTTAAGAGTTATATTAATATTTAATGCGGTTCTGCCTAATAAATTATTTTAATTTTAAACTTTTTGTGGGTTTATTGATTGGAGTAGTTAGATGAAGAATTGTAGCTATCTAACAGCAAGTAATTAAATCTGTTACGCGACAAAGAACGAAATGTGAAAATTTTATTTTAAGGTTGGAGAGAAGAATCTTACACCACCTTATCAATTATGATGTAAGAGACTTTGTGGATTAGAGTGTGAAGTATGCAGTTCCCATCTCAAGACGGGCTTGGAGTGTTAAGAAATTCTGTTGTTTTTCGGCCTGGTTTTCGACCACTACGAGTCTGTTTGTACTTCTATACAACATAATTCTATTAAATTGTTTTGAATCAAGAAAAAACATCCACTGATAATCCTTAAAAGTATTTGTTCATCAGCTAATTTAAGAAATAAATGCTTAAAGTTGATTGATTATTGCCAAACATTAAAATAAGCTAAGCAATAATATACTCCATCACAATAAATACAAAATGATTTTTAAAACAAAAATATTTTTAGGAAGGATAAGTAAATATTTGGCTAATCAGTTTACATTGATCTTTCGTAGATCCAAGATGGCCGACCATTCCAGCCCTCCCCTTAATGAAGTAAAGTCGTTCTTGTACGTAATAAATCATTACCGTACAAACTACACAGGAAACAAGTCCCGCTATCCACTGTAACAAGGACCAAGGACACGCCTGCTCGGAGATGAGGCTGCGCCACAATAAAGCCTTATCAGTGAGATAAGAGGGATCAGAGGCAGCTGTATCAGGGATTTGTTTGTAGCTGGGGGTGCCGTTGATGTGGCCTCCAGGCCATCATTGACGCTGCTAGTGTCTCTTTTATGGCGTACTTTAACCCTCCTACGACTTGTTCTATAAAACAAACGAAATGAATTCGGAAAGAACCCCACACGAAAGATGTGTGATCTTCTTCAGTTTTATGATGCAGAGTTGTACATGCTGAGGGATTAGTGATAAGAAAATTAGGCCGCTGTCCCTGAGGAGTTATGAGAAAGCTATAGTAAGTTTTACATTTAAAACTGTAGACACTATTGTACAGTTATATAGAAAGAGCCTCTTAAGAGTCTGTAAAAGTAGTAGCCATATTGAATTTAAATTCCATAATAGTTGTTCAATGCGGAACAACTGTGACAGTGATTTGTTGGATGATTATCATTTTTACATAGTTTGAAAAAGCGCAAAAGACAATTTGATACTCTTTTTAAAAATGTTACTGTTAATTTCTATTTTGATGACATCGTGAACTCCATTTCTTATTTCTTCACAAATCAATATTTGTTATAATTTATAAAATATACCCCCAATTAACTTGTACACTATTTCAACCGACCTAGAAATCATAATTTTCCGACAAATCATTAACTCAAAATCGTGTACCACATTTAACATTGCTCTTATGTAATATAAACCAATATAATGACTAACTCTGCAGTCACTTATGGTTGTGTTTCACTTCTCGAAAAACGCCAAGAACATAGGTTTGTATTTTATCGATTCAGTCATAATAATAATCGTATAGTAGAATTACATTGTATTTAGATATACAGAGTCTCGTTCTAAAGGCCCATAAGTTGGTTTTTGTAAAAAAATGTATATTTTCATTTTTTATACGTTTGTTGTGGCCGGGTGAGGACAGAAGAGTGGGAGTGGATTTTGGCGGTCACCCTCAACCCCTTGTGAAGTCTCGAACGACAGTTCTTGGCGACAAGTCTCAGACCCGCTCGGTCCGCATAAACCTGAACTTAGCTTTTCAAAGGCTAAGTATACTAATTCGTTGCATAGTATTACGTTTCATTTATTCAGTCAGTTTATATTGCTTTAGCGTCATGATATATTTTTACATTTAAATTTTAATAATCTCAGTTATTCTCACATGTTAATTTTTATTCATCGCCCCTTTTTTAATTTATTTAAATCCGCAGTACGCCGCGACAACGTTAAATATAGGAAGGAAATTCAAAGAAAAACTCATAAAATAAACTAATGGTCCACATGTTGGACCTTAATTAACCATACAGTATTTATAATTATTAAAACTAATAATAATAAAAACAGACCGTACTATTTGTTTTGGACCGCTAACGCCAAGATAGTATGTCTACTACAAGACTCTGGGTCAGTAGTTTCCTGACTTGGGAGTTTGAGGAGAGGTCACCTTAAATTTGATCCACTTCAAAGTTAGCTTATTCTATATTTTAAATATTCTGTTTTATTTAGTACTGTAAGAAATCACTATACAATATTTTAATGATAATTATTGCTATTAATGGTTAATTAAATGGTGGTGACTTACAATCCACCCATCCACCCTGAGACTGTCTTACGAATATTTAATTCCACCCATACTGTTGTGGAGACTCTAAGTGATAGGTTTTATGCTCAGTACTGTTAATACCAACATAGTTCCGCTCAATGGTTGCCATTATTGTGCATACAACTAAAGAAGTCTGGGGCGTGCGTGTTGGTTGGTACTCAGAGTCCGGATGTTGAGTAGGGAAGAAAAATGAGTACCAGGCTTGTCGATTAGCAGAAAATCATAGCAACACTACTACGTCAGACGGAGTAGATGTTTTCTATGTCGACTCTCAACACGTTGTTGGTACAACGATATGAGATCAGACACCTCTGGTGGACTGTAATGAAATCACATACTTGATGGAGTATGTGACCTGACCACATATTACTGCCAGAAGTTAGGTCAGATGGAGTAGACGTTTTCTATGTTAACACTCAACACGTTGTTGGTACACCAATTTGAGAACAGACACCTCTGTAATGAAATCACATACTTCAGGGTGTCCTAGATGGAGTATGTGACCTGACCACAGATTACTGCCAGAAGTTAGGTCAGACGGAGTAGACGTTTTCTATGTCGACTCTCAACACATGTAGGAACACCGATATGAGAAGAGACACCTCTGGCGGACTGTAATGAAATCACATACTTCAGGGTGTCCTAGATGGAGTATGTGACCTGACCACAGATTACTGCCAGAAGTTAGGTCAGACGGAGTAGACGTTTTCTATGTCGACTCTCAACACATGTAGGAACACCGATATGAGAAGAGACACCTCTGGCGGACTGTAATGAAATCACATACTTCAGAGTGTCCTAGATAGAGGATGTGACCTAACCACAGATTACTGCCAGAAGTTAGGTCAGTCGAAGTAGACGTTTTCTATGTCGTCTCTGAACACATGTAGGAACACCGATATGAGAAGAGACACCTCTGGCAGACTGTTATGAAATCACATACTTCAGAGTGTCCTAGATAGAGGATGTGACCTGACCACAGATTACTGCTAGAAGTTAGGTCAGTCGGAGTAGAAGTTTTCTATGTCAACTCTCAACACATGTAGGAACACCGATATGAGAAGAGACACCTCTGGCAGACTGTTATGAAATCACATACTTCAGAGTGTCCCAGATAGAGGATGTGACCTGACCACAGATTACTGCTAGAAGTTAGGTCAGTCGGAGTACAAGTTTTCTATGTCCACTCTCAACACATGTAGGAACACCGATATGAGAAGAGACACCTCTGGCAGACTGTTATGAAATCACATACTTGAGGATGTCCTAGATGGAGTATGTGACCTGACCACAGATTACTGCCAGAAGTTAGGTCAGTCGAAGTAGACGTTTTCTATGTCGTCTCTGAACACATGTAGGAACACCGATATGAGAAGAGACACCTCTGGCGGACTGTAATGAAATCACATACTTCAGGGTGTCCTAGATGGAGTATGTGACCTGACCACAGATTACTGCCAGAAGTTAGGTCAGACGGAGTAGACGTTTTCTATGTCGACTCTCAACACATGTAGGAACACCGATATGAGAAGAGACACCTCTGGCGGACTGTAATGAAATCACATACTTCAGAGTGTCCTAGATAGAGGATGTGACCTAACCACAGATTACTGCCAGAAGTTAGGTCAGTCGAAGTAGACGTTTTCTATGTCGTCTCTGAACACATGTAGGAACACCGATATGAGAAGAGACACCTCTGGCAGACTGTTATGAAATCACATACTTCAGAGTGTCCTAGATAGAGGATGTGACCTGACCACAGATTACTGCTAGAAGTTAGGTCAGTCGGAGTAGAAGTTTTCTATGTCAACTCTCAACACATGTAGGAACACCGATATGAGAAGAGACACCTCTGGCAGACTGTTATGAAATCACATATTTCAGAGTGTCCCAGATAGAGGATGTGACCTGACCACAGATTACTGCTAGAAGTTAGGTCAGTCGGAGTACAAGTTTTCTATGTCCACTCTCAACACATGTAGGAACACCGATATGAGAAGAGACACCTCTGGCAGACTGTTATGAAATCACATACTTGAGGATGTCCTAGATGGAGTATGTGACCTGACCACAGATTACTGCCAGAAGTTAGGTCAGTCGAAGTAGACGTTTTCTATGTCGTCTCTGAACACATGTAGGAACACCGATATGAGAAGAGACACCTCTGGCGGACTGTAATGAAATCACATACTTCAGTGTCCTAGATAGTGGATGTGACCTGACCACAGACTACTGCTAGAAGTTAGGTCAGTTGGTGTAGACGTTTTCTATGTCGACTCTCAACACATGTAGGAACACCGATATGAGAGGAGACATCTCTGGCGGACTGTAATGAAATCATATACTTCAGGGTGTCCTAGATAGTGGATGTGACCTGACCACATATTACTGTGGTTGTGGGAAAACACTAGTTGATTTTGTAACGAGACATCGGTTTGTAATAAACGTGTTGGTTGGTACAGCAAAGAAAACTAATAAATATTCTTTGAGGAGTAGTTATTTCGACTTATTTTATTTTATCTTATATTTGTTTTGTTGGTTATTTAACAATATAAAACATTTTAAGATTTTTAACTAACTATATATTTAAAACTTTATAATTATAACACGATTTTTAATTAGTTCATAATCGGTAAAGACCCTTCCTTGTCATGTATACATTTTACTAATTATTTGAATATTTTACTCATATCAATATTTCTTAATACAAGCGGTTGTTCATAATACAATATTTGTTGAATATATGTTGGAGAATTTTTATCAAATTACGTCCAATGTCCTTATTTGAGTATAAATTATTTATTCTCGTATTATAATTTGATTCGCATTATAAGCTCTTTGTTCTTTAACTGATTGTTCAGTTCACATTTTGTTACACTATGAAAATAGTTTCAAATAGAAATAATTTCAAACTGTTAATATGCCTAAACATATAACATAATTTTGAACTGAGATATTTTTTAAATTTTGTGATATTATGCAATATTAAATACTTCTGATTGAGGATTTTTGTAATTTTAGAATTTTATGTAAAATTTTTAACCGTTTGATGTATATATAAGAATTCCATGTTGAAAATATTACTGAATGAATGCAAAATAATTACACTTTGCATATCTTCATTTTACAAATATTTAAATCTGAAAATTAAAATTTTTTATACAATCAATTGGTTCGAATATGTTATTTTACTGGTTTTAGTGGTTATCATTTTTTAAATTTGTTAAATCAGTTTTATTCAAATGGTGATTTATTAATAAAAAATATTTGTATTTCCAAAACAAATTATGAATACGTATCCAAATTCAACAAAATACACTTTCTTAAACATTTTTTTGATAACACAGTTCATCTTTGTATTGGTTTCGTTTGCTTATATCAGTATGAAATCGAATTATATAATTTGTTAAATATTTATTATTTTTCAAATAATACGCAATAATCCGGGATAAAGGGTGAAATATGTTGTGAGCAAGAAAGGGTTAGTTATTCCGAAGCAGTCGGTTGGAACGAACAAGGGCCATGCCTTGTAATTTGGGCAATTTAGACACTGGACACGAGAAAATTGTCGTTATAATTTTAGACACGCTCGTCACGCAAAACCCACGCGGCTAGTTCACTCAATTTTAGTTGTTGAGTTGAAAGATTCATTAGAAAACACAAAGTACTCTTCCTCTGTCATAAAGTGTTTGAAGGACTGATAAGATGAATACGTGTGTGGGAGGCCCCTCTGTTACGGGGGCTGATTCGCTTGAAGGACTGATAAGATGAATACGTGTGTGTGAGGTCCCTCTGTTAGTGGGGCTGTTTCTCTTGAAGGACTGATAAGATGAATACGTGTGTGTAAGGCCCCTCTGTTACGGGGGCTGTTTCGCTTGAAGGACTGATAAGATGAATACGTGTGTGTAAGGCCCTCTGTTCAGTTATATGAAGGACTGATAAGATGAATACGTGTGTGTGAGGCCCCTCTGTTACGGGGGCTGTTTCGCTCGTCCGAAGACGCCCAAACATGCGTTTCTATTTCAACGATTCAGGCCGTAAAATTGATCGTATCACAACAATGGAAGTGTCATTTGGTAGGTGATGTACTGTTATATTGAACCATAAGTTGCTTTTTGTAAAAGATTTAGTATTTTTTAGTTTTTAGACAATAGTTAAATAGGAGAAACTTCACATGTATTGTTGGCGATTTAAAAAAAAAAAAAAAAAAAAAAAAAAAAAAAAAAAAAAAAAAAAAAAAAAAACTCGTAATATTAACTTAAGGTCTACTAGATTGGACCTTTAATAATCATACAGCATTCAATATGACTCATTGAAACAATAAACTCGATCCGTACAGTTGAAATAGAAGAGTATGTGTTGGCCCGCTGACGCTAAAATTGTATTGCTACTATAGGGCTGTCGACTTTGTGGTGTGGATAACGGCCACCTTAAACGCCTGAAATTGCTAAAAAGATGGGATGTACCGTTTCCTTTGCTTTTCTTCTAAAGGATTGATGTTATGGCACGTGTATATATATATATATATATATATATATATATATATATATATATATATATATATATATAAATTTTGATGTAAATATATATATTTACATATATGAGCATCCCATCAAATCATTTATTCAAACAAATGGTGAAGAAAACTTCATATATATATATGTTTTCTTCACCATTTGTCTGAATAAATGATTTGATGGGATGCTCAAATGTAAATTTTCGCCTATCATGTGTCTGAAAGAGCCAAAAGTCCGAATGCATACTGTTATGTTTCTTTTGAAATGTGCCTGAAAGGTCTTATAAAATTAATTGCATATTTGTAGAGTTTGTTTCATCATATTCCTGAGAGGATTGATAAGATGGGTTGCGTTTGTGCCGTTTTCTGTCATGTCTCAAGTAATGATTTTATGGGTGCTCATACGTACGTTTTCTCTGATGAAAGAACTGAAAAGTTCGAATGCATACGGTAATGTTTTTCTTTTTAGTGAACCTAAAAAGAAGATGTAAAAGAGAGGGTGTATATATGTAAAATTTCCTATGTTATTTCCTTGAAAGGACTGAAAAAATGGGTTACTTATTTTATTTACCATATCAAGATACCTGGGTTAGAGGACTGATAAGATGGTGTCAATGTGAACAATGTGACCGCTACAAAGGAAAGTAACTTTGCAAAAAATTATTAATTAAAATAATTGTGACGATATAAAATATAAAGAACATAAATAGAAGTTCTTCTTTAACGTTTGAGAGGCTACGGATTTGTCTGGTATTTGGAAAAGCCCATCACGTTGAACTGCTTAGTTTCACCTTAATTTGCTTTGTAACTGTATCAATGATACTATTGGTATCGAAATTATTCTCTGTGTGTGTACACAAATTTATCGATCAAGGCTACTTTTCTCTAATTATTTTCAGAAATTAATTTGGACCAATCACAGCAGTGCATTTTTATTTTCCATAATTAAACAAAACATCGAATTATTTTCTACCATTTACTTTATAGACCACATAAGGATCGTAGCTGTATTTAAGGTCACGTATAATTACGGTGAAACTCGGAATCGCAACTGATTACCACTCCAGTAGCAGCTGATTACCACTACAGTAGCAGCTGATTACCCCAGTAGCAGCGGACTACCAACTCAGTAGCAGCTGATTACCAATCCAGTAGCAGCTGATCGGGTACCATCACAATCGCCACAGGAAGTGGTCTTCATGCCGGACATTGCAGCCACTACACCCGCGTGTGTAACACGAATTAAACTCTCTACTTCCGGTCTAAAACTGCGTGCGGACGAACACTTTGGGCTGTTCATGTTAGAAGTTCATGATTTTACTGAATTGGTCTTGTTTACCGACCTTACAATTCCGCATATTTACAACATCATAAAATTCTTGACAAAACATTGCCAATGTTTGTTGGATCCCTAAATTGTGATTTTTTTGGGCACATTTCACTAACTTAGCGTTATTGCAAAGTTCACCAACTGCGTTAGCACTAACAAAGAGCTATTGCAAAGCGTACAATAACTGGTATTGAAACAGCTTAATCAAGAAGTCTCAATAAGTGGTAAAAAAACTTAATCAAAAGTCTAATATAACAAATAATAAACTATCCTATATCTAACAAGTAGTTAATTGTTATTTTTAATACAAAATTGGTTATTTCAAAATTATTGATGGCATTTATATGTTATCAATAGGTAACATTCTGTTTTAATCAGTGCAACATGTTTAATATTTGGTTCATCCTGTTTTCTTTGTTCAAGTGATGTTCATCCTATTTTCTTTGTTCAAGTGATGTTCATCCTGTTTTCTTTGTTCAATTGATGTTCATCCTATTTTCTTTGTTCAAGTGATGTTCATCCTGTTTTCTTTGTTCAATTGATGTTCATCCTATTTTCTTTGTTCAAGTGATGTTCATCCTGTTTTCTTTGTTCAATTGATGTTCATCCTATTTTCTTTGTTCAAGTGATGTTCATCCTGTTTTCTTTGTTCAATTGATGTTCATCCTATTTTCTTTGTTCAAGTGATGTTCATCCTGTTTTATTTGTTCAAGTGATGTTCATCCTGTTTTCTTTGTTCAAGTGATGTTCATCCTGTTTTCTTTGTTCAAGTGATGTTCATCCTGTTTTATTTTTTCAAGTGATGTTCATCCTGTTTTCTTTGTTCAAGTGATGTTCATCCTGTTTTCCTTGTTCAAGTGATGTTCATCCTGTGCTTGGTGTTAATTATATGTGGGTTTATTTTTTTGCTATGTATATAATTAAAGTTTGGTATAATAATGTTATTTGTGTTCAAATGATGCGTAATTAATACTTTATACAATGTTGTAATTAAATGATGTTCAGTCTATATTGTAATACGTGCTTAATTGATGCATAGTTCATACCGTGCTATGTGTTCAAATGGTGTTTAATTAAAGTCATATCACAAATTCAAATTACGTGTTAATCATATTGTGCTACGTGATAATACGATGCATAGTTCATTAATTTTTTTTATTATTCAAAAGATATGTGAATCAGATTGAGCTACGTGGATAAATAAATGATGCTTAGTACATACTGCCCTACGTGTCTTCAAATAGTTTGTGGTTTAATATGTATTAAACCACAAATGATGTGTGACTCATATTGTGGTAAGTCTTCAAATGATGAATAGTGCGTACTGCACTGTGTGTTCAAATAGTTTGTGGTTTAATATGTATTATGTATTCAAATGATGTGTGACTCATATTGTGGTAAGTGTTCAAATGATGAATAGTGCGTACTGCACTGTGTGTTCAAATAGTTTGTGGTTTAAGGTGTATTTTGTATTCAAATGATGTGTGACTTATATTGTGCTACGTAGATAAATTATGGATAGTACATACTGCCCTTAGTGTCATCAAATAGTTTGGGGTTTAAGGTATTTTGTATTCAAATAATGAGTGACTTATATTGTGCTACGTAGATAAATTATGGATAGTACCATTGATTTTACTATACATAGAAGATAGTTCCATCCAATGTTAAATGTTGAGGCACGAAATATGGGAGCGACTGTGCTGCAACCTGTCGTCAATCAAGTTAAAGAGGTCGAAATTGCCTCCAGTTTCGACTGTTCGGTTGCACAACCTGTGAGCAGTAAAGGAAACTAATCACCCCCTCCCATTCTCTCTTCTTTCTCTTAAGACGCCTTATCGCAATCCAGTCTAGCCGTCCAGATGTTGTACATTCCAATACCCTTCCACCTTTATGTACTTACTATCAACATTCGTTCTTTATAACTCCAACAGATTTAGATGAAATTAAGAGTATTATTGTTAAGCTTTTAAAAAATAAAAAATTAACTGGCTCTGACCAAATTATATATATAGTTGTTGACCAAAAATATAGTTGATGAGATTGCACCAGTTTTAGTTCACTTAATAAACAGTAGTTTTATCAAAGGCATTTTTCCTGAGAGCCTGAAGTTAAGTTCAGTGGCACCTATTTTCAAGGACAATAACTATAAAACTAGATAACATAATACCTATCAGCTTGTTATCTGTATTCTCTAAGGTTTTTGAAAAAAAAACAATGATTAAAAGACTCCATAGTTGTTTATCTAAGTTAAATTTTCCTAATCCACGTCAATTCGGTTTTATCAAAGGAAAGTCATCTGAGGATGCGTTATTAGAAGTATCAGAAATAATTTATAACAATTTAATTATTCATTAACTTATCATCTGTCATATAGTTCACATTTAATACTAGAATTAACCCTTTATATTATTGAAATCATTATTCATTTTTTATCAAGTAATTAAAGCTTCTTGTCAATATTGCATTGTATAATTATTGCTGTATTTTTAACTATAAATTAATATTCCTTTTTGTTAAAAAGTAAATTGAACTATTTGTCATAAATACCACAATATTAAAATCTGCTTCCGGATCACGCCGTGGACAGTGAAATGTGTGTGGTAGGCCTACCGAAAGTTTTAATATTCGTTGTTTTCCTCGTGTGTGAACTGTGTTTGTTAAGTTTTAATTAATTTGTGACACGTCCCACTTGGACTTATTTGTTTTCTTTAATCTGAAGATGCCGTCTGTATTCACGGCGAAACATGTAGTTGTTATCACCATCACACGCTGTGAACTGTTTGACGGAAGGTAAAGTAAACCTATTTTAGTCTATACCAGGATTGGCATTTTTTCTTTTTATTTGATATAAAGAGATGGAGATAAAGAGAAAATATTTGCTGTATTGATGATTTCATAAATAGTGGCGGAGTCATAAAATGAAAAAGAAAAAAACATACACGCACACAATTCAGTTCTTCAGTCGCGTTGCCGAAAATCGTGTAATAGGCCTACCTCACTCTCTGGCCGTTAACGAGTTGCGCGCAATCCTACCTGCGTTAATTGCGATGTCCCAAGAAGGCCCCAAACCAGTACTCGAGTTGCGCGCAATACCGATCTCAGGTAGTCTGTCCAGTCTTGGCCGCTCAAAAATGCAACTTAGACATCAAGCTGTGCTATAGAAATATTTCCGTAAATATCACAATCCGCCAAAAATAACTTGAATTTTCAATGGTCTGATTCCGAATAGCACCAAACTTATACTACAAAATAAGCACATATCTGCTTATATTCTGTGCTTATATTTTCTTGGTTATTGGTAAAATATAATAATTATCTATATCAGCTGAACTTGTTTCCAAGATGACAAAATCAGGATTTCATTTTTCTTTAACAACTAAAGTGTGACAATATCTGAATTAATTTTGGGCTTGAGTTTGATAAAAAAAATAATAAAAAAAAAGAATAAAATGGAAATATATTTATTAATATTTATTATTTTGGTGTACGGTACTAGACTAACAATCATCGCATATCCTTTGTTTTTCCTGTAACGTTTTAAGTACAGCTCGCACGTTTTGTTATTGGACACTCGCCTAACTCTCATTAGTGATTTAAGTTATCACCGTAATACTATATCCTAATTAATCTAATGTGTAGCTAAATAAGTGTAAATAATATAAGTTGTTTGACTTTTAGTCATCTTTTTAACTGCAGATGTTTAATATAAGTATGTTTGCCATTCATTTAAATGTTACTATTAAATTACAATAATTATTTTTAAACATGTATAGTCTACTGTATATTACTCCCCACAGTTCTAGAGTTGAAGTGTTTGGTTATTAAAAAAAGGTCCCTGTTCTTCTACTTAGGATTAATTTATCTCATTTGAAAGTGTATGCTTATCATTAATACGATATATATATATATATATATATATATATATATATTTGTTTCAATTTGAAACCATACTATTACAGTTCAAAATATGCGCAAAACCCAAATTTACTTATTATTTTTTAACTATATTATTGTTTATTTGTAATAGTTATTTGTTTATATAGTTTTGTTAGTTTTGTTGTACTCTTTTACATTGTTTGTTCTGTTCATTCTCAGTTGTGTAAATAAGTCATATTCGAATTGTTATAATTAAAAACGCCACAGAGTGCGGCTATAGTTAATTTTGTTATTATTTATACTGTGGTTACTTAAAATTAGTTATTTCTTATGTTATTGCTGGTCACGCTACTTGTGAAGTGTTACCAGTGTAATTCCAGAGTGTCTTTTCCAGAGAAATTGAAAATATAAATAAATTGCAGTTTATCCATACTTTCACATCTAGTAAAATAATAGTATGAAAACAGATGTGTTAACTTTAATTATATTCACCTTAGACATACTTTTTACAATGGTCTGATTCAATCAATGTTATAAAACGGTATTTTTTAAAGGGGGACATAAACAAAATTTACAATAATTTCACAACCTGATTAAAATAATGAAAATTGAATCTAAATAATCAGTAGTCTAGTTATATTCTATCACGATAATATATCCCAGTATTATTCTATATAAATATCATAGGCCTATTTCAATATTTATTTTGTCAAAGAAATAAATAATGTCACATTTTTTAATATTTCACTATATTATATATTCCTGGAATATTTGCAGATTAATTTCATAATTGAAAGGACAGTCAATGATTGGATTTGAAAACAATTTATTTTTTAATCAATTACCGAATATTAAAAAACTAATGATTGAGTACAACAGTCGATTTAATCACCTAATCGATGGTTAAAATGCAATAAATAAAGATTTTTCAGATGGGCTAAATAATATGAAAATGTTTACTTAAATCAGCAGTAATTATCGCCAGCATTGCCGATAAGTTGGTGGTCTATTCAAGTGAGTCTATTTACAAATACACGGTGTGTTAATCATATAAATCAATATGGTGTTTTAATTTATTCAGTTATAAATATTTCTTTATTCAATATGAATGTCACATTGAGTCTTACTGTAATAGTATCAACACAGTATTCTTTATTATTCGAAAGAGATGCAAGCAAATATAAAAACAGAGAACCCGGATAAACGTTGGCAATATGAAATAACGTAAACAATTATCTAAGCAGGATGTTGTTTGTGTGTGGGACCTGAGGAAGGAGAGGGCGGGGCGGCTGTCTGGAGAATGGGAGAGTGGGTTAAGAGGAGGGAAGTGAGACAGAGACGGAAGAGCGTGCGAGAGAGAGAGAGAGGAAATAGGGCTATGCGCAGCGCAGCGTGGGGCCTCAAAACAGTTTTGGGGCCTCGCCACAACTCTCCCATATGGATGGAGTATCTCTTTATATAGTAAAATCAATGATAGTACATACTGCCCAAAGTGTTTTCAAATAGTTTGTGGTTTAAGGTGTATTTTGTATTCAAATGATGTGTGTCTTATATTGTGCTACGTAGATAAATTATGGATAGTACATACTGCCCTTAGTGTCATCAAATAGTTTGGGGTTTCAGGTGTATTTTGTATTCAAATGATGTGTGTCTTATATTGTGCTACGTAGATAAATTATGGATAGTACATACTGCCCTTAGTGTCATCAAATAGTTTGTGGTTTAAGGTGTATTTTGTATTCAAATGATGTGTGTCTTATATTGTGCTACGTAGATAAATTATGGATAGTACATACTGCCCTTAGTGTCATCAAATAGTTTGGGGTTTAAGGTGTATTTTGTATTCAAATGATGTGTGTCTTATATTGTGCTACGTAGATAAATTATGGATAGTACATACTGCCCTTAGTGTCATCAAATAGTTTGGGGTTTCAGGTGTATTTTGTATTCAAATGATGTGTGACTTATATTGTTCTATGTAGATAAATTATGGATAGTACATACTGCCCTTAGTGTCATCAAATAGTTTGGGGTTTAAGGTGTATTTTGTATTCAAATGATGTGTGTCTTATATTGTGCTACGTAGATAAATTATGGATAGTACATACTGCCCTAAGTGTCTTCAAATAGGTTGTGGTTTAAGGTGTATTTTGTTTTCAAATGATGTGTGTCTTATATTGTGCTACGTAGATAAATTATGGATAGTACATACTGCCCTTAGTGTCATCAAATAGTTTGGGGTTTAAGGTGTATTTTGTATTCAAATAATGAGTGACTTATATTGTGCTACGTAGATAAATTATGGATAGTACATACTGCCCTTAGTGTCATCAAATAGTTTGGGGTTTAAGGTGTATTTTGTATTCAAATGATGTGTGTCTTATATTGTGCTACGTAGATAAATTATGGATAGTACATACTGCCCTTAGTGTCATCAAATAGTTTGGGGTTTAAGGTGTATTTTGTATTCAAATGATGTGTGACTTATATTGTGCTACGTAGATAAATTATGGATAGTACATACTGCCCTTAGTGTCATCAAATAGTTTGGGGTTTAAGGTGTATTTTGTTTTCAAATGATGTATGTCTTATATTGTGCTACGTAGATAAATTATGGATAGTACATACTGCCCTTAGTGTCATCAAATAGTTTGGGGTTTAAGGTGTATTTTGTATTCAAATGATGTGTGTCTTATATTGTGCTACGTAGATAAATTATGGATAGTACATACTGCCCTAAGTGTCTTCAAATAGGTTGTGGTTTAAGGTGTATTTTGTTTTCAAATGATGTGTGTCTTATATTGTGCTACGTAGATAAATTATGGATAGTACATACTGCCCTTAGTGTCATCAAATAGTTTGGGGTTTAAGGTATATTTTGTATTCAAATGATGTGTGTCTTATATTGTGCTACGTAGATAAATTATAGATAGTACATACTGCCCTTAGTGTCATCAAATAGTTTGGGGTTTAAGGTGTATTTTGTATTCAAATGATGTGTGTCTTATATTGTGCTACGTAGATAAATTATGGATAGTACATACTGCCCTTAGTGTCATCAAATAGTTTGGGGTTTAAGGTGTATTTTGTATTCAAATGATGAGTGACTTATATTGTTCTATGTAGATAAATGGATAGTACATACTGCCCTTAGTGTCATCAAATAGTTTGTGGTTTAAGGTGTATTTTGTATTCAAATGATGAGTGACTTATATTGTGCTACGTAGATAAATTATGGATAGTACATACTGCCCTATGTGTGTTCAAATAGTTTGTGGTTTAAGGTGTATTTTGTATTCAAATGATGAGTGACTTATATTGTGCTACGTAGATAAATTATGGATAGTACATACTGCCCTTAGTGTCATCAAATAGTTTGGGGTTTAAGGTGTATTTTTTATTCAAATGATGTGTGTCTTATATTGTTCTACGTAGATAAATTATGGATAGTACATACTGCCCTTAGTGTCATCAAATAGTTTGGGGTTTAAGGTGTATTTTGTATTCAAATGATGTGTGTCTTATATTGTGCTACGTAGATAAATTATGGATAGTACATACTGCCCTTAGTGTCATCAAATAGTTTGGGGTTTAAGGTGTATTTTGTATTCAAATGATGTGTGTCTTATATTGTGCTACGTAGATAAATTATGGATAGTACATACTGCCCTAAGTGTCTTCAAATAGGTTGTGGTTTAAGGTGTATTTTGTTTTCAAATGATGTGTGTCTTATATTGTGCTACGTAGATAAATTATGGATAGTACATACTGCCCTTAGTGTCATCAAATAGTTTGGGGTTTAAGGTGTATTTTGTATTCAAATGATGTGTGTCTTATATTGTGCTACGTAGATAAATTATGGATAGTACATACTGCCCTTAGTGTCATCAAATAGTTTGGGGTTTAAGGTGTATTTTGTATTCAAATGATGTGTGTCTTATATTGTTCTATGTAGATAAATTATGGATAGTACATACTGCCCTTAGTGTCATCAAATAGTTTGGGGTTTAAGGTGTATTTTGTATTCAAATGATGTGTGACTTATATTGTTCTATGTAGATAAATTATGGATAGTACATACTGCCCTTAGTGTCATCAAATAGTTTGGGGTTTAAGGTGTATTTTGTATTCAAATGATGTGTGACTTATATTGTTCTATGTAGATAAATTATGGATAGTACATACTGCCCTTAGTGTCATCAAATAGTTTGTGGTTTAAGGTGTATTTTGTATTCAAATGATGTGTGACTTATATTGTGCTACGTAGATAAATTATGGATAGTACACACTGCCCTATGTGTCTTCAAATAGTTTGTGGTTTAAGGTGTATTTTGTTTTCAAATGATGTGTGTCTTATATTGTGCTACGTAGATAAATTATGGATAGTACATACTGCCCTTAGTGTCATCAAATAGTTTGGGGTTTAAGGTGTATTTTGTATTCAAATGATGTGTGACTTATATTGTTCTATGTAGATAAATTATGGATAGTACATACTGCCCTTAGTGTCATCAAATAGTTTGTGGTTTAAGGTGTATTTTGTATTCAAATGATGTGTGACTTATATTGTGCTACGTAGATAAATTATGGATAGTACATACTGCCCTATGTGTCTTCAAATAGTTTGTGGTTTAAGGTGTATTTTGTATTCAAATGATGAGTGACTTATATTGTTCTATGTAGATAAATGGATAGTACATACTGCCCTATGTGTCTTCAAATAGTTTGTGGTTTAAGGTGTATTTTGTATTCAAATGATGAGTGACTTGCGGTAGGTGTTCAAATGATGAATAGTGCGTACTGTACTGTGTGTTAAAATAGTGCGTATTTATAGATATATTATACATTGAAATGATTGTTCGTTCATAGTGTTTTATATGTACGGTTAATGCTTAGTTACATAATTAACTAATGTGAGCTAAAACATTATAAGTGTTTAACATTATGTATCTTTTCTAACTGTGATATGTATTCACATGATAAACATGATATAAACCTTTTAATTGGAGTTTTGTAACACTTTGTAACTGCGGAGAACCTACGTAATTCTTTTTATACGACTGCCAAAAAGGTGTGTTATGCTTTATGTTCCTGAGAAAGTAGGCCTCTGCTTGTACCATCGTAACCTCTTAACCACTCGACATGTTTTGAGGTACTTAGCTCGTTGGATCCCTAGAACGTATACAAATTTTTAAGTACAATATCAAACCAAAACACTCCACACAATTAAAAGAAGTTTTTAGTACTCGTGTATTTCATTTTTATACAGTTATTCTTGTTATAAACCCTTAACAAATATGCTGTAAATAATTGTTTTAAATAGATTGTTTCAATTGCTTTTCTTGTACTTAAAATAAATTAATTATGGACTCTCTTGTATATATAGTATATTAATACACTTTATAAATAGTTTTCATACCCTTATATAGCAAAGTACCAAAATATAGTCAAGCATATTATTGGAATAAAAGTACTGAATAAGGATGTCATGATTAGTAAAAATTTATGCCGACGTTATTATGTAACTGCTGCGTTAGAGTCAAATGTATTATATAATAGAGTACCGCAAGGTTCAGTCCTTGAGCCGATTCTTTTCTTACTGTTCGTTTCGATATTCACAATTGAGTATCTAATGCCGATCTTTACTAGTTTGCGTACGATACTTATTTAAGTATTAAGAACAGTTCTTAAAGTGTTCTTGAAATTGATACGTTTGTTCGGTGAAATTTGTTATTGCAAAGGATTTCACATAATAAACTTGCAGCTAAAACAAAGTTTCTCGACTTAAATTTGGGAAAAAACTATGAAAAATCGTCGACACCTCAGTTTCTCATTGGTGACAGTGAAATTGAATTATTCTAACAAGTTAACTTTTTTAGTTTAGTTATAGATTCCTATCTTGATTTTTCAGATCATATTCTGAAAGTTCTTGGTAAAACGTCCCGAAACGAATTAAGGGATCTAAAAAACGATAATAATGACGGGGAGTTTTTTTCAATATCTCTTAAAATCACTTATTAAATAAGTGTATTCTGCAAATGTATAAAAAAAAAGGCTAAATATTTCAAATTTGCACTTAATTATCACATCACAATAAAGTCATCGTGGCAAATTAGGCAAATGACCTCTGCTGATTTAAAATTCACTCATTATTTCTGCTCCGGCCGAGTATTATTGTAGGAACAATGGCCAGCAGTGCCTTGCGGCCCCCTTTGTCCTGCGACAATGTCCTGCCCCCTCGGCTACAGTGTAGCGGTAATGTCTATGACGACGACCCGACCACGCAGCCTAAATGGAGAACAAATCTGGTTGGACTCAGTACGAACTGGAGCAGCGGAAGGACTTTTTTTTCAATTTGTTGCAGTTTATAAATAAGTTGTCAAAAGAGCAACAGAATTTCCTTACTGCATTGCTCCTTTTCTTCACTAATCGTCAACTAATTTTATATATTAAAGGACTCAATAACTCCAATAATATTAATATTTATTTGGTGAAGCCTTTCAGAAACGAAGTTTCCTTCATCAGTTGTGTGTAGTGTGACAGAAAGAAAAGATAAAGAGAAGTCACTTTCTTACGACCGCAACTAACAACTAAGTGGCCGTTATATAAAGACTAGGGGAAACCCAAGCACGCTTCGCGTGCCAACCCCGTCACTCGCTGCGCTCATGAGGGAAGCTCTACATGCAATGTACATCTTTATAAATCTGTATCAATAATTACTACGTTTATCCTTGAGGAATTGGGGAGAATAAGGGAGGGACTGACAAGTTGCTGGCCCTACAATCGCACGGGAGAACTGGATAAATAACTACTCGACATACTAACCCAACACGCATTTGGATGTAACATCTGTTTATAAGGGTGGCAGTTAACTTGAATCAATCAACTACCCGACATACTAACTCTACACATTTGAACGTGACATCTGTTTATTTCTTCTCTGTGGTCAATCAACCAATCAATCAAATATTTTGCAATGACATTTAAAAAATGTGTAGCAATCATCATACCTATCTAAAACATCCATCCCACATCAAAGTCTCTGTCAAACATACATCGTTTACGGTTGCATTCATACTATACTCACTCATACCAAATCCTCACTTCCGATACCGGTTGTCAGTCTTCTGGTTATGTGGTCTCCCAGTTGTATGCCATAAACTCGTCCACACTATAACATGCATGAGACGTTAAACAGCGTTTGAGACTAGTTTTTAACGCCTTGAGCGTTGGGGCATTCTTAATTGAATCCGGCAACCTGTTGACAAAACGAACACCTGTGTATAAGGGAAATCGTTCGTGGACTACCGTCTTGTGGTTTCCAGTTCGGTAGTTGTTTCTGCCTCTAGTGTCGTGTGTATGTATGTCCCGGCCACTTGTCATGACACTTTTAGATATGCAAAATAAGGTTGTCTCCAGTATGTAAAGGCTAGGCAATGTCAAAAGTTGCAAATTTTTAAATTTTTCTTTGCAGGTTTCTCTGAACTTAAATTGTGCAACAATGGGAACCGCTTGTTTTTGCAATTTAAATGCTCTGCTATACTGATTGTTTGCAGAAGCTCCCCACAGCACCACGCCGTAGGTGAGAAGGGAGTAAATCAGGCCGTAATACGCCGTCATTAGAACTTGAATTGAGCAGAAATTTGCTAACGTTCTCAAAACATAAATGTCTGAGGACAATTTGGAGCCAATGTGGTCCATGTGTGAATTCCAGGTCAACCCTTGATCTACGTGCATTTCCAGGACTGTTGAACAAACAGTCTCATCTAACCGTGTATCCTGCCAGCCAAACGAGTGGTCTCTCCATGTAATCATATGGTCGCAACGAAAATGGCAAACTATTACATTTTGAGGGGTTTACTTCAAGATTGAGACTGTTAAAATATTAAACACAATTTTTTTAAATAAAAAAAGCTTGTTGTTCAAGGATCGATGTTAATTTGTTTCAGAATAAAAGGGTCGTGTCATCTGCGTACTTATGAGTTAGCTATGACCCTATGTTGTTGACATAGACGAGAAAAAGAATTGGGCTGAGGACTCCGTATCTCAGCTCTATTGGTTCAGAGAATTTGTCTGAAATTTGGACAACTTGGAATCGGTTGTTCAGAAAAGAGTGAAGCCACTTGAGCAGCACTCCTCTTATACCATAAGATTCAAGTTTGTCAAGCAGCTTAGAGTGGTCAGCAGAATCGAAAGCTTTAGACAAGTCGAGAAAATACAATAAGCGTGTAATCTCGATCTTCTAATACCTCAACAACCTTTTCAACTAGACTCCCAACAGCGTCTACTGTCGATTTTTTTTTCTGAAACCAAATTGGTCGTCAGACAGAAGTTTGTGTCTATGTCTTTCCTAAGGGTGGTAGGGTTTGAAGATGGACACTCTGTTTCTGAAAGGCCTCAAAAAGTAAAAGTCAATTACTGGAGTTTTTTTATCATATTAGTCATGAACTTTTTCTTTGAACTTTTTTGATATTGCGCTACATTATAAATTGTGAGTGTACCAATAACTTTCACACCACATGCTCGTCGTCATTTCAGTTTGTGGCATCAATTCGTGGATGGAGATTATATAAAATATAAATTTTTATTCTTAAAACATCTAATTTACAAAACTACAACGCACATAAATAAGAAAAGGGATTTGTTTAGGTTGTGCTTATAGGTTTAGTAAAAATTACAATTTTCCCGTCATTTTGAATAAATTTATTTTAGTAAAAAAGGAGTAGAATTTATGTAGCCTAACAAGGTATTTATTTGTAATGATTTTGTAATGATCCTAGATCTGTAACTTGCTGTTTTAGGAAATTTTACTTCCGTTGTTAATGAAGATCTAATGAGAATGATACAAGAAATAAATTATATAATAAAAGTAGAAAAAAACATGGGCCCGATTGCCCTGAAGTTCACGGGATCAAATCCCGGGAGGTCCACTTATAAATTTGCTTGATGGGTTTGGACCTTTGTCCCCTAACAACATATGTATACAAAGTAAAAATGCCACTGGCATAAATAGAATGAAAGAAACAATAATCCGTTTTCAATGAAATTTTGGATTAAAGAGAGATTCACAATAAAAACGAAAAGTTAGGCCACTGGAAATAGCCATCACATTTTAAATCCAGTTATTGGATGAGATAAATTATGTTAGGATAATTCAGTAATTCGTGCCATTTTTTTCACTTGTTCAATATTTTTTGAGATTATATCGCACCTGCACTCGCAATAATTTGCATATGGCCGTATTTTTTGTCTCGTCCGGCCACGCGCTCTCGGTACAATGGAGAGGGTTCCGGCTGGATTGCCCGTTTATTTACGGACCAGCTGTGCGTGTGGACGTCACCTGGGGTTGGAAATGAACGTACGGACTCATATTCAAATATCCCCTTCTCCTTTGCGTGTGGCGTGTCCTCCCTCCCGTCCCGTCATGAGTGTTTTGCACGCTTTGGCTTTTAGCTCGCGAGGGGAGAAGAATTTTGAAATGTGTTGTGAATTAGTTTTGAAATTTCTTGAACATCAATTAACAATAAGGAATATTTTAATCATTAACGGTGTTAACAATTGACTTTCGATTTGGTTACTGACCAGCGTTAATCTATTCTCTAAGACAAATGTTGAATCAAGCAAAAACATAACTCCACTTTTAACAGGTTTAAAAATTAAAATTTTGAAAATTCTTGAATAAATGCTAATTTTTTTTTGGTGTATACAATTTGATGGTGTTTTCAATTAATTTTGAAGTTATACTTCTTTGCGCCCGTTAGACACTTTGGGATGGGATGTTGGTCGAGAAACCGCGTCACGCTGAAAAGTAAGAACAAATTTTTAAGAACTATCGATTAATCGATTGTTAATCGAAGAAATTTAATTGAAGAAATTACTGATAATGATAATATAGGTGTATAATATAATAATGAAGTCACGTATAATATATTGAAGAGAAATATATTGAATAATATTGAAAAATAAATGTCTTATATTTCATTTATATATCCTGTCTGTTTGTGTGCGTGAGTGGGTGTATGAGAATGGCCAAAGAAGTATAACTTCCACCGTGTGGTCCGACGTACACCCAATTTGTTTGTATTACAAACATCAAGTTTAAACTTGAAAAAAAGTTTAATGACGACAAAATGGCAAATTAAATATGTTTTTTTAATCTCATGATTTTTTTTCTTTTTTTTTTTTAGGCTAAACCGTTTAACCTTGATGTTATGGAGAGTAGTTCCATGATGGCTGACCACTCGACCCCCACTCCCACCCCCAAATATTTAATCTAAACTATGTGTTTCGTAGAATGAAGAAGAGCACTAAAGGAATTTCCCCGAGGTGTTTGGCCCCGTATACAAATATAACTAACTATTTTATTTACGATGTTTTGGAGTATTTCTTTTATCCAAAATCTTTTCATATAATTGACGATACTAGATAATTACACAGTTCAAATACTTCCATAATTAATGGCTTTTGGACTGAATTTCAGCTAGAAGATAATACAATTAGAATAATATTTTTTACATCCTGAAAAGTGCTATCCAAAATTTAAGTAATTTGTATGAACCAAAATTCTGTATAACCAGCATCTGTATATACGTAGTTTACAAAATACAATAAATGTCGTCTCAATCGTCAAACGTCTACAGTCTGCAGGGGTCTACAGCGGCTGTCGGCCATGTTGGTTTTAATCCCATAAGAACAATGTTATTTGCGTATCCATATTTTGTCGTTATTTAATGATCAGAAGTTGTATATGAGGTGTCATTTTAAATGTTATTATATTGCTAATTGGGTTTGTTTATGATATCTTGAGTAAATACTCTGTTCTTAAAAATATGTGAAAATAAACATTTCAAACTAAATATTTTTTATATTATTTTCTATGAAAATAATTAGGAATTCGTAACAAGTCCAGAGCGTAATTTCGTTCTTGCTGAAATGTAATTTGTTTTCGAAAATCCGTTAAAGAATAACTGTTTAATTTGGATACGCATGGACGTATGTCTTGTTCGAAAATAACGTTGTTCTTATGGGATTAAAACCAACATGGCCGACAGCCTCCCACAGCCTTTTCAGACTCTTAAACTAATTTAGAAGTTTAATAAATAGTTATATAAATTACGTAATACATAATATATGTTTATAAGCTAGGAAAAAGCTACTCTATCCTCTCTCAAAATTCACTTTCATACATACTAAATTGAGTCATTCGTACCAAACCTATTTGAGGGCTTGGTTAATCAAGCTTCACGGAGTCAGTACCCAGCTGATAGGTTTCCAGCTATCTCTAAAACTCGTCCACACTGTAAAAGGCATCAAAAATAAAAAAAAAAAAAAAAAATCCTTTGAATATCTAAGGCATGAAAAGGCGTTCATATTTGCATGGAAAACTTTTGATTAGGAGAATACCAACTTTTGAGGTAAGATGTGAGTAATACCACCCTGAGTTGCCCGGTTAGGCAGTTTCCCCTGCTCTATACACTATTCAGAGAGAGTTGAGAGTGAGGCTCCGCGTAGACTTTCCTTGTATCAAGGGTGCTGGCCAATAAGATAAGGGTGTCCGCGTGGACTCTTCATTTACCAAAAGACTAATTCATTGGCATTCCCATTCCTCAGCTAGTCACTCAGACTCTGGCAATCAGTTTGCTCATACGTTCTGCTCATAGTTTAATGTAATCATGTGAGTGCCTGTGAATCGGCCTTGCGCCTATGTCACTCCAGCAGTGGATGGAGCTTCGCTCTCAACTCACCCTGAACAGCATATAGTTTACATAACAATGTTTTTTATGCCACGTGTCTAAGAACCTATACAAGAACGGACGGTCTCTAAGATGTAGATGCAAGGCAGGGTCAGCAGTTGTAGTGTTTTTAAAGCATGAGTTAACGACTGTGCATTTCATTGGAACTGAATGGCTTCACAATACGCACGACAAAGACCAAAGCTTGCTCCGAGATACGAGAAAGCGAAGCAATCGAAGATCACGAACTGAAAAGCAGAAAATAAGTGCACCACGGAGGTGAAGCCAATTTGCTTATAAAGTACAGGCGCGTACTAAATGTGTGGGTGAAGTTTACAGCTGTTTCCCAAGGTCCAGTTTTATGAATCGGACAACACAGGGAGGGGGGGCTACGTGCCCATGGCCTGCTCCATTCTGTCAGGGTTATTTATTGGAGCACCCTGTCTCACGAGAGAGTGAAAAAGGTTCTCGCCGCCCAGGCCGTAAAGTTGGAAACTGACCCGAGGTCTCACCCTCGGGCTGTAAACCGCCCCCTTTATCACCTTCTTCAAGGGGTTGGGGGCTCACCTCCTCTGTTCATCTCACAGCCACCGCCTTGACGGAAGACGGAACGGAAACGTTAAATCTCTTTTCCGTCGCACGCTTTTTTGGACGCAGGGAAAGATAATTTCTTTTCATATATCTTTGTTTTAATTCAATTTTTAGTATTTTAATAAGGAAATAACTATATAAAAACACAATTTAATACATGTAAAATATAAGCTAAGTAAAATTATATACTGTTCTATAACATTCTATTCTTTATTAAAATAGTTTGAATGGAATATTTTGAAAAAAGAAGAAAAAAATAGATTAGCTACATCATTTACTGTATGTCGGTATACAACAAATCGAAATAAGGATATACATGTTCACAGCAAATAAAATGAAAGCTTATAAAAGATGCAGTTCTCTATCTGTTTTGCTGCAACAAATTATTGCATCTTTTTAAATAACCCAATTTCTCCTTGAGATATTGATCAACCAACCTAAAATACTTAGCATATTTTCTCAAAAACTGATTATAGTTATTTCTATTTCTGATTGAGAGTAGCTTATATAAGTTTTCGTGTTATTTTTCATTGGCATATTTAAATTTATTTCATTTCACTTCTTGATATGTTCATTTATATTACTTTAATATATTTCATTAAAACATTAAATATCTTTAATGTTCCTAATTTTTAATTTATTATATCACGATATAAACTGTAAATAAGGTATCAATCCCTTTTAAACTACTACACATTTTAAGAGGTTATGTTGGTTTTCCGTCTTCGATATGATTGAATAGTTTATTTTTGTTACGAAAAAATTAACGGGTTCAAATTATCTCTTCATAACACTAGCGTGGATTTTAATAGTGTGAACTGAAAGATTTGAAGAAAAAACACCCACGGATGATAAACAGACGTTCCTCCCAAAACTAGATAAATGACGAGCCCGGCGACTTGTCCAAAACGGGGATTATTTCACGGGTCGGTGTCACTTCGGTTAAGTTCGGCTTCGGCTCGGAAACACCCGAAGTGGCTCGTGCGGCTTTCGCCCTCAGAACTCCTGCCAGTCGGAACCGAAACGTGTGATCGGGGTGTCGGGTTGAGGTTATTCCGGGATTGTTTTAAACTTTCGGCGGTTGATTAAAACTAATTTTAATTGAATTTAGTGGCGTGTTTAGAAGTTAGTGACTGTGCTACAGACATTTCTACGAGGTTACTAGTGACTAATGACGTTTTGAAATTACTTTCGTAAGTAACAGGTGGTTCTTTTCACAGCACTGTATTTTAGTTAACTGTTGCTGATACTTGAATAATCCCGTACAGTACTTAATGTTACAATGGTCTATGGATCATAAATATATTTCAAAAATTAATTAAAAACAAACAAGTTTGAAAACAGAACAAATTTATTGGGCTAACGAAATAATACATACAATGTTATTAACAACAATTTTATAGCGTTAACTAATAATGTATGTTGAATAGAATATAACCTCAAAAAACACAGTGTAAAGAATTTTAAAACCCGAAATAAAAGCTTTGTTTTATCTATTTTTAACAATGTTCTGTCCCTTCAAATAAAGCTACAGCTAAAATAAGTGATCTTTGATAAGGTGATCATTTTAATATTTAGTGAAATACGCAGTAAACGACAATTGATGTATTCTCAAAGTTAATTAATTCTTAAAGTTAATAACATAAAATACCAATTATCATTGTAATATATGAATGTTTTCTACAATCATTTGAAAAGTTTTCCATCTTAATTTCAAACCTCCAAACAAACCGAGCAAAGTTTCTATACATCGATAAATCTCCGTTAAAAAGATATATTTTATTGCGTAATTGTTTTGATATGTTGTATTCTAGATTCTCCATTTAAAAACCTTAGGAACAATTGGAACAGTCGCTCGGTGAAATTGTAGTAACGTTTTTTTTTTTTTAGGTGGAATGCGTAATGAGTATGGAAAGAGTTATTTGCTACAATGTTTAATTTCGTTCTATTTGTGGATCGGTAACTATGTAAACCCTACTTAAAAACTGGACGCCTCTGAAACTATGAACAAATTTACATTGGTAAAAAATGAGCTCATATTAAGTCGATTGTTTAAAACCGCGAAACGCTTGTTTTTTAATTTTACAGGAAAATCTTAAAACTGGTTTTTAACATAATTAATTGAAAAACCAACTTTTATATAAATAGTTTATTTAGAAATGTTTCATAGAGCGCGTCTATTTACTCAGAATACTAATATATAATATAAAAAAATTTATTTATATTATTTTATTATTTATTTATTATAATAAATAAATAATAAAATAAATAATAATAAAATAAAATAATATTAAATTATTTATTTTATTATATTATTATTTATATTATATAAAATAAGTGGTAAAAAACACGCGTTTTACTTAACTACAAAAACATAACCTAACTTATCTGAGCCTAACCTATCATAGTCCTATACATAGGCGTACTCAGCTAAAATTCGTTTTTGGCTTTATAATATAATTTCATTTGTTTGTTTGTTAATATTTGCTTTTATTACAGCTTATGTTATCATCCTGCATACGGCCGCTATCACGGTTATCTTGAATAGGCTTTTAACCCACTATTGATAAAATTATAAAGATTTTAAAAGTGTCCCGAAAGTTCATTAATACCTATGGGGTACTAAATCAGTTAATTTTATTTATCGATTTCAAAATGTAGGCCCTTATTGTTACGATTATTGAAAGACATGACAAATTACAGATATGGATTGCTACTTAGTAAATGTAGTCTGTTAATAAGAGGGCCATTAATTAATTTATGTAGAACTTGTTTACTTACATGCAGTATACAGCTTAGAAACGAAGATGGACCCCAAAACTTCAATTATAAGTTCAATTTTTTATCTTGAAACGTTAGTAATTCAAATAACAATACTAAAATGTTCTGAAGAGTTTAACTTTAGGCCTTCCTTTATGTATTAGATAACTAAATTATAAATGTGTGTAACATGTTGTAACAGTTCTTTTTACTGTATGTAAAAGTCTTTAATAATATTCAAGTAACTTATGAACTCATTGGTATATAAAATTATAACTGTAAATTACTGTAATAGGGTTTTCATGGCGTTTCTCTAAACGTGAAATAAAAAAAATGAGTCATTTGTTTAAGTACAAGTGAATCTGTTATTGACTATGTCCCGAGTAATAGATAGTGAATCTGTTATTGACTATGTCCCGAGTAATAGATAGTGAATCTGTTATTGACTATGTCCCGAGTAATAGATAGTGAATCTGTTATTGACTATGTCCCGAGTAATAGATAGTGAATCTGTTATTGACTATGTCCCGAGTAATAGATAGTGAATCTGTTATTGACTATGTCCCGAGTAATAGATAGTGAATCTGTTATTGACTATGTCCCGAGTAATAGATAGTGAATCAGTTATTGACCATGTCCCGAGTAATAGATAGTGAATCTGTTATTGACCATGTCCCGAGTAATAGATAGTGAATCTGTTATTGACCATGTCCCGAGTAATAGATAGTGAATCTGTTATTGACTATGTCCCGAGTAATAGATAGTGAATCTGTTATTGACTATGTCCCGAGTAATAGATAGTGAATCTGTTATTGACCATGTCCCGAGTAATAGATAGTGAATCTGTTATTGACCATGTCCCGAGTAATAGATAGTGAATCTGTTATTGACCATGTCCCGAGTAATAGATAGTGAATCTGTTATTGGCCATGTCCCGAGTAATAGATAGTGAATCTGTTATTGACCATGTCCCGAGTAATAGATAGTGAATCTGTTATTGACTGTCCCGAGTAATAGATAGTGAATCTGTTATTGACCATGTCCCGAGTAATAGATAGTGAATCTGTTATTGACCATGTCCCGAGTAATAGATAGTGAATCTGTTATTGACTGTCCCGAGTAATAGATAGTGAATCTGTTATTGACCATGTCCCGAGTAATAGATAGTGAATCTGTTATTGACTATGTCCCGAGTAATAGATAGTGAATCTGTTATTGACTATGTCCCGAGTAATAGATAGTGAATCTGTTATTGACTATGTCCCGAGTAATAGATAGTGAATCTGTTATTGACTATGTCCCGAGTAATAGATAGTGAATCTGTTATTGACTATGTCCCTAGTAATAGATAGTGAATCTGTTATTGACTATGTCCCGAGTAATAGATAGTGAATCTGTTATTGACTATGTCCCGAGTAATAGATAGTGAATCTGTTATTGACTATGTCCCGAGTAATAGATAGTGAATCTGTTATTGACTATGTCCCGAGTAATAGATAGTGAATCTGTTATTGACTATGTCCCGAGTAATAGATAGTGAATCTGTTATTGACTATGTCCCGAGTAATAGATAGTGAATCTGTTATTGACTATGTCCCGAGTAATAGATAGTGAATCTGTTATTGACTATGTCCCGAGTAATAGATAGTGAATCTGTTATTGACTATGTCCCGAGTAATAGATAGTGAATCTGTTATTGACTATGTCCCGAGTAATAGATAGTGAATCTGTTATTGACTATGTCCCGAGTAATAGATAGTGAATCTGTTATTGACTATGTCCCGAGTAATAGATAGTGAATCTGTTATTGACTATGTCCCGAGTAATAGATAGTGAATCTGTTATTGACTATGTCCCGAGTAATAGATAGTGAATCTGTTATTGACTATGTCCCGAGTAATAGATAGTGAATCCGAAAATAATGACAATAAACAGTGTATTTTAACACTGAGATAACTATGTAGTTTTTAGAACATTGTCTTTTACAAAACTACCTAAAATAGGTTATGTTTCACTGAAGTGTTATTTCGGGGAGAGATAAAATTTAACTGAAAATCAGAAAACTATCTTTTATAATTTTTTCATTTAACAACGTTTATATGACAAACGCGAATGTGTATTTGTTATGGGGATAAAATTATTATTCTTACCAATTAAATATAGCCTATTCTCTTCTTACCAATTCTAAGTTCTTACCTATTCTCTTCTTAAGGTTGAGTGGAAGAGACGGTGGCACTCGAGGTGCGACATGGACTACCTGTGTTAATCCCAGCGACCCAAAGGGCCATAAAACTGGCACTCGAGGTGCGACATGCCACCTCAGGTAGCCCGGCGAAGGGTTGCGGGGTTGTAGACGCGCTCTCTCTCTGTGTCCATATATATATATATATATATATATATATATATATATATATATATATATATATATATATATATATATACACATATACAAAATAGGACCTACGTTACTAGGATAATAACACCATTTCAATAACTAGTGTAATTAAATACAGACTTTCTCACTTAAAAGGAATCAATATTTTCCGGAAATACAATTATTTTTATTTCAATAAAAAGTAGTAGAACTATAATTTTTCTGGACACTCCGATCTGCTTTACATAGCTAAATAGACTATTATTAGCTAACCTAACCTAACCTAACCTTTTTTTTTTTTAAACAACCTAACAACCAAATTTTTAAACTATTTGATGCCGTTAAACATTTTTATTGTAATAAATTTCTTTGTTTAAGTTAAACTATAAATTGTCATTGAGCGATGATTAATTACTGAATCATCGTTAATCATGTGTCTCATTGTATGGCTGTAGTTTTCAGATAATTTTATCACTGTAAATATATCAACTATTAGCCGCCAGACCAACACGGCCACACTGCTAGCCGAAGCGCCATGTCGCACCTCGAGTGTTAGTTTTGGGTTCTCTTTCGCTGCATGTCGCACCTCGAGTGTCCAATTATGACCCTCAGGTAGTCCATGTCGCACCTCGGGTGCCCCCGAAGAGACGACTTAATAGTCCTAACTCCGCCTAATAAAGACAATTTTCATTTTATTTAACAATGGCGTTTATTCAACGTTGACTCCATACCAGTGTAAGCGCGCTTCTCTATTGTTAATTTTCTATTTTGCGTAGGCTTGATGAAAAATACGCGATTTTTTTGAAATATCAGATAATATTGTAGATAAATTTTGTTTTTAATTCAGGATGAGTACGCCAACATTACAGTTAGGTAGACTTGGCTTAGTAAAAACATGCGTTACTTAAGTAAAATAGAAAAAACATTGGATAATACAATATCTCGCAAATTCGAGTGAGGTCTACTTGTGGATGGTAGAATTCAAGTATTTTGCAAGTGCTTGAATAGTTTATTTTGATACTTTAAATTTTATACATGTAAGTTAAATAATCAAGAAACTGTTTATAAAAATATACAAATTTGGAATTGAACTTCGGAAGCTATAAAACAGCTCTTGTACTGTACCGTGTAGTTCTGGTGTTACAAAACCTAAGCAGCGCACGCGGGCCATGTCATTTAGTACTGATATTGTAATAAAAGAGAAACAATCCGTCCCTCTGGCATAAATATAGGCCTGTAAAATTGTTTGTTTTATCCGATTGCGACAACAAGCAAATGCATTAAAACATTTGAAAATAATTCAATCTATTTCAACAAATTTAAGAAGTAACAATTTGAAAAGAAATTCGTTGGAAGGATGGTCGAGTAAGAGGTCTGGATCTCGACATAGAGTCACTTATGAACACCATGTACATTTCTTTACACCGTCATATTCATGTTACGAAGGCCCGATCAGACACGTTGGCAACTATTAAAATAAGCACGTTATTATTTTTAAGCTTTTTTCTCAAAACCTTCATAAAACTTGTGTGTACTTTAGTTGTGAGGAATTTCGTTCGGATCACGAATACGGCAAGAGGTTTGCGATCGGGTATTGAGCGCGTCTGCGCCGAAAATTTGTCAGTTTTAGTGAGGTTAGGTTTTGTTAAGATATTTTTTTACTGAACTCGCGTCTATGCGATTGCCTTTACAAAACATTACTGTCACTCTGGTATAATTATAACCTCTCTGTAGTTATAGTTTGTCACAGCGAAATTTGTTATTTTCAACTCATTATGATCTCATGTATAACATACCAGTGTGGTGTGAGATATGTTAATATCAACATTGATTAAGTAATTTCAGATAATTAGCGGTTATTTTTCTTGAAGTAACTCCATTGTCTTTTGTGTTTCCAGAGATGTACGTGCCCCAGAACCCTTACGTCAGAGATTCCGTCTGACGCCATGCCCGCGTAGTGTCAGTGTGTAGTGCGAATAGTGTTATAGTGTGTCAGTGTTGAACCATGGCGGTCATACCAACCTCCCTCTGTGTGCTTTTGTGGATTTTGAACTTCTCTGAAACTAATGGTAAGTGTATTATTTTTTCAAAATGTAGAAATCACAAAATCTTGATTATGTAGTAGTGGTAATTTATTTGCTTTGGCTACAGTGAAGTCACTTAGGCCCTATCACGTTTTAAAGGTGGCCAACCACTGTAAAGTCAATAGTCCTATAGTAGACGTTCAATTTTACCGTCAGTGGTATAAAACGTGCTTTTATATTTCAACTGTACAATTCGTGTTTATCATTATAATGAGTCATAGTGAACATTTCATGGTTATTAGGCCTAAAGCAGCCATTTCTTAATTTAAAAACAGCCATCCAAGTTTCACATTGGAACTGTAAAAGATTTTAAATAAATAGTCACTTTTTCATACAGACAAACTCAAGGCCTAATGGAATAGTTCTTCACCTATTATATGACATTTCAAGTGTTGCGGAACAATCAATATTACGAACCGAAATATTGAAAGTCAAATTTTGGGCGTTTAAAAACTTAAGTAAGGATAATGACTGTGTTACTTTTTCGATACAGTAACAAGGATTTCAGTATTTCCGAACATTAAATAAGATTAGAATGATATAATCTTACCTTTTACACTTTTTAAGAATATTCTCGTTTTCCGTAGTTTTCCTGTGAAATACAAACGACGCGATAGTTATCTTCAGACTTGTTGGATAACAGATAGACAACATACAGATAGAAATCAAGATAAAACTGAGTCGTATTTTCTTTTCTATTGTTAAACATGAACGTTTGCAAAATTCATCCTCAAATCAAGTTATGTTATTGTAACATTGAGCACAGCATTGTTTAATACCGTTAAAATACATCAACAATCAGTGAAAGTCCAAAATTAAATGCATATAATCTCGAAATTTACTTGGCCACACCATAAATCCGTTCTATATACTCCTGCACACTGTTATAGCAGTAAGAGGAAACAAACATTTTACTTCCATCTTGGTAAACCCCTTTTACCAAGCAACGTACACATGTAATCAAACGAGGCAGTTAGGTACAACATTTTGTAACTGTAGATTAAGAATTTTACTAAAAAAATCATTTTATGGCTTCATATTTAAACAGCGTTACTCTCTCGCAGATTGTAATGCAAAGCTTGTCAATTGCTTGTAAAAAATAAATAAATAAATGCTTCTGTAAGAAATAGGATGCAGTATAAAAACTGTATTGATGGCAACTTAGACATATTATTATTTACAATAATAATTTAGTGATTTTTTGAAAATTGTTCGTATAGCTCTTTTTTAGCAACTTAGATAAAAGCTTGCTTTTTGTGTTTCTTGCACAACTGAATATACAAGATGTGAAAATAAAATTCGTACCGTAATAAGCCTGTGGCTAGCAGATAAAATCGTGTCTTGAATACGAAAATTCCAGTTATAATCTTTTCCTTGGCGTGATTGATGTGTTCGTCAAATTTTAGGTGTTTGGGGATTAGAATGTCTTGGAATGTGGAAAGATGACACTCTTAGTTATTATTATTATTGTTCTACAGCCATAGATCCCTCTCAAAACGTTCTTGGGGGGGGGGGGGGGTTGTGTAAATCAATGGGATTTGTCGAAATATACGAAACTGAATAAAATTGTGAAACTATTTAACTGCTTGTAAATAATAACTATACAGCTATGAAATGAGGGCGTTTTCATCTCGTCGAACTGTACACGGATCGTGTCAAAAAGCATTTATATACGTGTCTCTTGACTCTGTATTTTAGTATTAATTGAGATAAAGTATTATTTTTAAATATGATGCGTAGTTTCTATTGCACAGCCAATAACAAATTTAAATTGAGTCCTAGAAGAAACTAGTCATTGTTGAGATCATTGGTCAACAAACTCATCAATAATTCATTCTAGTTGCACCATATTTAATGGGTGTCTGTCTGTAAAGGGAAATCGAGCGAAGGTTTCTATCACCTACAAGATCCCAATTTCGAAATGTTATCATGACGTTCTTTTTTAAAAGTAAATCACCCATGAAATTTTACGACTTTGTTTGATAATTAATTGCTGTGTGCCCAATGCCCAGTCTATGTTATTTAGACGACAAGCACTTAAATTCATGGTAAACAATCGTTTAAGGTAGCTCTTCAAAATTTACTGTGCGAAAAACATACAATATACGCCCTCTACATTTTAACACTACATTCACTTTTCTAAGTTACTGTTTTTATTTGTTTTTTTCCAAATGAACAGGTATTTAGTTTGTGAATATGAATTCGCACTCAAAGAAAAGACAGTAGCTCTGAAAACCTGATCTAGGGTTAATAATAAGATAATCTGTGAGTTTAACTTGTGTGATACCTGTGTGAAGTCTGTGTGATTATCAGCAAAAAATAAGAAAACTAGGAACTTGGTCAGAAAATACTTTGTTGGTATTGTTGATGAATTTATATTCTCAAGTTTTAAGATTTGACCTAACCGATTGCTCGACCTTTACAAAGTATCTGCCGTGGTTTACTGTCGAAAGATCGACCTCCGCTGTTACCGTTTATTACGAGTGATTGATAACAAAATTATAGCTATTTTAAAACCAATCTGACTTTTGCAATGCACTTATGTATTTACTGCAATAAAAACTGATTTGATTTGAGTGTTCATTGTTCACGAAACATCGTATATTGTATGTCATTTAAAACAGCTGATTCTACTGTTCGGTCTAGTGAAAGTTTTATTTGGTTGGCGTTGGCCTAGACAACAATGAACTTGCCAGCTGTGATTGTCAGTGTCGTCATTGTTGTTTACTACTGTGTGCCTGTTTATAGTTTTTTGTACATAACTTTTTTATTTTAGAGATAAATCCCTTACAAGTATATATTTTATTATTCAGTAATAAATTCTCAAAATGGCTATATTGGAATTTGTGTACTGTATATATTGAACACTTTGTGTTTCTGTAAAGTGTGAAAAACATTCTGGATTTTCTTGTTTTTCTTCTCTCCAGAAATGAAAATCTCAAACTACTTCAAAGTCATTTTGAAATACATAATACGATACTATATGGTTTTATGAACAAAATTATGTATACTAAGTCTAATTTGGAAAAAAATAAATTGTTTACAAACTTTAAAAAAAGGCTGAAAATTGGCCTAAGTAGGCTGAACCACCAGAGGTAAAATAGTGAACCGTCGGAGAGTTAAGTTTCAAAGGGTAACTTAAATTCGAATTTAATATATTTATGAATGCATTGAGTGTTGTGAAATTTGGCTCAAGTTAAGTTTGGTATCGGAACAACGAGCCCGAATGTTAAAACCCGAAGAATTATTTTACACTTTCTGGGGCGGACAGTTAGCACGTTCTGGTTCATTGTCCGACCATATTGCTGAAAAGGGTACGTCAAGGCCATATGGCGAAGGAAGACAATTGAATTTCTATTAAAAATTTGATAAATTTATCTGTATAGTTGCTAAGATAAATGGGTGAACGTTTTTGTATGATTTCGTTTGATATAAAGAGTGGACAGTTTAGATGAGTACAATTTTACTTTTTTCGTACTCGTACGTAAACTTACTGTAGGATCTTGCGTTTTTTCACCTTTAAATAACTTCTCTCCAGAATATTATTATGTAAATTAAGTTAATTACCAATGTTTAAGACATATCAAAACAGTGATATGATTAAAATAGCACCAACCACTGAGAAGAAGGAAACATACATCGTACTCAATAGTGCGCTGAAGTGTGTCGAGTACTTAGTTATCAATTTTACAAGGACTATGTAAAATTGAGCCAGCATCTTGTCAGTCCCTTCCTTATTCTTAACAAATACTCAAGGATTAATGTAGTGATTATTAATTAAGATATATAAAGATGTAACCTACATTCTTTGCAATATACGACCTTTCTCAACGGCCATAATAAGGCGACCTCTTTTTAGTTTTCTCTGTAGACCAACAGATTCTATTACAATTTGAAATATCGTAAGCAATATAAAAATGTCTAGTAAGTTATTTGTTTCTAGTAAATAACGTTCCAGTTTGTAACTCCCTAATACTTTACGGGTTTTACTCGCCATGGTGCTGCGAAGCTCTGTGGGAGGTCTGTCAGACCGTGACACCCAGCGGAGCGGATGGAGCAGTTCTGTTATCTGTTATCAAGGCGTGATAACACGCACTCAGCGTCATCTGGTTTCTCTCATCTCATTACCAGACCCACCGCATTAATTTATTTCTTTTATCGTAATTTTAATTGAACTACTGGTTCGAGTTGTATTCTGTTTTTTTATCGTAATTGAATTTCTCAACAAAAACAATAAATTAAATTAATTAATTTTGGCAATATTAGACATGCTTATAAAATAACAGTACAACCTTTAAAAAGGATTAGCTATTTTCTCTGAATAAAAATATCGCTTGCCGGCGTGGTGGATCAATGGCTAAGGCGTCGGACTGCCGAGGGCAATTTCCAAGGTTCGAATCCCCAACTGAGCTAACGGTCAGTACTTCACTCGTTAGATAAAGTTCACGCACAGGTAAATCGGCGAGTTAACATTTGTCTATATGTCCAAAATGCTAGGAGAAATGAACTAACCCAACAAATGTTTATATAACCTAGCCTAACTTAACCAAGAGTATGACTTTTTCGAACAACCATTACAAGATATTCTTGCTGCTTTTCCCCCATCCCCCTCGACCGCTCCCCCCAGTGAAGATTGTATTTGTCCTCACAGAAAATCGCCTCAAGATTACACACAATCATAATGTATTGTTTGCTTGATACAGATCGTTAGGGTGAATTAAGGATTGATGTGCTAAGGACGTGCAATCTTTGTAACAAATTAGAGAAGATAATTGTACACAGAAAGCGTCTGTTGTTCTGACTTAGCCTCCAGCCTTATGACGGTTACTTTCAAATTTAGGATGAAACTGATAATCCATGTTATTGTTTTATTACTTAATAAAATATTGTATTTGGCTGTTTTCCGTTAATTCACTACCACTTGATAAATAATATATTGCACTAAAAAATGTTCCCAATCATTTTTACGTCCACTGTGGCATTCCTTATCCGCTAGGAATCCGATATCACTGTACTCACTTTGTCGCTTTCCTAAAACTTACACACAATCATCAATATGATATTGGATTTCCAGTTTATGATCAACTTTAGTAGCCACCTAATCTAACCTAAAAAAAATAGTGGTAGTGAAGTAACAGAAGAGGTCCTTTTAGTTATTGCAATAATTTGTTTATGAGTAATTTTACGTGTTTTTACTGAGTTTTCGTAATAACTTTTTTTAAAAGTATCTCGTCAAAATTAGGAATTAGGTGACGTTATCCCATACAATTTTTCCGATTTTGGGACTTTAATAAAAGACGGTTTCCGTTAATCCCCCAATAAAAAACTGCAAGCAAGCAGTCCCCTCCCCCTGTGATGTGCATGGGACCCGGCAATATGAGGGAAGCTCGCTCGCCATTGAAGGCGGAAGACAATGGTGTACCCCAATCTCTTCTCCATCCCAAGCTCACAATCCCTGGCTATTGCATTCCTAGCATTGTGTCTGAGGGAGACTGGGGGTGATATGCAGATACACTCTCCTGAGCTACCCTGGGGGAGAGATGTCTTCTAGAGGGGGGTCGAGGACAATTGCGGCAGGTAGGACCTTTGAAAGTGCCGGCGAAGAAAGAATCGGAGCAAATATTTAATTAAACCGGTATTGCTAAACATTCGGTTTAAATTATCGTCAAAGACGTATGAGAAAACTAAATTTTAATCTCCAACATTCTATGACATTGTCCATATAACATGGAAGGCTAACTCGATAAAAACGAAATATAATATTTCCTAATGTTTCATTTCTACTAATATTATGAAAATGAGCCAGTATGATCATGTAAATAATCTAAACACAATAATGATAGACATCTGATCACGTTTTCTTGATCTCGTTGTTGTACTCAATATGTAAAATAGCACTGACCATCTTAAAACAAGCAGATGCTCATTTCTTTGTTTTAAAATTTAACCTGGTAAATAGAACTGCTATTTATTACTATAAAATAATTGGTTGGTAGGTAATTATTTAAAGCACAACTTCATGCTTTATTTTGCCATTCGGCTGAGGAATAGTCGGTCTCAGTTAGTAACAAAGACTACACCCACTCTTACAAATTCTATAATGATTCGAAATACATATTCGTTCTTACCTTGACGATTGTAAATAAAAGAAAATATAACTGACTGTGTATTCTGTGAATATTTGAAAATAATTTAAATTTTCCATTTTTATTCTAATAGGGAAAACCATCATGAGATGATAAAAATCAGGGTGCTTACCGTTAGTGAGGAAGAACACTGAAATCATATTTTAATTTAATTATCGTGATACAGAAAATCAAGTATCTAGGCATCGTTCTCGACCTACTTCGATTTCTTTTTTATATTAATTTAAGATTTTATATCTAATATGTGTTTTTTAAGTGTCTAAAAAGGATTTTAAAGTGATTCGTAACGATTCTTGTGTTACTACCTTCATACAGATCACGAGAGGTGACATGTGACAATTTATAAATATTAAAGAAATAAATTGAGAAATCATGACAATACCCGAAAGTTTTACCCTGATGTGGATTACAAATATTGTTTTACCTACTCCGCGGAATAAATATTTTATTTGGGCAATAGATAAACTAAAATACTCTCCCGCCTACTCTCCCTTTACATACAGTGGGCTATGGCCCGCTTATCTACCTATACGTACATTGGTTATGACCCACCCACCCTCCCCCTATACTTTATAGTGGTATTGATCCACCCATCCACCTATTCAGGTACATTGTAAATAGTGGATAAAGTCAATTCTGATATAATTGGATGTATTACATGAGATTTAGTGGGATTTTTTATGGTGTAGAAGTTTCTATTGATATCAAATGATGATTTTATTAAAAAACAAAATTAAAGAACAATTAATTAATGTACTATAAAAAAAACCCCGATGTTTCAACAAGAGATATTCTAGTTTAAGTAAACGACCTGAGTCAAAGAAGGTGAAAAAAGCTTCTCTGTAAACAATATCCAGGTCCAAGCAACAGTTAATATTGGCCGAGGAACAGCTGCAGTGGACCTCGTCACTTGTAGGCCAGTATTTCATAAGTGTTAAGATTAAAGTGAAAAGTTAAGGACGTACGATTACAAATTATAGTTTTTAGAGGTAAATTTAAATATGTTTGGCTTGGTGGCTCAGTGCTTACGATTTCGAACTAGAGGACTTGTTCCAAGGTTCGAATCCCCAAACGGTTGGTACTTCACACGTTGAATAAAGTTTACACACAAGCCTGCGTGCTTATGTGATTTTTATTTTTAAAAGAAAAAGAAAGAAATAAAGAACCTCTACTAATAATTAAAAAATGTACTGTAAATGAAATAACAAGTCAGTTTTGTACGATATGCTAATATACTACATGTCTCAACAACTGATTAATGTTAATTAGCTACACAGAACATCGTTTTTTTTTAATGTTATATTCGGCTTTACAGTCTGAAGCCATTTTCAAACATAAACAACATAAATAGTTTTTAATCAAATATAAGTTAATTAGTAGATCGTATGTTTCTTAAAATATTTAAGAGATGATTTGATCAATGAAAGTAGTTGAATATATACTATATATATTTTGATAAAAATTGTTTAGTCACTTATTAATTTTGAATGTTATTTAATACTTCTGATTTAATAATAGGCAGGTATATTTGGCATATAAGTTGGCACTAGATTGCGAAATGCAGCTTTCTACAGCCATACATGCTGCTTCTTTTATTGTTCTTTCTTTCCACTTACTTTCTTTATATACCTACTATACTTACTGCTGTCCATTGCACCCTATGCTCTTCTGCCAAAACATGATCTGAAATTTTAGAATAGTTTTCCAATTGATTTTTTATGCTGTTTTTATGTTCAAGATGTTTGTCCAAAATAATTTAAATCACATTGACAAGGAATTTTGTAAACAACATTTTTGGTTTCTTGATTTTGATTGTATGATTTAACTTTCCTTAGTAAATTTTCAATTTTTTATTTTGTAAAAAATGAAGTTCTAATATTAAATTTTTTGTATTCTTCTGATTTTTCCTGATTTCCCTTTGATATGCGGTATTACAATTGTTGTTAAAGGTTTTGATTCTGTATTATCTTTATATTTATTACTTACAATTTTTTGTTTGGTTTTTTGATAGGACTTGTTTATGACTTTTAGTGGGTAGTCATTGTTTTTTTTTAATTCTTGATATATCAGTTTTGTTTCTTGGTCAAGTCCTTCTTCAATTGATGAATGCTCACATAAATCAGTAATGAACATCATAACAAAAAATTCATTCCGTCAAGAAATGCCTCAACAACTAAAGGACAAACAACTTTACAAGTACACGTTTACACAATAATATAATTTAAACTGTATTTTACGTTACTTTAAGTGAATTTTATTGTAGACATACGACGTTAAAGATAATTTAATTTAATAATTTTACGAGAAGAACAAAGACAAATTTACTTTTTTGTATCTACCTTTTACATAATAAATCTCTGATCGTTTGGTTAAATTGACCGAGTTATCTAATCTCTGTTCGGCGAAAGTTGAGAGTGAGGCTCCGCCTAGACTGTTGCTGTCACAAGGGCGCCGGCCAATAAAAAGAGGGTGTCTACGTGTGGACCCTTGATTTACAACAAGACTAATTCATTGCCATCCCTAGTCGGCAGTCAGTCAGTCAGGTGCAGGTAGATAGGTCAGTTCATCACTACAGCAACACGGGAACGTATGTGAATCGGCCTAGCGCCTACGTCACACTAGCAGTAGGTGGAGGGAGCTTCACTGTCAACTCTCGCTGAATAGAATATAACAGAATGCATGTGGTATTGCTAGGCTTTATGGCTATCTATAGTTTTTATGATCCGCGAGAATGGGCATTCCAACGAGTAAACTTGATTATATGCCATTTAGCTGGACAACGTCATAGTTAGCACACCACGCCTGTAATAGTCACCTTCCACGACCTAGTTCCATCTCCTGGCGGGTTTACTTTCATGAATAGTTTGCATAGATAGCTGCTGAAGTTACTATGCTTTTACAAAGTCTAATGCAAAGTTGTTATGATGTTATGTCACCATAAGACAAATTTGTGTTGGAAAATAAATTCTTCTTCTTCCTGTTAAGTTGCGATCTACTAATCATAAATTTAGAAGTTAAGTATTTGTAAATCAAATATTGTTACACATATTTCCGCTTTGTAATGCCAGAAATACGCTCCGTAACTATTCGCAACGAAGCGACAATATAGCGACAATATATTATGCTTGGTGATTGCTTGTTCATAAGTTAAGTAAGTATATAATATATACGATATTATGCGTTTTGGTTTTGAGACACACTGAAGAAATGCAAGTAATTCAACCAGATTTAATTCCCCTCATGAAGACAGAAATCTGTGATAAATAAATATAGTTTCTGTTTTATTTATTTATTTTTTTAGAACAATATCTATTGTTAGATTGAATGTTTATAAAACTCATATTTCGTTCTTTCACAATAATAATAATAACAACCTTTTACTGCGTCAGACAAAGTAAATTGTATTGCAATAGTCATAGTAAATTAAATAGTCTAAAATTGTCCATTCATTCCATCAAAGTCGCTTTCAAACATACAATTTTGCATTCAGAATCATCCGTTCGAATTCTATGCAATATACCTCTCTGGTCTGTGTATTCACAGGGCCTCCAAGTTGTGTGCCATAAACGCGTCTGTACTATAAAATGCTTTTGCATTCAGAACTTACGTCAACTACCCAATGCCTTGAGCATTGTGGCACTTTTGATCGAATTTGGCAGACTGTTGACAAATTGGGCTCCTGGCTGTGAAGGCAGGCGCTCATGAACTACGTACCGTTCTGTGTTTCCCAGTTCGGTAGTTATCCCTGCCTCTAGTTGCATAAGAGTGTATGTCACTATCTCTTATGAGATTGCACTTCGATTTGAAAAAAAATGCACGTATTCAAGATGTAGAGACAGGGTAATGTCAACAGTTTCAAGCTTTAGAAATCTGGTTTAAACCTTTTTCAAAGACACAATGCAATTATACCTTAAATCTGTTTATCTGTAGTTTCCGACCCATAGATATTTTCCCTTCATTGTCGAAATATTTTGAAAAGATAATTCACTAGCCGTTGGAGTTATATTAAACTTTTTTTTAATTATCAACCATGTTTTAGATATGATTTGTTTATATTCTTGTGTGTGTATTCCTTACACGAACATATGTTTTCTAATGGTGTGTTGATTGAATGTGCAGTGTCGTTTTCCCCGATATTATATTAGAATATATAAGACAAGAGGTCTTTAATGACCCATGTTGTATATGAAGCTTAATACCCACTTCCCCCCTCCCCATAATAGTTCTACAGTTTTAACTAAAAGTAAATGTAATCAATAAAATGACAAATATGTGTTTAAAAAATTTCAACTATCAATTTAATACGAACTCTTAAAGAACTAAAGAGTAAACAGTTTCTTATGAGTTTTAATTATTCTTAACTGTATAATTACCTCCTACGTACGTATATGTATGGGTGGGCGGGTGGGTCAATACCTCCTACGTACGTATATGTATGGGTGGGTGGGTGGGTCAATACCTCCTCCGTACGTATATGTGTGGGTGGGTGGGTCAATACTTCCTACGTACGTATATGTGTGGGTGGGCGAGTGGGTCAATACCTCCTCCGTACGTATATGTATGGGTGGGCGGGTGGGTCAATACCTCCTACGTACGTATATGTGTGGGTGGGTGGGTCAATACCTCCTACGTTCATATATGTATAGGTGGGCGGGTGGGTCAACACCACAGTATGTGTACACTATACAAACTAAAAAAACAAAGTTATTAAATAAATTGTACTGTGTAAGACATTATAAGTTTTGTTACATACTAGAATACATTTAATTTTTAGTATGTGTGCCTAATTAAAATATGATCATACTCGGGTAGCAGAGTATTTTTTACTGTAATTATTGAGGAAGTCCCTAGTTAGTTCTGTAAATGTTGTGTTCCGATTCTTTGATTTCTTTGATTAGATTTTGTTGTTGCTTGTTGTATGCAATAATGAATTAATTTTATAAGTGGCACTTTATCATTTTGTCATGTTTATAAGTGAAATAAATTGTATTAACTAGAACAAATCAATATTAAATAGTCAAAATATTATTTTGTAGTTGTTAATTTTCGATAGTATTTTCGTTTCTCCTTTTTCTATATATTGTACAGTTTTGTTCCCTACTTGGCAGTGGTGTTGACGCCGCAGACCACGTGTCGGTTCGTGGAACAGTCGGCGTCTTTGAACGCCAGCTGCCATAATGCTCACAGTGGACATTCTGTGCATACAATACGCGCCTTTCAAGGATTTCACTTGTTTGATCATTTTAGAGGGTCCAGAGTTGTCTGTTTACTTAAGAACACTGAGTTGGAGTAGAAACATTATCGAATTAATTTCAAAAAGCTGGATGGAAGTGGGTAAAGTTTGTAAGTGTCATAGATCAATATATTTGAATATGTTAATTAATTAGGTAGTAATTGAACTATAAGTTGTAAACATTTTTCTTAATTTTAAAAATTACTTCATGGTAACTCCATTTTATAAAGTATTGTGTATTTCAAATTTAAAAACAGTTAATGAATTAAAATTGTATTTAGTATCCCTTATGGCATTCAGAGTAAGTGTACTAAAGTCTTGATACATACATTAGTTACTATCCGTTATGGCATTCAGAGTAAGTGTACTAAAGTCTTGATACATACATTAGTTACTACCCGTTATGGCATTCAGAGTAAGTGTACTAAAGTCTTGATACATACATTAGTTACTATCCCTAATCTGAGCTATTTTCCGAGTTCTGGGCTCTTTTTTAAAGTTATACTGCTGAATTAATATTTTCTTTACAATAATTTACATATATACGTATACAAGTTACAATTACATAAGCATTTGTTATAGTTGAGTTTATGGTTAAACTGTATCTAAAAAATTTTTATTATTTCATGGAATATAACCTTTTTGAAATCCCCATAGTAAGTGACGTTACTTGTATTCCCACGGTAAAGGTGGTTTTTGAAACATTTTATCTATCATTATTTAACCGTTTGACTTAAATATGACAAGGAAAAAAGTACATTCGATGAGTATAAATAAACTCTTTCATTAATATAATATTTGCTGAGAATATTGTGTCAATTATACAAACTAGGGACATCGCAGAAATAATGACTGCAAAGATACGTGGGGCTTGGTTTTTCAAAACGTCGTAATACATTTAAACGAGAAAAACATACAGAGGTCGCTTTCTTATGGCCGCAGAGAACGTCTCAGTGGCAGTTATAAGTAATTACAGCTGATGTCCATTTTTATACATTTGTACTAATAATTACTACGTTTATCCTTGAGGATTTGGGAGTATAAAGGAGGGTGACAAGGTGCTGGTCTTTCATCGCGTGGAAAAGTGGAGAAATAACTACTCGACACACTTTTAGCACAGTATTGGTTGCAGCCTCTGTTTCTTTCTTCTCTGTGGTGGGATGACATTTTAACATTAGGTTCGCATTTGAAATGCCATTGGAAAGTATATATACCAACCGGTGCTGCAGTATGCAATGTAATTTAACTGTAATATAAGAACGGAATCCCAATCGAGTTTCAAGACATCGCATGCAGGAGCTGTTGACAGAACCATTTATTATATTAGTTAAATACGATTGACATAATCGCATATTGATGTAGCTATTTTGATGTGTTATCAACAAGTAGGATCTTTGTGTTTGTAATTTTTCTAATGCTTAAAACCATAATTATAAAAACACCCTTTGTGCAGTCAGCTGAAGACTCCTACTGGAACTAGAGAAGTCAGACGGTTCATCATTATCAATTACCCCCAGTGTCCAGGCTCTCATTAGCTCTTGTAGAGCCTGTGTTGGTGTTATACAGGACACAGAGGTCCTGATGAGATCTGGCGACGTCTCTATCCTGGTATCCTTCTCCCCGCCTAACAAGGCACCATTACCTAATAGAGATTGCTATCGGGGACAGGACAGTGGAAGATTTTCGTACCGGTACATGAACTTGAAACAGAATAATTGTAACTGAGAGCGGTTGCCAGGTGGAAAAATAAACTTATTTAATTAAGTAATTAATCCATTTAATTAATGTAGACTTACATTAGGTTACCGAGCCTATAACAGCGTATTCGATAGTAAAAACCCCGACGTCAAGGCAATGATCCTTGCGTTATTAGTACAAATGTATAAAAATGGACATCAGCTGTAATTACTTATAACTGCCACTGAGACGTTCTCTGCGGCCATAAGAAAGCGACCTCTGTATGTTTTTCTCGTTTAAATGTATTACGACGTTTTGAAAAACCAAGCCCCACGTATCTTTGCAGTCATTATTTCTGCGATGTCCCTAGTTTGTATAATTGACACAATATTCTCAGCAAATATTATATTAATGAAAGAGTTTATTTATACTCATCGAATGTACTTTTTTCCTTGTCATATTTAAGTCAAACGGTTAAATAATGATAGATAAAATGTTTAAAAAACCACCTTTACCGTGGGAATACAAGTAACGTCACTTACTATGGGGATTTCAAAAAGGTTATATTCCATGAAATAATAAAAATACGTACTGTTCAATGCATGGATCGTGCTTATACCAGCAAGGGGGAGTACATTTTTAGTTGAACATTTGAATTATTTTATCGGGGTAATTTTTTTGCATTGGTAATTACCCCGACATTTTTTTTTGCAATGTAACAATATATATCAGTTGAGTTAATAAATTGGTTTTCATTTATTGGTAAACGTTTGAACCGCGTTTAACAATAAATGAAAATCGAATATAAAGATTAGCTGAAAAATCGTCAATGGAACATATATTTGGTTTGTTGAAACTGTGAAAATAATGGTCCATTCAAAACACAAGACGGGCTATGGCTCACATAAAATGGGAAATGGCCCAGTTCAGAAGTGTTTTTCAATAGTTTAGTGGATTTGTAAAATAAAGTTATATCCTTAACCTTTTCTTGAGAAGATTAATATCAATCGTCTAGTCCTTAGTACATATTGAATCACTGAACTAACCAACGCATCCTTGTCTGCATTTTTAACAATTATCTCTTACCTTAAAGCATTTAAAGGTTAATTTATTAGTTAAATTATAAATCTACGATTAGAAATTGACTAGGTTAAATATTTCAGACCACAATTAAAAGGTATAAAAACACCATGATCAATAACCCAACCTATAACCATAAATACAATTATATCACAGCAAAACTTCATTTTTGTCAAACTTCACCTGCTAGTTTGCATGGCCCTGCAGGCATGTACGTTAACTTTATGAAGTATCATTTGTCAGCTTAGTGGAGATGTGAACCTTGGAACTTCTGCAGTCCGAAGCTTCAGACGATGAGCCACCATGCGAACAAAAATAAATGAGAAACAGTTTTAAAAATTAGATAGAATATATATTTGAAAATCCTCACAACATTTGCAGATAAACAAAGATCAAACAAGTAAGTTCCTATTTTCAGAAATGTATGCGTCCAAAGTCATATTGCCAACAGCAGAAGAAGTTGTCTAATCTGGTTAAAAAATCCAAAATGTACCTAATTGTTTTTTTCACTGTTCACTGGAATGGAACGACCTGTTGACAGTGGGTTAATGATTTCTGATTTTTGTAGGGTAGTTTTCGGTGGACATAGTTCAAAACGTTCATAGGGAGTGAGTGGCCAGTGGTGTTTTTAGAAAGTCACACGATGCTCTCACACTCTCTCTTCAAACACTTTTGGTCAACAAAAAGTTGTTATTGACGGTAAAGGCAATCTCATTGAAAATTGTATAATATAATCATTGAGATCTAAGTACAATATGTTGTATTATTAAGAAGTTACTATATATATTCATTCTAATTTAGTTGCACATATTTTTTAGTCAGTGAAGTCACCAAGACGTATTTCTTCGAAAGAATGGCTAACCACGCTTAGTCTCATTCGTCCTTGGCTGACCACGCTTAGGCTCGTTCGTCCTTGGCTAACCACGCTTAGTCTCATCCGTCCTTGGATAACCACGCTTAGTCTCATCCGTCCTTGGATAACCAGGCTTAGTCTCAACCTTCCTTGGCTGACCACGCTTAGTCTCATCCGTCCTTGGCTAACCACGCTTAGGCTCATTCGTCCTTGGCTGACCACGCTTAGGCTCATCCGTCCTTTGCTTCTACAATTGAAATAACAGAGAGCTTAGAAAACTGTCATGACTATTCAGTAAAACTTACTTAACTGATCTAGATGACTTGATTGTTGACAGGAAGAAAAATTAAAAAATGAAACTAAATTCTAAAAAAAATCTACCTGACGAACTTTTTGAAATGAAAAAGGCTTTGATTTTCATAGCAAATACAATTATAAGTGTGATTTTCAGTTTAGTTATATTAAATATTGATTTAAATTGGCCTCATGCAAACAGTGGAGTTGAAAACCAAACAACCCATTGGAGTAGATCAAGTAGAAAACATTTTTATCTATTTAAGTAAATGATAACTATGTCATTTTCAAAATACCTACTCTTCAAGGGTTAGCTTATGAAAGCATTTACTACTAACACCTTCTCAAATTCCATAGCAGGTCGAGGACTCAACAGTTGTTCAATAAACGTTGAAACATAACTAATATTGTGATCGTCAAAAAAAGTTTTTTTACAAGTTGGTCTAGAAATCCATTTTACGGTCCCCTAAACCCAAAAAGTGGGGGTTTTCGAAAAACATTTTGGTGTCTGTCCGTATGTGCAGTTCGCTGGAAACAAAACGGATGGATACATTTTTAATAAATTTGGTATGAATGTGTATTTATCTCCAGACCATTTTCTCAATTTTTTGAAATTTTAGTTTTTTTATTCTTATCGGCAAAAAACATACAAAAATGGAATTTTCTCAAAGAAGGCTCTAACTATTTTGATTGCATTTTCAGAAAAGATTCAATTACAAAATAAAATAGTTTAGAAAAACCACATGTCTCTAACTTGACTAGTTTTTGAGTTATGGCAAAAAACATATTTGGGAATCAAACTGGTAATTATCAAAGTTTACATTTTTGTGTTTAATATGGGGGAAGGTTAGTGCCAATTCATTGGAACCCCTTATTATATTTACTGAAAGTGAAAATTATAGACTGTAACAAGTTGAATTGGGCAGACTGAGGGACGAAAGGACCCTCGAGTTTTATTCCGCGACCCTTCTATTCACCCTATTAGATACGATTTCCCCCAACTAATCCAGTCTGTATAAATCAACTACAAACATTACAATTCAGTTTGTAGTTGATTTATACAGATTCGAAGAAGAAAACCCTTGTTCGTCCCTTGATAATCGGTCAATAAATAGCCTCCTCGTGGATAAAAGAAACTGAAAGAATGAGAAAACGCTATTCTATTCTATTTATCCATACAAGATTTTATTGGCCTGTAAATATGGAACAAACATGGGGGTTTCTTAATATTTGTGTACGTTTTATGGAACAACAGGTTCAATAAATAAATCGCAGATTAAAATGTTCACATGTTCATTGGGATGTTGGGGGAAGTTTGTCTGACTGGATGCACCGAGCGGTTCCAGATGAGGTTTTGGAAATAAAATTCTAACCGTGTCTATTGTACCAGTCTCTCTCGAATTAACCTGTAATATCGTATAATATCAAGACGGACAGAAAACGTTGTTATTTTTCATCAACGAAGAAAACTTAAAAATCTGTTTCGAAATAAATGAAACTCATCTGTTTATGTTGTACAAATATTGACATTTGTTACATATGAGAATCATTACAAGAAATTGATTTTAGTACATTATCGAAAAGACAAAGGATAGAAATATGTAAAGTACTTTTTGCTATCATCAAATACATAATGCATGGAAATTCGTTTCACTTGCCTACACATAGAGAAAATTGCCTGGAGAGTATTCGGTCGATTGAATATAACTTAAAGAATATATAACTTTAATAATATAAAGATTATATTATTAAACATAACTTAATATCTTGTTAGTTTATATTCAAGTAAATGAAAAATGTTTACTGTTTAGCTCGTAATCCGTTGTAATGTAAAATGCAGTAAAATTTGTTTCATATCAATATGCGTGATAAAAAAAACAAAAACAAACAAACAAAAAGAAGTCTCAATAAGTATGCCCTTAAGTTTGGATCTTTCACATTATTTGTTTTAGTTTTACGACCTATGGTAATTATTTTAGTTTACGAGATTTTACAGATATTTTCTTATTTTACGACCTTTCTCAATTTTTACTACTTATCTGAACTGCCTTAGGTTGTAGTATCGTTAAAGTTTGCTTTAAGAATCTGCAGAGACTGTCGGTAGTTGTCGACCATGTTGGTTTTAATTCCACGAGAAAAATGTTTTTTTCGAGCCGGACATTCCATTATGCGTATCAAAATAAAACAGTTATTTTTGAAAGGATTTTTTTTTTCAAACAAATTGAATTTTATCAAGAGTGAAATTGCGCGTTAGAATTGCTTTGCGGATTCCTAATTATGTTTAAAGAAAAAATAAAAAAATATTTAGTTTTAAGCTTTTATTTTCACCTATTTTACAAAACTAGGCTTATGTATTCGACATATGAAAATCAAACCCAACGCGCAATATGATAACGTTTAAAATGACACCTCATACACAGTTTTTGGTTAATAAATAACGAAGAAATGTGGATTCGCAAATAAAATTATTCTTATGAAATTAAAACAAACATGGTCGACAGCCTCTGCAGACCCTTAAGGTTAATAAGACATTTCTTTACATTTTCTCTTAGTTTTAATTTTTATTGTAATTTTATTAATTTAGGCTTGCTTATTGATCTTGTTTATTTGTGTGTTTTTCAGTTTTCTTGTTGCAACTATTTTTCTCTTTTGTCTTTATTTGAGAGAACAATTCATCTGTATTAGTTTGTCACACATCATGAAATTTTATTTATATTTTATATACTGTATTTTGTTATTGTTTGTAGTGTTATTATTATTGTTATTACATTTAATAATGTATTGTGATAGAGACCTGGAGGAAAATATATTTATGTATTTGGTGAATGTTACTGTTTAAGGAAGGCTGTTTCTTTAAGAGGGCATTTGCTCCCCCCCAAATTCTCAAAACCATGTATCCAATTGTATTATTAATGATGGCTGTCGGTCAACCGATGTAAAAATGAATTATGTAACATAGTAAATAAAAAAGCTATTGGCATATCCAACCAAGTGATGAAATTACATAGTCAAAGTATTTAAATGTTAAACGATATAAACAACAATTTGGAACAATGTCAGAAAAATGATAATTTAAAGTTTATTAAAGGTAAAAGAGTAGTTACTGCATGTATTGACATAGTTAATACCGGGATAAGCGAAACTCGACAAACTAGCTTAAGAGCTATTGAAAATTTCAAAGCGCAAAAAGGATTTGTTTGATTTACTTTAAGGACTGGGTTTACTGTGTTCCAAGTTGGTTAGTCGTGACCTACTTTGCTTCTGTTACTTTACATCGTCATAGAATATAAAAGATAAATTCGAGTCAAAAATATGTATGATTTATGTTGTTATATAATCGTAAATTCACTTGATCGTAATTCAACGTCTTGATGTTCTGAAATTACCCATGTTGTAACTTGACTTGGATTTTCCGCTATACTGAAATTAGTTAATTCTACTTCAAGGAGGCTAGAAAATTATTATTTATAACTTTTATTTATCACGCTTCTCAACTTTTACACTTTGGTAATGTTACAAAAATTAGCCAAAGTTGGTACAGTTATGTGTGTAACCTGATGAGTCTGGTGTATATATGTGAGAATCTAACATGACCCCAACTGTCTCGAATCACATACAACTCGTGTCCTTCCTACCCACCCAACACGACACTTTGGGTGGTTGGTTGTTAAATATTGACTGCCATATGAAGTAATTAGTAAAGAGCGTTACTACTCGGAGTCACGTTACGGATCTGCATCGTTCCATATCGGTTTCGACCACTGAGAGCCGGCTAAAAGCCTTTTTATGACACTGTTATTTTTTCCATCTACGGGAACCTCCATTGTTCGTCCCCTCATGCGCGCATTTTGAAAAAGAGGGGACATGGGCCGTGAAGGCATAGCGCATGTCGTTTTGAACTATTCTGCCTGGGTAAGGTCACAAAGGCCGTTGGTGAGGGGGGGAGGTAGAATTGATTTATCTATGTAGGTTATGTGAAAATGGACAGGGGCTTCCTGGATGTCGGTCTTATTTTTTTGGATCGCTGGGGTTTGGATCTGATGATGACTCCAAATCGTGGGCATCAAAAACGTGACCTTCGTTAATTCGTTGTTTCTACAATTTTGGCGTATAAATTCAGTTCATAATTCTATACCTGTAATTACAAGGTTTTGTCAATTTCCAGGTTGACAAAACCTTGTATTGAATTAATTGTATTGAATTGACAAAACCTCAATATAATTTTGAATTAAAATGAGAAAAAAGGAAAAACGGGGTTTTAAGGTGGTGTTAGGGCCGTGATTTCCAACCCCAAATCTATAGTTTCAAGCTGTGTGTTTAGTTTGAATTTAATAAACACTTACTGTACGGTAAAGGGGGGAAACTGTTCTTGAAGATAGGAGGGCCGAGAATGATTATTAAAAGGGAGGCATTACCATGTTCGTAGGTGTTCACAATATAGTCACATGGTCTTCTCTTCTCTAGTGAGAGACACTTCACTTCGCGAACTGGAGAGGAGATAAAGGGTGCATGACGAACGGGCGGACGAACCACGCACGGCGACAGAGCGAGTTGTTGCCGAGTGCTTCGCGCCTGCATGTGTGTGGTCGAAAGTCAGGGGTTTACAAAAGTGGATTAATTCCATAGAGTTATCCATAGAGTAGGAGTGTAATTATTGCCAGTGAATTTGAATCGTTGTGTGATTTATAATATATGTGACTTTATAATATATATTGAAGATGGAGCTGTATTGGTTTTCTGTATATAATTGTTAAAAATAACATAATTTAAACCAAGAAAAAATTTAATAGTGAGGCCTTTCAGCAAGGCTATCATCGTCAGACACATCACAAATAAATATACAAAAAGTAAATAGATGTAATATAAGCTTAAATATAAACATATGTTTTAAAATTTTTAACTTTCGTGGCTAAATATATTATTATTATTCTAAATGGTAGTTTTATTATGAATTTGAAAATATGATAAACTATAAACAATTAATTTAAATCCAATTTATAATACTTTCAAATTCGTAATAAAACTAACATTTAGAATAACAATAATATATTTAGCCACGAAAGTTACAAATTTTAAAACATCTTTATATTAGCTTTTATTACATTTATTTACTTTTTGTATATTTATTTGTGATGTGTCTGATGATGATAGCCTTGCTATCGAATGGCCTCACTATTAAAGTTTTTATTGGTTTAAATTATGTTGTTTTTAACAATTATATTTATAATATATGTTGACATTGCAGGTGTTATACATTAATTACATATTAATTGATAAGTTGGCATTAGACATTTAAATCTCTAAAACTAAGCTTAATATAAATAAATTATTAGTACGCAACACTTACATTAATAACATATTCCAAATTGCGAATCAGATAGGGGCGTTAAAAGTGGATCTTGGAACTAAACTATGTAAAAATCAAGAATACATACATATGATTTATATTTTAAATAATCCCACCTCTACGAGTCATTGTGTAAGTCACCAGTAACGAATTTTCATGTAATTGTTAATATTTGTACAACATGATTAAAGATTTTATTGAGAAAATACAGACATTGAACATATTTCGAACACATTCGATTTTAAGGTTAGGTTTTAGAAAGGTTTACTTTTTATTATCTCCTAAAAAATATATATTTTACGTAAATGTTCCTCATTTCGATAAACTCTGTAAAGCTTAAATATGAAATTGTAGAAACAAGAATCATTTTTATCGTCTCAAAACGTATAAGGCTGATATGTTTCATGGCAAGAATAGTAATAGGATTATCATGTAAATCTTATTTCAAATCACTACAAATTTTAACAATTCCTTCACTAGACATTTATTATTTATATTTAACAGATCTGAGTATACACAAATTATAACTGAAAAAAGAAACGGTCATAATTACTACACAAGGCAAATACGGGATCACACACATGCCTCTCACAGATTATAGCTTGACTCCCTGCTTTCCCAAAACATTGCAGCAAAATTATAGTACTTATAAAATTTAAAAATATCAATACACAGTTCAAAAGTTTACTAAAGAAATTTTATTAAATGCTTGTTTCTCAAAAAAATGAGTTCTTAAATCTGTGGTCAATACTAGAAGTATTGTTTTGTTAAACACTCTGTACAATATGTTTTGGCTATAAACGGTGGTTATGAAGTCCCCCCCCCACACCTTTTTATACAATTTACAATCACTGTATTTTTTTCAGCTATGTCATTTATTATATAGGTAGATGCTCTAACTAGTTAAGTATCATGGAATGTTGGGAGCACCCTGAGGTCCAAGATATAGGAGTCAACTTCCAAATTTTTATAAGAAAATAGTCATACGATATGTATATTATTAACATTGCTTTTTTACCTTGAAAACAACTATGTATTTAAATTCAAAAGGGTTCAGTTTCAAAGAAATCAGAAGATTAAGGATGTAGAAGTCGGCTTGAAATTTGTAATGAGAAGTCAGTCATACGACATGTCTACGAACATTGCCTTTCACCCTGAAAACAATGGTGGTGTATTTAAAATTCAAAAGGGTTATACAGTTTCCAGTATTTATTATAATTTTGCATTAATGTTTAGAGAACATTTCGTTAAATATTTCTCACATTGGAAATTGTATAACCCTTTTGAATTTTAAATACGGCATTGTTTTCAGGGTGAAAAGGCAATGTCAGTAGACATATTTCTTGACTGTCTTCTCGAAAAAGAATTTGGAAGTTGACTCCTATATCTTAGACCTCAGATTACTCCCAATATTCCATACTACTCAAAAAGTTAGAACATCTTCTTACATAAGGAATGGTATTACTAAAAAACAAACTTTAAATGTAAATTGTAGAAAAAAGTGGGTGGGATAACTTTAAAAATATCCTGTATATTTTATGATTAAACTAAGTAGTTTAGTGACTAATTTTACGTTTATATATTGTTTTAGTTGAAAAAAAAAAAAAAAACACACACACAAATTGGTAGCTTCATTATAATCCTTCAGGTTGTTGACTGAACCAGATACTTGTTTAAGTTGAGGAGGTGTCCCAAGGGCGACCAAACCAGCCCAGTGTCGAACGATACATTGTTAATATCAGATGAAGCCCACTGGACCGAGTGTTTCATCTCACTGAATTATTACTCGCCTTCGATTCCGTACGACTCTCTTAAATCTCCTCACCAACGCAGACTCCGTGGATTACCGAACCATCATTCACACGCGCTTAAATGGTGTGATCTGGTTCCACAACAATGAAGTCACTTTGCGGACCATCACACTAACATAATTCATTGTTGACAGTGGTGCTATTGTTAAAAACTTAGGTAGATAAGCATGGAGATTCAGCGCATCTATTCCATATGCTAACATTTGACATCTACTATGATTGTATAACAGAACGGGGAGGGAATAAAAACAAAAAATAGCAAAGGTATTTGGGAAAACGTAATTATTTGAGAGCCCACTTATTGAGTCATCATTATTGCTGTTAAGTAGCCATGTTCTTAAATAACATTAAAAAAATAACAACCGAAAAATGAAAAAAAAAAATAAACCGACAAAAATAATTTAAGAGCCAACATAATCAAAATGCTAAAAAGGCAACACAAAGCTAGAATTGTTAAGTTAAGCATAAAAGCCAATACAGCTCCATCCCTAACATTCAGTACAATATATATCTACATTCAAAAACAATATCAAAACAAGTCGAAGAAATACAATTCAAGTTTAATTGCTCTAAACCTTGAATGAATCTTTTGTTACTATTTATGAATCTTAAGAAAAAGGATCTCAACAAATGGATTTTTGCAATCCATTCAGTTTTTTTACAAAACATGATTAGAGAACACTTGAAACAAAAATAAAATAATAAGTTACTGTGCGTTGTTTGTAAGTTAACAAAATCCGATATTTAACATCACTATGTAAAAAACAGAAACAATCACAGTTAATAATGACAAACTAAATATAGATTTTAAATGAATTGTCTTAATTAACATATTATTTGTTGGTAAAAGTTTTAAATAAGAAAACAGGATCTTTATTGGCTTAAATAACTGATCAGTAGTTTAGATATTTATATGGATGGTAAACATCCTATTGCTTGTTTATTTATTTATTTTCTTCAATATTCTCATAACGAAAATATCCTCTATTCTTCAGAGAAATACAGGCCAACGACACGTCTGATCGATTTCCTTCATTAAACAGATCTTCATTTGCGAAATACGCTTTGTTCCCTGTTGTTCTTGGAATTGAAACCTGTTTATAATTGGACTTACGATAAATTTAAAGTAATCTAATTACGCTCTCGTTGTTACATTTATCATAATAAATGGGGAGACCGGCTGACTGGAGAATGCGTGATTCTGAGAATTTGGAGTAAATGTCCAAAATTCCAGTGAGAGTCTCTTGCAATTATGTTTCAATTAAAAGCCTTTGTTAGTTTCCATAATTGGAAAGAGTAATAAAATAATATTGGCAAGTTAACCTAAAACAATTAAGTCTTATACAGATATAGATGTGCTATCTAATGAATAGGCTACCCCATTTTATTTCATCACAACAAACATTTCCAAAACACGATAGCAGATTCCTCGAATTAAGGTCAATTTATTAACTCTGCAAATCATGGTATTATTCATATAATCAACACTTTATATCCTCATTCAGACAATCGTATCGCATGATAATAAATTACTAAATATTTTCAAGTAATTTAAAAGTTTGTTTAGTTAGTTTTAAAAGTCCTCATATTTTCGTAAAGCTTGTACAACTGAGTTGCGTACCGGAAGAGAAGAGAGTGGCTCTTGTCGAAGTGTGGGTGTTTTCACCAGACATCAATTTCCTCCTCACGTCTCATCCCGTTCGTTTTACAATAAAACTTGGCCGGGAGTCATGTGTGAAAGGACTAACAGCAAAGTTCGTGAACGGTTCGGCAGAGAGCTGTACGGGAGGAAAACTTGTACAGACATTTGCAAATAACAGTAAATAAACTCTACAAAATATTTCGCAATCTCTGTAATCAATAGTAGCCTAATTATATATTATGTTTCTTTTAGGTGGGGCTGGAGTTGTTGGCCATCTGAGATCTATTCTTCATAAGATCAATTTTTGACGGTTAAATCATTTTTCTCCCAAAAATATGATCTTCCATAAGTCATTTTGCTGAATAGAGAAAGATGATTTCTTTCCGTATAGTATTGAACATTTTCATTTAACCTTTTTTATGCATATACGTAAAAGTTTGATAATTTTAAATATAATTTGAAATTAAAAATTTACGAATTTGAATAAGCTTTAACAATCGACACTAAGCCTTTAGCCAAGCCAAACCAAGAGTGTCAAAATTAAAATCGATAAAATTATATAGCGAAGAAACGCCTTAAAGATCTTTCAGTGCCCACTGAAGCATATGCTCTCATGCTTTAAATTGATTTTATACAAATTAACATTGACCTTTTTTAAAATAGACTCCAGAAAACAGACTGGAAATTACCAACATTTCTGATCTCCAGCCCCCCTTGAAATATTTGTTCAGGAGTTAGTTAGCACATGATAAATAATAAAATGTCAATAAAAAATTAAGTGGCATTTTCACAGTCACAGTCCAGACCAGACCTAAATCTTTTAATTGATTCAAAGCAACTTGGAAAATTGCCATCAGTGATTGGAAGGATTGAACCCACAACCTCGTGAACTCATGCGTTATATATTATAGAAATGTGTGAAACTTTCCCTCCGTATCGGTGCAGTGGCCTAGCTAGAAGGTTGACAGAGGCGAATAAATTTGCGATATGTAGCATCGTTAATAGAAAATTAACCTTTATAACTGTCATAAGTTTCTAGTGGGGTAATGCTGTAACCGAGCCACCAACACGTCTTCTCAATAGTTACCATCTATGTAGACAATATAAGAGATATCTCGGTTGCTCATATCAGATATATATTGGGTGGTGGTTGTGATTTCGGTGTCATGCAGTGAAGAGAATATGATATCAGGCTTGTCAGTATGCAGACAATCAGGCCAACACTATGTGGTTCGAACTTTACGCTTAACTGTATGACAGATACCTTGGCTATTGGGTTATTGGTAAATGGTGCTTTTTGATGAACAGTTATAACCTTAGTAACAACAACTACAATTATTATTCTACTTTCATCGCATTGATTCGCCATTTATATTTACTCATATGTTGAGGATGGGTGCTTTATCATAAATAAAAGAAATATATTCATATAACATTTTTGGTTAGGATTAAGGTTCCAGTTTATAAAGTATTCTTCAAGGGTACAAGATCATTTGTGAGTGTTTATTCAGTAGTACTCAAGTCCTCGGTATGATCATCTACATATACCGACTTTCTGTGATGCGTATGTCAGCGGTGAACACTTTGAACAAAATTGGAGCAAGTACAGATCCCTGTGGCAGACCATCATCCTTCAGCTGTAATAGAGCTTTCCTCATGATAAACCTTTATTAGCCTGGACTAAGCACTTAATATTTTTATTAATGTCACATGACTGTTTCAAAATATATATTACAGGTTGTATATTTTTGAAAATTAATAAGTGGTAGCTGACAACAAACCAAACGCTATATATTCATATAACGTGTATAAAACAGTTTTGTTTTTGATTGAAAAAAAAACATTGTTTTAAACGTAACAATAACTATGAAGTGAATAGTTTATATTTCTTTTGTCATTAGAATAACAGTGAAACTTTCCCACATTTAATTAATTGAGGATCTTAACATTTTTTAGTTCCTCATTTTAATAGTTGTTATTTTCCTACTAGTCGCCCGAAAAGACCAGTTTGATAACCGAATGGAAATCATTTCGGATTAAAACCACTCGGAAGCGCTTCAATTGACATATTCAAGCGGCAAAGCTTATCATCTCTGTGTTATTGAAGTTGATGAGCTGTCAGACAAATCCCTTCATACATATTTGATGAGAGTGAACCACACTCATTGCTCCTGGAGAGAAAGAAATGTTCAGAATGTTTCCAGACTTTCTCTCCTCCTGGAGGGTGGTGATAGGATCAAGGAGTTTTGGAGCTTTTCTTTGGAGTACCCGTAACACCAGATCTCTCCTGTTGCTTCTTTCTCCTAAGTGAAAAGGTTATGCCAATAGTCAAACAAAATAAAATAACGATTCTCTTAAGACTCTTTAAAGCCTTTTTCCGACTAGACGAATCTCTTCTGACCATTACAAAACGTATAAAACAACCCTTAGATTTGCTCAAAAGAATTGGCTGTTTTCTGTGACAACAAACAAAATGTGTGAGGAAGAAAAAAAACAAATATAGTTGAACAATACATGAATTATTAAATTTTCAGAACATTTAAAAATAAGTTACGAATTCGCTTATAAATTGGACAACTAGGCCGAAATATATCGTGTTTGAGTATATATAGAAGGGGAAGAGTTTTGATTAGTTGTATATTGACAGGTGGGTGGATTGATAAGTATGTAAGAAGGGGGGGGGGGTTCTTTTCTCCAATTGTATACGTGTTAAATACAGATGACGCTGATGTAATTTGTATTAAAATAGGCTACATATATGATAGGGGGAAACGTCATCAGGCTTATGCTTCTATGTAAAATTATCGATAGCTGGAATTCAATCGAATTTAAATATAAGGTTTTTACAAATCTTAAAGTATAATTGTGTAGGATTTGGTAAATACAGCAATTGAAATTCATATTTTTCTGGACGAATAATTTTATAAATTACTTTTTAAAAGTTCTGTAGAGAATCAAACGTTCCTTCAAGATGTAATACAACTTGGAAATGTAGGCTTTGAATTTTCCAAGACACAAATATCAACTCTTATCTGTTCAGAGACTAATATAGTAAAACATACTAAGACTGGTTTGGAACACTTGACACCCACTCAGCGGTGCATACCATGTGCAGCACTAAAGGACAATGGTACGTAATGAACTTTCCCGCCTTTTTCGTAAACCCGCTCACCGAGCAAGGCGCAGTCGCGGCGTTGTGAAACTCGCATTCTTGTGCGCCTGCGCACAGTGCCTACTGGCATCACATTTGGTTCCGACAATTATCGGCCTATAGCTGTGCTAAACGAGTTTTGAGAATGATTGTCACAAGGCAGATCAGAGATGTTGAATTTGATTGGGTAATATCGCCTTTCGTCGTGTTACTTCTCTAATTTATTGACCTCTTTGTAATTAATTGGAGAATTTGTTTTATTCTGATAGCTACGCTTTGCACATCTTGTTTAGGTATTAGAGTAATTTAAATGCTCCGTTATCAGTTTCTTATCCCAAATACGTCTACCTAGTGTTTTAACTTATTCAAATAATTGTTGTTATTAAACATGCATCTAAATGGCAGAATGATTAACGTGTTTCAAAGATTACACGTTCATTGGTAGTGTCATTTACTAGAATTTATTGGTGTCAAAGATATTCAACAAATTATTAGCGATTTTAAAATTGTATAATCGGTTTTTAAATCTGTACATATGTATTTGGATAACTTAATTGTGACATGGTTGTTTTGACACTGATGACTTAACTTTTAGCTACACATTGGGGCTTAAATTGTGGCTGGAGTACTTAAGCTTGATGTGCTTAACGCCTTAATCGGCTTTGGACTGGTTCCAAATCCTCTCACAACAAAATACATAATATAGCTTACGTCGTACTGCGGGTTGTAAACTTTGGAAACCTCCGTACTACAGAGTCCGTAGCCAACTTATCTTTCATTTGAAAAGCTGAACAATTAATATACTGTCTTCGGCTTGCAAACTTTTTTTCAGTTGTTACTATTTATTATTTTCAAAACATATAAACAAGTTAGAGCTTTTTGTTGGGTATTTTTCATTATTTCGTGATAAACCCCCTAGATGTTTCGACTTAGTACAACCTGTTTCTTTTTCAAGTTCTACATTTTAATTTCATTTAAATTAACCAACGTTATTTTAACACCAACAATTTTCTCAGATGCCCTCACAAAAGCAATCCTAGTTGATGTAAAATCGTATTTTTTTCAGGCAATTAAAGACATTTTTTTTGTATTCGGTTTACTCATTGTTTCTGATTTAAGTAACAAGTTTGTAAAATCAATTAAGTTAAAGTATTATTCCCAGCCAACAATTTTTGGGATAATAGCTTTGTTGGGATCATTTGAGATATGATCATAATAGAAAGAAAGATTTTTAGTTTTTCTTTGAGTAGGACTAACAGCGAAGCCCTTAGAGATGTTCTTTTATTAAGTAATTATTGACGACTGAATTTGGGGAATAGTTCTCATAGAGGAGGGGAAATTGGGTGCTCCATTTGTCTGAGAATAAATTTACTGACCTTGAGCCTTCCCTACTATTAGCATCACCAAAGCGGTTGCTGATAATCCAAGCTTTAGTTGTTGCAACTAGCAATCAGAATGTCAGTATGCGTCAATCATTCTTAGTATCACTTGTCTACACGAAAACTTCAGTTGATATAATTACAGTAGCCTTAGCTGCCAAAATGTAAATAATGAATACTTAGGGTAGAAGTTTTCTTTGCTAGCAAGGTCCAGCTAACTAAAACATGCGTTAAAAAAGTTATGTTGTTTCATCCATAGCTGTTCTCTTCACAACACTTTCAAGGCTATTGTAAACCCTAGGATTGCAAGAAATCCCAGTACAATTGGCAAGCATTTGGTGTGATTTCTTGTTCACGAAGTTGGTTTGAGAGGTACGAACAGATCAGATGGAGACTCAGTTTTCTTTGAAGGAGAAGCGACCTGCAAAAACTTTAGTCTAGAACTTTCGTCATGAGTTTAAAAATAACTTAAAACAGGTGTTTTATCTGTATGATATAGGCCTTTGTAGTTGAAAGAGAGAGTTTGTCATGAAAAGACAATCGGTACTCGCTGATATATCTTTGAGCCTGACTGTCAAATGGACCAAACCGTACAGTAGCGGAGTACTGTACAGAGAACGGTGGGTGATAAATGACACGTGGTATCCGGTGACGTCACGAGCGGGTCACGCAGCCGCCACTGTATCTCCATACAATAGCCACTGCCTAGACCAGTCAGACAACCTCACAACACAACAAAGACTGTCGCGGTGGTAATGCTGCGCCACTCTACCTACCAAACATCACCAATCGGCGATGTTCAGCGCGGACAACGTCATCTTTCCGGGCATAATTAGATACATTCGTGGGTGCCTCCACTCGGGATTCATTGGGTGAAACGATGATTCGCACATTTCAAGAGCCCATTATACACTTCAGAAACAGTGGCTTGTTTTAGCGTGGCTGTTTGGAAATCTGTCAGCTGACTGAATAATTAAAAACATTATTATATGATGTAACAATAATGGCAACATTTTAGAATTACCTGCCCGTTGCATTGTAACGACTAGATTTTCGCCCTAGAATATTGAGAATTCGATTTTTCCCTGTTTTTTTCTTTTGGTTTTGTGTCAGGAGGACGAGAGAGTTGCCAGAATATAGTACTGGATTAAACCTTCCTGGAACTATGGTGGTAGGACTGTGCCAGTAAGTATCTAATAATTTTGAAATCTCGCAACTTTGTTTTTCACAGTGAGATTGTCACTTAAGTAAGACTGGTGTGATCCTTTACACAATGTGATTTTAATTTTAGGTATTGGTATTTATTACATGGTTTCTGAAACATAAAAAGTGTCTCAAGCATGTGCTAAGGTTGAAAGCCCATGGGATACAGAAATACAGGCCAAAAGCTTCCCGGAAACGCACGTTCAGTGATATTCCCCCCACTACACTCGCTAGTTCACATGGGCCTGCCGTTCGCTCAGTTCAGTTGGGGATTCGAACCTTAGACTTTTCGCTCTGGAGTTTGAAGCCTTAGCCACTGAGCCACCAAGCCGGCTAAAGATAATGTGTTTCTGTGGCAGTTCCTGCATTGAGATCAGAGGCACGCGCCAGATTGGCCTGTTACGGTTGACCGCGCACAGCTGATATTGCCGCAGTCACGCTCTACAGACAGCCTGACGTCATACTGGACTGCATCTGTCTACATCGCCGGGGTACATGACTGCTTATCGACAGGGTACATGACTGCTTGGTAGACTTCATAATTGGACTAACAACTACATCGACAGGGTACATGACTGCTTAGTAGACGTCATAACTGGACTGTCATCTACATTGATGGTTTACCCGCTATTCTTCGGACAGATTGACGTCATACTGGACTGCATCTGTCTACATCGCCGGGGTACATGACTGCTTAGTAGACGTCATAACTAGACTACCAACTACATCGACAGGGTACATGACTGCTTGGTAGACTTCATAATTGGACTAACAACTACATCGACAGGGTACATGACTGCTTAGTAGACGTCATAACTGGACTGTCATCTACATTGATGGTTTACCCGCTATTCTTCGGACAGATTGACGTCATACTGGACTGCATCTGTCTACATCGCCAGGGTACTCGTATCGACTGCTTGATAGGGTGCATAACAGCTGCCATCGTTGAATATAGTGTAACTTTCCCAGATAGAAGTTTTTTCGAGTGAATTAATTCCTTCTAGGTACTCAGAGTAAATTGCACGAAGGAACCTTTTGTTACTTCATTTTCGTACACCTTCCACACTTACACGTTCCAGAATATGTCAAATAAAGAGATGACTTGATAAACAAAATCATTTTAAAAACTGGAGATAGCTACACTTAGGGCTAATGCATTATGCTTCCACTTCAAATAAAATGTTTAACTAAAATTTAGATTGCCTTAATTGTTTTCTTGTTGATGATTAAAAATATCTTTGAAACATATAACATATAGGCTACTAGCTGTACCCGCCCACTTTGCCGATCATATTATTGAGTTTTGATTGTAAAATTGAAATGTGCAGAAACCTTTCAGTTTACACATTATCCAGTTTAGAAGTTATGTATGTACCGCAATTTTATTCTATTTGTTTTATTTAACAGCTGTAAATGAAATAAATAAATAACGTCTTTATTTGGAGCAGTTTTCAACATACAGTTGTTAAAAAAAAAAAAACTCAAATCATGCTCAAATCAATTATTATAGCTCCATAAGAATACCATGGGAATTTTGGAGGCCAGTGGGACGGAGTCCTGAGGTTGGAGAGGAAAATCCATTCTTAGTGAGACATATACAAAATTTCAAGTAAATTGGACGTATAGTTTTGGAGAAATAGTGATGAGTGATAAATGGCTTTTATGTATATAAATATTAAATTTAAAATTTTCCTATTGAACTCAGTTTGTTCTCTTAGATAAAAAAGTTAAAGTCTAGACAAATCTGCAAGTCTACTTTTAGAGGACACAAATTACTATAGTTGACTCTGAATCAGTGAAATATCGGGTTTCTCGCCATATTTAGCCATGTCCTATGATCTGGCTATGCATTTGGTAAAATTAACTTGTAAAATTTCCTATTCAAATCAGTTTATTCTCTTAGATAAAAAAGTTTCAAAGTCTAGAGAAATCTATAAATCTACTTTTAGAGGGCATAAATTACTATATTTGACTCTGAATCAATAAAATATTGTGTTTCTCGCCATGTTTAGCCATGTCCTATGACCTGGCTATGTGTGCTTTAAAACTAAATTGTTAATTTTACGATTTAAAACGGGTTTTTCTCCTAGATAACAAAGTTTCATGGTCTAAAAAAATCTCTACGTCTCCTTTTAGAGGGCGCAAAGTACGGTAATTGACACTGAATCAGTGAAATATCGTGTTTTTAGCCATGTTTAGCCATGTCCTATGACCTGGCTATATGCATGTTCAGATTAAATTATATATATTCCCATTGAATACAGTATGTTCTCCTAGATAACAAAGTTTTACAGTCTAGAAAAATCTGTAAGTCTACTCTTATAGGCCGTAAATTAACCAATTTGATTTACACGCACAAATTGAAAATCTAGCTCTATCTAAGGAAGTGAGATAGAAAGTTGTAGATCGTCTCAAACCAGACACAGAAAATGGTGTTAGTTTTGCTGTAGAACCGTTCATTTAGTCGCTATAGTCCAATTAGAGAAATGCTGTTTTTGGCATTTAACAGTTTTTGCACTAAAAAGGCTGCAATATTCGATTCACTAAGAATTTTTCAAAATACCTTCGTATTGCACATCTACACCATAAGACCTTTGACTCTACGAAGTTTCAGCCTCGTAGGCTTAGTACTTTTTTACATACAGCGATGAGTGAGTGAGTCAGTAGTATTTGCCTTTTATAGGTTTAGATTAACAACTTTTGACAAAATAATCTTAATTATTCTTGCATTTTCCTAAGTTAAGCTCCTTAGCTTGTAAATAAATCTTACAATAAAGAAAGCCAAGAGATTTATTGTCGCCTTTTTCGTGTCATCATCGCCTATTATCACACTCTTAACACGAAAGTGAAGTAGGTTTGCTGTGTATAATTTTCTGGACACATAGGCACTTATCTTCACGTGTGTGTATTTGCGCACTTAGTCAGTTAACGTGATAGTAAAGGTGATTGAACCGTCTTCCTTTACAGTTAAGTGTGCACTTAAATAATTTGTAAGTGTTGTGGATAATGCCATCGAAGTGGTTATAGGCTAATTTTTGTTGTTGAATTTATAATCGGCTGAAATAGGTACATCAAACAATTTATCTAACCAAATCATTTAAGAAACTGACTGTAATGCTACTTTTGCTTTCAGTTGTTTGAACGTAGCTGCAATGCAACATTTCACCAACACCAGACAGATGACAGGAAATGACTTTGTGGTTGCCAGTAAATGGAATAGAACCTGGGTATATTGCTTTCTGGCAACGAGAGAAAAGTGAGAAGGAAAGTGAAAGACATTGTTGGATATTGTTTGAATTAAGAAATTTACAAATATTAAACCATTCTTTGCGCTAGAATTTTCTTTTAAGGTCATTAAATTTCAATGTCAATGGCCGAGTCGATTCTAAGTTTACAATAATTGCTGGGATCATTCATGACAAATATAGAGATAGATTGGACTACATTGGAGAGGTAAGCTCTTACACCTAATCAGTAAGTACACAAATGAACTGTTGTATGATATTCAGTTGACTCTTGAACCACCGAGACGTTTTGTCCTTTTTCTACCCTACCGAACTCCAGGCACTGAAAAAATATAATAAATGATACTGAAAAATTGAAGTAAACTCTCGTTCAAATTATGACAATTTAAACGTTTTTTTTACATTTAATCGCATCTATAAAAGTTAAAACTATATCAAAATGTTAATTAACTTTTCAAATAGAGCAGCTTTCACCCTCCCCCCATTGTTAATTTCTCTTTTGTTTAAACACATTTTAACATGAATTATATAGGGCCACCCTGACTGAGATTAGAATATCAGTGTATATTTTATTTTATTTCGTAGCCACTTACTACAGAACAGAATTAATAAGGGTGACATCTTGTTTATCTGTTCTTAGTATATACCCTTTCATACTTATGGCCTAATCCATGACTAATACTTATTACGGTTAACAAGAAATAGAAATTACTTTTACAACCGTTAATAGCATGGAATTTCAAGGATCAGAAAGGGTAAAATAAGAGAAAATAAAAAAGAAGATCTCTGATATGAAAGTTCACCATAATTAATTGACAAGACCTCAAGATAACGTTGCTTATCCCAACGACCATTTGAGGTTGGTGGGAAAGGTCTAAAATGGGCTAAGAGGTCAGCAGGATTAATTTAACGTGTAGTTTGGAACAGCGGGGAGCAGCGAAATTGGTCTGTAATTGTAGCTAATTATCCAGCGACCATCCGCAGGAGCAGGATCTACACGGTTACTGCTCCTTCCGGGCTATCCGGTTATACGAGTCAGGATCACTCGGTGAACAGAAATGTAGAAAAAACACAAGAAGTGTGCGGATTTTGTTTCCGCTAATTGGCACACCAGATTAACAACTTGTACATTAATTGTGATTAAGCCAGCAAAACCGCAGGTACAATTTTTCAAAACCTTTCACGCCAAGTTTTCAAGAAATGGTAAACACTTTTTTACCTCATCCCCTTGTGTAAGTAACTGTAAAGGAAAGAATCCACATGAGAAGAGTAGGCCTAATTGTATAAAAACAATAAGTTAAAACATAACAAATAAACAAATATTGCTGAGAAGTATATGTATTCTTATATGTCCATTCCAAAATGTGAATCTTGTTCCATTAGCTGTACAGTGATAACAGTCGGTTGACAAGTGAAGTGACGAGCACTATCAGTGTATCAGTCGAGGAAAGGGACCGCCCGCCACTCCACTGTGTTTGGCTTCCACTTCACTCAGCTATTAAATATAGTCCTAGGACAGACCGATAAGTGTGACTGGCAGAACAGTGTTGAAACAATCCAGATGAGATGGAAACAGAAGTTTTTTGTGTCAGTAAATTAGTTACGTAACGAGGCTAAAGTTAGATTTTGTTGTTGTATATTTTGTAACAACTAAATTCCTGTGATATATTTACTCAAATTTTACAAGGACTTAAGAAAGATGTATCGTAAATATTTCCGTTATTTCATTTAACACTACGAGTATTAGTTATTTACTTCATAATCTGACATATTTACTTGCTAAAAATACAATTATATAGGCCTATAGTTTCGATATCTGTACTTAAATTTTCTGTGACTACATTCAGTTGAAACTCGTTATTTACTTCATCAACTGACCTTATAAATAAGGTACAACAAGTGTATCTAATAACGATATACTGTGGTTAAATTTTCTATTACTACATTCAGTCTAAGTTATTTACTTCACCAACTGATCTTATCTACAACAATTGGATGTAGTAACAATGTATTGGGGTCAATGTTTAGTCAAAACCCATAATTTACGTCATCAACTGATCTTATCCACTTGCTACAACAACTGTATGTAGTAACGATGTATTGTAATATACTTTTCTCTGACTACATTCAATCAAACCCCATGATTTACGCCATAAACTGATCTTATCTACTTGCTACAACGTAGTAACGATGTATTGTAGTAAAACTTTCTCTGTCTACATTCAGTCAAAACCCAAAATTTACACCATCAACTGATCTTATCTACTTGCTACAACAACTGTATGTAGTAACGATGTATTGTAGTAAAACTTTCTCTGTCTACATTCAGTCAAAACCCAAAATTTACACCATCAACTGATAAACGATGTATTGTAGTAAAACTTTCTCTGTCTACATTCAGTCAAAACCCAAAATTTACACCATCAACTGATCTTGTCAACAACTGTATGTAGTAACGATGTATTGTAGTAAAACTTTCTCTGTCTACATTCAGTCAAAACCCAAAATTTACACCATCAACTGATCTTATCCACTTGCTACAACAACTGTATGTAGTAACGATGTATTGTAGTAAACTTTTCTCTCACTAGATGCAATCAAGACCCATAATTTACGTTATCAACTGATCTTATCCACTTGCTTTAACAAATGTCTCTAGTAATGATGTATTTTACTTAGGCTTCTTGTCTCTACATTCACAGTGTATACTTTTGAGTATCATTTGTGGTGACTAAATTGACGTTATGTAAGCCTAATTCATCCTACTTATTTCCTCTCCTCCACATAGTATAGTAAAATATTGAGTGGATTTAATAAGGAAGCGTTGAAGTAAAGTTTGCTAAGACTACGTATGTATTTATCGTAATCTTCTCCTCCAATGATACTTCAGAAATTGGACGTCCACTAACTCCGCTCTAGTTAGCCCAGCCACCGACTTCCCTCCCCCTATTATCACCTGTAATGAAGTAGTCTTCAGACTCGACTTACACTGCAATTGTACAAGTAATTTCACCATTTCCCCCTTCCCCTGACCAATAATCATCTCTGTCAGCCTGGCTGTGTTATTTAAGCTGCTACAACTACCAATCTCTAACTGTCTGTATCATTGGCTAGGAATCACTGCCGATAAACACTCTAAAATCATGTCGGGGAGAAGTTAGTTGAAAAAACTTGTTTTTTTCTGAGACTTGAGGACTATGATAAAACAGCTGGTTCTACAGTTGTTGTACTTACATTTTATCTTAAGGGTTTTTTTTGGTTAACAGATCTTTACTTTTGTTTTATTGACAAGCCAATAAGAAATTTAGACGTAGTCAAAAATATAAGATTTATTCAATTTTTCTTTAGGTCTGAGATTATAGATAACATTATGTCAATCCTTTGGGCAAAGGATTAAAGTTGTAATCAATAAATATTTTATGATTTATAAATTAAAAAACATTAAAAATCAATATTTAATATATTTTGCCTGCTTACAATCATAAGTTTTTTATAATTCTTACAAGCTGTGGAAAGAAACTTGTTACACCTAAGGACCTTGAACGCAATCTAACCATTAAGAAGCTGGTCCATGTAACTGAAAGCGTTACGAAAATACATAATTTAAATTATTATCATTTCGTGTTGTAGTAGGTATTTCTAGATTAAATTGCCATTTCTTTATCCCATATCCATTACTAGACTGTTTCTGTTTACATCATAAAAATATGAAAGCTATATAACAGTAACCTTCTTACTTTATGTCATAATAACCCTTTATCTGCTTTGCAAATTAAATTAAAATTAAAATAAACTTTAAACCAAAAACAGAGTCGTGTCTCATACAGTATTTAGCGGGTTGTTTTGGTCCAACAAATCACTAATATTAAATTGTAAGGTAAGTCCACTCTCTGTACTAACTGTATACTTTATTTACACTCGATAATTAACTAAATCGAAAAATATGAGATATTTACGAATTTTAATATTAGCACTTAAAATTAAGTTACTATTATTTACAGTCATTAAGGTCACTGTACGTCCACAATGTTTTGTTCCTCCAACGTCTATCACTGTTCGTGAACTGTCACTGTTAGGCACTTTTCACTTTACTTTCACTTCCACCCCAGGTTGAAGACTGAACACTCACACTGCCACTGAACCTCACTCACTGACTAGACGGCCGAAGGGTGTATTTTTTACAAGGCGCCGCTGCAATCCAGAAGTTTCCGTAATGTAAACTAGATTGATCCCGGCTGCCATTCACGGCAGTTTTCAGTTGAAAAATTTACAACTTTAGGTTTGTTTACATAGTTTTTAGTTTTAGATTTTTTTGTTTGAAACTAAAAAGTTACAAATAAACTATATTTGCTCTTTAAAGTGTTTGAAATTTCTTATATGGGTAGATGGTGTCTTCATTCAGAGCCAATCTACGGCTTCTTGCTCTCTTGTTTAATTGAATTATATCACGTTACGAATTTTGTTCTTAACTTCAAGATTTGTAGTGTTCGTTTCATCAGCTATATCTTGCAAAGCATATTTTTTCATTTTAATTTTTATACATAACACTGGTTAGGCTATACAACACCTTAGCCGAGATGAGGCTAGATTAGGTAAACGTAATCAAACTGAATGGAGACTACGACTATGAGAGAGAAACCAGCTGATCAGCAGGCAGAATGCGCGTGTATGCTTAGAGATGAAGATAAAAAGTTTCAAATTATAAAATTTGCAATTTTTGCTGCACATTCAATTGTCAAACAAAGGTCAAAGATTCAATATTTTACCAACAAGTAGTGGAAACACGAAGTTTAGTTTGCATCTCCTGAAGTTTGAGAATTTTGTTTGAAGAGAAGTTTGTTTCAACAACACATTTAAAAATCGTATTTTGAAAAGTTTCAAACTTTTTTCAAAAGTTGCTGTATGAACGTGGTTTAATAGACAGCCATTATAGAAGAGTATCGCACTGTCTACGGGCTTTTCTATATTGACCGGAGAGAGAGATGGAGAGGGGGAGAGAGGGGGGGGGGCGCAACAGGATAGTTTGCGAACACTTATCAATAAGTCGTTAAAGGCACAACGTGTGTTTCATATGTCTGGTATAAGACAGTTGTGCCTTAAACAGGAAGAGTCCTCCTCCAGTTCCTCTCATTCTCACGTATTTTATACTTGGTGTTATTAGATGGAAAAAACCTACTTAGTGTTGGAGACGTGACCATGAGCCAGTGACCTTGCCACCGTGGTAATGCCATTACCAATTCGTTACGTCTTACGTGGTGGACACTCTGTGTATTCACCGGGAATACTGTCGTGTAATCTCCTCTTGTACGTTGACCTTCACTGGAACATCGTCACACAATTTGTGAAGGCTACAGCTGTGATTGAAGATTTCGTGTTCATTGTTATTTTCCTTTTTACATTCTGAAGAAATACGCAGTACTTTTTTAGTAGTTCAAGTGTTCCTAAATTGCATTTTAACAGAAGCTTAAGTAAATATTTAACTATACAATTTACAGTTTTAATTAACTGGCAGACTTAAATCAAACTTACTAAACTACTTAAATTTGAATAAAGATAATAATGGAATACCATACTCATTTTGTAAACATATTATTGTCTACTTCAAATACTCGTTTTTTAAAGAGAAATTAAAAACAATTAATGTTTCAGAGAAGAAATGTGGAGTTTTCAGCAGTGAGAAATTGATTTTGTATATAATTATGGTTTATTAATTGTTTTGGAAGGGACATTTTTCAAGTAGGCCTATGATGTAAATTATAATCAACTGTACGAAAAATAAAATGTTTAGTGGCTGCTCAGTTTGAGTAGTATATGTTTATGGAGAGATGGTTTAATTCGAGTGTAAGTTATTGGATTCGTATTAAGGTCGAAAAGGGTCTTCTCGGATACTAAGAACTATTCTCTTGTCATATGAGAATAGGCCCTGTTAAGGACACAGTTTTTAATAACAGAGAATCAACCACATGTTGCTATCAGTGGCTGCTTGAGTTCTGAAAAGTTCCACACTCTACAATACCAGAGAGTGTGGGTTTTGTAGAGTTGTATAAGATATATAAAAAAGGGTATTAAAGTTTTATATATCATAACCCAGCTTCAATTTTTCTGGGAATATATAAAGATAACACTTACCAGTCTTTTAAATATTTAATAAAAGAAATAGATTTCGATCTTGAAATATCATCAAATATTAAATTTTTCGACTCTTGCTGAATCGTTTTTTTAGGGTTTTTATTGATACGTTCTAAATGTAAAAAGTGTAATAAATTGACATGCGTTTATTAAAGAAATATTACAAGAAGTTGACATGTCCTGTAGTTTAAAACGCTCTTTTATGACCATAAGAATAACACGTTTTTGCATTTATTCTATAAATGTATTGATTTTATTTTTTAGTTTAGTTTGGGTTTTGAGTAAAACATATATAAAAGAAGAGGTCTAATCTAAAAATTGTTGTGAATTACTTTATACATTTGTTACATACATTTCACAATCCATGTGAACCACCCACCCACCAATACATGTGCAGTGGTAGTGACCCACCCGCCCACCCATTCACATGCAGTAGTAGTGACCCACCCATCCATCAATACATGTGCGGTAGTAATTACCCACCCGCCTACCCATTGACGTGCAGTGGTAGTGACCTCCACCAATACTCGTGCAGTGGTAATGACCCAACCATTCACGTGCAGCAGTAGTGAGCCACCTGCCCACCCATGGTTCATTTATGTAATATGAAAATAAATAACCCATATGCCTCAAAATCGATAAAATAAATCACAATTCATCAGGTTGAAAATTAAGTAAACTTTCTATAAATCTTTTAACATCACACTTGCTTACCTAACATTTCGACTAATGTGTGATTAAGATGATAGGTCTGTAATTGTTTCAATAAGAACGATCTCCTGGTTGTTGACCTAGTATGAGGACAGCCAATGATGAAATAACTGTTAAATTGTGTATGTAGAAGAGGATAGGTATCCAATTGGCCCCACCGGACTTACCTCAATCACGTGGGACGCAGCACGAGCAGTGAGTGCATCAGATACAGTTTTATCCGGTTTAAACTAGTTCAATTGGCCCCACCGGACTTACCTCAATCACGTGGGACGCAGCACGAGCAGTGAGTGCATCAGATACAGTTTTATCCGGTTTAAACTAGTTCAATTGACCCCACCGGACTTACCTCAATCACGTGGGACGCAGCACGAGCAGTGAGTGCATCAGATACAGTTTTATCCGGTTTAAACTAGTTCAATTGGCCCCACCGGACTTACCTCAATCACGTGGGACGCAGCACGAGCAGTGAGTGCATCAGATACAGTTTTATCCGGTTTAAACTAGTTCAATTGGCCCCACCGGACTTACCTCAATCACGTGGGACGCAGCACGAGCAGTGAGTGCATCAGATACAGTTTTATCCGGTTTAAACTAGTTCAATTGGCCCCACCGGACTTACCTCAATCACGTGGGACGCAGCACGAGCAGTGAGTGCATCAGATACAGTTTTATCCGGTTTAAACTAGTTCAATTGACCCCACCGGACTTACCTCAATCACGTGGGACGCAGCACGAGCAGTGAGTGCATCAGATACAGTTTTATCCGGTTTAAACTAGTTCAATTGGCCCCACCGGACTTACCTCAATCACGTGGGACGCAGCACGAGCAGTGAGTGCATCAGATACAGTTTTATCCGGTTTAAACTAGTTCAATTGGCCCCACCGGACTTACCTCAATCACGTGGGACGCAGCACGAGCAGTGAGTGCATCAGATACAGTTTTATCCGGTTTAAACTAGTTCAATTGGCCCCACCGGACTTACCTCAATCACGTGGGACGCAGCACGAGCAGTGAGTGCATCAGATACAGTTTTATCCGGTTTAAACTAGTTCAATTGGCCCCACCGGACTTACCTCAATCACGTGGGACGCAGCACGAGCAGTGAGTGCATCAGATACAGTTTTATCCGGTTTAAACTAGTTCAATTGGCCCCACCGGACTTACCTCAATCACGTGGGACGCAGCACGAGCAGTGAGTGCATCAGATACAGTTTTATCCGGTTTAAACTAGTTCAATTGACCCCACCGGACTTACCTCAATCACGTGGGACGCAGCACGAGCAGTGAGTGCATCAGATACAGTTTTATCCGGTTTAAACTAGTTCAATTGACCCCACCGGACTTACCTCAATCACGTGGGACGCAGCACGAGCAGTGAGTGCATCAGATACAGTTTTATCCGGTTTAAACTAGTTCAATTGACCCCACCGGACTTACCTCAATCACGTGGGACGCAGCACGAGCAGTGAGTGCATCAGATACAGTTTTATCCGGTTTAAACTAGTTCAATTGACCCCACCGGACTTACCTCAATCACGTGGGACGCAGCACGAGCAGTGAGTGCATCAGATACAGTTTTATCCGGTTTAAACTAGTTCAATTGGCCCCACCGGACTTACCTCAATCACGTGGGACGCAGCACGAGCAGTGAGTGCATCAGATACAGTTTTATCCGGTTTAAACTAGTTCAATTGGCCCCACCGGACTTACCTCAATCACGTGGGACGCAGCACGAGCAGTGAGTGCATCAGATACAGTTTTATCCGGTTTAAACTAGTTCAATTGGCCCCACCGGACTTACCTCAATCACGTGGGACGCAGCACGAGCAGTGAGTGCATCAGATACAGTTTTATCCGGTTTAAACTAGTTCAATTGGCCCCACCGGACTTACCTCAATCACGTGGGACGCAGCACGAGCAGTGAGTGCATCAGATACAGTTTTATCCGGTTTAAACTAGTTCAATTGACCCCACCGGACTTACCTCAATCACGTGGGACGCAGCACGAGCAGTGAGTGCATCAGATACAGTTTTATCCGGTTTAAACCAGTTCAATTGCTTTGCGGATAGGATCAGTTCGCCACAGGCTGTCCAGTTAACACGATTGATCGTCCTTTTTATGACTCTTTCCTAGAATAATTGGTTTATTGACTCTACCCTTATCCGTCCAATTATAATATTGCCAAGGGGATTCATTAATGTATGCGACAATATTATATTCCGAGAATATTAATGTTTTGGAAACAAATTTCCAACCCATTGTAGCAGCCATCGCGTGTAAATTGATCAACTATTTACTATAACATTTTGTTTTGTTCTATATTTATCATCTTTGTTAATTTTACTTTGATAGCTAAATTTTAAAACGGTAACCATTGTACTAAAAGGTTTGGTGATGAGTTGTTAAGTAATTAGTTGAGTTGTTATATTACCATCACTTCTACCAACTTTTCCTAAATTAATATAATGATAGTACTTACAAGGATCGGTTTTGCCAATTTTCATTTTTCAGTGGCCGGACAGGAAATATGTCTACTGTATGAGGCCAAGAAGAATCGTACAGATCAGTCTATCGGTTATCCTTTTGATATTAGTCTTTGGGCCAATGTCAGTTCTAGAAAAAAATGTCAGATGACCTGGCCAGAAACTGATACGAGTAGGAGAACAGATAGGCTGTTCTCTTTGATTTTTTTTTCTTTTCTTTTTTCCTCTTGGAGCTGTCATATTTCCTGTCCGTTCACTGAAGAATTAACGATGTCAAAAGAAACGTTTGTAAGTACCATAGTTTTATATTAATTTATCAACAGTTGGTATTGAGAAGGCTTTATATGTCATATGTAATTTACAAACTAATAATGTGTTGGTTTGTGTAAATATTGAGGAGACTCTAAAATGTCATCTTGATATCTACATCTTGTTTGGCTGTGCTTTAAGTGGCATTGTTCATTAACTATTTATTACGTGCTTAAAATAAAAAATAACTTATTCTTTTTTTAACGTGAAACTCAATTTTTGCTCTTGTACATATTTCCTCACACGGACCACTACTGTTATAGTAACAACCTTATAATTTATCAAGAATTATGTTTCCACAAGTAAATTTTAATAAGTAACTTTGTGCCTTGCTGAAGAGATAACCGGAAGTTTGTCGAAGTTCTATGAAATGGACGACGGTGTGGGCTCACTGGAGCGAACTTTGCTCTTACCGTTATGGAGTTCTTTTATGAATAAAGAAAATAAATCTCTTTATTCCAGAAAAACGTTAAACAAGTGTGGTTCAAAATAGATTTGAATGTATAAAACCATTTCAGTGTAGGCATATTATTTCCTTAACAATTCTACATATAAGCAAGTTTTGTTTGAATGAAAAGAATTGTAGTTTGCTCTGTTAACTCCATTCTGTTTCCTTATACAAAGCCTTAGTTTCTTTTGTTGTCTGTAGCTTTGCAAGTTTGAATAAACCTACTTGTATGCAGTTTCCGTGCCCATGAATGAACCTCCGTCATCTCTTTATCTATCGTGGGGTACCACAATGGGTCATACTCGTCCCCATACTGTTTATCTTGTATTGTCATTAGCGCCGTCACGCAGCTCTCCAACCGTGACCGGACGAACTGAACGTCTGTCGACATTCGTGACGTCACCGAGATAAGAGATTCTGTCTTTCCATTGAGTATGGCAAAATGAATATTTGCCACTAAAATACAACGTATAAAAACCCTTATCTGGTTTTATGCTGATAGTAAAATTGCATATGGATGGCCGTTTTTAATTACAGCATTCAGTTACGTTTTATTGTTCTACAGGAATTTCCATTTATTGCGAGTTTTAATTAGTTTATTTTGTGAAATGCAATTTAATTTATTTCGTTAAACAATACTGTGGATCAAAATATACAATACAATACAATACAATATAATCATGTGGATCAAAATAATTACTAGGGTTTTAGATTTTGCAATTTGATATAAACGCACATATTAGGACTAGGTGTAACTCGTTTCTTTACATCTGATTTCCGATTGGATCACATGAGTTGAGTCCCATATTTATTGAAATAAATACTTGTTTTCTGACAAGAACTTATAAACGTGTGATTAGTTACAAGACAATTAAATATACCTGCTAAGTACAGTAGTAATTTTATAAACTCCAATTCCAATCGCGGTCAACAATTCCATCTTTTACCTTTAATAATATAATCAAAGTAAACGAAATTTACTCACTCCCAGTAAATTGGATTCACTGCTTGTCAAGTAGTATAAGGAACTCTCAGACATACAAGAAGCTCCGAATTTGCTTATAGGTTATTTACATACAATTTTAACCAAAAAGTCATTATTTTAATTAAAACTTCCATTTAAAAACAAAAATTAATATCATTGAATAATTCATTTCGGGAAATAAGTTTTCTTTTTTACTAAGACACCCAACTCAATCCATTTCATAAGTCTCCAATCCACCCTCTCAAACTCAACCAATGACGCGTATCGGATTTGGATTTGGCATATAAAATACTATCACCTTCATGTAGATGGACATAGACAAAAAAAATAAAACAATAATTCTCTATACCTATAAAAGGCAAATACCACTGACTCATTCACTCATCGTTGTAACTAAAAAATTACTAAGCCTACGAGGCTGAAATTTTGTAGAGTCAAAGGTTTTATGTTGTAGATGTGCAATAAGAGGGGATTTTGAAAAATTCTTATTAAATCGAAGATGGCAGCCTTTTTACTGTCAAATATTTTAAATGCCAAAAACAGCATTTCTCTAATTGGACTGTAGCTGCTAAATGAACGGTTCTACAGTAAAACTAACACAATTTTCTGTATCTGATTTGAGACGACCTACAACTTTCTATCTCACCTCCTTCATCCTTACACAGAGCTAAAATTTCTATTTGTGCGTGTAAATCAAATTGGTTAATTTACGGCCTCTAAGAGTAGACTTACAGATTTTTCTAGACTGTGAAACTTTGTTATCTAGGAGAACATACTGTATTCAATGGGAAAATATACAATTTAATCTGAATACATGTATAGCCAGGTCATAGGACATGGCTGAATATGGCTAGAATCACGATATTTCACTGATTCAGAGTCAAATATCGTACTTTGTGCCCTCTAAAGGTAGACTTGCAGATTTTTCTAGACTATAAAACTTTGTTATCTAAGAGAACAAACTGTTACCAATCGAAAAATTAACAATTTAGTTTTAAAGCACGCATAGCCAGATCATAGAACATGGCTAAACATGGCGATAAACACAATATTTTATTGATTCAGAGTCAAATATAGTAATTTGTGTCCTCTAAAAGTAGATTTATAGATTACTCTAGACTTTGAAACTTTTTTATCTAAGAGAATAAACTGATTTGAATAGGAAAATTTACAAGTTAATTTTACCAAACGCATAGCCAGATCATAGGACATGGCTAAATATGGCGAGAAACCCGATATGTCACTGATTCAGTCAACTATAGTAATTTGTGTCCTCTAAAAGTAGACTTGCAGATTTGTCTAGACTTTAACTTTTTTATCTAAGAGAACAAACTGAGTTCAATAGGAAAATTTTAAATTTAATATTTATATACATAAAAGCCATTTATCACTCATCACTATTTCTCCAAAACTATACGTCCAATTTACTTGACATTTTGTATATGTCTCACTATGAATGGATTTTCCTCTCCAACCTCAGGACTCCGTCCCACTGGCCTCCAAAATTCCTATGGTATTTTTTTGGAGCAATATTAATTGATTGATTTATTTGATTAACAGCTGTTAAATAAAAACAATTAGAATAAAATTGTGGTAGGCTAAACTTTTAAAATTAAAAATAATTGAATGCAGTATTAAACTATAGATAATATCAGCTGACCTAAATTAGGTATAAATTGGATACTGTATAAAATGAAAGCACATTTCAATTACACAATCAAAACTCAATATCATGTATCACTCAATATCACCTGCGAAGCGGGCGGGTACAGTTAGTAAATAAATAAACAACATTGTGATTTTCTTTACAAGTAAGTTTTATTCTGCAACAAAATATTCATTCAATGTGTTATTCTTTGCAAGTATATTTTGTACTATTTAACAAAGAATTAATTCATATTGTGTTACAGAATAAAATATATGTGAACGAAGTAAATTCAGGTTTAATATTTAGAGTACAGAGTAAAGTATTTTCTTTTACAAGTAATGTTCACTCTGTAACATAATATTCATTCTTTGTGACTTTCTTTATAAGTAAATTGCATTCTGTTATAAAATTATTATTCATTGTTACTTTCTTTATAAGTAAATTCTATTCTGTTACAAAATATCAATTCATTTTGATTTTCTCTATAAATAAATAGTATTCTGTTACAAAATATTAATTCATTGTGATTTTCTGTACATTTTTATTCTGCAGAAAAATGTTCATTGTGACTTTCCTTTAAGTAGAAATTATTTGTATCGTATTAAAATGTTACCAAATCGTACGTTGCACTTATGTTACTTTGTATCGTATGTTGCACTTATGTTACTTTGTATCGTATGTTGCACTTATGTTATTTTGTATCGTACGTTGCACTTATGTTACTTTGTATCGTATGCTGCACTTATGTTACTTTGTATCGTATGTTGCACTTATGTTAATCTGTATCTTATGTTGCACCTATGTTACTTTTTATCGTATGTTGCACTTATGTTAATTTGTATCGTATGTTGCACTTATGTTAATTTGTATCTTATGTTGCACCTATGTTACTTTGTATCTTATGTTGCACCTATGTTACTTTGTATCGTATGTTGCACTTATGTTAATTTGTATCTTATGTTGCACCTATGTTACTTTTTATCGTACGTTGCACTTATGTTACTTTGTATCGTATGTTGCACTTATGTTACTTTGTATCGTATGTTGCACTTATGTTACTTTGTATCGTATGTTGCACTTATGTTATTTTGTATCGTACGTTGCACTTATGTTACTTTGTATCGTATGCTGCACTTATGTTACTTTGTATCGTATGTTGCACTTATGTTAATCTGTATCTTATGTTGCACCTATGTTACTTTTTATCGTATGTTGCACTTATGTTAATTTGTATCTTATGTTGCACTTATGTTACTTTGTATCGTATGTTGCACTTATGTTACTTTGTATCGTATGTTGCACTTATGTTACTTTGTATCGTATGTTGCACTTATGTTACTTTGTATCGTATGCTGCACTTATGTTACTTTGTATCGTATGTTGCACTTATGTTAATCTGTATCTTATGTTGCACCTATGTTACTTTTTATCGTATGTTGCACTTATGTTAATTTGTATCTTATGTTGCACTTATGTTACTTTGTATCGTATGTTGCACTTATGTTACTTTGTATCGTATGTTGCACTTATGTTACTTTGTATCGTATGTTGCACTTATGTTACTTTGTATCGTATGTTGCACTTATGTTACTTTGTATCGTATGCTGCACTTATGTTACTTTGTATCGTATGTTGCACTTATGTTAATCTGTATCTTATGTTGCACCTATGTTACTTTTTATCGTATGTTGCACTTATGTTAATTTGTATCTTATGTTGCACTTATGTTACTTTGTATCGTATGTTGCACTTATGTTACTTTGTATCGTATGTTGCACTTATGTTACTTTGTATCGTATGTTGCACTTATGTTACTTTGTATCGTATGCTGCACTTATGTTACTTTGTATCGTATGTTGCACTTATGTTAATCTGTATCTTATGTTGCACCTATGTTACTTTTTATCGTATGTTGCACTTATGTTAATTTGTATCTTATGTTGCACTTATGTTACTTTGTATCTTATGTTGCACTTATGTTACTTTGTATCGTATGTTGCACTTATGTTACTTTGTATCGTATGTTGCACTTATGTTACTTTGTATCGTATGTTGCACTTATGTTACTTTGTATCTTATGTTGCACCTATGTTACTTTTTATCGTACGTTGCACTTATGTTACTTTGTATCGTATGTTGCACTTATGTTACTTTGTATCGTATGTTGCACTTATGTTACTTTGTATCGTATGTTGCACTTATGTTACTTTGTATCGTATGTTGCACTTATGTTACTTTGTATCGTATGTTGCACTTATGTTACTTTGTATCGTATGTTGCACTTATGTTACTTTGTATCGTATGTTGCACTTATGTTACTTTGTATCGTATGTTGCACTTATGTTACTTTGTATCGTATGTTGCACCTATGTTACGTTGTATGTTGTATCGTAAATAGTTACCCTTGTACAATCTATGTTGTTACTATCACTAACTCCAAACTGTCGGCCCATCAGCCACTTGTGCTCCAGCCGGTCAGATACTCTCTTATCTCGACATTAATCTACAGAGTGGAGTTCAACGGCTCCAGATGGAATCAACCCGCTGCAGGCTCCTTATCTGGTTGGCTTTTATGTTCGCTTTGCTCTGTTTGCTACATTGTTCTGGCAGTTTGGGTATATAGTTAGCTTCCTTTGGAGCTTATCGCAAATTTACCACTTACTATGAATAACTTAAATACATGTCGTTCATGCAACATTGTATGTACAAAGCATGGACTGTTCCGGGGTTTTTGCCAAGTTGAATTCACATACTATACCGAAATTCGATTCCAATATATCTGCTGCTCTAAAGAAATCAGGGAAATCCAATACTACCAATTGTTGTGAAGAAATCAGGGAGATTCAATTTCCCGCATTCTCTCCCAAGATATTATTGCATTCCTACTTTCCATTGGGTTTGGAGTAGATTTCATTCAAGCTTACGTTTTCCAGTTCTCCGTACCACTAATGTTAATATCATGAAGTTATTCCTTTTGACTATCTTTTCGGTGTGATTCAACGAGCATTCTGTAAAAAAGTTGCTGAAATTTTATTTAATTTTCAATCGTATTTTATACGTGTGAATGTTCTTTAATACTCTGTAATTTTGAATTTACGTTCATCAGTGTGATCGTTTTGTCAGCGTGAATGTCCAATTACGTTCATCAGTGTGATCGTTTTGTCAGCGTGAATGTCCAATTACGTTCATCAGTGTGATCGTTTTGTCAGCGTGAATATCCAATTACGTTCATCAGTGTGATCGTTTTGTCAGTGTAAATGTCCAATTACGTTCATCAGTGTGATCGTTTTGTCAGCGTGAATGTCCAATTACGTTCATCAGTGTGATCGTTTTGTCAGCGTGAATGTCCAATTACGTTCATCAGTGTGATCGTTTTGTCAGCGTGAATGTCCAATTACGTTCATCAGTGTGATCGTTTTGTCAGCGTGAATATCCAATTACGTTCATCAGTGTGATCGTTTTGTCAGTGTAAATGTCCAATTACGTTCATCAGTGTGATCGTTTTGTCAGCGTGAATGTCCAATTACGTTCATCAGTGTGATCGTTTTGTCAGCGTGAATGTCCAATTACGCAAGCATTTTAATTACCTTCCTTTAACGTTCAGTTGTAAACGTAAAGTTGTTTGTGCCAAGTCTTACGCGATTTTAAATCGATACTTATTGATTTTATCTCTGTGAATTTTTATTTATCCTCAAACTTTTTTAACTCTAGGATACCTCTGCACGCTTCGCGTGCCAACCCCATCGTTCACTACGCTCATTCAATGCCTTCGGTCTCGGTATGTGAATCGTGGCTACATTTACAGAAGGAAAACAATTAAAAGTAACATAAAAAACATTTAGTATTGTTTTTGTTTAACTGCTCTTTAGTATATACAACAATCAGGGTGTTTTGAATCCATACTAAACATGTTTTAGTAAAAACACTATTGAGATTGAAATCATTGTATCTTATAGTGTCAGTTAGGTGGACCTTACACATTGATGGTTATTTTTTACTTTAATGATCTTTTTCCCACCACACTTGGGCTTTAAGCTTTAACAATTAATTTAGTCAACTTTAGGAATCAATTAATTGTATAGATTATGTAAAACAAGAGAATTTCACATAACACAGTTTATTACGATATTTAAATACAAATTTATGGCGGTCTTTTACGGTAAAATACCTTTATCATCTTCAGCCCAAAAAATCACAAGGGAATCAAGCATGTGAACGCTTGTGAATATCTCTGATCTGAGAATAGTAAATGGAGGAAATTTATCCCATGATATTTATGTTTTTATACATGTATTACAATAAATTTGTATTGTGTGAGGTTTAGTTGTTTTTAATCTTTACTAACACTTAATTACTACTTAAATACTAATTAGGAAACTGAGTAAAAAGTCGTATGCACCGTAGGCACGTAGTTGTATTTTTCATTTTGCTTTAAAAATCCTTGAGAGTAAAGGGAAGAGACAGCTGTGAAGTATTGAAACTTGCGCCGAGTAAGTTGGTCGGGAGTTGATGGTTTGACAGGAACTTTGCCGGAGAGGTTATGGTATGTGTTTGTGACGTAACTGACATAGAACTTTAGATGAGTGGTGGTCAGTCTGACTTCACGAAGTTTTGACAAATGACAGTCGCAGTGTTCACAATATAAGCCATTTTTAGAAGCTAGTTTTAAAATTGTTGGGTTGTCGTATGGGCGTGAGTAGTTTATTTAGTTTGGAAGCTTTTTATTTGTTCAGCTTATAAGTAAAAAGTGATTGATATATTACATTGCTTAATTTTATATTATACATATGTCAGTGATATAAATTATAGTATAGTTACGAAAAATATAAATAAAATATAACCAAACGTAGGCAATGTATTCTAGATTTTAAAATGGGAACATACTGTTCACGATATGTAGATAATAGTTGGAGATTTCTAATGCTTTGAGTGTTTAAGAAACAAACACAACGTTTCGACATGCAGGGCCTCTTTTGTAAATGGGCCCGGTGGGCCCGGGCCCAGGGCGCAAGATTGAGGGGGGCGCAAACAAGAGAAAATATTTTAAAATCACGCGCCAATGGATTGCGCGCCATATTTTAAAATCACGCGCCAACGGATCGCCCACCAACCCTCTCCACTCCTCCCCCCACTCCCCAGCTTCACGCATGACTCATCACTGTCACTGCCTGCATGTTGCTACTTGATCTTTGCTTTGTCTTTCTTTGTCAGTTCGTTTTGTGCAATCGCGTGAGACATGTTATTAGTTGGCTTGTGAATAAGTTTATTGATGTGTTTTTGCTAACTATTTTAATGCGATTGTATTTGTATTTATGTTCGGTTTGATCTTTTATCATACATGGTACAAATAGTAGAATAAAATGCTTGTTTTGTGATTTGTGAAATGAGTAAAAAACCAAGTGGCAGTGAATTTAGAAAGAGGGCGGCCAAAAAGCTTTTGGACAGTGAAAAAGTGTTACAGAAAGTCCCTAAAATAAGTAGTTTTTTCAGTGAACAAAAAACTGTACCTGTAGTAACTGTCGCATTAGAAGGCCCTGAGGATGAGGAGGGACCTACCCTGTCGAGGGAAGAGGTATGTAAACCCAGAAGCAGTGACGATGTTTATCAATCAGCTGAACTAGTTACGACTGAAACTGATGATTCAGTAAGTGAGGTATTGCCGAGTACAAGTACAGGTACAATAAATTTAAATTTTAAACCCGGCTGTACAAAGCCAACCACCTCATCTTCAGTTTCATTTTTATTTGATCTTGATGACCCGGCTACTTGGAATACTAAAGATGAATATGTGCTAAAAACAATCTTAACTACAAACGTAAAGCAAAACTTGAATATTGATTTTTCGAACTCTGTCAGAATTTATCCAGACAAAAAGCGTACATTATCTGACAAAATCTTCTCATGTGTTTTACCCAATGGGGAAACTTATAACAGAGATTGGTTATTGTATTCCAAATCAAAAGGTTGTGTTTTTTGTATCCCATGCTTATTATTTCAGATAGAAAGTAAACAAACTGCGTTTAGTACAGGATTTAACGATTGGAAACACGCAAGTGTGCTCGTTAAAAGTCACGAGCAATCAAGTGACCACAGGAAAAATATTTGTACATTTTTGTACAGAAAAAAAACCGCATCAGTAGACACTTTATTGTTATCTCAATATGAAAAAGAAGTGAAATATTGGAGAGAAGTTTTAACGAGAGTAGTTAGCGTTGTTCGATTTTTGGCATTGAGAGGCCTTCCTTTCCGAGGAGACAACCAAACATTTGGTTCCTTATCTAATGGTCTATTTCTAGGCTGTCTTGAACTCTTGAGTGAATATGATCCGTTCCTATCTCATCATATAGAGAAATATGGAAACAAAGGGTCAGGCAATGTGTCTTACCTTTCGTCTGACACCTGTGATGAATTCATTTCAATTATGGGCACTAAGGTCTTAAACCAAATAATTAAAGAACTCGAAGAAGCTCATTATTTTTCTCTGATAGTTGATTCTACGCCGGACGTGTCGCACACCGACCAGTTAGCAGTTGTTTTAAGATACGTTTCACTGAACGATGCGTGTGCTAAAGAACGTCTCGTACAACTTTTACCTGGTGTTGGTCATAAAGCGGAAAGCCTACAACAAGCAGTTTTAACTTTACTTAAAAATCTAAACTTAGATATTGAAAATTGCCGAGGACAAAGCTACGACAATGCATCTAACATGTCAGGTTACTACACAGGTCTACAGGCAAGAATAAAATCCGAAAATAACAAAGCAGATTATGTTCCGTGTGCTGCACATTCCTTGAATTTAGTTGGAGTTTTTGCAGCCGAAAAATCATGCCCTGAAGTGACTAGGTATTTTTCGTTTTTACAAGGACTTTTTACTTTCTTCGCGGGGTCAACTTACCGATGGGGATTGTTGAAAGAATGTATCAAAAATGAAAACAAAGAAAGGCGAAAGCAAAACAAAAACAGTGACACGCTCACTTTACCGAAAAATTTAAGCCAGACTAGATGGTCTGCTAGAGCAGACGCTGTGCACGCTTTATCTAATGGTTATAAAGAGTTTGAACTTGTGCTGAAAAACCTATCTCAAGATGTTTCACAAACACCTGAAACGAGAGTGGCGGCTGAGGGGCTTAGCAAACAGTTGGGAAAGTTTGATACGGCTTTTCTTACTGTACTGTGGAATGATTTGTTAATGAGAATTGATAAAGTTAGTTCAAACTTACAAAAAGAAGAGTTGGATTTTCTTGCGGCAGTTAAACAATTACAAACGCTTAAAATGTTCTTAGAAGAAAAGAGGGACAACTTTGATCACTTTGAGAATGAAGCAACAAAAATGTGTGGAATGCAAGCTGCCAACTACAAAAGAAACAGGAAACCAACACTATTTGCAGATGCAGACGAGAAAAGAGAAAGTTTTGACACGAATATGGACCCTAAAACCAGATTTAGGACAGAAGTTTTTTTAACAATAGTTGACAATCTTACGGCACAGCTCGACACAAGAACACAAAGCTATGCTTCTCTTGGAGACAGATTTGAGCTATTTAACAATTTTAAGGTAAGATATTTTAAATTTTCAACCTTCTTTTCAACATATTATTTTTATACTATGTGTGTACCTGTCATTCTAGTTTAATTTATTTTCACTTAATACGTAATACTAGAAAGCTTTACATATTATTTTTAAATTGAAGGTAACAAACAGGTAATAATGTATTATATGTTTTTATTTGATTTTTTATCTGTCATCTTCAATGTAAAAGTACTGAAAGTTTTGATATTACAGGACAAAGAACCTCAAACAATCAAAACCCAGGCAGAACGACTCGCATTATTCTACTGCAATGATATAGATGTGGATAGTTTTGGAGAGGAGTGCCTTCATTTCAAGCAGTTCTTAAAGGTTGATAGTATAGAGAGACTTCGAGACGCATACAAGTATTTAAGAAGTTCTGAAACAGGTCTTGTCTCTACTTTCCCAAACCTGGAAGTAGCCATGAGGATCTATTTAACTCTACCAATGACGAACTGCTCGGCTGAACGAGGGTTTTCAGCTCTAAAAAGGATTAAGTCAGTGACTAGGTCAACACTTGAACAAACTAAGCTGAACAATTTAATGATAATGTGTACCGAAAGTGACGTAACCCTAAAAATGAAATTTGACGATGTCATTAACGAGTTTGCTGAGAAAAAATGTAGGAAACGACCAATCATGTAAAGTTTTGAGTATTTATGTTTGTAGTTTCACCTGAAATAAAAGCTAAATTTGATGGAATTTGAAGTTTTTTCATATATAAACCCATTTTATAAACCCAGTTGATGGAAGGGGGAGGGGCGGAGATCGGGCCCAGGCCCATAGCGCGTTACATGCAAACCGCGGGCCTGTCGACATGTATAACAAACTCCTGCCGTCTTCAGGTGTACTTACTAACTTAGCCTACATCTAAAACAATGTTTTTTCTTTTTTTTGTAACCCATACTAGATCACAAAAAACAATACTACAATAAAAGTCAAAAGTGCTTAAACAACTATCACACATAACATAATTATACAAAATATAATACACAATATGGAATACAAAAGAAATGCAAAATATGAAATCATTTAGCAATACACAGAGCAAGTTATTAAATAGACCAAATACTCAATGACATACAAAAATAAATGCAAAATATGTAAAAATCAACAGAGCATAGATCAGGTTATTAAACAGACAAAACATTCAATGAGAAACGAAAAAATGCAAAAATATGAAAAATGTTCAACAAAACATAGAGCAGGTTATTAAATAGACAAAATATTCAACTTTTCCAACCAGCTTCCAATTCCACTGAGGCGGGGGAAAGGAGTCCTCACACCACTACTTTTTGCATATTTTGCATATATTTTTCTATGTCATTGAGTATTTGGTCTATTTAATAACTTGCTCTGTGTTTTGTTGTCTGATTTCATATTTTGCATTTCTTTTGTATTTCATATTGTGTATTATATTTTGTATAGTTATATTATGTGTGATAGTTTTTTATGAACTTTTGACTTTTATTGTAGTATTAATTCTTTTCTGATCTAGTATGGGAAGACAAAAAAAAAAAATGTTTTAGATACAAGCTAAGTTAGTAAGTACACCTGAAGACGGTGGGAGGAGTTTGTTATACCTATCGAAACGGTGTGTTTGTTTCTGAAACACTCAAAGCATTGGGCATCTCCAAATATTATCTACATATGATGAACAATCCACTGCTAATAAATAACTTTTAAAATACTATTCATATCTCTACTTTACAAGGAGAAGTGTCCTAAATTATTCGAGAATAGGAAACTACGTTGGTGTAGTTTTGTTACTTATTCTCTGTTATGTTATCGAACACGTTTACTTACTATTACGTTATTTCTTTCTTCGAAAACGCTTTGCGATCAAACGTGCTCCAAGAACAACTGAGTATCGAACGAGCAATGTGAACGAACTGGGTGAAAGAACTGTTCTCTTTCAATAACGTTACATTTAAAATGTTACTAATAACATTTATTTACAAATAATCGATTGGCTTAATTTTAAAAAGTTCACTGTACAGTTTGTCGTATTCAAAAATTTTTTTATTTGGTGACAGACCAGATAGTGAAAAGATACCTCATGCCTAGCCATGCTCTGCCAAGAAACAAAGAGGATCTTCCTTTTAGTTTTTACGTTTGACCAAGAGTCAGCTTTCCACATATTCTTAGTCTGTGCACCGTTGGCGAACAAGAGGAGTGTCTTTCCCATAAAACTAGAATCCACACGTTTTACATGTTCCTGTACCATCTAGAGCCCCATAATAAGAGCAATAGACCTGACAAAAGAAACCACTAACTGTTCACTACTTTAAACCATCAAATTTATCTTAAAAGTCTGCAGAAGAAGTCACCCTGTTGAATTTACATCCTATGCTATTTAAATGTAATACAACACGGTATCTTAACGATTTGTCGGGAAATTATAATTCTTACACAGTTTGATATGCTCATAGGCCTAAAAATTACTAGTGGATCCACTTTTTGATTTTAAAAATCATGATTTTTGATGAAATCATTGAATTTTAGTTTGTTTGTTTATGAGTTTTATAAAAATACAAATGAAAAATCACCTTTTAAAAGGTGGATCCACTATTAACTTTTGCGCCCCCCCAAACGATATAAAAATTATGATTTTCGGACAGATCTTTAGTTTGCAATGCAGTAAAATTAAATTTAACATTTCTCAAGTGGTATATGAATCCAATATGGTGACTTCCGAAGGTTGAGGTTTCGGACGTGCCTAAAAATTGCTAAGGTTAAGTTACGTAAGTTTTCCGACTGTGCGAACTGCTTTTGAATATCAGCGGCGGCTTGTCGCAGCACCGTCACAGGATCAAATTAAAACAGATTCGCATCCTGGGGCGTTCTTGGCAGGACTACATTTCAGGAGAGACGGAAAACATCGGTTTTACGGTTTCCAAGTCGTTTCTCCTCCCTCACGGTTCGGCGTTCCATCCGACGGCAGTAAAACTGGAATACAGCCGTGTTAACGATCACAACTATTTCCGCCCCAGTTCTGATGATGCTTCTGTCTTTTATGATGATCGTGTCGTGAAGTGTTTTGGTGATTCTGGCGTAAATATGATCGGCGAAATACGATCTGCCGTTTCGGATGGTGAAATTTGTTGTCATTAATTCACATTTAACGATTTTGTTATAGTTGATGATTCAATTTCTATCTTGGTATTTTTTTTATATCATTGCTCTGTTATGTATTGAAAAATTGTAAACGGTACTTATTAAATAATAAGTATTTTAAATCAAAATAAATAAATGGTTTTAAAAATAATTGTTTATCTTAGTGAATGATCACTCTTGAAATTAAATAAAATAGTAAGAACTATTTAGTCCTGTTTACTACTTAACTGCAGAAAAGATAAGTACTTTTGAATATAATAACAATACCAAAAGCAAACGTAACAAATGAAACAATGAAACACACAATAAAAATAACATAATACCTATTTTAAAATATAAAAAAGTCAAATTACAATAAAATAAAAAATATAAAAATAAAGGTTATAGTTATTCTTAATCAATTAAGTTGGTATATTTCTAAGATAACTTTGATAACTTTTTGATTTACAACCTCCTACTTACATATTTAAGAACTAAGAAGATAATCTACGCAAATGTTTTATACAATCTTTATATTATAATATATCACTGCGATATCATTATCTTTAATGATATAGAAGTGCTTCCACTAATTAATTGTAACATATCAACGGATGTCAATACATAATACGCTAGGTAGCCTGTATTTTAAATAAAATTTAAGTCCGAATAAAAACATCGATAATTGTATTGTCTAATTATTTTTATTGGATCTTAATCAGTGCATTATTAGCTGTGTTTAATTAATGTGGCAAGTAATATAAAGTAAACTAAAGTTTTACTCCAAACTAATGAGGTGTACAAATAATGTTAACTTCAAACTATATGTTAAAAAATATAAGAAAATATACAGTAAGGTGATAAACGCTGCCAAGGCCTATGAAATTAACAAAGACACTTTAAACTCACGTAATGTTTCCAAAACGACCTAGAACATAATTAATTCTAAAAAAGATAAAAGCACAACAAAAGATATATCATTAAAGATTGGTGACGAGTTGGTAACTGATGCTACTACTCGAGTGGCGGATGAGTTCAACCAGTTCTTCTCTACAATAGCTCAACAAGGGCCTGTAACGGGACAGTCATCCTCAGTTCCTTCTCGTTGTCATAATCCACTAGCCTCCATGGCATTAGCCCTGGTTACAGAGGACGAACTGGCTTCTTTGATCCGTCACCTCCATTCTAAAAAATCGAATGATATAAATTATCTTTCGATGTGGCTGATTAAGAAATGTTATCAGCATATTTTTTGCCCATTAACAATGTTAGTCAACCTTTCTTTTTTAAATGGAACCTTTCCAAATTCTCTTAAGGCAGCAAAAGTAACACCAATATTTAAAAAAGGAGATCTCCATTCAATAGATAATTTCAGGCCTATTTCTATTTTATCCGTGTTCAGTAACATTTTCGAGAAACTTTTTCTGTCACGTTTGATGAACTTTTTTGAAAAACACAATGTGCTTTCACAAAATCAGTTTGGTTTCAGGAAAGGTAAATCGACTACAGAAGCAGTTGTGAGCCTTGTCGATAAAATTGTCAGGGGCCTTGAAGGTCGTAAGCACACCCTAGGTGTATTCTTAGACCTTTCCAAGGCTTTCGATTGCGTTGACCACAGTATACTACTACAAAAACTTGAGACGTATGGTATCAGAGGTGTTTCACACCTGTGGTTAAAATCATTCTTGAACCATCGATCTCAGCAAGTCCAAATTTCAAACAAACTTTCAAAATCCAAACAGCTGAGTTATGGCGTCCCCCAGGGATCAATACTCAGCCCACTTCTGTTCTTGATTTATGTCAATGATATTGGTTCATCGCTGCAGCATACTGCAGACTCGTCCAATATGCCGATGACACGACTTTTTGCTTTAGTGAAAACTGTAAAGAAAATCTAGAATTAAACGTTTACCTTGATTTGAACAGTTGTGCTCAGCATTTTAATATGCTGAACCTTAAAAATTCAACAAAAATCACAGGTCATCAACTTTTGTTTGAGGCCCATTGATTTCGGAAGTAGCCCCTCAGTGTTACTGGCGGACTCTGTGCTAGAAGAAGTGGAGTCCACTAAATCCCTTGGAATATACCTCGACAGAGGTTTGACATGGAATGACTATATTAATAGTGTATGCTCTAAGTTATCCTCAGGCATTTATGTACTGAGGACGCTCTCTAAATACTGCCCTATTCAGGTACTGATGACGGCATATTATGGTCTCATTTACCCTCACCTTTCCTATGGACTGGTGATTTGGGGAGGTGGTGTATATAGTGAATTCTTGAGAGTGTTTAGACTACAAAAGAAGGCGGTCCGAATTATTGCAAATTTAATGAGCAGAGAGTCGTGCAAACCAATGTTCAAACAACTCAAGCTGTTGACTCTGCCTTGCTTGTATATTCTATAAACAATTTTATATTGTATGTCCAAATGCAACCTGATAAGGGGCAGTGACTTACATAATTATAATACTAGAGGCAGAGATGACTACCGTACTGGGCAACACAGAACGGTAGTCTATCAACACCTGCTCTCGCAGGTGGGTGTCAAATTAATTAACAGCTTACCTAAAGAAATTAAAATTGATCCAAATTCAAAAATATTTAAGACCCGCTTGAGAGACATACTGTTGTCCCAGGCTTTTTACAGCATCGGAGAGTTCCTAGCACACGACTGGGAGACCAACCTAATTGGCTAGACACATCCCGTTGACTTTTGTGGGAGTTTCAAACACTATAGGTAGATTTGTGTGAGTGCCCTCCTTGTATGTATGTTTGTGTGTATTTATTGTTATGAATGATTGTTTAAATTAAAGCCTTAGGTTAATTAATTTTATTACTGACGTTTGCGATACAATATTTTTAAATTGTCCATGCAATAAAGGATTTATTATTATTATTATTATAATTCTAGATCTTAAACTTGTTACTTTTGTATGTAAAATAACGTAGATTGAAGCTATATTTAGCTTGTAACATCAAACATGCTTTGGTTCCGGTAATGGTAGTTACTTCGTGCTTTGCCTTCCCGAAGTGATAACCGGAAGCAAGTTTTCCGAAGTTCACGAAATGGACGACGCTCTGGACTCTCAAGTAAACTTTGCTCTTACCGCCATGAAAATAAATCACTCCAGAAACACACCGATCCTGTTCCTATACATTTTCTGAGTTCGCACTTTGAATTGAAAATTGCAACATCATTTAATGTTTCTATTAGGCCTAACACCTTTTAGAAGGCTATCTCCTCTTAATATCGTACTTTTGTATACGTAATAGTTTTTTTCGATTGATAAACGGTTTTTGTTCATTCTCAAAACCAAGATGCTACAAACGATTTTGGTACAGTTACTATTCGATATTTTTACCAGTGATTAAATTACCTAAATTAGTAATTAATTAGTCTGTAGAGTAATTGGTTAAATTCCAGCTTTGTAAGCTAACGGTTCTCAGTTCGATCCCAGTCATAGCACATTTTGAAAAGGGGTTAGCTGATAACCACCGGCTGTTTATTTGTCATTGGGTTATTAATTAATTAATGACACTGTCTAAGGAATAGTCGGCCTTAGTTTGTACAGTGACTAAATCTACAATCGCTCATCTACACTCATCACTCTCCTTCAAAATCCTTACCCTCCCATATCTTGACGATCGGCGTCTTAAGCATAAATAAATAATAATAAAATAATGAAATTAATAAATATCCATTTCTTAACCATTTATACCCTGAATTATTTTTAATGATTTTATTTGTTGTGATTTAAAATGTTATTTTACGTGGTAAAATTAATTTGTGTATACAAATTCACCAAAATTGTGGTACATATGGTATGATCGCAAATGAACGAAGAATTTAAAATGGAACAGCCTGAGGTTTCCAAATTATCATTTATTTATTGAGTTATTGAATTATTTCCTAACTTCCTATTCACCATGACACCATGAAATATAATGAGAGAAGAGTAGTTCTCTCTCTCTCACTTCCACCACTCAGTCCATCTCCCTCTCTCTTACATCATTAGGACACTTTCTAAAGTTGTGCTTCTTGTTGTTTTATGAAATACCAGTGAAAGTAATTACATAATAAACAATTATTATAAAGTTGTTTCAAACAAGCAATTATTGATAAAGTTTTATCTCAGTCAAAGTTTTCACGTTTCCCTCTCACCTCAGCTGTTTCGCTCCTTATCTGATGCAGAAAGCAGAAACAACTCTTCTGATTTCTGAAACTTCCTCCTCAACTGGAAATATGAGAGGCCTTTTTCATCTGTTACTAACACTGTCGTTAGTGATTTACAGATTCAAAATTAAGGCTTATTAAACTTCTACAAATGTATATAATCAGTGTTAAAACTTTACACAAAGTTATTGTAAATGTTTAACAATGAAGATGCAAGATAATGGTCGTCTGTTGGCAATGACAACTTTTCGACATGCCATCTGTTTGGAATCTTGTTATGTCTAGTACTTCGTTAGTATTTTACAGTACAGCAGGGTAATTACCATATGGTTCTAGCCTTAAGAGTCTGCAGAGGCTGTCGGAGGCTGTTGGCCATGTTGGTTTTAATACCAAAAGAGCAATGTTATTTTTCGAACCGTATATACTAGTACGATCACGCGTATCCACTAAAAAGTCACTTGACACTAATTGTTCCGATTGATGAAGTACTACTAAGCTGTTTAAAGAGAAATTTTTTTTGTTAATGTGCACTAATAAAGTCAAATTTATACACTTTTCTTTCTGCTACATAAATGATAATCCTGCTTATCTCTACAATTTGCGTCTTAATAATAAATAATAAACTTTAATGTAGATTTATTTTATATCTGTGTTCGAAATTGCAATATTAAGGCACCTGCCTTGAGTACGATTCTAAAGTCAACATGGTACAACGGTTTTGTGACTTGAACTACGCGATGTACTTGGGCGTAAATTTGTATTTGAATAACACGCCGAAATTTGATTGGTTTTCATAGATCTTTAGTTGGATCTGCCTCACGTTACCAGACCAAGAGAAAACATGCTTGTCGTATTTGTTTATGTCCTTGCAGTCTGTATATGATATTGATAATTTTTGTAATCAATTATTACAATAACTTTTGATAGCAGCCTTCTTCGCTCAAATTATTGTTTTTTCATTGATTCGTTCAAAAATTGAATATAGAACTAAAATATTGTATCTGCATGCAAATTATCTTTTTGAGCTATTAGAAAGGGTTTAGAGGAGGTTTTTAAGATATTTATATTTCAAGGCTTTCGGTCATTAAACCACATCAGTATCTTACTCAGAACTTCTGAACATTTTTAATATTGACTCTCTTCACAAAAGGTGCAAAATGATTATGATGTCTTATCTGTACAAACTAGTTAATGGCTGATAGGTGATTGTGGTTTTTTTGTCATTGGTAAACTTTGCTGTCCCCCGGCCTAACTCCCGTTGTAGATATTTATTCCCAAGTTTTTCAAAAACAAATTTAGGTGTTTGTTCCCCTGTAAATCATATGTCTAGACTGTTCAGTAATTATTCACAGAATCTTGATTTATTTAACTCCTCCAGCAGACTATTTACATAAAAGCAACTATCAATAGTAAAAGAAAATGTTCAAACTTATTATTTTCATATGGTATATAGCATGCGCAAGTCTGATTTTTTTCTATATAACACTCTTCATAAGCCGTGGTAGTTAACATTGAACGTTATGGTTAGTTCTTGTTTCTTAATATATTTATTGCCTTTATGCTTGTTATTGTTTATATATTTTTGCTATACATAGTTAATTGTTATATGTTATATATATATTCGATTTGTTTATCCATAGTTTAAGTTTGTTGTTTATATTATTATATGTTATATTCGTAGTTTATATGTCGTCATAGTTTTATATTACATTGTTATGGTTGAATAATTGTTAGTTAATTTATTTGCTGTTTGTTTGGGAACTCTTGCATAGTTTTCTTACCTGTTATTTAAATGTTGTAATTTTTTAATAATTATTTGTAGATTCGGCAAAGTTATGTAAAGGACTGTATAGAATGCAAGTCGATCAGTGTCATAAACTATTGTTGTAAATATCATATAATTATATATATATATTTGTATGTTAAATATTTTCAATTGCTAAATGCTTTATTGTTATTGAATATAACGCCTGTTATAAAGCATTATAAAATATAATAAATAAATATCATTAATTACATAGCTTGCATTTTTTTATGGAGGAAGGGGCTTGAATGTTTACAATTACCGACACAGATCGCTCTCACTGCCAAAACCTCTCGCCCTGACCAAAGGACCAATTGTTGTGCTACACGGATAAATTGCCGAGCCCCACGTCCAGTCCCAGCACAGCTCCTCCACAATTAACTCAGCACGGAGATGGAATTTTGATTGCCTCCATTTCTTCACATTTTTCCAGCGTGCTGACAATGCCCCATCTCTAACGTGGTTCAATTTCAATTATGAAACTGAATCTCAGCTGTTTTTAGTGATAAAAAATGTGCTTGGTAAATTTTCGTAATAATCTTTAGTTAAAAAATTGAAATATGCAGTTTAAAAATTATTGTCTGTCCACTATTTTATTGGTGTTGCAAATATTATTGGCGTTGCATAAAACACTATTTCTTAAATAATAACATTAAATACTTGTTAGATTCATAATATTTTGTTTTTGGGAGCATGAGTTGAGGATAGATCTCCTACAATCAATAATAACTAACACTAATATGTTGTTGGAAAATCATATATCAATTACTAAACAAATCTATTAAAATTGACAGGAAAGCAAAATAGAACTGTTTTAAAAACAAAATGTCATGTAGGCAGTGATTTGCTTTTATTAAGTAATAATTAAGAGTTAAACATGTCGTCAAATTCAGAAGTAAATAGAAGAAAATATGCTCTTTCGTCTTTTATTTTTGCACTTTTTTTGTTTGGTTATCTTGTAAGATCTGTTAATTTAACGTATTTTCTTACACTAGAATATATTTATGTACGTTTTATTTACTTATATTTACTAGAAAGGTTGTTGAGATTCTCTAAAGAACGATTTTAGATATTTCAAGAATGGTAATTTTTACGTTCTTAGAGATTTATTTTTGTAAAGAGTTGTTAAGAAGGAAAATCGTAGAATCACATAATTTATTATAGTGGGTGTTTAATTTCTTTATAAAAAGTCCTCTATACGGTAGCTCATTAAGGTCCATTAATTGTCCTCTTTAACATCCTCTATACGGTAGCTCATTAAGGTCCATTAATTGTCCTCTTTAACATCCTATATAAATGTTAATTGTATTGCGAGTTTTTTACCTATTGCATTATTTTTATAAACAAAGCACTTTATATTTTTATGATTATTCCATCGATTTATGTTTGGGGTTCGATTATCAACCATTATTTTTTTGTGTATTGTCTATTTACCTCTTTCGTGTTCTCCAACATTTATCCATTCTTTCAGGTGTGGCATTCTTAATTTTTTTTAAAAGCATTTTTCTTCAGATTGGGCTTTCTGGAACGTCAAATGTTGGTTCTTTAGCTTGTTTCTAAGTTATTTCCCTTTATATAACGATTATTTCAGTAACACTTAGTGTCTTCTTGAACATTCTCAAACCAATTGCCTTTTATTTTTTAATTACAAAAGAAAACGAAGATTTGTTTGTAAATCTGTTATACTCCATCCTAAAGCTATATGCATAGAAACTTATTCTTCTTTTCCTTCTATAATCTGAGAGCTGTTCGACATGTTGTATTAATCGAAAATTTTATTTGCGTTAAGTAATAAAAATTGTTTTCTTTGTTGTTGTTGTTATTATTATTTTTATCTTTAATAAATCTTGCATATTAATTTATGTAATTAAAGTTACACACAAGGTTAAAACTTTTAATTTACGGATTGTAAAGTACAAGCCTCACAGTCACTTTTCTTAATATGTGACGATTGTCGTCCCCAGTTGCGTAAATCACCAGTTCAATTCCCACCGGTAGATAACGTTTCCATTTACTCCGTTGTCAGGACCGTAATAAATTGACTGGCCATTCCCACTGGTCCGCTGGCTGGAGAACGACCCCTCACCCCTCGCCGTTTGTGCGTTCTCCTTCACGGCTGTTTAGCGCCCTCGTAACAAATACACGTTTACGACTCGGTTTCCCACGGTCCGTATGGTGGTCAGTAAATTAACAAAATTTTCAGTTTCGGAAGAAAAACATTTTTCAGTTTACTCACGAAGAAAACTCACTGCTATTACTCTGTGGTTTCCTCTTCAAAATTTACGCTAGTTTCTCCTTCCACCCAATACCACTGTAGGAGTGAAGGGGTGTGAAGGTGGGCTAGTATCACCGAACGTGTATGGGTGGGTGGGTCAATGCCAAGGAACATTTTTGGGTCTTACACACGGGACTACACTAGCGCTTATACTGTATATATAAATGTTGCTTTTAAGATCTTCATTAGGATTACTTTAGTGTTTTGAATTGTCTTTTGGTGCTAATCGACTTTATCACTTCTTAGTATTCCTTCATTCTCTGAGATCTCCATTGAAGCTCTGCTTTTGTTCTGAACGTAGTTCTTTAATCTATCTTGGGATTGAATCTTATTTGGTTGTCATATTACATTTTTTGTTTGCTTTATCGATACGATATTTATTACTTCAATAAAGTTTTTTTCATGTCTTCTTGTATTTCTTTTAGCCAATTTGATTTTGTCTTTAGTTTTCTCAATTTTGTGTTACATTTTGTTTAGTTAGTCTGTTGCCTAATTACTTCTTAATTTAGTTTATTTATTTATGTTATAATGTATGTTTCTATGAAATTATCGTCAAGATGCTCAAATAGTACATTGATAAAGAAAATAAAAATTCAATAATATACATTTTAATGAAGTTGATTTTATTTTTTCAGGTACGTACGCAGTTGAAAAAAAAAACAAGTTTTCTTTTACATGTAAGTACAGTGATTGAATTTTGTTTTCCATCTCACCCGTAATCTTGAGACAATTGGTTTCTATAAAAAAACTTGATGAACAAGGACCTTGTCAGTCCCTCCTTTATCCAGCCCCCCCCAAATCTTCCAGTATAAATGTCATAATTATTACTATAGATTATAAAATTTTCATTGGTTGTATATATTTGTAACCGCAAATGAGGCGTTCACTTTGACGGAAGCGACTTCTGTTTCTTTTTCTGTTTTTCTTAGTTCACGTTAAAAGGGTAATGGGGTTTGTTAAGTCACTAATGGTATTATTTTTTTCTAATATATCAGTCAATCACTTCGACTGTATATTTGTGTTTCAGGAATGGTGCCTGAATTTGCACGATTGTAGATGAATTTGTAATAAATTTACAATTTATTCATCTTAAACGAGCGGAATCACAAGTTGATGTTAATAGTTTGAAACGCGTTTAAAGTTGAAACAATGGGAATATTTGCGAGGGTGCCAAAGCTATACTAAACCTGTTTTTGTTGATTATGAATATATTGATATCAATTTAATTTGTTTTAAGAATCTACGGTAAAATATACGGGTGTCCTTAAATTACGCCCCAACCTAAGGATGTAGTCCTTTGAGTCAAAATTAGAAGAAAAAAAAAACTATAAATACAGATCCTAAAAAGGTTTTCTTTCCGTTTGTCTGTCTGTTCATTAAAATTCTTAAACTCAGTATAGGTTGGTAATACTGTCAACTTTTATTTTGTAATAATAATTTATAATATGTTAAAAAGGTCTTTTAAATATTTAGTTTGAAATTCATGTCTGATTGTCAAATTGAAGTGTGATCTAAAATCTGCAAATTAAGAACAAAATTACCAATTACCAATTACCAGTTCAGTTGAAAACATAACGAGCCTTTGTTTGTCAAAAGCCAATTATAAATAACGTAGAAACACATTTGATCATTGTAAGTGGCTCTTGTAATCAGCCTACAGAGAGATAACAAACAAGAGCTTGTTGGATTTGTAATTAAATTGATATTTGGTAGAGTTTGTGTCGCATTAAATTTGTTTGGTAATTGTTAGTTAACATATTTAAAGGGCCGCCATTTGACAAATTTAAACTTATTGGTAAATTATTATCATTATCTCGTAAAAATTCATATATTTTTAACCTCTATGCCAAGTTTGAAAATTTTAACCTCAGTGATTCAAAAGTTGCAACACTTACTTTAAAATACACAAACGTTTTAGGAATATGTTTATAGAAACTTTTTTCTTGTTACTTTCTCCCATATGCGTTAGCATAGAGAAAGTATTGTCTCCAGACCATTTTTTTACTTTTTTGAAAGTCTTTGTTTTTATTTTTATGGGAAAAAACGTACAAAACTGGAATTTTCTCAAAAAATGCTTTAACTATTTTGATTAATTTTCCAGGAAAGATGTAAATTACAATTTAAAATGTTTTAGTATAAACCACATGTCTCTAACTTGACTAGTTTTTTTAGTTATGACAACAACAACAAACATTTTTGGGAATCAAACTTGTAATTTTCAAATTTTTTATTTTTTTAGTGTTTAATTTGGGGGAAAGTTTGTGTTAATTATTTGGAACCATTTATTTTTATCCATGAAACCATATTCTTAATTACATATTTTACCGCTATTTTAGTAATTTTATGAGATATAAATTTTTCCAAAAACTGTCCAATACCTACTTGTAGTAATTCTGCAGGTTTTAACACCTACGTAACAGTTCTAGGCTCTCAACTGAATTGTCTCTTGCGTATTTAATTTAAGATCCGAGACCATGGAGGGGAAATGTAAGAGACAGTGGAACTTGTTAGCCGGATGGGAATTTTTACGACAAGGGCAAGTTGTGTGAGGGGGGGGGGCACGCAGGTACGTAAATAAGGAAGGCGTTCCGGAACTGGGGATATTGCACCCTCCTGATTTACTGACAACTGGAGCCTTTTCCACCCCCTCAAAATAAACCCCGACTTTACAACCGCACCTTTCACCTGCACGAGTCGTTCGTAGCAATATTAATTTTTATTTTTATTTGATATTTCATATTTAATATCTTCTAGGGTTATTTTGAAACTTAGAAAATATAATTCAGAAGAATTAAATTAATCAAAAATAAATTTTTACCGAGAGAAAAAAGTTGAACTCCTTTTTTTTTATAGAACGAACGTTATCTAAAATTACCTGGTAAAACATAAAATACACGATATACCATAAATTGGGGTAGGTGTCATACAGGCCCCCATACAAAGTGTATTCCATAAGATAGATCACATTTTATATTCTTATACCAGACAAACTGTGATTAATAATTTTATTTAAAAATACAAATAAAGAGAGGAATATTTAAAGTATATTTTACCGAGGTGCAATGCATTCGATATGCGCCAATGTATAGCAAGGCATACACCAACACGGTGGTCGATATCATGGCATGCAATCCAGAATAAATAAAATAAAAATGTAATAATGTCCAGAATGTCCAGAATGTAATAAAAATAAATAAAATATTTGCTTGAAAATAAAAATAGGTGATAGCTAATACAATAATTATTAAACTTCATTTTGTTGCTTCATCCAAATACAATATAAATCAATTTTGATTGATCAGTATGTTTGAAGTGAAACTTAAAATCTGATATTTCATTTTAGAAAGAAGATTTTATGTAGTATTTATAATTAAACACGTAATAATGTATTTTTTCCAACAGCAAAAATAAAATACAAAAACAAAATTGTCTGTATATTGTTTTTGTAAATGGCAGATCTAACGCCCGCATGAAACACCATGGAGTGGACTATAAGGGTGATAAACCCCCTCAGCTCTGTATTTATTACGGACGGGATAAAATGTCCCCGGACTTGATTTTGGTCTTCGTTATCACTGGAGTTCGACCATGTTTTAGGTTTTAGCATATTTTTGTATTACAAATTTTATTATTATTAGTTATATAAGCGAAATGTTAAACAACCCGTAACAAAATTTAACTGTATTACTAAAAGATGAAGCAATTATTAATAACTCATTTGTTATTTTAATTAGGTTTTGACTTATCTAATTGCAACAAATAATCGGTCCTCTTAATACCAACACGGCGTCCTCTTAATTCTTTCCATCGACGTGGACACTGTTAAAAAAGTCTGGGGTGCCCGTGGTGGGTTGTAGTCAGGTCCGGATGTTGTGTGGGGTAGGGAATGAGTATCAGGCTCGGAAATTAGCTGAAAATCAGACCAATACTACGTGGTTCGGATTCCACGTAATATGTAGGTTCCTTAGATGGCTTTAGGGCTATTAATAAATAGCTCTTTCTAAAGAACAGTCAACCTAAGTTAGTAAAAATGACTACACTTCTCCATGTACACTCATTCGTTCCTAATATTCACCCATATCTACGATCGGCGTCTTAATGATGAATAATAATACTGAATACTTTGAGCCGGTCTGATAAGTTTGGCAATAAAATTTATAATTATCGCTATCAAAATTATATTTACGAACCATTTTGTGAAAAGAAATGTTTTAATTTTTAGGGGATACAGTATGTCCTAAATTCAACGTTAGCAAATAACCCCATTTGTATATGTACAGTACTTTATAATTTTTATACACTTTTTTATTTTAATTTGGACCTATTAAGTATTCATTTTCTCGTCACGTTTTGTTCTCGTTGTTTTCTGTTCTTACTCCTTGAGTTATGTACTGGATTTAGAATTATTCATTCATGTATCGTAATATGAATATTTAGCCACAATACATTTATATTATAAATAGTTTTTTAATTAGCATAATACATGTTGATGCATATACACAGTACAAGTAAACGTCACACAACACAAATTTATTTCAGTATAAGCACAAAATGCACAAATATATTACAATACAAGTACAAAATGCACGAATCTTTTGTGAATCCCTCTGGTCTGAGGATGGTGAGCGTGGTTCACCGAAATCGATCACCGTAATATTCGTGCATATTGTACTTGTATTGTAATATATTTGTGCATGTTATGCTTATATTGTCGGCACTGGTGGCGCAGTGCTGTAACCCAGCTACATGGGGACAAAGTGTTTGGGAGATTGTAGGCGATAGGTTGGATGCTCGGTCCTCTTAATACCGACATGGCGTCCGCTTAATGGTTGCTATCGGCGTGCACACTACTAGAAGAGAAGTCTGGGGTGTCCATGTTGGGTAGTAATCATTGTGCGGATGTTGTGTGGGGGAGATATCTGAGAATCAGGCTTGTCAATTAGCTGAAAATCAGACCAGCATCACGTGGTTTGGATTCCACGTAAAGCTGTAGGTCCCTTAGTTGTCCTGGCTGTTGGGCTATTAATAAATTGCCCTTTCTGAGGAACAGTTGAACTCAGATAGTAACCAGACTACACTCATCCACACTCATCCTACACTCATATAACCATTCATATTCACCTTAAAATACCAACAACGTTGTGTCGGCATCTCATATGTAAGAACGTAAGAATATTCGTGCATTTTATACTTGTATTGTAATATATTTGTGCATTTAGTGCTTATATTGTAATAAATTTGTGTTGTGTGACGTTTACTTGTACTGTATTTATATTATATTTAAATACCAAAATAAACGCTGCAAAAACTGACAATGGTTGTTAACCGTAATAGCCTATAAGATTCTGAGTATGCTGTGGATGGGTTTTTATATTAATGATTTTTTTTAGGGCTTTGCAGTACATTTGGTCGTATTGTACAAAAATGTAATTGACACGCTTAAACTGATTGGTTCCATTACACAACTGATCCATTTGTCGATGTAATCAGTGACCTCCCTTTGATCCGGCCCGCCTTCGATTGTCGGTCAGAGATCTGGTATAAATGACTCGATAATTTCGACACCGTTCACATCAGAAATGTCGTGGGAGAAATGACAGAGCAATTCATCCACAGCCCACCACTGGCATTGATCGTTGTGGGATTTGATTGGCCAAACAACTGAAATCAACGCAATCACGTGACGTCACCGCCGGATCAACCAATTAGCCACGCTCTGGTTATCTCGATGTATCTCAGCGTCGGCGGTGACCGATCCTGACCGAACGAGTCGGACAGAACCTGATCTTCAGCTGGGGGATTAGGGATAACGGCGGTCTGATTGAGGAACGAATCTGGTTTGGTAAGCACCTTAGATAATTTGACGACTGGATTATGGGAAGCTCGTGTATTGGTAATTTATATTACCATACAGTGGGCTTTATGTCTTCCTATAACATGATCCTAATTAAAGGCTACTGACTTATCCAATTATAAGAGTAACTTTGTAAATGGTACATTTTATAAATGCACCAATTCAAAAATAAATTTAGGAACTCAATTTTTCGGGATTAATATCTTTTGCTCTTTTAAAATGACTCAACAATTTGAAAGTAATCCATATTTGCGATAATTAATATTCTTTGTTGTTAGTTTACTCTTCAGGTTCAATCACCAATGAAGAAAACAAACATTGTTACTTAATAGCTAAAATGTAACATTCAGTTGGTTTGGTTTTGCTCAATTTGAACGTTCTCTATTATGTATTCCAAGGATTATTGAGTTAGATTACATCTTGATTCTATCCAACGAGATCACCACAATAGAAAGGTATAGGCGCAGAAGCAACACGAGTAAGTATAAAAAACTTGTAACATAAGTTAAGGGTCCCAGAGTGAAGCCTTGTAACGCAGCGGTCCGGCTCAAAGGTCTTTGTTGTTGCTATCCTACGAGTTCGTAATACACATGGATAAGTGTACAAGCAACACGTATACTGTATAAACTACCTGTAAGAGAAGTTAAGGGTCCCAGAGTGAAGCCTTGTAAAGCAGCGGTCCGGCTCAAAGGTCTTTGTTGTTGCTATCCTACGAGTTCGTAATACACATGGATAAGTGTACAAGCAACACGTATACTGTATAAACTACCTGTAAGAGAAGTTAAGGGTCCCAGAGTGAAGCCTTGTAACGCAGCGGTCCGGCTCAAAGGTCTTTGTTGTTGCTATCCTACGAGTTCGTAATACACATGGATAAGTGTACAAGCAACACGTATACTGTATAAACTCCCTGTAAGAGAAGTTAAGGGTCCCAGAGTGAAGCCTTGTAACGCAGCGGTCCGGCTCAAAGGCCTTTGTTGGTGCTCTCCTACGAGTTCGTAATACACAGGATAGGTGTACAAGCAACACGTATACTGTATAAACTCCCTGTAAGAGAAGTTAAGGGTCCCAGAGTGAAGCCTTGTAACGCAGCGGTCCGGCTCAAAGGCCTTTGTTGGTGCTCTCCTACGAGTTCGTAATACACAGGATAGGTGTACAAGCAACACGTATACTGTATAAACTACCTGTAAGAGAAGTTAAGGGTCCCAGAGTGAAGCCTTGTAACGCAGCGGTCCGGCTCAAAGGTCTTTGTTGTTGATATCCTACGAGCTCGTAATACACAGGATAGGTGTACAAGCAACACGTATACTGTATAAACTCCCTGTAAGAGAAGTTAAGGGTCCCAGAGTGAAGCCTTGTAACGCAGCGGTCCGGCTCAAAGGTCTTTGTTGTTGCTATCCTACGAGTTCGTAATACACATGGATAAGTGTACAAGCAACACGTATACTGTATAAACTCCCTGTAAGAGAAGTTAAGGGTCCCAGAGTGAAGCCTTGTAACGCAGCGGTCCGGCTCAAAGGTCTTTGTTGTTGATATCCTACGAGCTCGTAATACACAGGATAGGTGTACAAGCAACACGTATACTGTATAAACTCCCTGTAAGAGAAGTTAAGGGTCCCAGAGTGAAGCCTTGTAACGCAGCGGTCCGGCTCAAAGGTCTTTGTTGTTGCTATCCTACGAGTTCGTAATACACATGGATAAGTGTACAAGCAACACGTATACTGTATAAACTCCCTGTAAGAGAAGTTAAGGGTCCCAGAGTGAAGCCTTGTAACGCAGCGGTCCGGCTCAAAGGCCTTTGTTGGTGCTCTCCTACGAGTTCGTAATACACAGGATAGGTGTACAAGCAACACGTATACTGTATAAACTCCCTGTAAGAGAAGTTAAGGGTCCCAGAGTGAAGCCTTGTAACGCAGCGGTCCGGCTCAAAGGCCTGTGTTGGTGCTCTCCTACGAGTTCGTAATACACAGGATAGGTGTACAAGCAACACGTATACTGTATAAACTACCTGTAAGAGAAGTTAAGGGTCCCAGAGTGAAGCCTTGTAACGCAGCGGTCCGGCTCAAAGGTCTTTGTTGTTGATATCCTACGAGCTCGTAATACACATGGATAAGTGTACAAGCAACACGTATACTGTATAAACTCCCTGTAAGAGAAGTTAAGGGTCCCAGAGTGAAGCCTTGTAACGCAGCGGTCCGGCTCAAAGGTCTTTGTTGTTGCTATCCTACGAGTTCGTAATACACAGGATAGGTGTACAAGCAACACGTATACTGACTGTATAAACTACCTGTAAGAGAAGTTAAGGGTCCCAGAGTGAAGCCTTGTAACGCAGCGGTCCGGCTCAAAGGTCTTTGTTGTTGCTATCCTACGAGTTCGTAATACACAGGATAGGTGTACAAGCAACACGTATACTGTATAAACTCCCTGTAAGAGAATTTAAGGGTCCCAGAGTGAAGCCTTGTAACGCAGCGGTCCGGCTCAAAGGTCTTTGTTGTTGCTATCCTACGAGTTCGTAATACACAGGATAGGTGTACAAGCAACACGTATACTGTATAAACTCCCTGTAAGAGAAGTTAAGGGTCCCAGAGTGAAGCCTTGTAACGCAGCGGTCCGGCTCAAAGGCCTTTGTTGGTGCTCTCCTACGAGTTCGTAATATACAACCCCTTTGAAGCCAATCTCACCCTTCGCTTGTTAACGGTTCGTCTTTTCATTTACGTGTAATTACAGTGTAATAGCTGCAATGTGTCTAATGAAACCTCGTCATTTCGACATAAACTGTATTACTGTTATACAATGACTGAGAGTAGCACGTGCATTGTTTATACTAGTTATTTACAATTACTGACTACTAAATGACTTTACTAGATTCCCTACTACCTACAGTCCAAAGCTAACAGTTCACTCACAGTTTCTTCAGTGTCCCTTCAGAAGTCGTCCACAAGTACCGCACTGCTCCTTTGTTGATCCCCACAACGAACCACTCACCGGTAACTTCTCCGTAGACCACTTCACTATACTCGGACACTTCACTCGCACTGTAGAACTCGCTCACTGTCGCTGCAAACACCCGGGCTGTAGGCTTTAGACTCACTGACTGACTGACTGACTGACTGACTGACTGACTGACTGACTAGCGCTGGTATACGGGCCGTATATATCACCTGCAGGTCTCCATCTAGAAGCTTCTTGAATTCCCCTGCGCCCGAAGTTCCATGACAGAGCTGGCTCGTCAACCTAGAACCTTCTAGAAGTCCATTGAAGAGGTAAGGGGCGTTCATGCGTAAGCCATTGTGCCCCAAAGGTTGTAAACAAGCAGGGCAGGTGGTACAGTATAATGAGTTGGTGGATGTGATAATCACTTGGTGAATACAAACTGATTTATGTTCTTTTTATATAAGTACACTTTTTAAATTCAAATTTTACCGATTTAAAAATGGTTTAGATTAAATGAACAGTTCTAAAAGCACACGCAAATTATATGGAATAAAAAGAAAAAAGTACACCATCATTGGAAATTGATATGGGTACTACTTCAGCATGGAACAAGGTTTACTTAAGTTGCCTGATAATTTTTCCTTCTCTAAAACACCAAACCTCAATTTACCAGGTCTATCACTATTTGCCTCTAATACCTTATGGATTTTTGCCGAAACTCGCAGTGGAGAGATCTTTCCAGGTGGAAGGGGTGTGGGGGAAAAGTCAGATTATCCCTCTCCGTCTTCCAGTATTAACACACCCTCGTTTACGGCCGTCCCCGTGAACCTTCATACGTTCACGGATGTAATATCTCCAAACTTCGTGTGATGAAGTTGGTAGGTATGCCGAAATAAATAACTGTCAAGATTATAAATATTTAACTCACGTATTATTCAGCTAAAAACATAATATTTTGTAATTCTGAATCTAGCTCTTTTGACTTCGGTCCAATCTTCGCTTTAGTATAGAATCGTTTTGCAAGCTTTTTGTTAGAAATTAGCGCTAAAATACTATCTTTTAAATAATACTAATAATATTTAAATAAGATTAAGAATAAATAAGATTTAAATTATCTTTGCAAAATTTTGTTTAGATTTTTGGTTTGCGCGCTTTCAATCAATTAATTGCTTTTTGCATTGTTGAATAATGTATCAAGACATATACTTAATAAACATGTAATGACATAATTTAAGAAAATAAGACTTTATTAAGAAACTAAGTCCATCAACCCTTACTAACCTCAATTTAAGTTATAATATTGACTCTGCATTATGTGAAAATAATAATATAAGAACTAATGTTCAGCTGATCATTTGTTTGTATGTTATGGCCAGTAACATCCATAGTTTGTTTTATTTTTAGATGAAATGATTAGAGAAGAAACATATTAAAATATAGAATAAAGCACTAAATAGTGAACATAAATTACAAAATACGGAATGCTGGGCTTGTTCTATTTTAATTGAAATGTTTTTAAATGCCAATATAAAACAGTAAATAAATATTGTTTCCAATTGCCAAAAAAAATCAGCTGATGGTCAGAACCAGCTGATATGTACGTAACCTATAGCATCAATCCAATCTACCCTTATCAGTTTGACGTAGTGTCTGTTCGTGTCATGACGACCGTGTGTTGTGTTCGGAAATCTATTTTAACATTTTTGTATACCCTACTATATTCCGCTCGTGTATTATTGCAAGGTAGCTTATTTTTTTATTATTAATTAATATAACGAGTGTTTTACTTTCTTTGCTCATCGTATGGATACAAAAAATGTGCTAACCTCAAAAAATTTACAGAAAGCTATTATAAATCTTAATGATTTCAATTTTGTTTGACTCGAAAGTAACTTTGTTACTATCGTATGCATTGTTTATTAATTTGGAATTATAATAGTAACTTTTAAGGTGTTAGTGATTCTACGAAATATAACCTAAAAAATAGTATAAAAGTCAAATTTAAAGAATTCATTAATAAAACATTATTTGCATACTAAGGAATCGAATTTGCTGAAGTAAAACTGATAAACGTATAGTATTTTTCTCATCAATTACACAAATAAATAATTTATGAGATATGAGAAAAGTATTATGTAATAAGCATAAATTTAAATCTGTTTAACAAGGTGTGCTTGATAATTCTCTTAGTACTTTGTTACCCAGTCCACGCTTTGACTATTAAACTTTGTATGTTTTCATTGTATATTTTTATTGATAATTTATCTCTTCATAATTCACAGTCATACACTTTTTTTGATTGGCTAATTAGAGCAAAGTAATAATTCTCTTCGTTTGGCTGCCTACTTACGGAATCTTCAAAATTAAAATTTTTAACAAACGAAATTAAACATCTGTTTTGTGTATTTTATGTAAAATTACTGTGGCGGTACTATTACTCACTTATAAAAAGTTATCTTACTGTAGGCCGGGGGGGGGGGATGATCAGAAATTCTGGCCTGGTTTCCTTCCAGGACGAACCTCTTCGTCGAAAACTATTTAAATTTTGTCAAATTATTGAATCAATGTTAAATGTTGTTTACTTGTTAGATTTTCTAAATTTGTTTGGGTTTTTCATTTCAACTATTTTTTTTTTTTAATTCGAACAATATTAAGTACGTGATATGCAAACATTAAAATAAAAAATTGAATACCCTAGCTATAAACATTAACCATTTTATAAATGTCACGTAAAACATATAATTTTATTAGAAAAAAACGTAGAATAAGTCGTCTTATCCATTAAACATTAATGTTGCCCGATCACTCAACCCGCCCCTTAATGATTTCCAATGTACTGTATATGAAATAATTTTACTTTAGAGTCCATTTCTCAAATATATTTATATCAGTGAAGGTACATGTCCCATTAACATTCCAAATTGAAGGCCTAGTTGCAATTTTTAGCACTAAACGACATTCAGCCCTTGCTAAACAGTCCTCATTATGGCCGAGGCCACATTTCACGTAGTTTATCGACCTGGGGGTGACATTTTGGAAGGGTTGACAGACACCCTAACCTATTTACCCTGGTGGGGGAGGGAGAATAAAGGAAGGACGCGTGCCGTGCGTCGTGACCCTCAGGCCATCCTGCTTTTTATTATTTTTTTTTTTTTTCTGCTTTAAATATTATATACAACTGCCTGTTGGATCTTGTTCTCAGTAGTTTTAAAATTTAATTAATATATATATATATATATATATATATATATATATATATATATATATATATATATATATATATTACTAATACTGTATTTTATTATTTACTATACAGGGTGTAAAAAAATGTGGAAACGCTATCACATCTATGGTATGACTTCACATTTATAAGTGAATATTGTATATCATCATAGTTAAAATATTCAACGTAAGCCTATTTAATGTTGAGTTTGCTATAAAATGAAAGGTCTATTCAAGAGAAATTAATTGCCGCAAACCCCATTTCCAAAAGTTTATCCTTTCCAGAGTAGCAGTCATTTGAATTCCAAAGTAACTAGTTTGAACAATATTATTTATCCGCTATTGAGAGATTTCAAGTAAATTATTCTGATTAAAAATTATACTTTGAGAAACACAATCATTAAAAAAATTAAACTATCAATGAAAAAATAACCTTATTGTGAAAGCGTTTCCATATTTTTCCGACTGTTCCTCACTCTTTCCATATCTATTGACCTCCAAGCTTCCCTTGTCAGATTATTAGCTGTGGTAAGTTTCTTACATAAATAAGTTGACTTAGCCAACCTGATAACTTTACGATAGATATTTCTGTAGTTTTTATAATAATTTAAGAAACCTGTACTACTATTAGTCTTCCTTTTGAAGTCAAGCTCTTTGAGTTTCCTTGATGATAACCCACCCACCCTCCCATACATGTACAGTGGTATTGACCCACCCACCCACCCATACACATACAGTAGTATTGACCCACCCGCCCACCCATACACGTACAGTAGTATTGACCCATCCGCCCACCCATACACGTACAGTGGTAATGACCCACCCGCCCACCCATACACGTACAGTGGTAATCACCCACCCGCACACCCATACACGTACAGTGACAATGTACACTATATTATACTAATATTTCATTATTAGTATAATATAGTGTAAACTTGTAAATATAGAATTTTAGGTTATGATTAGGAATAAAATAAATCTATTAATAGTAACACTATTTAGTTAAGTTGTTTTTAAGGGGAATATTGTGTTTCGTTTGTATTGGAATAAGATTGCCAAATGCCACAGGAGCCACGTTATCAGTAGAAGCAACATAATGGCTGATAATTAGTGACAGGCATAGTGGACACCAGCCATCATTACTGGAAGAGATGGCGGTATTTATTTCCATAGAAACTGTATGATTGATTTGTAAAACTGAGGAAATATATTAATTTATTTATTCATTTGTTTATATATCGTATGGAATTTTACTGCCGGCTTCAAAAATAATAGTAAAAATAAAAAAAATGGATATATCAGTTTTAAAAATATCCAAAGAAATTTTTTAAATCTAAATTACAAGGTTCTTATGTCTTATTGTTTGAATATTGATCTTTCGTCACAGAGCCAAGTCCAGCTTTCTTAAGTATTTTGGTAGCTGAACTGTCTGTCACATTTGTGATCCCCCAGCTAAATCATTGGCCAGTGCCACCCATATAATTGCTGGCGTTGAATTTCAAAGAAGATTACAATTCAGTTAACGAGTCAAAGAACAACTTTGAAAGGTAATCTCTTCGAAATAACAATTTCACAAATCAATTTGTTTGTTTGTTGCTTGAAGACAAACACTTTTTTTCGAAGGGCCTGGCCAGTTAAAAATTGTTTATTACTGAATTGTGTAATTACTTTAAACCTCTAAAATTATAATAATTTAGCGTAAGAAAAACTCCAAGAATTATATGATTCTACAGTTTTTATGTACAATTACTTTTCTAAAATCAGTACATTCTAATGCAAATTAAAACTTGTATGTTTTTCCCCTCTAATTTGACACAAGTCATAACAACAAATTTAACCGTCAACGATGCTTTTTTAAGTCAAATTTCAAACTCAATCAATAACATTTTGAGATAAGTTGAATTTTAATTTTCAAATATGACGTTAGAATAAACATTTATGGTCTTAAATTAATTGTTTCATAGTATTTTAAAACTTTTCATCTCTTTTTAACTATAAAAATCTATTAATATTATAAAATTTTGAAGTTAATATTATATAGTAAAACACCCCACAGAGAAGTCTATGTAAACTTCATCACTTCTGAAGATTTTGATACAAAAAATGTTGATCAAGTGTAAAAAAATAGGGCATTGCAAATTTCATGTAACGAATCAATAATGTTTTACTTCACTCTCCAGTTACGAGTACATGGGCTTGCAGGCCTGTGTGTAAACTGTGTTCAAAGAGTGAAGCACCGACCGTCAGCTCAGTGGGGATCAAACTTTGGACCTTGGATTTCGTATGTATTGAAACAGGTTTATATATAAGGTGGTCGAAGTCAAAGAGTGATCAACGTTGTCGAGCCCCTAGTGACGTATATATTCGTAAAGACCGTATTTTTACGTCTCGAAGCGCAAATAAGCCCAGAAACTATTGTAACGAACTTAAATGCATGTCCACCAAATGAAAATATTAATAAGTATGTATATACATAAATTCGTTCTTCAAATAAAACTTTTCAATTAGAAATCATAAAAAGCATCATAGAGACCAGTTCTTGATTTTCACTTAAATCTTGAAACCTAATTTAAAGTTGTGAGCAAACTTAAGTGCAAAGATATTAAGAGCCTACTGAAAAAATTGTATATTTATTTATAATGTGTGTATAAAAAAGGCTTATCCTTAAAGTTTTCTCAACTTAATCATGAGCAAAATACCAGCAATATACAGAAAAAGATGTATTTGCCATAATCAAGACAAAAGCTTTTTTATAAAATCTAAAATTAGTTAAAATAATAAATAAATACAAAGAAAAATAAACGTTATACTGTTAAAATATAGTTGAAATTGGAAACAGAATGGTTTGAGTAGTACAATTACTTGTATGATAAAAATACTGACCAATAATTGAATATAATTATCATAAATAATTACTTTGATTGAATTGGATTTTCAATATTATCAGTATTGTGTTGCCAGCCCTGATTAACAGCAATCCTAATGGATTTCTGTCTAAGTATTGTATTGTGTTCACTGTTGTGGTGATTGGGTTTATTGTACAGATGATTAGACTCGGTATGTGTATTTGGTTCTGTATTGTATGTAATTAGGCTTAATTAAAATGTAACAAAATGTACGATTATGTAAAACCTCTATCTGTGTTTGGAAGCATGAATTTAATATAATTTACATGAAATTCGTGTTAAAATATTTATTTAAGGTACAATGAAACATTTATCTATAGTATATATATTTTTTTCTTAGTTCCAGTATTCTGTAGTACATTAATTTGTGAGTTTTGCTAAAAACACTTGTACTTGTTTGACTCATGGTATTATTAAAATTTAGTATTATTAAAATGGAAAAATGTTTTTATCGCATGTTTATTTTCATAAAAATGGGAAGTTTAGGACTATGTAGTCCTCTCTTACACCTAACCATTTTTATTGAACATTTCCATTATTTTCCCTTTATGAATAGATTGATATAGAAACTGTTTCAGTTGGTAAATAACATTAAAAGTAGATGAATAAATTATATAAAATGTTATTGTTACTGTACTTATTACATCTCAATAGTATGTGCACGGCCAGCCGAACTGAATAGGTTGTAGTTATTCAACAGGTTTTGTATCTGTTGGGATTCCAATAAGTGGGTCAAGCAATTAGGGGTTATTGCACATATTCCTGACATTAATCAAGATGTGATTTGAGTGATACGTGGACACTACTAGAGAAGTTCGAGGTGTCCATGTTGGGTGGTAGTCAGAGTTTAGTTGTTGTATATGGAAGAGAACTGAGTATCTGGCTTGTCAGATAGCCGAAAATGAGATCATTACTACGTGTTTCGGATTCCACGTAAAGCTTCAGGTCACAGTTGACCTGGCCATTGGATGCTTTAAACGTTTTCTTTTAAAGAAACAGTAGACCTTATTAATAGTGAATACACTCGTTCATCTACACTTATCACAATCATTAACCCCTCATAGTCGCCCATATCTTCAATGTTTTAATGATAAATAATAAATGACGTGTTATTGGAAGGCATTTCTTTCATGAGGTTGCCATTTTTTACTAGCTTGTTATGGAATTTAAATTGATTTGTCTTAGAGTAAAACATCTCAGGGTGTTGCCCTACTTACAGAAGTTACTATAGCCTCCATAGTTGATGGCAAACCGAGGGGTGGGATGGTACATAAGGACCCACAAATGGAGGTATACAATAAACCGTTTGTGGAATCTCACTGGAATCCTCTCTAAGGAGAAGGAAGAAGAATGTATAGTGACGTAAGCGTCCGGAAAAATTATTTATTGCAATAGAATCTCAATTGTACTGTATGTAGTAGAGCCGTACTTTAGAGATGATTTCGTATGCCTTGTAGTGGGGATAGGAACTTATTTATTGATGTACAGAATAATGTTTTCCGCTCAATACTATGATAAAATACATCACAGATATACAGAATACTTTTTATGTATGTATTAGCTAAGCCGGGCCTTGCTTTGCTGTGGCTTTGTTCGATATTAATTATCTGTCGTATTTTTTACTTTAGTTGTTAAAATAATAACGTGATTTTTATCTTGAATTATTATTCTAACAGTTGTATTCAATAATATACAATCATCTGGAAACATTAATAAATTTACAGGATATGAATTGTGTATAATATGCACATAAATCAGCCGGTCACAGTAGACAAATGTTTAGAAGAAACATTTGTGTTCATTTGTGAAGTGTACGTAGAGAAATGATTCAAATTCTCTGTTCCCGCTCACAATTTCTGGAGCTGAAATTTATATAAAAACACTCTTGAATATAAATGCAATGTTGTGTAAAAAATGTCAAGCGAATTCATTCACTACTTTTCGAGTTTTCCGTATACAAACATACGGAAGTTTGATTTATATGTAAATGAAGATTATAATGGTACAGTTATAATTTATCTTCTTCTTCTGTTGTGTTTACCCGGACCACGTCCCATATACATATTGTAATGAGTTTACGATCTGTGTATCCATTACCTACAAAACCTTTACATCTTGATAACGTTCGATTATCGGATGTTCGGGAAATAAGGTTCGATTATCGGATATAAAGGTTCAAACTAACGAGAACCTGTTCGCATGACCTGTACCTTACAGCACGACGTTCTTGCGCAGGGAACAATGAGGGGACCAGTCCTCGGCCTTATCGTGTGCCCTAAGAGGATATGATTGTGTGTCGGACGCTCGGGCTGGTCAAGTCCCCTGGGTTAATCAGGAAGTGACCGATTGGGGGGGGGGGGATGAAAATCAGAGTGAATGTGATATGATGTACACTCCGCACGCTATTGTCTGTCCCTAGAATATAACCTAATGCCTGTTATACTTCCATTTTTTTTTTTTTTTTTTTTTACTTTCTCCCATATACGTTAGCATAAGGAAAGTATTGTGATCGTCCAAAGAAAGTTTTTTATAGGTTGGTCTAAAAAAAGTGTCGAAAAAAGTGGTTTTTCGAATCAAAAATTTGGTGTCTGTCCGCATGTAGGCCTATGTGTGTATGTGGAGTTCGCTGGAGGCCAAACGGATGGATTTTTGTATGAAATGTTGTATGTAGGTATATTTAGAGAATATCTCCAGACCATTTATTCACTTTTTTGAAAAGTTAGTCTTTTTTTATTTTTATGGCAAAAAAACACGCAAAATGGAATTTTCTCAAAAACGGTTCTAATGATTTTGATTAAATATTCAGGAAATATGTGAATTACAATTTAAAAAACTGCATGTCTCTAAGTTGACTAGTTTTTTAGTTACGGTAAAGAAACATATTTGGGAATTAAACTGGTAATTTTCAAAATTTTTATTTTTAGTGTTTATTATTTGGAAAATGTGTGCCAATTATTTGGAACCATTTATTTTCCTATAGCGAGTAATCATAGTTAATAATTATTCTATCTCATGAACATTTTCGTAATGTAACATTTTGCTAGCTTACATGTAATGTTTTGTTTACACAATTTTTTATTCTCTTTGATTACTTTTAAAGACAAAATATTGTCTTCAAAAGTAAATTGAATTGTCCCAATGTTAAGATTAAATTACATGTTAAATTACAGTAAGCTTTATTATACGAATTACATTATTGATTGGTGAGAAATTGATCGATGTCTGATATTTTTCGGGAGTACTTATTTCCAGAAATAACTGATTGCGTGTCACGGGAGCACTGGGATACCGTCTCCGGCGAAGTTTAACTAAACGACGAACGATTTCATTTTTGGTCCCAGAGAAGATTTATGGGCCCAATCAGTGAGAGATCGATCACTGTGACGTCACGGGCTGATAAAACGATCACAGCTCCGACAGTGTCTCTACTGTGTGAGAACTAAGGCTGCCTGTCTGTGTCGATTTTCATCATCCACTCGGTCAGTGTTGTGATTGTACTCGAATACTATTCAATTTTATTTAGTGGTCTGACATTCAATTAAACTCAAACAAACAACATTATAACATCATACCCCGTAATCAGCTTGGGTAGCAACCGTGACCAGCTTGGGTAGCAACCATGATCAGTTTGGGTAGCAACCGTGACCAGTTTCGGTAGCAACCGTGACCAGCTTGGGTAGCAACAGTGATCAGCTTGGGTAGCAACCGTGACCAGCTTGGGTAGCAGCCGTGACCAGCTTGGGTAGCAACAGTAATCAGCTTGGGTAGCAACCGTGATCAGTTTGGGTAGCAACCGTGACCAGGTTGGGTAGCAGCCGTGACCAGCTTGGGTAGCAACAGTGATCAGCTTGGTTAGCAACCGTAATCAGCTTGGGAAGCAACCGTGATCAGCTTGGGTAGCAACCGTGATCAGCTTGGGTAGCAACCGTGACCAGCTTGGGTAGCAGCCGTGACCAGCTTGGGTAGCAACAGTGACCAGCTTGGGTAGCAACAGTGATCAGCTTGGGTAGCAACCGTAATCAGCTTGGGAAGCAACTGTGATTAGCTTGGGTAGCAACCGTGACCAGCTTGGGTAGCAGCCGTGACCAGCTTGGGTAGCGACAGTGATCAGCTTGGGTAGCAACCGTAATCAGCTTGGGTAGCAGCCGTGACCAGCTTGGGTAGCAACAGTGATCAGCTTGGGTAGCAACCGTAATCAGCTTGGGAAGCAGCTGTGATCAGCTTGGGTAGCAACCGTGACCAGCTTGGGTAGCAGCCGTGACCAGCTTGGGTAGCAACAGTGATCAGCTTGGGTAGCAACCGTGATCAGTTTGGATAGCAACCGTGACCAGGTTGGGTAGCAGCCGTGACCAGCTTGGGTAGCAACAGTGATCAGCTTGGTTAGCAACCGTAATCAGCTTGGGAAGCAACCGTGATCAGCTTGGGTAGCAACCGTGATCAGCTTGGGTAGCAACCGTGATCAGCTTGGGTAGCAACCGTGATCAGCTTGGGAAGCAATCGTGATCAGCTTGGGTAGCAACCCTGGTCTGCTTGGGTAGCAACCGTGATCAGCTTGGGTAGCAACCGTGATCAGCTTGGGTTAGGTTAGGTTAAGGTAAGTTGGGTTAGGATAGAATGTTTTTCGATTCAGATCTAAAACAGTCATGTTAAGAAAAAATCTTTGACCCAATTTTGTTATTATTATTTTATACACTGCAGCCATGTGAAAGGCTGTTGTAGTTACCAAGGTAAGTAGAATAACAACAAGGTAAAGGTAGGGATCATGATGACTTCATTGGAGAGATCGTTCCACGTAAAAATACGCACTATTTTACGCAACCGAATATTCAAAAGTATTGCTAATAAGAATTTGTTATCAGTGTAGCTGGTTGCGAACTTGCGGTAAACTAAACTAAAAGAAATATTTTTACTGAGTGGAACAACAGAAACTGTTTAACCGTTAACGTCTTAACGTAAGATCACGAACCATACTTTTTAGAAACAACATTATTATTTTATTTCTTAAATTTACTAAATTATAAAACATTATAACGGCCTCTATTTATATTATATCAGTAACATTCCTAATTATATATACTTAAGCTAAAAATATAACCAAACATTTGTATTTCTGGGCGAACAATACGTCTCATTATATTTTATCTAAATAATAACTTCATAAATAGATTCTTTTTAAATTAATCAAACATATTGATTAATTTAAACAAATTAAGCAGTAAACATCTAAATAAACAGTAAACAACGATGAGGACACTAGTGTGAGAAATCAGCTGTAAAAATATTAATATTAAAATATTAGGTTATCGTAACGTGTTACAAGAGTACGTTGCAAGTCGTTATAACACTGTTCCTCATACACAGTGACAGCTCCTGCTAAAATCAGCTGATCTTTCCAATGACGTCATCATGACCCCTACATTATAATCAACTATTCTACTTACCTTGGTAGTTACTAAAATAAATTAACGTTTTGTAGTTAAACTTGAACAATTATATTGTAATTTACTAATACAATTGTTATTTTATTTATTTGTTTATCTTTTTGATAGTGAACATAACTCGACATGTTGATAATAGTTAATTGTCGTAGGCAACGATCCAGACTTCGCCAGACAACCGACCGTATTGAACGACAACCTAGTTGACTTCCACGAATTGTTTTCTTTGTGACCTTTCACCGGGGTTGCATACATTAAATGCAAATTAATGAAGTCAGTTACTGTAATGCAAATTCATCCCCTCATTTGCATCGGCTGTGCAGCTACAATCTGCATCCGCTTAAAATACACTGTGGCGCGCGGTTTTAAACTGGGGTGTTTGTTTCACAGCTGTAGTGAGTGAATATAAACTTACATTAAGTAGGCGCAATACGTGATTAATAATAAATTGTTAATAAACTCAGGATAAATTTACTAATATGTACAGGTAGGGAAAAAATGGAAACGCTTTCACAACAACGTTATTTTTCCATAGATAATTTGTAATAGTTGTGTTCGATAAAGTATACTTTTAGATCAAAATAATTTACTTAAAACCGTTAAATAACTAGGAAATAATATTTTTCAATTAGTTACTTTGAAATTCAAATTACCACTACTCTAGAAAGGATAAACCTTTCGAAGTCCGGTTTGCGGCAATTAATTTCTATTGAATATACCTTTCATTTGATACCAAACTCCTAGGCTTACGTTGAAGATTTTCATTCAACTCCTCTTGGGCCGTCCCTCAGAAAAGATTAAACGTCATTAACGGTGTCTAAAAGTGTGTTCTTTGTAACCATGATCATGTACAAGATTTCACTTTTACAAGTGAAGTCATATAAAAGTTGTGAAAGCGTTTCCATACTTTTTTCCACCCTGTATATCGAAATTCAATTCCTAAGGGGTACAAAACATCCCTAATTTTTTTCTAAGAGGGACGTTTTGATTTAATTAATCACATTAATATAATTAAAAGTTAATAACATTAGTATTAATTTAACTTAATAATTTGTTTCAAACTGTTGATTCAATAAACGAAAATATGACACAAAAGCTTTGACAGTTTGATTTTAATTTGAAATGTTTCAGGTTGCTTCTACTAACTTTGACATGACTGCACTACTTTGCATTCCCCCAAACTAGACTTATATGGTTTTATAAACTTAAAAACTTTTTGCTAACTAAGAGAAAATCAGTAGGTAGAAATTGTATATTAACGTGATGGTTAAGAGATAAACCACGAATGGAAGAATAAGTAAGCGCAGATAACCACCCCGTAGCGAATTAAAGGCTGTTGGCCTTCTAAAATGTTATAAATTTTAGGCTGTTACAGCTTATTATTTAAAAAATGTCTTTTAATATTTAGTTGCCATGTTTATTGATGCATTACTTATAAATTAACTTTATGAGAGTCTTGTTATATTAATTTATCTAGTAAACAATTATCGCAATTGTTGGTAAATTAATTTTTTATTTAATTTCCAACCAAATATATTTTATTTTTACTCATCATAACTAATGTCAGATTATATGACAACCTACCTTAAAGAAAACATGTATCATTACCTGTCTCCAAATACAAACTATATAATTAAGCTAATGACTCCATTGTAGCTGAAAACAAAAATAAGGAAATATTTATTTATTCTTGAGACATCGATCGACGTAGATGTATTGTTATAGTCATTGTTACAAACTAAGGCTGAATATTCCTCATAAAATGTCATCAATCAAAAGCCCAATGACAAATGAACAGTCGGTGGTTATCAGCTGATCCCTTACAAAGTTTTTTCCGACTCTGATTGGGATCGAACTGAGAATCTTAAGCTTCTGAAGCTGGGATTTTACCAACAACGCTACCGACCAATTTATAACAGCCTATACCAGTCTTTCTGTTTATGTCAGGATATTTAACTGCCCTAGCCTATATAATATAAATGATTACTAAGTATTGACGCTCTGAGACGTCATTGTGCATCCATCAATCTGGTACTGTCGGGTGTGCCGTCACATTGCCGCTATTAATAACAGTCAATTTGATCGTATTTGCCACCCCCCTTTCACTGTAGTCATGAGCCGTTATTATTTACACTAAAAAAATCAATACTTTCTAGAGATCTTGTAGTTGAGTAAATATTGGGGTACATTGTTTAAATTGAAAATTATTAATAATATCTAAGAGAGGTTTACAATACAGATTTGTATTTGTAAACAAAGGTTTAAAAAAAACCATCTTTTAAACAATTTAGCATTGCTTATTTATAAACACAAACAAGAAACTAAAAGACCACGATGCATAAATTAAAAAAAACAAACCAAAGTTTTAGTTAATTTTTGCGATAAAAAGTTGTACTTTGAATTTCTAGTTAATCACTTTCATTCAGTTAATATCGAATTGAAACTGTTGAATATTTTTAGTCAATTTAAGTTGTGTCGAGTTCAGTTTGGAATGAATTTTTACAAGGCTCATTAACATACATGATCCATAGTATTAAGGTCACTATGCTTTTTTTTAAGTGATCTTACGTTATATTCGAACTCTTGCTTTTCTGAAATGGTTGACACAGAAAAACCTTAAAGCAGTATTGCAAATTTGATTTGATGTGTACTTAAGTAGAGAAATACTATTTGAAATTTATCGTAACAATAATGTAAATATCAATCAAACTTTAGTAACCTACGTTTCTAAGACGCCGTATTAACTTTGTTATACACAACATATCAATAAAGAAATATTTGTTAATGTAGTATTTTCTATTATAAAGAATGAGGTTTGGTGATTAGTTTTGTAGCAACTTACCTTTATATATTTAGCATGGTTCAAGCTTTACCACGATTAATGTAGCTGATACAGTAGGGGGCCGAAAATGAAGCCTTGCCGTATTACACAATTAAGGGTCTTCTGTGATGAGGTAACTTTGTACGACGAGATATTAGGGGTAGGGGGTTCATTCTCTGTCCAAAAGTTCTTTAGAACCTCAAGATTTACCTTTATTTTTTATTTTTAAAAGCTTAAATCCTATAGTATTCGCTTCCTATAGTTTTCCTCCAAAATGCCATACGCACATTGCGAAACAATGAATTCTTTAAGGTGTTTGTGAACACAAACGTAGTTAAGTTGTTCTGTAACACATTCTGTAATTAAGTTGTTCAAACGCTATTCTTTAAAGGTAAAAATAATAACACAGCCCTAACCTTATTGCAGTAGACTCTGTTGTGTTAACTAACTTTATGTGACACATAGTGGCGCTTGCAACGAAATAGTATTGCAAGTAAAACAGGAGCAGAATGCAGGGACACAATAGTGTTGGAATGTGCATTTCATTAACAGTGACCCGCGCCTCTTGAGTGCTGTTACATTGTATTACTCTACCGTCGCCCTCGTTATTATTAAAGGTACAAATACCGTTCCGTCATAATATTACTTCGAGGCTGAACAAAGCAATATTTAACATGTCATGTCTGACTCATATAGCGAGCAAGAGAATTAAGTTGGTGCTGTACTTTGTCTACTTTGAATCCATATTACGCTATGGAATAATTATGTGGGGACGTTCAAATCACTGGGAAAAAATATTTAGAGCCCAAAAGAAAATGATAGAGTCATGATGGGTATGAACCCAAGAGAATCTTGCAGAAGAACATTTAAAGAACTTGGTATTCTTACATTCTCAGGATTGTATTTGTTGGAAGTAGTAAAAAATGTACATGAAAATATATATTCTTACCAACAAAATAATGTGAACCACGACCATAATATCAGAAGTAAAAATAAATACGTAAAATACGTGCCCCCAAACATAGATTAAGAAAATATGAAAATAGTCCATTATGTAGCGGAATACAAATTTATAATAAAATACCACAGAAATACAATAGATTGGGAAATGCCAATCAGCTCTATAGAAAGTTCAGGCAGTTTCTAGTTGACCGAAGCTATTACTCCGTCTCCGAATTTCTGCAGGACGAAGTCGTTATATTTTAGATACACTAAAATAATTTATTAAGCATGTTATTGCGTATAAATTATCGTTTAGTTGGTGATTAACCTCTTTGTTTTGTTATTTCTTCTTTTTTAATTCTTTAGGTTAGTAGTTTTGTACCAATTGACGAGTCACCAGTTAGTAGCATATCTGTTAAACACTATGTAATTTTATGTGGCATTAAACCATTTCATTTCATTAGTTTTATGAAACATTTTTCCGATTTTATTAGTGTTTTTTCCTCTAAAAAACTTTAGGAATTATTTGAGATTATTTTAAGAGTAAAGAATAGAGCTGAAAAGTTTGTGTGGACCAGGCGTGCTGCATGAATATTTGGCAGTGCAGTCGAAAATATTACTCATGAAGCAGTTGCACGCGCATAGGAAGACGTGAGGAGTCTTCCAACAGTTGTGTAGGAGGGGGGGGGGGATTGTAATACCGGGTGGCAGCACACTACTATTCTGACTATATCATTAATGCTGGTTATAAAAAAATAGCCCTCAAGAAAATTTCAAAGTAATGTATAAATGAAAGGACACTGTGATCTTTAATGTTGTAAAACGGTGCTCTATAAGTCCCCAAACAGATAATCAGCATGTTAATGAAAGTTTTGTTTTCACTCTTAGGATACTAGTTATAACCTCCTTGTTTTGGTATTGAAGATAACCGTCTTAGAAAGTAGTTGAAATTTATGACCTAAAATTTAATTTAAGAAATAATCAGTATGAATAGAGTTTAATAGTCTGAATATATATAATGGGACATGGGAGGAAAAGATTTAAGGAAATCTGGACCAGTACAGAAAAAGAAGAGTTATTTGGCTTTTAACTTTTTTCTCTATTTATTGAAAAAATCCTTCGAATGCAATACGATTAAAATTAGTCGACTGTCACCAAATAGATCAAACCTCCTTCACAGTCCTATTTGTATATGAAATAATGAACTTTTTTTCACAAACAAAGCCAAAAAATACTTTGAAATATTTAGCTATTGTGCTAGTTGCAAATAAAAAAATATAAAAACCTAAATTTAACCTTAAAACGGACAGGTAGTTTTAATTGATATGTGTTCTCAGAAGTATAAGACCAATATTAGCCTTTAATGTACCTTGTTTTATTAAGATGTTATCATTGCGAACTCTCCAGTTCTTAGTTCAGAGCCTTAGTAATGCAGATGTAACTCTCTCATATTACCTAAATGTAATTTTTTCCAAAACGAATAATATAATTAAGGACACGTTTTTATTAGTAATATAATTCACTGTAGAAACAAGAAAACTGTTCGCTCGTATAGTCCCATGAAGCCGGTTTTCTTGTTCGGTGAAATTAGTTCGTGTTCGTCTTTCACAGCTCTCTCTCTCTCTCTCTCTCTCTCTCTCTCTCTCTCTCTCTCTCTCTCTCTCTCTCTCTCTCTCTCTCTCTCTCTCTCTCTCTCTCTCTCTCTCTCTCTCTCTCTCTCTCTCTCTCTCTCTCTCTCTCTCTCTCTCTCTCTCTCTCTCTCTCTCTCTCTCTCTCTCTCTCTCTCTCTCTCTCTCTCTCTCTCTCTCTCTCTCTCTCTCTCTCTCTCTCTCTCTCTCTCTCTCTCTCTCTCTCTCTCTCTCTCTCTCTCTCTCTCTCTCTCTCTCTCTCTCTCTCTCTCTCTCTCTCTCTCTCTCTCTCTCTCTCTCTCTCTCTCTCTCTCTCTCTCTCTCTCTCTCTCTCTCTCTCTCTCTCTCTCTCTCTCTCTCTCTCTCTCTCTCTCTCTCTCTCTCTCTCTCTCTCTCTCTCTCTCTCTCTCTCTCTCTCTCTCTCTCTCTCTCTCTCTCTCTCTCTCTCTCTCTCTCTCTCTCTCTCTCTCTCTCTCTCTCTCTCTCTCTCTCTCTCTCTCTCTCTCTCTCTCTCTCTCTCTCTCTCTCTCTCTCTCTCTCTCTCTCTCTCTCTCTCTCTCTCTCTCCTCTCTCCTCTCCCTCTCCCTCTCTCCTCTCCCTCTCCCTCTCCCTCTCCCTCTCCCTCTCCCTCTCCCTCTCCCTCTCCCTCTCCCTCTCCCTCTCCCTCTCCCTCTCCCTCTCCCTCTCCTCTCCCTCTCCCTCTCCCTCTCCCTCTCCCTCTCCCTCTCCCTCTCCCTCTCCCTCTCCCTCTCCCTCTCCCTCTCCCTCTCCCTCTCCCTCTCCCTCTCCCTCTCCCTCTCCCTCTCCCTCTCCCTCTCCCTCTCCCTCTCCCTCTCCCTCTCCCTCTCCCCTCCCCCTCTCCCTCTCTCCTCCCTCTCTCTCTCCCCTCTCTCTCTCCCTCTCTCTCTCCCTCTCCCTCTCCCTCTCTCTCTCCCTCTCCTCTCCCTCTCCCTCTCCCTCTCCCTCTCCCTCTCCCTCTCCCTCTCCCTCTCCCTCTCCCTCTCCCTCTCCCTCTCCCTCTCCCTCTCCCTCTCCCTCTCCCTCTCCCTCTCCCTCTCCCTCTCCCTCTCCCTCTCCCTCTCCCTCTCCCTCTCCCTCTCCCTCTCTCTCTCTCTCCTCTCGCTCTCGCTCTCGCTCTCGCTCTCGCTCTCGCTCTCGCTCTCGCTCTCGCTCTCCTTCTCTCTCTCTCTCTCCCCCTCTCCCCCTCTCCCCCTCCCCCTCCCCCCTCTCTCTTTCCCTCTCTCTCCCTCCCTCTCCCCCTCCCCCTCCCCCCCCTCTCTCTCTCTCTCTCTCTCTCTCTCTCTTTTTCTGTTTGTCTGTATGTCTGTCTCTCCTTCTCTCCCTCCCTCTGTCTCACTCCATCACACGCTTATTTGAAGCCAATCACTATCAGATAGCATCATAGGCTCCTGTCTACAGCAAATGCACTGCTTTAGACAGACTGTTTGTTTCTTTAGTCAATGATAATATTACGAGTTCGTATATACGTAGTTCTTCGTAATACTCAGTAAGTTGAACAAACTGATTCTAAGCTGAGATGAGAAACACTTCAGGCGAGACACGTAACACCTGAAATTTGACGGATTCCGTGTCACAGTCTTCCGTAATAGATTCCAGCGCCTGATCACAGTTATTATGCAACACTGTTTGGCGCACGCGAGACGATCGTTTCTATCAGTCTCGGAGCGACGATGTCAGGGTGCCGGGGCGGTTTCACCCCTAACTGATTTGTGGCTCGCGTGGCCTATACCCGTCACGTGATACCTGGAGGGTGCCAGCCAGTCGCTACACTTCGATTGGTTTCTCCCCTAGCTCGACTTGTCTAAATTGTGCAGGATTAGTCGGCCGGCCTATCGTGAAGGTAAACTTTCAGATGTGGGGGAGCCGAAATTAATTGCTTTTGGGCGGTTAGATCTAACTTAAGAAGGATTTTATCATTTTGACATCTCTCCACTAATGACTTTTTTTTATTGCCGTGAAAGGAAGTTTTTGTGGACAAAACGATAATTTTAGAACGATATTTTATGAACTTAAGCGTGAACACGAAATGATTCCTTTTTTTATTTACGTTAAGGAGAAAAAGAACGTACTCTGTCATAGTTTTCCCTTGCTGTACAGCTATTGAAGGCTTATGCCTTATGGCATACTGGACGGCTTTTGGCCAAGTTACGTGTCGTCGCCATTATTCCAGCTTCCTAGACTATACACTATTCAGGGGGAGTTTAGAGTGAAGCCCCACCCACTGCAGGGTGACGTAGGTGGTAGGCTGATTTACAGGCGTTTACATATTCACAATACAAAGCGGATTTTATTTGCAAACTGTTCCAGAGTCTGACTCACTGTTTGGGGAAATACCAATGAATTAATATTGTTATAAATCAAGTGTTAACATGGATGCCCTTTTCTCATTGAACATCACCCTTGAGACAAGAGCAGTCGAAACGGAGCCTTTCTCTCAAGTCTCGCTGATATCATATAGACTATTAAGATTGAGTTACAGCTTCCCAATTGAGATACAGTTTTATCATCCGACAAACTGAGAGTCGAACCTGAGACAAGAAGCTCCGGAGGCGAGTAGCATCACTCGGCCTCCGTGTTCCCATGTCGTACTTAGAACTTGCTATCATTTATGCATAACATAAATCAATAATTTTATTACCATATTTAATGGAATTCTAGCGTCACCATCAGTGTTTTATTTGATACATCTTCAGGGTTGGTTGTTAAGGGGCTTACAACCCTGAATATTTATTTATAACACTAAACCGTGCTGTGGCACATTAAGGCAATTATTGGGCCAGCAAGAATATTCAATGTTCTGCTTTTGTTTCTAATGTATTTATTTATTCATAAGACGCCGATAGTCAAGATATGGGCGAATATGGATTTCGAATGAGTGTGATGAGTGTAGATGAGCGAATGTAGTCATTGTTACAAACTAAGGCCGACTATTCCTCAGAAAGTGTCATTAATTAATAGCCCAATGACAAATGAACAGCCGGTGGTTATCAGCTGATCCCTCTCAAAATGTGTTATGACTCTGATTGGGATCGAACTGAGAACCTTCAGCACATGAAGCTGGGATTGAACCAACTACGCTACCGACCAGTTGTAAGAAATGAGAGGGAAGCTTGACTGATTTTTATCTCACAAAAACCGAGTTTAGCTTATGACATTATTTAAGATAAATGTAGCTCCAACATATAATTGATGTTAGCTAGTACGTTAAACAAATATTTTGTCGATGTAAAAATCTTGGATCGTGGCGAAATTGACAAATGAAATGAGGAAATTAGTAGCTCTGTGGATAAGAACGAGGGCCTTGTTATAGGATGTGTAAAATATGTGGTGATCAATGTTATTGGTGCGAATTTTGCCATAGTAGCAATCATTAATAATTTTTATATTTGTGTCTCCAAACAATCGTCTTTGAGTAAATCAACATTTGTGTCAGATAGAAAAAAATATTTATGTTTTTGTTTTGCCGAGTTAGCCAATTGAGAGTCTTTAAAACTACTGTCTACATAACGAGGTGTTCTAACAGAGAGAAATTAACAATGTAGTCTCTATTGCAATATCTAAAAAAAGTTCAAATTAGTTAATTTATTTTACTTGAGTTAATTTATTTTAGAAGTTGGACTGTATCATCTGGTAAATGCTTGCGTGCTCCGCTATCAACGCATAACGTTTTAAAAATTGGATTAATGATATATAAACAAGTTCCATTATTATTATAAATTAATAATTCACGCAAAATTGCACATGCAATCAAGTTGCACGCTGTCAATACAGGCAAACGTAAAACTTAACGTAGGAACAGTTCAAACGTAAATCAAAGATGGTCAATTGCTATTTTAATTTGGATTAAAATATGGCTTTAGTGAACAAACAGTTCTCCAGAGTCGACCAGTGGTCTTCTTTGTGATATAATTGGCATTCTCGTGCTTATTTACGACTCACAAGGGTTTACAGTTAGATTTAAGAACGTTTTTTTTTTTTTCAAATCACCATGACTGTCTAAATGTCCATAATGGCTGCCTTAGTGGAAACACGTCTTTTATTGCATTAAATTACTTAAGTTTCCGTGAATTTCAAACTCACATGTAACATTTACACAGTGGTTGAAGTTTAGTTCAGCTCGCGTAGTGCAAGTTGCAATGTTGAAACCTCATCTGAACTGATTATTGGAACTTTCCACGTTGAATAGAATCCAAACAGTAAATATACCTTAGGCTCAATATTTATTTAAAATACAATTAAACATGAAAATATCGTTTCGAGAAATTTATATTATATGGGAATGGGTCATTTTAAGTACAAGTTGAGATTATCTACTATCGTGTTCAAAATTAAATACAATTTAAAACCCTACACCAGCATACTTAAATTGCTATAACCCACAAGACAACAAAATACATTACAAATATTTTGATAAAACAGTAAAATGATTTTCTTCCGTCTTAATTTGGATCTTCTCAATCCACAAAAAAAGACTATTCAAATGCATATGCTGTAACTAATGTACATAGCCACTTTTTATCCTCGTACAAAGAGGCTGTTAAGTATTAATTCTCTTTGTAAGATGATATGTTTCAAACATACTCCGCCTTATTTTATAAAAATTGACAATGATGGATTTTTTTTGACAATCCTTATTTGTTTTGGGTAATAAGGTTATTTGGACTTTTTTTCATTTCATTGAGAAATCCTAAATTATTCAATTCTTTGATAGAGTCCTTACATATTGCAAGCTTTCTTCATGAAATGATGGAAAATCTCCAACCATCCTTTCATATCCTATCAAATACTACACTATGATAAAAATCAATTTCATATTTAACTGTTGTTTTCTATGTTAATTTTGAATGTTGTCTTCTTTGTTTTCTGGTTTCTGTTTTTATATTGTAGTGTTCGTTAACAATTTACTATTTGATAATGTTATGAGTTGTTATAAATAATCCCTCTGTTATAATTAATTGTTCAAAATAGCAATGTACTAGATCGAGTTATTCAATATATATAAAAATTACAAATTAATTTAAAAAAAGCATTTCTTCTTTTATTAACTTGTCACTAGCATAATTTGCCAACAACTTGTATAGCAAGATATTTGTTTGCTTTTTAGTTGCAACACGCAGTACACACTAACTACTACGTAAGAGTTACTAACATGTTGATTCATTTTCAATTTGCATCCAACTAAGGGTCGTTTCCAGAACATTCCTGTCGACAGAGGTGGGCTGGTTCCATGCACTTGCCTCAGCCCACCGGTCGTCGTAGTAAATCTTCCATTGGACACGTAAAGATCGTGAGGAGGATACGGCACGCTATCTTCCCACCTCATGGCTGACACAAGGAATGATGATGCGATAGTGTATTTGCACGTGGGGTGTCCTTTATGTGTGATGTATGTAGGAGTAAGCCGAGTGAAAGCCGCCAGCTACCGGCTGGCACGGTTCAGCGAGAGTTGAGAGTGAAGCTCTACCCACTGCTAGTGTGACAGTGAAAGCCGCCAGCTACCGGCTGGCACGGTTCAGCGAGAGTTGAGAGTGAAGCCCTACCCACTGCTAGTGTGACAGTGAAAGCCGCCAGCTACCGGCTGGCACGGTTCAGCGATAGTTGAGAGTGAAGCTCTACCCACTGCTAGTGTGACAGTGAAAGCCGCCAGCTACCGGCTGGCATGGTTCAGCGAGACTTGAGAGTGAAGCTCTACCCACTGCTAGTGTGACAGTGAAAGCCGCCAGCTACTGGCTGGCACGGTTCAGCGAGACATGAGAGTGAAGCTCTACCCACTGCTAGTGTGACAGTGAAAGCCGCCAGCTACCGGCTGGCACGGTTCAGCGAGAGTTGAGAGTGAAGCTCTACCCACTGCTAGTGTGACAGTAAAAGCCACCAGCTACCGGCTGGCACGGTTCAGCGATAGTTGAGAGTGAAGCTCTGCCCACTGCTAGTGTGACAGTGAAAGCCGCCAGCTCCCGGCTGGCACGGTTCAGCGATAGTTGAGAGTGAAGCTCTACCCACTGCTAGTGTGACAGTGAAAGCCGCCAGCTACCGGCTGGCACGGTTCAGCGATAGTTGAGAGTGAAGCTCTACCCACTGCTAGTGTGACAGTGAAAGCCGCCAGCTACCGGCTGGCACGGTTCAGCGAGAGTTGAGAGTGAAGCTCTACCCACTGCTAGTGTGACAGGGAAAGCCGCCATCTACCGGCTGGCACGGTTCAGCGAGTGTTGAGAGTGAAGCTCTACCCACTGCTAGTGTGACAGTGAAAGCCGCCAGCTACCGGCTGGCACGGTTCAGCGATAGTTGAGAGTGAAGCTCTACCCACTGCTAGTGTGACGTATTCAGAGACGTTCACATGTATGCTGAATTGAAACTATCATTTTGGCAAAAACCTGACTTATTGACTGCCGACATGTATACTACTCCAACTGGATCGCTCACGGGACGGGCGAAACGTAACGGAGAACGGTCTCAGGGGTAAGGGGAGTTCCCCCATCGCAGTCCTATGGAGGAACAGAACGGAGTGCGCGATCCATTTAGGCGGGTTACACACCGGAGTCGCTGATAGATGTCGCTGACATTTAACGTGCTAGTGACATGTCACTCGAAAACCAACCTGTGTTATCTTATGGAGCTATACCAATGAATACAAACTCTATAGAGTTTGTATTCATTGGCTATACACACCAGTGTCGCGGACACGATGTCAGCGACTCGTGTCACTAGCAGATGTCTCTAGCGAACCAACCGGTCGGTGTTTGGACGGACATGTCTCTTGCCTCTTTGGTCCGCGCATGCGCAGAACGTATAATATAAAATGTGACCTCCTTTTAACTTACCTTAAAAATATTGACAGCCTTTCTTCAATACTAATTGATTGCCGATAGTTATTATCCCCGATGTTACACTTATCTTTTAACAGACCGCACAGTTTTGTATAAGTTTCAGGTTTCATTCTATAAAAATTTTGAAACTTTTCAGGGTGTTGGAATAACTGTCTTGTAGAAGTGAACTGACTGAATAACAAATTATCTTTCCAATATGGATGGGTCCAGAATTCTCTTGCAATTATTCTTCGCCTTCGTCTTCTTCTCCACCACCACCAACAGCAACAACACAGCATCCTCCTCAGACGACGACATTTTCTCAACTGACGCTTCCTTGTCACTAGCACGTGCTTCTTCCATCCGGTGTGTAACCGCATGTCACTGGCATCATGCTAGTGACATCTGAAATGTCTGCGACATCGTGTCAGTGACTCCGGTGTGAAACCCGCCTTAGAGTAGTATACATCGATGCTGTCGACTGGGGGAGTCAGTGTAGTTGTGAAGGAAGGTTCCACGTGGACACCTCTATTTATTGGCCGACGCTCTTGTGACAGCGACAGTCTTGGCGGACTGCGGAGCCTCTTTCTCAACTCTCCCCGAACAGCATATAATGCCGGCACTAGAATACTAATTGTGACCAGTCAGAGTTGTGTCTTATTGTAGAGCTTTTTTTAAGTTTGAAGTCGACGGGAAATGAAAACGGAAGAATTAGTCCCGCAACTTTATGAGTTTTTATTTAACGAGATACTCGTATTTGTTAAACTGGAACGAGCACAGAGAAAAAAAGGTAACTTTCTTAAGGTCGCAGTGAACACGTGCAACTAATATACAGGGTGTCCAGCTTCGATTGTCACTTATTTTATATAATTGTTTGTCAGGTCAATACAAGCAAATAATGCTATGTAACATGTATATTATTGCAAATATAGATTCGTTTTCTGTCTGTGTTTATATGTGTTTTTTGCAAAAAGTTGAATATTTCAAATACCGGTTGACATACCATACTAAATTTTCGTATGAAGATTGATATTACAAGGATACATTTTATGTAAAAAGGCTAAATGTATTAGATCATCGGTAAAAAAATGGCTGCTGTTTAAAAATTTCAATTTCAAATATAAAAAATACTAAACTTTTGATCAAAAAATGTTAGGACCCATGATTTATAGACTGTTATGCCAAATCCAACGATATGCCATTAAAAAAAAATCAGTCTGTAAGTTACAGAGAAACCGTATTTTTTTGTGACTGAAAGCATTGTTTTCTGGGTAACTGGGTAAAGAGTACTCAGATAACAATGCGCTCAGTCACAAAAAATTACGTTTTCTCTGTTATTTATCAACCGATCTTTCAACCTGACATATCGTTGAATTTGACTTAAGATGGTATATAAATCATGTACCCTAACATTTTTGGATAACACGTTTAGTTGTTTTGATATTTGACTTTGAAATCTTTAAACAGCCGCCATTTTGAAACCAATAATTTTAGACATTTAGAATATTTACATAAATTGTATCTTTGTAAGGTCAAATTCCATACGAAAATTCAGTATTGTACGAGTATGTTTAGCGGTTTTGAGATATTGACATTTTTGCTAAAAATCCCATACAGACACACACAGAAAAAGAATCGAGATAGGACACATATTATGTGACATTATTTATGGCATTATATATGACAAACAATCCTCTTAAATATTAGACAGTCGAAGCTGGACACCCTATATATCTTTAAAATCTGTACTGATATTTAATACTATTGTCTGAGGGTTTGGAGGAGTAAAGGGGGAGAGACTGACAATGGTGCTGACCCTGCCAACCACATAGGGAATTTGAAAAATGGCAACACATGACCTTATCCTACTAGAAGGATAAGCTATAAATGATTGTTTAGCATGTCAAAATTCAAAAATATACAGCAATAATATTTTTTACAATCTCGAGAGATTTAAAATAAATATATATATGTAGTTTTTAAATAAATAACAAATGTGAAATGTATACAGAATAAGAAAGATAAAGAAATGTCAGTAGAAATCAAAATTATTAATATGGAGAGGAGGCTCCCCAATTGTTCCTAAAATTGTTTTATATCTGCGATACTTTTCATCTACAAGATCTTCAGATTGATACAATTATTTTAATAACACTACTTCTCCAATAAAGAACCTAACAAGAGATAATAGAAAATAAGAAAAAAAACTGTATTGTAGAATGTTTTTGGTACTGTATATAGATTATGTATTTAAGTGTGCACGTGTTTACGTTTTTTTCTCTAAGCATTATTATCTACGTATGTACATCATGTAAATGTATAACGTACATATAACGTATTTTGTATATGTACTTATAGAGCATCTATATAGCATACAATGACGCAGAGTAAATGTTTTATGCCAAGGTTAGTTTGATTTGTTTTCATGCAAAAGTGTATAATTTCAGAATCCTTCCTATAAAAGTGTTCACTTCAAATATTTTACTCCCAATAAATGTTATGGATGGTTTTTGTTAATAAGTTGGCTGCACATAGTAGACTATTAAGTTCAAGATTATGTTTAAAAACAGGAATTGAAAGAGAATAAATTGAAACAAATACATTTACATTGAAGAGGCCTAATATTTAAATTGATGTTGACGATAAAGAAAGGGACGTCGTATGCAACTAAGTAATGACTCATAGGAACTCTCTTATAGTAATGGAATGGGCGGAACAGTATTAAAATATAATAGTCGTTTACGCGCCAAAAAATGTAAGACTCGACAATTTACCGGGAGCCGTAAACCTGTGTTAATTCGCTATTACAGCTCGGATACGACCGTGTCCCCGGCTTTACTGCTGTGGTAATTGCTTTGGCCGTTGTAAAGTACGGTTTAACGTTATTAGTTATCAATATTAACAGCGCCAATGTTAACGTTCATTGCGCCATTGATTGATGTGCGCTGCCTTACATGGATCGCGAAGACAAGGAACCTGTGGAGGACTGGGAATTGATGGTGCACATAAACTTTTAACAATAGATCAGACAATATTCTAGCCAATTATTTCTATTTGTATAGTCCTGTAAACGGTTCTTAGATAATAAAGTGTGAATACAAAATATTTTCCACGTAACGCTTAACAAATTAGCTCAAGTGGAAAGCATTTCCTTTCGTTCATCAACAAACGTGAAGTTCAGCTTGCAGATATGTAACAGTTGAATGACCGACCCAACAAGGGGCGTCGATGTGGTGCTCCCCAGGGCTATGTCATGGATCCCCTTATGGTCTTGTGAGATTATACATACACATGGTTTAAGAAGTAAACTGACCAGCTGGTATTTTCACGACTTCAATCTCGTTACTAACGTCTGACGTGGGCTGGTAACGGGACATACATTTTCTGACAAACCCTAAGGTCAGCTTGCAGGGATGTACAGTTGAATGACCGATCCAACGGGCGGCGTCGATGTGGTTTTCCCCAGGGCAATGTCATGGGTCCCCTTCTGTTCGTGTTAGATTAGACATACACTTGGCGTACTAAATGGACTGACCAGCTGGTAATTTCACGACTTCAGTCCCTTATCTAACAACTAATATAGACTGGTCACGGGACATACATTTTCTCACAAACGGAGTTCTGATGTACAGTTGAATGACCGATCCAACGGGCGGAGTCGATGTGGTGTTCCCCAGGGCAATGTCATGGCTCCCCTTCTGTTCGTGTGAGATTAGACATACACTTGGCGTACTAAATGGACTGACCAGCTGGTAATTTCACGACTTCAGTCCCATATCTAACATCTAATATAGACTGGTCATGGGACATACATTTTCTCACAAACGGAGTTCTGATGTACTGTTGAATGACCGATCCAACGGGCGGAGTCGATGTGGTGTTCCCCAGGGCAATGTCATGGCTCCCCTTCTGTTCGAGATCGATCGATGTGGTGTTCCCCAGGGCAATGTCATGGCTCCCCTTCTGTTCGTGTGAGATTAGACATACACTTGGCGTACTAAATGGACTGACCAGCTGGTAATTTCACGACTTCGGTCTCATATCTAACATCTAATATAGACTGGTCATGGGACATACATTTTCTCACAAACGGAGTTCTGCTTTGTAGAGATGTACTGTTGAATGACCGATCCAACGGGCGGCGTCGATGTGGTGTTCCCCAGGGCAACGTCATGTATCCCCCTTCTGTTCGTGTGAGATTAGACATACACTTGGCGTACTAAGTGGACTGACCAGCTGGTAATTTCACGACTTCAACCCCACGAATAACGTCTAATGTAAACTGGTCAAAGGATATAAGTTTTCTAAAAAATAAGTTTAGCTTGTGCACTATATAAAAAGTGTAAACTCTTGCTCATCAAGGCTAAGCAAACTAAGTTTGTTATATCTATGGTATGGAGTTGTTTTATTGGCATAAATGTTTAATCCAAGCTTTTATAGTTTTTAATAATTTTGTTCACGTGTTAAGGAGAGTTTTCGTAGTAAATCTTCTTTGTAATTCGAACAATTCTCAATTTATTAAGGAAATGTTTAGTTATTCTCGCTTTATTGTTTTTAAAACGTTTTAACCCTCCCAAAATCTGCTCTTCAGATGGTTCTTTTTTTGTAACGTCAACAGGCAACTGGAATAAGATTGTTGAGATTAAGCCGGATTAGTTTAATGACGATCTGGTCTTGAAGCACCATTTTTCACTAACTAATCAGTCCTTGATATCAGCTGAGGCATTAGAAGAGACGTTGATCACACAAGAGGCGGGGGCGGGCCACATTAAAGCTTCGCTTATCAGCTGAATAGTTCCCGCCGGTTGTCGGCTAATGAGATATTTTCGGTGTGATGACTCCAGCCTCTTGTTACACACAGACGCCGTTACAATACAACGTTTCACTCTAATTTAATTATCGAATGTCGAAACCATTAATCAAGAGAGATGTAAGTTAAGTCTCACCCTGTTGCAACGTCTTACTGATTGTATAACAACAGGTTCAATCTTATGTAACATTGTATCTATATAACATTTAAGAACCTAACAGCGAAATTAGGTTAGATTGAATATGAGTTTACTGATTTTAGCAAACAACGTTTTTCTGAAGATTGTTGTTTTTTCTGAAGATACAGGCATGTGCGTGAATTCATTCATAGGTGAAGTACCGACCGTTAGCTCAGTTGGGTATTCAAACCCTTGGACCTAGGATATCACTGTCCTAAGTCTTAACTTCGATATTATTTTAGTTCATAATACTAGTTTGAAAAAATACATAGATGTGTAAATAGTGTTATGCATTGAGCAAATAGTCCTTCAGAAGAGCTTATCATTTTGAAGTACCATTTTGAAAATAAGTAATACTGGTACTCAGAAATATAATAGTTATTGTCATAAAGGAGACCAGAGGCGGAGTGATGCGCTACTCGTTTCCGAAGCTAGATGTCCCGGGTTCGACCTTCTGAGTGGCGCATGTTCGATCGAAAATTAATTTTGAAGATTTTTGAATAAAATTGTTAGTATCCATGTAAGTAAAAAATATGTTACGGGAAAAAATTCTAAAACATTTCTTTTTGGAGATTTGGCTGCCCAATGTGACTAATTTGATCTTTTTGGTACATAACTTATTAACAAACCGTGTTCATTTTTACATTTTTTCTATATTTATTTACATTTTGATAATATAGTGGACAAAAGGTACTAATCAACTTAGTATATAGTAAATGTAAAGAAAACATTAAATTTTTAAGTGTTACCAATTATTTTTCTTTAAATTATATTTGTTCAAATTTTGAGTTGAAATTTGTATAGTCATCTTTGGCTAAAAAAGTAGATTGATAATATGTATAAAATTCATTGCTACAGTTTACAATAAATGTGGGAGTTATGCCCATATGTCAAATTTGCAGGGTGGTGTAGACAGGGGCTATGAGAGGGAAAGAGGGGAGAGGAATGCATTGCATGTTCGTTAGTGAGTCAGGATCTTTACAACTCTTAGTGGCAGTTGCGATAAAATCTAGAACAAAATGCCTTTGATTCTCAAGTACCCTGGACTGTATGTGCTGAAGACAAATTTCGTACAAATATAATTCGCTTTCTTTGCGAATCTATTTGGGGCTAATTATTTTTGAAGATTCGTGTTCCTTTCAGTTTGTGTCAGTACATTTTATAAATGAAATGTAAAGAAAGGAATGCATAAAGTAGGTCAGTAATATTTCTCATGATTTAACGTTAATATTACGCTTTTTTCATTATTTTATGATTCTCTATTACATCCCTATATCGTTTGGAGATGTTCTTTGTAGCCTGCAAGATTGCTGACTGTCCATTTTGCCCGGGGCTTATCGAGTAATCCAGGAGCACTTCCAAATTCCCATTTGCATGCAAATAGCTGTATGAACGTTTTCAAAATATACCTAAAATGAAAACAAACTAAGATTGATACTGTTATAAACTAATATAGTGTATCGGTACTCTAGTATGCCAACTAGACTATATTGGCTATGTTATTTTAAATTGTTTTAAAACACTAGATTTATTTTTGAAACGGTTTGCAAACGACATACTTCGCTTCAAAATCATTTTAAATTAATTTGTTATTAAATTTAAACTGCCCAGTATATGAAATGGCTAGTTTTTGTATCGTCAACACATTTCACTATCTCATTTAAATTGTCTTGAAACAAGACGAGTTTTCAGGAAACACCGCGTAGGAGACCGTACAGTTGGTAAGCTGACACCTTTGCTGGATGTGGGATTAGTTGGAAGAGTGTATATTTTCCAAATTTGTATGTACGAATTAAATTTGTAGAGTGATTGATGACAAAGTTATTGTTATATTTAGAATATTTTGCAATAGATTTACATGTGCATACTGCAATAAAAACTGATTTGAAATAAAACGTCGCAGGCTGAATTGAAGACAAACACCAATTATAAAGTTTATCAACAAGTTATATTTTTTGTAAACACTTACGAAATGAGATCAAGATAACAAATACCTTTCTTTCTGATAAGCTCTTATAGTAGGCACTTCTAACTTTCTTTTAAATATCGAAACGGTGTCTCGTAAAATAATTGTACAAGTACTAGTGGACATCCCTGCATGCTTCGCGTGACAACTCAGTTACTCGCTGTGCTCGTGACACCTCAGTCGACGGCTTTCTTATATATGACTTATGACAAAAAATATTAATGGTTAAATTGTATTTAGTAAAATCGAAATCGTAAACTGATTATCAGTAGCTCACTCATTGCACTGGACTTCCAGCATATTTACAGTTTTAACTGTGAGCACACAATGTCATTACTGAGATTAAGAAAGATCTATATAGGTCTCAATATTATAAACATTCTAACAGCTGGTAAATTTTCTTAAACATTATTATTTATATTTGAACAGCCGTTACTTCTTGACTAATTTAAATCTCTCCACGTTAGTGTTAAGGTAAACAAAAACATTCTTTAAAGAATTCCTGTGCCCTTCAGGGTGAACATATTAAAAATGGTCACCTTTTTGTACAACTTCGAATATGGGAAAATAACACCCCAATAAAGAAAATTTATAAAGAAATGAGGGAAAGTTGCATTATAAAAAAACTGCTTCACTTATTGTATAAAGATTGCTTTAGAAGTACAGTAAACTGTTTTAGATTTGTTAGCGTGTATACTGCAAATTCTTGTACCTTGTCAGGAACTCTGTTCATAAGCCTGTAATACAGTTCCTTGTGAGGGCGTCTCAGCTTGTCTCCTGATTGTTATTACGTCAGCCATTGTCCTTATCACACAGAACCCTAACCCCACGATAACTCTGCGGTCAGAGCAGTTCATCTCACCCCTCTTGGAGACAAGAATCCATTACTGTTCCTTTAATGTCTCCCCCTATCTCACTTTGACGGCTACTTTGTGGCCTACGTTATCTTTATGTACTTAATTCCTTAATTGATTTTATGTTGAGGTTAGAGTGTTTTTTATTTGGTTGATAGATTCCTAACATCTTTTTTTATAGGGTTGATTTACATCAATTTAATATATCTCTACAGATTAACATCATTGAACTCAGGCAGGTAATCCATGCAAATATAGATGACTTCAGGAAAGAAACCAGCCTTTAAAGGGTCCGAAACAAATACTTTGAAATGGTTGATCTTTTCTCAAAACTTTCCCAACTCTACCCCTCCACACTTCAATAATTTCTCTCGTTTACTTCCATGAGCGATATTATTTCGTTTTAAGTCAGGTTAGAGCTAACTTATTAATATACTTTTGTGGTTTGTTTTCGATTTAACTGAATATCCATGTGCTATAATTTATAAACTTTTTAAAATTTACATCTGTCTTGTGACTTTCAACTGTATGAATATTTTCTTCAGTTTTGTGTTAATTTTCCACGTAACTAAATGACCTCAGTGCTTTAATTTCCTAATCAGTTTTTATGTACTTCTGTAGTATGGAATTTTATGAATTCAATCTCGCAAGAATTGATAGATAAGTTTATTATTTATTTTTGTATGTTTTACTTTTGTAGTTTAATTGTCATTTCTTTGAATTACCCTGCGCTCACTTATATTATTTACATTTTGCTTTCGAATTTTACTTCTGGGGCGTGGTTTTTTAACTTAATTACCTCTGCACTATTAATTTACCAAACGGTTTTTAATTAATTTCCGCTATGTGATTTTTCATGTTTAAGAATTACGTACCTCTTGCTCTAATTTACAGATGTTTTTTTAATTTATTTATTTTTTTTATTTTATTTTTTTGTGATTTTTCATTGTATGAATGCTTTAATTTTAATTTTCATAGTGTAGTACCCATGTATCTGAATTTCCTCTGCACTATATTATACCAACCATTTTTAAATGTATCTTAATATTTACTTCAATTATTTATTCACTATAAATTATAAATAATTGTTAGTTAATTTCTGTGGTGTAATTTTCTATTTCCATAATTTACCTCAATGTTTTACGAGTAATTTACTACCCTGTAGTTTCATTCAATGTATGTAAGGTTTGAGTTCTGTTACTTATAATCGTTTATATAATAATATGTGTTTTATTGATTATATCCGTATTATATGTCACCATTTTGTATAACACGTTTATATATATACGACATACATATATTATTTCATTTATGACCGTTTCGATATCGTTTACTATTGAGCTAAGACTTTTCGCTGTGGTATTTTTGCTGTTATAAGGTAATATTTTGTAATTGAACTTATTAAATGTATCCAAATTAGGTATTTTTAAAAGTAATAAGAATACGTAGGCCTCTGAGAAACGACGTTTAAACGCACTTGTGCAAGTGAGATGCATAGAGTGGTGCAAGTGAGATGCATAGAGTGGTGCAAGTGGGACAAAGAACTACTCTTCCCTCACTGTGATTATATTTAAAACTTGTCATGTCAACCAAAGTTGTAGGCCACGTGCTGACGGTGCAATATCAAGCTCCACCCATTACGTCATTAGCAGCAATGATCATTGGTTGGTTTGGTTAACACCAATGAATCAAACTTAGAAATATTAATTTAAATAATTATTTAGTATTCAAATAACCATAAATTATAGCAATAACACAATGAATAAGTATGTAAACAATAAATAGCAACTAACATACTTGTGCAGTTACAGTTATTTTTTCAACTAATCACTGCTGCGGAAGTTGAACAGTTGAAGGCGAAAGTAAGTCACGCCCGTGAAACAAGGGAACTTAGCGGTGGAAAGATTCCCCGACGCTGCTGGAACCCCTATATGCACTAAATGTAACACGTAGGTCGCTTACTATCTGTTCCAATTATAGGTCTTTTTAAATAAAATATAGATTAACTTACTTATGATCTCATGGGTTAGAAGTACCTTGGAGAGCACTCGTCAGTAACAGGTGTAAACTGGCAACGTGTTTACTCGTAATCTTGGACATTTATAAACCCTTTTAACAAGGTATTAATAGCGTGAATTTCCGCCGAGTGACAGCAAAAAGCCGTCGCCAAAGTTGACAGCGGTCCGCCTGACGAGCGGAACCACGGTCTGTGTAGCTCAAAGCATTCCAACTCATTTTTTTCTCAGTAAAAACTTTTAAAGATCATGTCCTAACTATTTCCGGACGTTACGTCTCGTGGTGAGAAGAGGGCTCCTTTATGTCAGCGAACAGATATTTTAAAACAAGTGATCTCCGTTACGATATAAGTTCATTTTTGTATTCGGCGTTGTATGCCTTATTGCCTGCAATAAATGTAAAGTTAAAAAATGGCAATCTTACAATTATTGAATTAATCAAACTGTCCATTTAGAACTTTTTTAATGAACCGACCTTAGAAAGGGGGTTGTACCGAATTGAAAACCTTTAGCATTCCGTCAGTTAAAAATATTTGGCAATTAAAATGTAACTACGTATTTTTTTATAAAAGAGAATTAACAAATAAACTATTATCAATTTATATCTTTATGTATTAGAAATAGGACGTGGTGTCAAATCATTTTTCTCTCGTTACTAGAGAATAATATAAATTATGACTATCTCAATTATTGTAAATGTTGTAGAAATTGGGGATGAAGCGCTGCATTACTAATGATTTCAGGATAAAAAAGTACAAAATGATTGTTTTACGTTTGTACGCTTGTTAGTTGCAACTAAAACAACATAATCGATCAACTGCGTGATTAGCAACACTGATAATACAAAACAACCGTCGCATATTATTTGAATATACAATAACGATTAATGGTAAGAAAAAGAAAATTCTTATTTAAAAAATTCAAAAACTATGATAACGTCTGTATATTATTTTATGTTGAGGTTCAATAATCTTCAAACTTTTAATAACTATAATGAACAATTAAAATGAAAGTTATTAATTTCTCACTTAATAAAGGTTAATTTGAAAGTGTACTTAACAAAAGTATTTAGTATAAAAAAAAGAAAAAAGATACACAGTAGTGAGATTCTTCTAGACACACATTATGCTTTACATTATTATGAAGCTCTTTTTTTACAATTTCAATTTCAAAGAAAAGGATCTATAAAGTTTTAGACTGTGGCCTGATGCTGAAGAAAACTTTCTATCAAGCTTGTCAACTAATCGAAAATCAGACCTTAACTACGTGGTTCGGATTCCATGGTAAGCTAAGTTGTGGGACTATTACTTGGTACTTATGGTATAGTGGTGTAACCCAGCTACTTGGGAACAAAGTGATAGGCTCTGTTCGATATGGAGATAGTAGACGATATGTTCTGTTTTTGGTTCTCCTAATGCTAACACGGTGACCGCTCAATGATTGTCATCGATGTGAACACTACTATATTACGTGGCAGTCAAGGTACGAACGATGTCTAGGGAAAAGCTGAAATTCAGAGCACTTTTACGTGGTTCAAATTTCACGTAAATCTGTAAGTCGGTTAGTTACTGTGGATATTTGACTGTTAATACATAGTTCTCTCAAAGGATCAGTTAACCTTATATAGTAACAATGACTACATTCATTCAACTACAACTTCCCACTCAACCGCCCCTCATATTCGTCCATATCTTGAAGATCGGCGTCTTAATAATGAGTTTAATTGAATTAGTTGCCCTGGCTATTGGGTCTATCCACAAAGTTTAACTTAGGTACCAACGAAGATAATAATCGTTATTTACTCTCATTGCGCTCGTTGTCAAAACGTAGTCAGCCTTATCTATAAGATCTTTATAATAAATTAGTTAACAGCTTAAAGGAAACTTATGTACGAACCTCGCGGAATCTAACTCATGTCGTGTGTTAGCAGCAGATTATTATGTTATAACAGGTAGCAAGTGTAAATACGGCTAGTACACTGTAATGAAGTCGAATATAATGTATCGATTACACACGTGCTAACCGGTAACTCGATACATTATGTAGTCTGTGTGCTATTTGCTCACGGCCGGTCAATTAATTAATTCTTACCCACTCTTGAGACTTCTTGTCGGGTCTACTTCGCATTCAGTGTAAAACACCACTCACTGTGGTGTGTTAGCATACAGTGGTGGGCGATAGAGAACGAATCTTTCAATTTGAACGACTCGACAGAAGAATGGAATGAATCGACTTGTTAACTGAATCTATTCCTAGAATATCTTCGATTGCCATTAACGTTTGAATAAGTCGTTCTTATACAGCTCAGGCGAGTGTTCAAATATTTAGAATCCAACATTTTATTTGCATTTAAGAATAGTAAATTTTACCCAAACAATATGGTTTTGCATCATGTATTGCAAATTATACTCATAATGGTTATTTAACATATTTGATTCCTTGTTAAGGAGACTTTAATCATTCAACTACTCGTGTAAGAAATAAATATATACATTGATAAAATACATTATTACCACGAAGGATGTGTTTCTAGTAAATAAATAAGTTCAAAATAACAAATGTACAGTTAAATAAAGTAAACATTACAAAAGAAGACGTTGTTAAAGGAATATATTTGAAAGGAACTAAAAAATAATTATTTGTTAAGTTTTATAAGGAATTGAAAATGTAAAACAGTAGGCCATTAGCATGGTAAATTGATCAAACCTCTTTGTAGGCATTGGATTATAATTTGTCGACCCAAAACGATAGAAATGTGTTGGTTCTTTAAAATCGACTCATTTAAATGAGTTGATTCAAATGAATCCATTCATTCACATAAATCGTTTTTCCCTTCAAGATTTTCTTACTGGTTTGGTTTCTTGTTGAAAAGTCAACGAACCAAATGTATATTTATGTGTTTTGTAAATGTATATTTTATTCATAAAATTATTCCCGGTAAATTAATTAGTTTTTCGTGGGATCCTAAGGTCATCAATATTACTGTAATCGAAAAATACTTCCAAAAAATGTAAAAAATGTAAGATATTAGAACTAATTGGACAATAAATTTATTTATTGTAACTACTTGTCTCAGTAAGTTACAAATTAAAATGATAATCACATCTGTACTTAGAACGAGATGTTCAAGAAACTCTACAACATACTTATCTGGTTCTTAAACAACCCTCCAGGTCCACTGATGTGAAAAGGAAATAATAACTTCTTAGACATTTTATTGCTTACAAAATTAACAACTTTCGATGAGAAATTAAAATTAGTTTTCGAAATTAAATATTATTTGTAAATTTGTATTATCTTGTTTCTGATTTATTGTTATTTATGAGCTATAATAATTTTGTTAGTAACATTAGTGATAGTTAGTATTTGAGAGATTAGTATTAATTACTAACCATTGTTTGGTTTTAGGACGACTACAAAATATTGTTATCTTTTTAATTACATAAAATTTCTTAAATTCTGTTCAATATTTTTGTTACAAATTCTCTAATTTCCTGGGATTTGATCTAGGTATAAGAGAGAACAGTATCCATATAATTTAATAAGTATGAAAATGATATTATTTACAATAATATATTTTTTTACACGTTTGATGTAAAGACTTCTGTTTTATTTTTACGTTTGAGAGTTAATGATCTGTTTATAGTCAAACAGATGATGGACACTCCCAAACAGTTTGTTTTATTGTAGGTTTTATAGAGGTTTTAGTTTGTTGTGCCTTCAAATTAACCGTTTTCTTGTTTTGTTTACGTGTTTTGCTACTGGCCCCACCTAAATTTATATTTCAGCTAATTATTATCCTAGCAGACACACTGAATTTTATATAGAGCCTAAAAATAATGATTTTAAATTTGTTAAAAACCAAATGGTTACTTTTAAAATTATATGTATTTTAAAAGTAAAGCGTTGCACAAACAGCAAACAGCATATCTTTTAAACCTCTCGTACCTTGATATTTGGTATAACCACAGAGGAAAAAATAAATAGAAGCCAATAGTAAACTGAATGTATGTCGGGCTAGGGCGTTTAGTAGTTAGTTCACCTTCTAAATGACAGGGTTGCCTCCCCCCTGTTCTCAGTTACCCCCCCCCCCTCCTTTATCGTCCCCAAATACTCAAGGATATACGTAGTAATAATTTATACGATTTACCAATTGTTAATTAGTTGTAGTATATTTATAACTGCCGCCGAGGCATTTTTTATCCATAAGAAGGCGACCTCTGTTTCCTTTTTGTATAAAATAAATTAATAAAATAAAAAGAACGTAGCAATCATACTTGTATGCTATTTGGATTGTGTAAGATGTTTCGTTCGAAAGGGTGTTTAAGACCTTTTTCGTTGTAGATGAGAGGGCAGTTAGATCTTTTTCGTGCAAGGGGAGTGGTTAGCCATTTATGGTTCTAGGGGAGAGGTCAGTTAAGAAATTTTTCGTTCTGGGGGAAAGGCAGTCAAGATATTTTCTTTCTATGGGAGAGGGTAGTTAAGACATTTTTCATTGTAGGCTAGAGGGCAATTAATACATTTTTCGTTGAAGACGAGAGGTTAGTTAAGAAAATTGTCTTCTGTGTGAGGAGCCAGTCAAGAAATGTTTGTGGTAAGGAAGAGGTCAGTTAAGCCATTTTTAACTCGAGAAGAGAGATCAGAAGACATTTTTCGTTGTAGGAGATAGAGCAGTTAAAAACTTTTTCGTTAAAAGGGCCAGGACAGGTAAGACCTGTTTCGTTATAGGGGCCAGAGCAGTTATTTTTCGTTCTAGGGGAAGGGTAGTTAAGATCTTGTTTGTTCTACTTCAGATGATAGTTAAGACTTTTTCGATCTACTTGAGAGGGTAAATAAGAACGTTTAACCTCTATTGAAGAAGGTGTCGAGTCATTTTAGACCACCCTAATTTTAGAAGACGTTCTCTGGTGATTTTCATAATGTAATTTTATTTTTCCAGAGAAATGCCTCGAGATATCTTCATCAGTGTATTTCTAATTTGCATAAAAGTCATTATTACTATCTTTGGGATAATAAATGATCAGGAAGTGAATATATGTGTGCAGATTGACTTAGTTGTACGGTTCAAATTGACTTCAGCTCGACTGATGCAGCCCCCCTATCAATAAAGATGTTAAGTGCAGCGGAAGTACTTGAGTGCATCCGGTTGGGCTTGCACTGGCATTATCTCCTGGTGGTTTGGGTTGGAGCCAAACGACTAAAACAATGTGAATTCATTTGAGAACAAAAGAACTAATTCATTAGTATTCAAATTTCTCTTTATTTTCATGTACTTAAACATTCATGGTTTGAATAAAAACTTCGTAGGTTTGTTTCTGGTTTGGAAAATCGAACGTTTATAACTTAATGTTACATTGTTACGTTTTTTTTAGGCACATCTTGGACAGTTGATTTACCAGTACTGTTCTCTGATATACATAATCCTCCTTACTCAGATGTTGATATGAAATGAAAGGAAAAATTACTTTATAAACACGCAAAAATGGCTAGTTTAGGAATATTGCGTATTTTACAAATGACAAAAAAAAAAAAATAAATAAAAAACAACTTGATCAATTAAAAAATACAATAAACTTAATAAACTAATTTTACCAAGCAGATTTACTGGTCAAATAAAATTTAACATTTTTATTTTATTTTTAAATAAGATAAAGTAAAAATACTTTTAAAGACTATAGAGTTTATTATTTACATATATACGGAAGTTATGTATACAAAAGAAACAAAATTGAAAAAGGATAAACATAAAATTAATCTTATAATAACAATCATTTATAAATATTCATATGTTGCCATCAACATATTCCCAAAGCCTCAACATACTCACAATAGCGTCAATATCAATGTTTATGTTAGTGACAGTATTTGGCAAGTCAGTAATAGAACAGGGACTGTAAATCAAAATATTTTCGTCATGCAGATGAAATTTAGAATGATTAATTTCACATGTGACATCAACAACGTAAAATGAGAACAAAAGAGGGCCAAGGATGGATGCCCTGAAGAACGCCGCCTTAACAGGTTTCCAATGAGATCCCTATCATTGGATCTAACACACTGCTGGCGATCAAACAGATACGATCTCACCCAACCAATACAAACAACAGCGATTCCGTCCAAGACAGTTTTAAAATAAGAAGTGAATGATAAACACACCCAAAGATTTGAGAAAATCAAATATAGCTAAAATAGAAACGTATTTTTGGTCCATCGTTAAGTGATAAATAATTTTAATAAATACAATAGGTTTACTAGTACTTTGATTGGAATGAAATCAAAAAATTAATAGAAATGTCGAAAAAATTTCTAAAAATCAAAGTATGCAGCGTCTCTTTTTTCTGCAGATTAGGGTGAAATTTGTGATCCAAGGTGTCTGGAAATTCTATATGATATAGATGGAACTTTTCTGTAACAACTAGATGATATCAAACAGTTAAAGTTATTGACCATGTAGGCAGAAAAAAGGGCTTCTTTCCAATTCAAGACACAAGTGTCATTAAGAAGAACGTAGTTTTATAGTTTTTAGAGTAAACAGCTTGCGTATACTGAAGATCAAGTCGTAAGTTTAGAGGCCAGGAGCAGAATATTATCCGTGTTTAACGACGTGGTTGAGATCAGAGACAGACACAACCCATGGTCTAGCAGTTTGGCGAGCAGCAGTCAAAGTTAGTTATAGCTAGACAATAATGGAATGGATTAGTAAAGGAAATTCTGTCATAAATAGTTAGTGCAAGTAAGCTGGATAAAGTCGCCCATAAAAATTGACACGACGATAAGCAGCCATCAAATTTATAAGCGGGTGTTCAAATTCTGCGAGCAACCCCGTACATTAATTACGTATTTTTAAATTCCTAGACACCAATAAAGATTTATAAGAATAAAACTAGCTCATATGGGACGTTAATAGTCGAAAATGGTTGGCATAATTTCCGAAAACTTCCAGCAGACAATGGCATTATAATCAGGAACTCGCTTCTCATTTGATCAAAAGCTATGTCATTTTGGCCGATGTTGCTGTTGCAGCATCGCAAATGGAGGATTGAATAAATAGTCTATTATTGTGTTTAGAATTTCGGCCCCAATTTGATTACATCAGTGTATTTGTACAGTGCAGAGGGAGGGAGGCCTATAAATCAGAGGGGAGCATTATCCCTTTTCCACGAACACCTTTCTTATTTACGGGTAGCTACTGAGTCGATATCTTTTGGTTAGGAAAACGAAAATGTCTTGAGTTTTTTTATGATATGTGATTTACAGAAACCATATTAGTGGAGATTTTGTTTGTTAGATGGGAGAAAAAGATGTGAATAGTTCTCATCTTTTTCATACTTTATAGTTAAGGCCTGTAAAAAGATTATTTTATAAATAATCTTTTATAAACTATCGTATTTTATTAAATACCTCTGTAAACTTTGAAAAGAAAACCTCAATTTTACATATTGCAATTAGAATTAACGTTAGTGTTATTTCGTCCAGAAGTGATTATAACAGAGTCCGTAATAGTTGCCAAGTTCTGGCGTACCTGGACTCAGAAAAGAGAAAAGTTGGCAGTGTGACATAGTCAGTAAATGTTTTGTCTAACTTTCTTCTACTAATTAATTTAACTTAGGTGGGATGTATTGACCAAGAAGCTATATTACATACACATCACCCATATTTGTTGTTGGCTATTCACTCAAAATATTTGTGTTATAAAATACAGGTGATATTACTAGATGCTAACACGAAAATGAACCTTCCAAGGAAGAATTCATTTGCTCACAGAAACATTATTTACCAAATGATCAAGTTTGGTCATCTTCCCGGCGACATCACTGACTTAGGAAATACGTACGTTGGGGTGACCTATCATTACCTGTGTGTATGGAAAGGTGGGAGGTGTGTACGTGTGTGTATAAGTGAGTGGGTAAATACCACTGTATGTGTATGACTAGGATAGGTGGTAAATGTACTAAATGTTTGTACATTAAGTAAAATCAATTATATTCATGTTTAAGGTGCGAACTGATTTGTGCCAAAGATCTAATTATCATTTTGAAACACGAATTCAGTTCGAATCCTGATGAATTCAGTTCAAAAGACATCTCTTACGAGCTTTACAACAAAGATGTAGGATCGAACTATAAGTGAAAGATTTTGTATGGAACCCTCCAAGGAAGCGTTATTTTCACCTGCTATTTTAAAGTCAATAAGATGTCAACCTTTTTAAAATGCTGCATCCAGTGAGATACATTAACATGTAAGAACAACAAACCTAAATACTGGAACTATTGAAGACCATCGTCAATCAACATCGATGCAGCTTCTGTTTCTGAGGGGTATTGTTCATTACAACGTGAAACATCACAGAAGCCCACCCCTAGTGTATTGTACATCATTCTCCGTGTATATTATCGTCATATTCTCATGTTTGTGTTGTTGTCGCTATTCTTTACGCAACTATATAGGAGCAGCTTAAGAACGTTAACAATCCTGCCTATCGTAAATTACCTTTTTAAAATTTTTAAGTTTGTTTTCTAATTACTCGTACTATAAATTATTTTTTTTTTCAAAAAACAATGTACTTGTAAAAGCATGTACTTTTTCTCAATTAGGAATTTTACGTGGCACGTGTATCAAGGTGAGGAAGTAATAAAGTGCTGAGGAAGAAATTGAGTAGCCTATATTGAGGTGTTTTCCGGTAAGGACATTCTTGGAATTGCTAGACAAACAAAATACATGCTCAAAATCTCTTACTGTATTTTTTGTTCATTGAATTTACAACAACCTAATCGATATTAAACTGTTGCCGGAAATTATAGTGCAAATATTCTTCATCTAAGTACTGAATTATGATATTATTATCTAAATATCATCGATAGAAGATTAAGTCGGGATTTTTTAACCGTAAATTTACAACAGACCGTTATTTGGCAGCTGGCAATGGCGTTGCGACATCATAGCTCTTGAGACTACAATATACAATGCATTCCAGCCGGGCCGAGAATAGCACAGGTGTGGAGGAAGATACTGCTCGCGTGTGCAGCAGCCACTGAAGATCCGGTAGATCAGGCACGCTATCTTAACTCTTTACTACGTTATCGTACACCTCATCTTATAGCGATGGCTGAAGCTGGAGCACTATGTGTGTGAAGGAAGATGCACTACTCGTGAGTTGCAGCCACTGAAGATCCGGTAGATCAGGCACGCTATCTTAACTCTTTACTACGTTATCGCACACCTCATCTTATAGCGATGGCTGAAGCTGGAGCACTATGTGTGTGAAGGAAGATACACTACTCGAGAGTTGTAGCCACTGAAGATCCGGTAGATCGGACACGCTATCTTACCACTTCACTACGTTATCGTACATCTCATCTTGTGCTGACAGCCGTGCCGAGAACAGCAAACTTGTGCGGAGGAAGATACATGTCTCGAAACATTCCAGTTGCTGGGATTTGTTATCTTTCATCTGTACATTGTTACCAGTTCGACCCCACCCCCACCTGCTACAGCTCGCGGATTTACATTGTTGTGGTCTACAGATGTAGAAAAGGTTTAGCTCACGTGCGTCCCTTAGAATATGGATGATAGAGATCACTGTGTGCACTTTTTTCATTTACATAAAAAAAAAAAAAAATTGAAAAATAGCCTTTTTTACTAATTTGATAACTCCTTGATTTTAATAACACAAACCCCTTGTGCAAACAAATTTATTTATTAAATTATTAAGTAATATGAATTTGTCTGTCATATGTGCATGTTATTCTGCGTTATAACAAATAAAATATATTTTTCTTATTTCCTGGAAATTTTGACAAGTTTAAAAGCCATAACAGTCATTGAAGCAAACAAAAGTACCGACGAAACTAGAGGTGTTAGAACTGTCTTAAGCCATGTGTTCGCAAGTAGAAATCAGCTCCTCCGTCGAAGGGAGATCCCTTATCTGTAAGGAGTGTAATTTTGCGATTTATCCCAGTACGTGAGAAGCAACAACTTGTAAGCAGTTTAGGCCCACGCGCCCATGAATACGTTCACACAAATAACTCCGGCTGGACAGCTTCCTAACAAATGGCGTTTAGTGTTGTGTCGTGGGTCGCGTGGAACGCGGGTCGCTAAGTGGTTTTCTCCTGGGGCGTAAATAGACATTTACAATTAACACGTTGCTGAAGAGCATTCGCTCTAACTCCGCAATGATTAACACACTAAAATTATTATTACTCTTTATTAAGACGCCGATCGTCAAAATATGGACGAATATGAGGGGCGAATGAGTGAGATGAGTGTAGATGAACGAGTGTAGTCATTTTTACTAACTAAGGTCGACCTACAGCAACTAAGGAACCTACAGCTTTTCGTTGAATCTGAACCACTTAGTGTTGGTCTGATTTTCAGCAAACTGACAAACCTGACACTTAGTTCTCTTCCATACACTACATCTGAACCTTGACGTAAACCATCCAACACACACACCCCAGACTTCTCTAGTATTTCCCACGTCATACAAAACAATTACGTACAGCTATTACCCCTCATACAGCCAAAAACCACAAAATCAATCGATGCAGCCTAATCTGTGTCTTTTTCATCGTACACTGTACCGATCTTTCGTCGTATTGTACCTTTGGATGGAAGATACTTTTGGTTCTCACTGGGAAAATTTATTTAGAATATAATTTGCTTTATTTTTTTGGAAAATACATAGTGTCCAAATATATTGTTATGCACAATATTTTAAAATAAATATATACTTTGACTAGGAAATGATATCAGCATCATAACGATAATCTGAATATATTAATACGAGTATTAACTACCTATATTATTAACAAATAAATCTTTTAAAACATATTGAGACCCTCAAAGGCAATGCTCGTATTGAGGTTCTTTCAATATGGTTTCAACAATCTTTCTATCGCAAAACGATACATTTAATAAATAATAAGTAGTCTGTCGTTTAAAAGAAGAAAAACGTATATCTCAAGTCTTTCTTTGATGTCGATAATCATGAGTTCTGATGAAACACTTCTGTGTTGTAAAATTGTCTTCTTTCTGAAAGACCTATAAAAGAATCGTTAATCAAAATTTATGGACAAGTTTTCATAAAAGCAAATATGCTCATATTACGACTTCTGGTACGATAGGTAAAAACTTATTAGAGATTTCGAATTCTTCAAGTGCTTCAAGGAACAAACTCAACGTTTAGACAGGTATAAAAACGCATGTCCTCTTCAAGTGTTACTTCTTTAATCTACATTTACAACTAGTTTTCCCTTTTTTCCTCCTTTGTTTTTTCTTTAACCCATAATAACTCAGTTTGTGGTTAATAACATAATAATTCATGTTTGTGGTGAGTGAAGTGGTTCGCGGTACATAGTCCCTCGTCCTGTTGGAGTTAGAAAATCAAACGCAGTTTGGTTAAGTAGAATAATTTTTGTATTTAAAACCTACTCTTTGTATTGTTGAACGTTTTCATATTTTGTATTTCTTTTATTTTTCCTATATTGTTTTTTTTGTATTTTGTTAAAATTGTGTTATGTGTGATAGTTTTTTAAGAACACTTGACTTTCTTAACAGTAAACCGTAGTCTTTAAGCATGTAATTTTTAGGGTGTTCCAAACGACGCATAGTGTGTGAAGCTATGCGTCGTTTGGCATATCTTTGTAAGTAGGCTTTCATATCTTTGTAGGTAGAGGCGTTTCAAAAATTAAATTTAAAATTACCTAACGCATTACTACCTTATCTAAATGCCACGTAAGTGTTGGATGTATTTTTAGCTGAAAGGTAATAGAATATCGACTGGCGTCTATCCGAGCTGACGTCCAAATCCCAGGCTTCATGCGATTACTCACTCGGCTGCACCAATATTGGTTTACTCTGCACTATTTAGACGTTGATTTATATCCTGGGATTTCCTCTGTCGTGATTCGACTTGATGTATTACCCGCTCAGATGTGTTCTCGGTTATGTAATTGCCTGTATTACAGAGTTAATTCATTAAAGTGCTTAGTCGTTTCATAATATTTGGGTTTTATTGGTTATGTAATTTTATGTTTTACCTTACGCAATAGATAGCTCTTAATTTCATCACGTACAGTACGCTTGTACGCAAATAAAATAGTTCTGAATACACTCGGCTGTTGTTCTAGATGTTATTCAAGAGGGGGGGGGGTGTAACAGGTCCACCAAATTGATAGGCAAATTAATTAATTTAAATAAATAATAAATTACTATATAAAAGAAAAGAAATATATTTAATTAAAATAAATGGAGAAGTTTCAAATCATATTAGAGAATTGTCGTGTGGAAAATAACCGTGGGACAGACGAGGCTCCAGCAATAAATCACAGTAAACAAACCCTTTGTTCGACACAGGATGGGTGGGTCGAATTCCAAGAATTATCAAAACACATGAGAATATCTGAGACTAAACAGTCAGCAAGTTACGACGTAGGAGCGTGAGACAAGCAGCGACTTGTCAGTTGGGTATTTTCCATTGGACCCCAACATGTCACAAGTGTGATGCGCAGTAGAATTGCACGGATGACGAGTTCTGAAACGAACCAATCAGGACGGGGAATAAGTTAGAGAAATGCCCATAGGGGACAGCACTGTACAGACAGAAATCAAATAATTGTAACAGTATACTATATGGGTTTGCTACCTCGTGGCAGAACCGGAAGGACAGATAGTCTTTAACTCAGATGGGAATAATGCCGGAAGGAAAAGGAGGGGTAAAAAGTTGAGTCCCTTGAAGGAGAGACGCCTCTCACCCCAGTCCATCTCTGATCAGCAAACCGCAAACATATTCACGGGTTCGGCCCTTATAGACCGCGTGGGCATAATAAAGTTTAAAGTTGTTAAATTATGTTATAACTAAACAATCGTACAATGTAACGGGTATACGCGATACAAAAGTTATCTCCCAGAACGTCATTGTGTCCAGATAAGTTTATGTATAATTAATATAGTAAAATTTAGATTAATAAAAATTCCAATAAATGTTATAAAGTAGAATTTTTCATTTGTTATTGTCAATCTTGGAGAAATTTGAGTAAAATATTATTTTTTATTTTTAAAAACGTAATAAAAGCAATTTTGTAATGTAACTTTTGTTTAAATGTACTACTTAGTTCCACCGACTTACCTATTTAAACGACCCTGAGAGTAAGAACGTGCATTTAAAATTAAAGAAAATCAATTAAATAAATATTTAAATTAAAACAAATTATGGAAATATAATTAATGTAACATCACAACGAGGTGAACGTTACAGAATGGCGCAACAACGTGAGGCTTTGTTGTTGCAGATTTAATTACTAATATAAGTTGTTGAAAATTTACTTAATTGTTACAAGAATAAACAAGATAATTCTACAGGGGTCAGACGTTAAGTCTTTACTGATGCAAGGTAAATAAATGATTGTGTACGTTTTAATGACATTAATGTAAACCATTCTATGATCAAATGTGAATATGAGGTACCCGCTTTGAAACGTAGAAATAAAGGTGTAAAGCAAGATTCCCACTAGGAAAATAAGATATTTTCCGGATGTCTCGGCCATTGAGAATACGCTAATCAAAGATGAAAAGAACAAAGAAAAGAAGAAGGAAAAGAATGATTAACAATTGTTTCTGTTTATGTTGAAACAAAAATATCACAGATTTTACAATAAAAAGAGAAGCACAACACTGGAATGCAAACTAAATTTAAATATTTTTAATTTAAACTCTTAAAACCACTTGAAGAAGCCAGGAAAGTAAGTTATTATTATTAAAATCATAATTTGTGATTATTAGACCACTGATTAATTATATATAAAAAAAGAAAAACGCAATGAATTGTAGTTAAACAAAAACGAAACCTTTTCCAAAAGTGCAGCAAGAAAACTTCAACCCAACTTAACATATCAAAATACTAAAACTCTAGAAATATATTATATCATTGGTAGGAAATGCAATGGATATGTAGAAAAATCAGTATTAACTAGCAATGTGTATGTCAATGAGTTTTTTCTTTTTTGTAAAGAAGAGGTCGATCTGTTTTTTAATCATTCTCTGTCCATTACGCATAGACTGTTGGTGTGTGCGGGAAACTGATTTGTAGAGAATAAGGGGGAGAAACTTTGTAGAACAAGGAGAATTTTGCTGATAAACATATTATCTAGTCTAGATATTTTAGAGTGATATAATCTAACACAGGCTCACTGACTCTCCCACACGGACCAAGGAAACAAATGTGGTTTAAAATTGTTCAGTCAATTATTTTATACGAAATAAATAGTTGAATTATACTTTTTTATATACAAATAAGAGGAAGTTCTTACTATCCCTACAAAAATGGCAGTCGGCTTGAAGTCAGTCGTCTGTTGCTCAACTAAGAACTAAGTTTTAGGCGGCCGTTATCATATATCTAATCGATTCCTAAATACTTTATTACATAAGTTACCAGATTATATTAGTTCTGTACGATGAAAACTTGCTTGTAACAGTGCAAACTTTGGCATGATGCCATGAAATCTACTTTATTTACGTTTTATGGGGAGGAGGGGGGTTCTCCTCGAAAAAAGTACCAAAATCATGGTTTTATATTCCAAACACTTAAAGTGTCATTTGATACGTAAACATTTGATAAGTAGATGTCTGTTATAAATTGATTATTTTTACTATTTTAACAGTTAAATAAGGGAAAAGTTAAAAGTAGATTGATGATTTAAAATAAAAAAAAAATAAATAAAAAAATAAAAAAAATGTGAAATTATGGCTCACTGGAATTGGCCTTAGATAATCATGAAGTTTTCACTATAACTGATTATAATAATAAACACGAATCGTACAGTTGAAATAGACAACTTGTTTTAGCCCACTAACGGTAAGATTGTATGTCTGCTACGGCGCTAAGAACTTTCCAGTGGTGGGTGAAAACTAACTAGAATCTCTACGATATAGATTATAAAAATGTCTTGAGATTTTTCTATCTGCAAGCAATACAACTAGGTGAAAACGTAGTTAAAACAACATTTCGGGTTGTTATTTACCTTATTTTTAACGGTATATCGGCAAAGCAAAGGATATTTTATGGTGGTTGAATAAGTATATAAATTCAATTAAACAAGTACAAAACGTTTACGAACTATATAGATTCTTAATAGTTTAAATGTAAAAAACTTATTTTAAAAATATATTGAGTAATAAACTGACAAGTTGCATGTAACAAGGAAGCCTTTTACAACGTGGATTTGCCGGCCTATTCTGTTGGGGTGCGGCGAGGGGGGGGGTGATTAAGGCGTATCACTACAGCCCTTTAAGACAGTATCGTTATTCTTCTGGATTACGTCGTTATTTTACAGAAATGATTTCTAGCCAACATTACCAGACTCGTTGTCAGTCGTTCCTCCTTCCTCTAGAACCCCCTAATAATGACATCATTCCTGTTGTGCTTTAACCCCTTGTTTAAGACGATAAATGTCTACTAGTAGATATTGATTGGAAAATATTATTTTAATCGGTTGTTATTATTAATGTTCATTTTTGGCTCAGTCAGACCACTTAAATTACTATCAAAGCTGGTTTAATGAGTTAGCTTATATTTGGGGCCCCAGTAGTTTAATTATTTCGAAATGAGCTCTCTTTTTTTCTATGAACCAGGTTGTTCCTTAATTTTACCTCTCACCGTTGTCCAATCAAATATTTTTTCCGTAAACGAGTTCATGTTTTACATGCCAGTTCATTTATTTGATGGTATTGTAAAAATATACTCTTTTTATTTCAGCAATTATTTAATTGTTTCTTTTCTGACTTCTCTTTGATTTTTCATAAAATTTACAATAGTTTCGTTAATTTTATCTTTAAGGAAGATGTAGAACATCAGTTGGTGAAAGTCACAAGGTAGATGTAGAACATCAGTTGGTGAAAGTCACAAGGTAGATGTAGAACATCAGTTGGTGAAAGTCACAAGGTAGATGTAGAACATCAGTTGGTGAAAGTCACAATGTAGATGTAGAACATTAGTTAATGAAAGTCACAAGGTAGATGATAAATCCTGTCTTAGCTTGCTGGCAGACATCCTTATTGTAGGGATAACACAACACAGCTGTGAGAAATAGACCGGACGTGGTTGGGGGAGGGTCGGTTCGTATAAGGGAGTTTCGCAACAGTTTGTTACACAGAAATATAGCGAATAATTTATAATACATTATTGATTATTAATGTTTCTAACGAATAATTTAGAAAATCTAATGATATAGTTTAGTCCACATATTTAATTTTTATTGTTACTGGAGGATTTTCAGGAACTTTAAAATTTATGTTCTCAGATTTTAGACTCAGTGAATAAAGCAATATTGTGTTTGTATGGTAGTTTCACCATTTATAACAGTTTTTATTTCATCTTGTATTTATGTTTCGTTTGTGGTGTTTTTTAAGTTTCATTTTTACCTTAACTTATATTTATGAATTGAATAAATGTTTAGTTATTTAGAAACATTATTAATCTTTTTCCATGTATACCGATTCCATTTTGTTGGTGGAGTTTTATTTTTATTGCATACTTGTTGACTAAGATTTCTACCATCTCATAATGGTGACTAGTAGTTCAAGTTCATTACCCTTAAATCTGTGACAAGTAAACTTTTTCAACGAACATCAAAGCCGAAAATTTCTAAAATCAAGGAAATGTTGTAATACGAAAATTACATCTTGCTTGAAGTATTTTACCTAATATTGTAAAATTATTACTACACCAAATTTTACAATATTACCAAGAGGAAAAAACATTTGGTAATATATTCTTTTTCCTCTCATGCATTCCTTGGAAAAATTACTAAAACTGGTATTATTTTATTGTTGATTCCTCTACAATAACATAATATATTTGGGCTACGATAGTTATTATTGAAAATGAGTGCGTAAGTACATTAATAAAATAACATAAGTAAATTGATAAAATTACACAAGGAACTAAGAAATTAAATAGTTTCATTGATGTTTCCATTATTGTTAACAGTTGTACAAAATACAAGTGGAGTTAATAAATTGTAAACACCCCTTTAGAAAAGAAATGCGTAATTTTTTAGGGTTCTCTTTTGAAAGGCGAGATTATGTTTTGAGAGCGCTATAAAATCGAGCTGTTTATGTATATGCTTTGAAATTCATTGGACTATTTGTGTACCTCTTTCTCAATAAACTAAGACACAATTGATTGCTGTGGGCTTTAGGGGTTCGTAAAGTTGTTTAAACTGTGTTTTCTTTAAAAGACGAGGATGCGCTTTAATGTTATTGGTGAACCATTTCCATGAATTTCCCTACAACTATTCTCTAGTCCTTTTAAGAGAATTGTTCTTATATTTTATCTTCAATGACAATTGTAAATTAGAGAGTGAAGTCATTATTACTAACTGACGTCGACTGTTCCTGGGAAATGACCTTTTATTAATTAAATTTTTTAAGCCATGTTTAATCCTTTATTTTCATTACTTAATAAGTTATTGGTCTCTGGATTTTTAAGTGTTTTAGTTTAGTATTTTGTAAACTTATTACCATCGGCTGTCAGAACATTTTTCTCTTCTAACAGCGGAATGTTTGTGTTTGGAATATAATGACTACCAAGTACTCGGTACTCCTTCACAGACATTATGCTCTTCTAACAGCGGTGTGTTTGTGTTTGGAATATAATGACTACCAAGTACTCGGTACTCCTTCACATACACTATCTTCTAACAGCGGTGTGTTTGTGTTTGGAATATAATGACTACCAAGTACTCGGTACTCCTTCACATACACTATCTTCTAACAGTGGTGTGTTTGTGTTTGGAATATAATGACTACCAAGTACTCGGTACTCCTTCACATACACTATCTTCTAACAGTGGTGTGTTTGTGTTTGGAATATAATGACTACCAAGTACTCGGTACTCCTTCACGGACATTATGCTCTTCTAACAGCGGTGTGTTTGTGTTTGGAATATAATGACTACCAAGTACTCGGTACTCCTTCACGGACATTATGCTCTTCTAACAGCGGTGTGTTTGTGTTTGGAATATAATGACTACCAAGTACTCGGTACTCCTTCACATACACTATCTTCTAACAGTGGTGTGTTTGTGTTTGGAATATAATGACTACCAAGTACTCGGTACTCCTTCACATACACTATCTTCTAACAGTGGTGTGTTTGTGTTTGGAATATAATGACTACCAAGTACTCGGTACTCCTTCACGGACATTATGCTCTTCTAACAGCGGTGTGTTTGTGTTTGGAATATAATGACTACCAAGTACTCGGTACTCCTTCACATACACTATCTTCTAACAGTGGTGTGTTTGTGTTTGGAATATAATGACTACCAAGTACTCGGTACTCCTTCACATACACTATCTTCTAACAGTGGTGTGTTTGTGTTTGGAATATAATGACTACCAAGTACTCGGTACTCCTTCACGGACATTATGCTCTTCTAACAGCGGTGTGTTTGTGTTTGGAATATAATGACTACCAAGTACTCGGTACTCCTTCACATACACTATCTTCTAACATTGGTGTGTTTGTGTTTGGAATATAATGACTACCAAGTACTCGGTACTCCTTCACGGACATTATGCTCTTCTAACAGCGGTGTGTTTGTGTTTGGAATATAATGACTACCAAGTACTCGGTACTCCTTCACGGACATTATGCTCTTCTAACAGCGGTGTGTTTGGAATATAATGACTACCAAGTACTCGGTACTCCTTCACAGACATTATGCTCTTCTAACAGCGGTGTGTTTGTGTTTGGAATATAATGACTACCAAGTACTCGGTACTCCTTCACAGACATTATGCTCTTCTAACAGCGGTGTGTTTGTGTTTGGAATATAATGACTACCAAGTACTCGGTACTCCTTCACAGACATTATGCTCTTCTAACAGCGGTGTGTTTGTGTTTGGAATATAATGACTACCAAGTACTCGGTACTCCTTCACAGACATTATGCTCTTCTAACAGCGGTGTGTTTGGAATATAATGACTACCAAGTACTCGGTACTCCTTCACGGACATTATGCTCTTCTAACAGCGGTGTGTTTGTATTTGGAACATAATGAATACCAAGTACTCGGTACTCCTTCACAGACATTATGCTCTTCTAACAGCGGTGTGTTTGGAATATAATGACTACCAAGTACTCGGTACTCATTACAAGTTTCAATGAACATGAAAATACTCCTTGAGACATTATTTGTAATCTCAATATCGTCTTTGTCCTAGTTTGTCTCAATTACTTTACGTTTTTTAAGAACATTTTTTACCACTGTGTTTTATGCTATCTAGATATCGTCTTTGCCCTTGTTTGTCTCAATTACTTTACGTTTTTAAAGAACATTTTATGTTATTGCGTTTTATGATATCTACATATTATGTTAGCTCTTGTTTGGCTCAAATACTTTACGTTCTGTAGGAACATTTTCGGCTATTAAGAACTTGTGAACAGTTCGGAGGCACTTCATCAACTATTCGTTTGGCCAGACGGACCTCCATCATTATTCTCCCCAGGCAGGCGTCACTCAGCCTCAACAATGGATGTCTATGGAGGACTGTCGCCCGTTTATTTATGCCCTTCCTCCCCATACATCTACAGTTTGGTGAATTAATTACCATTAAATATCGTCTAAACAGACACGCCATCTCTCCCAGGCTAGTGGCTAGTCAGTCCAAGGTACGTTCATTTCGTTTTAGTATTTTTCTTTTTAACAATTTTGTTTTAGAATAATTAAATGATCCAATTATAGAAGGTTTTACGAGGGTGATTTTAAGTTTCCTCGTGTTATAGTGTTTGATTGGGTATAGACGATTAAGCTTAGTTTTCATTAGTACAATTTTAATTTGTGTACAGTTTTCAACCAGTGATAAATACGCATCCAAGATCGTTTTGACATTTTAACTATAACACCACGAAACCGTTGAAATTTTTAACAATATTAATATAATTTAGTTTAGGAAATTATTCAAATTTCAATTAGACATTTGGATGATTAATTATTACAACTTTGTAGTGAGATACCACTAAAAACTATGATTGATGTAACATTAAATAATGTAATATGGCATTTAGCATTGTTATGGAAATCAACACACAATTCTCCATGGTTCAACATATCATAATATGTCATTATTTTTATTTCATTATTTTTATTCCAAAGTTACTAATGATGTTTTAATTTTATGCATATAAAAATACGCACCCTAATGCCTCTTTACTTTTTAAAAGTTGAAGCCATAAATATTGTTTAAAATATGACTTTATAACGTACAAATTGATCATGGGTTTGATAAGACATTTTAATGTAGAATTTTTAGATTTTTTTTAATGAGTTATTAGTCAATGCGGCAGCATAAAAATTACTGACGTAGTATGATACGACAATTAACATTACGGACAAATTCCAGGAATTCCTGGTGCGACTCTCTTTTCGTAAAATAATTCCATTCCAAATAAAATACCATAATATAACAGAGTTGTCCCAAGTATGAGTATGTTTTGCAAATTCTCCGATTGCGTAATCAGACTTAAGTTGTCGGCCGCGGTATGGATTCAATGAGTAATTTCAACAACAATGGCCCATAAAGCCGGGCCGTAACCGTATCCCTAACGTATGCCGTAGACGGCCGTCTAATTGTTATTGTTATGGCCGGAGTCGTATTGTGTCGCCTCGGGATGTCTTGTCGCGGTCCCTGTGGGTAGAGAACCGTCTATATCCGTTACAGGCGGTATTTGTTTTAATAAACTCTGAATCTACGATCAACAGTTTATTGTTAAGATTTTAGATTCTTTTGACTAGAGTCCCAGTTTTATTAAAGATAATTATTTTGATAAGAATATCTTTACTAGTATTGAAATTTATTTTTAAAAGTAAAATTTATGATGGATTTTGTTTTGAATATTTAGAGTAGTGTAGAGTAAAACAAAAATAAATAAAAAATTACAAACTGCTCTAAAAAAATATATTTTTTAAGTCACATATCAGAAGTACAATGCAATATAAGTACAAAATGGTACAAATATTTCGTTTATTGGTTTCGGAAAACTATACCAATTTTATACCAAACGGATTCTTAAGGCGTTATCGAAATTTGTGTCGTATTTTTAGCATTTTGTGCTTTATTGTATAAAAACTTGTTTTGTTTTACAGTTAACTTATTTGTTTTAAATTTTGAGAAGATTTTGGGTGTGTTAGTTTAAATACAGTACAAGTAAAAGTCACACAACACAAATTTATTACAATATAAGCACAAATTTCACAAATATATCACAATACAAGTACTAAATGCACGAATATTATGGTGATCGATTTCGGTGAACCACGCTCACCTTCCTCAGACCAGACGGATTCACAAAAAAATCATGTTTGTAAAATCATAGATTCTTTTGTGAATCCCTCTGGTCTAAGGAAGGTGAGCGTGGTTCACCGAAATCGATCACCATAATATTCGTGCATTTTGTACTTGTATTGTAATATATTTGTGAATTTTGTGCTTATATTGTAATACATTTGTATTGTGTGACGTTTACTTGTACTGTATATGTACCAACACGTATTATGCTAATTAAAAAACTATTCGTTAAAATTTAAGTCTAACTATACTTTTAAAAAAATAGGCGATGAAGTTATCTACAACACATGATTGTTTTGTGAAAACTTTATCCTACAAAATGTATACGTTTCTGTGGTCCTGATGTGAAGATAAGTATGCAATTATGTTCTGAGGAATTGAATTTTTACTAATTCTTGCATTTTATATTTTTATTTAAGAACTGTCCACTCACTTCTCATTTGTCAGATAAGGGATGATTTCAGTCCCTTCGTCATATTTCCTCTACATAATTGTTCCTATCAGCTTACACCTTAGTAGAGATGTAGAGGAGATGAATAAGAACGTGTAGATGAACTAATCTGAATCACAGCTGAAGTACATTTAACATGTAGGCTACTGTAGTTTGTTAGTTCTATGAAGATAATTTAGTCTCCAAGATGTTATAACGACGTTTCTACCTCTCTTGGTAACTCATAACATGATTCATCGAAAGTAGAGTGTAACAAGCTCAGAATATTCTTGTTCCTCGTGAGATTTTCTCCTTGATGTGTGACTTCAATGTTGGAGTGGGCGAGTCAATTTAGTCTCCAAGATGTTATAACGACGTTTCTACCTCTCTTGGTAACTCATAACATGATTCATGGAAAGTAGAGTGTAACAAGCTCAGATTATTCTTGTTCCTCGTGAGATTTTCTCCTTGATGTGTGACTTCAATGTTGGAGTGGGCGAGTCAATTTAGTCTCCAAGATGTTATAACGACGTTTCTACCTCTCTTGGTAACTCATAACATGATTCATCGAAAGTAGAGTGTAACAAGCTCAGATTATTCTTGTTCCTCGTGAGATTTTCTCCTTGATGTGTGACTTCAATGTTGGAGTGGGCGAGTCAATTTAGTCTCCAAGATGTTATAACGACGTTTCTACCTCTCTTGGTAACTCATAACATGATTCATGGAAAGTAGAGTGTAACAAGCTCAGATTATTCTTGTTCCTCGTGAGATTTTCTCCTTGATGTGTGACTTCAATGTTGGAGTGGGCGAGTCAATTTAGTCTCCAAGATGTTATAACGACGTTTCTACCTCTCTTGGTAACTCATAACATGATTCATCGAAAGTAGAGTGTAACAAGCTCAGATTATTCTTGTTCCTCGTGAGATTTTCTCCTTGATGTGTGACTTCAATGTTGGAGTGGGCGAGTCAATTTAGTCTCCAAGATGTTATAACGACGTTTCTACCTCTCTTGGTAACTCATAACATGATTCATCGAAAGTAGAGTGTAACAAGCTCAGATTATTCTTGTTCCTCGTGAGATTTTCTCCTTGATGTGTGACTTCAATGTTGGAGTGGGCGAGTCAATTTAGTCTCCAAGATGTTATAACGACGTTTCTACCTCTCTTGGTAACTCATAACATGATTCATCGAAAGTAGAGTGTAACAAGCTCAGATTATTCTTGTTCCTCGTGAGATTTTCTCCTTGATGTGTGACTTCAATGTTGGAGTGGGCGAGTCAATTTAGTCTCCAAGATGTTATAACGACGTTTCTACCTCTCTTGGTAACTCATAACATGATTCATGGAAAGTAGAGTGTAACAAGCTCAGATTATTCTTGTTCCTCGTGAGATTTTCTCCTTGATGTGTGACTTCAATGTTGGAGTGGGCGAGTCAATTTAGTCTCCAAGATGTTATAACGACGTTTCTACCTTTCTTGGTAACTCATAATATGATTCATCGAAAGTAAAGTGTAACAAGCTCAGATTATTCTTGTTCCTCGTGAGATTTTCTCCTTGATGTGTGACTTCAATGTTGGAGTGGGCGAGTCAATTTAGTCTCCAAGATGTTATAACGACGTTTCTACCTCTCTTGGTAACTCATAACATGATTCATCGAAAGTAAAGTGTAACAAGCTCAGATTATTCTTGTTTCTCGTGAGATTTTCTCCTTGATGTGTGACTTCAATGTTGGAGTGGGTGAGTCAATTTAGCATATCTTTATTACGTAATTTTAGCCTTACTTTAGAAATTTAAGATTGTATGATAGCATTTAATGAAAACATTACTGAAAACAAGTTAAAGAGATTGTGTTATTTACGGCTCTCCAAAGACGTGCTCGGATCAACTCAAAAGAATCTCTACTTCCGAATTTTATTGTAGATCAGCTTTCCCATCAGGATCATAAAGGGCTGGTCAAATATGATTTCAATACTGTAGATCGAAGGGTGTTTTATAATTGATACCAATCGTGACAGTTGGTAGTTGGTCAATCATTCTTTTTCTGTTAATGATGCTGCTACCAGGTAAGATAAGCATGTGGCCTTATTACTTCTCTTAATCACCTTTTAAACATTTCTTCACGCGTAATAAACCCAACTCTTACATGCCCTAGCATCTCACTTACTCGAATATAAAAACAATAACAAGGCCAATTATCCATTTTCTAAAATTATATATTCAGCAAAAGTGGGAAATCTTATTGACGTCTAAAGGTAACAATGATGTTTGAAATCTATTCCAAAAAGCATTCATTGCTCTGGTCCCATTAGATTTGAATTTATTTATTAATTTTATACGCAATCCTGCAGTAATAAAAATCGGCGTGGCAGCTCAGAGGGAATGTTTTTGGACTGCGAAGTGCAAGTTCAATGTTGAAATACCTCAATTGAGCTGACGCTTGTACAACTTAACTCGTTTAATTAAAGTTCACGGGCAGGCCTGTGGTCATGTGTACTGGTGAGTAAAGCTAAAAAAACTTTAAAAATAATTGTTTTTTTTAATGATGATAATGATAATAACAAATCATATTAGCGTTATCATCACGTTCTTTCGCGCTTCTAAAATGATTTATATATTATTTATGGTTGAGTATAAGCCTATATTTCTTAACAAGCTTAGTTCCCATAAATTAGTATAGCGTGATAATTAATAATCAATTACATCAGCAAAATATTGGTTGAAAGCCAGGATGGATCACCGCCGGAAGCCGTCCCTCGGAGGGCGTTACGTCATAAATCAGCTGATACGAGCCAGAACAGCTGATCAAAAATGTTATATACTACCAACTTCGGTCTACAAATAAGAATATTTGTTTGACATATTGCCAACCTACGAAGAGAATCAATTCGATTCAAATTAAGTTTCCACACCAGTCGTTCTGTTAAAACAAAAGCGGAAACATGTTTGTAAATTGTGTATAATGCACCTCAACTGCATTGTTTGTAGAGTGTTCTTCGATCACAAACAAATGAAAAGGTAGTAAAAATGTCGACGGTGCTCGAGTTGTGTTTGATATCCTCTTATACAACAAAAGACTCTTTTTATAATTACTACTTCAAATTGTTTTCTGTTTCCTTTTAAGTGGTAGAACAAAACTTTTTTGCTCTTACGCAAATGTTTTCAATTAAAAATTTAAATATTTACTTTTTAGAGATAAATATACTTATGAATAGCATAAACATTAAATCAGTTAGTTATATAGTTGTAAAACATTTAAGATTATATAATGAGCATAAAACGATATTACACTTAACATAAAAACAAAACCAAGTAATTATATGAATCAATTTAAACATTTTTATTTGTGAGTTAATACACGCAAAATTACAATAAACAAAAATAATTAACAAAAACAATAATGTATGTTAACCGTAATGAGTAAACAGCTTAATAACAAATAAAATTGCAAATTAACCCCAACAATACTCCAAGTAATTAGAAACAATAACAACTGGGATAGCAAACAAATTATAATACATTTCAACGATTTTCATTAATAAAACTGCAATCATTATTAACATTATATGCTTATAGAATTGTAGCGGTTATTTTTTATCATTTTTTTAATATCAGCTTTGCATCTAAAGCTAAATACCAACCTTCTTTAAATAAACAAAATTAAAATATATCACAACAAATTATTGACAATTAGATGTTTACCATTCTACGGGATTAACATAATATGAACAATAATGTTTAAGTTTATATTAAATGTTAAATTTCAATAAGCATCACTTAGCTTATTGCAAAAATGTTCATTTTATTTCTTTTTATCTAACACCTGATGGTGTCAAATAAATAAAATAACTCCATTACATTATCATTGAAACTTTATAGACCACTAGGGTGGAGCCCTTGAGTTGGAGGTGACTGAAACCATGCCAGAAACCTTACCAAAGTTTCACGGCGATCCGACGAGAGGTTAAGTAACGCATAAAGGAAACGCACACATAAATCGTTTATTTATATTGCTGTATCTAAGAGTTTGTTAGTTATTAATAATAAATATAAATATTGTATTTTATTATACGAATTTGAGTTTGCACAAAATTGTTGATGCCACTTCCACAAAACGATCCTACGTCTCTAGATTTACAATACAGTGCATATACCACAATTAATTGTGGTAAGTTATATATTTGCACTATTAATTTAGTTTTTTAATTAGCATAATACGTGTTGGTACATATACAGCACAAGTAAAACGTCACACAACACAACATTTATTACAATATAAGTACAAAATGCAAAAATATTATGGTGATCGATTTTGGTGAACTACGCTCACCTTCCTCAGACCAGAGGGATTCACAAAAGAAATTTCGGTCTGAGGAATCAGGATCAGGAGGGATCGATTTCGGTGATCGATTATGGGCACAAATATTCACCGAAATCGATCACCATAATATTTGTGCGTTTTGTACTTATATTGTAATATATTTGTGTATTTTATGCTTGTATTGTAATAAATTTTGTGCTGTGTGACGTTTTACTTGTACTGACTATTAATTTAACACAATTTTATAAGTCGGTCTTCATTTGTTAAATATTTACAAAATGCTTAGGCAGTAAGAGAAAAAAATAATAGTTAGTCTAATCTAGGTCCTTACTGATTTATTCAAGATCGATTGATTAAAGTATAGTTAATTATCTTAATTACAATCAAGTTTAATCGATATCGTCTAATACAGGTCCCTAGAGATGTTTTTAAAATTAATTAAATGTTAATATTAACATCAACTACACTTGAAGTTTAACGGTCAGACAAGGGAAGTCCTGCTCCGGGGTTAGGGGTGATGGAGTTCAATTAATTTACTGCAGCATTCATTGCTTAACAGGCGCTAAGGACACTTGGAACAATTGGTGTTATCCTCGCAGGGTCACCCACTCGCCGACATTGGGACTTGGTCCCCGGGAGTTAACGGTGGTCCCGCTTGGTCCCTTGGGCCATCGTAACCGTTAAATTTCTTCGTTAAAATAGTAACGACCTGAGATCTTGGAGACATAGTTAATATTTGTATCTTGATATATAGTAATTTAAATCCAAACTAGAGCTCTACTGACTGAATTCATATTGTTACGTATGGTATATTTCACTTTTAATTAGTTCGAACGCCAATTCTACTTGTCATTGGGAAATTATAGGCGAGAAGTAATCAACTGAATTGAGCTTTTCATTAGAAAATGGCTTTTCTTTTGTGACGCTGGTTACTAGGGGCTAGTAGAGGGCGGGGGAAGTAAGTCCAGAGATGCTGTTGATGTTATGTATCCTACAACCCCTGTCGGCACTGGTGGCGCAGTGCTGTAACCCAGCTACATGGGGACAAAGTGTTAGGGAGATTGTAGGCGATAGGTTGTATGCTCGGTCCTCTTAATACCGACATGGCGTCCGCTCAATGGTTGCTATCGGCGTGGACACTACTAGTGAAGTCTGGGGTGTCCATGTTGGGTGGTAGACATTGTGCGGATGTTGTGTGGGGGGAGATAACTGAGTATCAGGCTTGTCAATTAGCTGAAAATCAGACCAGCACTACGTGGTTCGAATTCCACGTAAAGCTGTAGGTCGCTTAGTTGCCCTGGCTGTTGGGCTATTAATAAATTTCCCTTTCTGAGGAACAGTTGAACTCAGTTAGTAACCAGACTACACTCATCCACACTCATTCTACACTCATAAAACCATTCATATTCGCCTTAAAATACGCACAACGTTGTGTCGGCGTCTTATATGTAAAAATGTAACTGAATTGAGCTGTACCATTACACATTGTTGGCTGGTTACTAGGGGCTAGTAGATGGAGGGAGAAGTAAGTCCAGAGATGCTGTTGATGTTGTGTATCCTACAACCTCTGTTGTACCATTACACCTTGTTGGCTGGTTACTAGGGGTTAGTAGAGGGAGGGGGAAGTAAGTCCAGAGATGCTGTTGATGTTGTGTATCCTACAACCTCTGTTGTACCATTACACCTTGTTGGCTGGTTACTAGGGGCTAGTAGATGGAGGGAGAAGTAAGTCCAGAGATGCTGTTCATGTTGTGTATCCTACAACCCCGGTTATACCATTACACCTTGTTGGCTGGTTACTAGGGGTTAGTAGATGGAGGGAGAAGTAAGTCCAGAGATGCTGTTGATGTTGTGTATCCTACAACCTCTGTTGTACCATTACACCTTGTTGGCTGGTTACTAGGGGTTAGTAGAGGGAGGGGGAAGTAAGTCCAGAGAGGCTGTTCATGTTGTGTATCCTACAACCTCTGTTGTACCATTACACATTGTTGGCTGGTTACTAGGGGCTAGTAGATGGAGGGAGAAGTAAGTCCAGAGATGCTGTTGATGTTGTGTATTCTACAACCTCTGTTGTACCATTACACATTGTTGGCTGGTTACTAGGGGCTAGTAGAGGGAGGGGGAAGTAAGTCCAGAGAGGCTGTTCATGTTGTGTATCCTACAACCTCTGTTGTACCATTACACATTGTTGGCTGGTTACTAGGGGCTAGTAGATGGAGGGAGAAGTAAGTCCAGAGATGCTGTTGATGTTGTGTATCCTACAACCTCTGTTGTACCATTACACCTTGTTGGCTGGTTACTAGGGGTTAGTAGAGGGAGGGGGAAGTAAGTCCAGAGATGCTGTTGATGTTGTGTATCCTACAACCTCTGTTGTACCATTACACCTTGTTGGCTGGTTACTAGGGGCTAGTAGATGGAGGGAGAAGTAAGTCCAGAGATGCTGTTCATGTTGTGTATCCTACAACCCCGGTTATACCATTACACCTTGTTGGCTGGTTACTAGGGGTTAGTAGATGGAGGGAGAAGTAAGTCCAGAGATGCTGTTGATGTTGTGTATCCTACAACCTCTGTTGTACCATTACACCTTGTTGGCTGGTTACTAGGGGTTAGTAGAGGGAGGGGGAAGTAAGTCCAGAGATGCTGTTGATGTTGTGTATCCTACAACCTCTGTTGTACCATTACACCTTGTTGGCTGGTTACTAGGGGTTAGTAGAGGGAGGGGGAAGTAAGTCCAGAGATGCTGTTGATGTTGTGTATCCTACAACCTCTGTTGTACCATTACACCTTGTTGGCTGGTTACTAGGGGTTAGTAGAGGGAGGGGGAAGTAAGTCCAGAGATGCTGTTGATGTTGTGTATCCTACAACCTCTGTTGTACCATTACACCTTGTTGGCTGGTTACTAGGGGCTAGTAGAGGGAAGGGGGAGTAAGTCCAGAGATGCTGTTGATGTTGTGTATCCTACAACCTCTGTTGTACCATTACACATTGTTGGCTGGTTACTAGGGGCTAGTAGAGGGAGGGGCGAGTAAGTCCAGAGATGCTGTTGATGTTGTGTATCCTACAACCTTTGTTGTACCATTACACCTTGTTGGCTGGTTACTAGGGGCTAGTAGAGGGAGGGGGAAGTAAGTCCAGAGATGCTGTTGATGTTGTGTATCCTACAACCTCTGTTGTACCATTACACCTTGTTGGCTGGTTACTAGGGGCTAGTAGAGGGAAGGGGGAGTAAGTCCAGAGATGCTGTTGATGTTGTGTATCCTACAACCCCGGTTATACCATTACACCTTGTTGGATTAACACTCTTTACAACAATGTTAAACATCACGCCATACACTGATATATTTTCCATAGGATATTCCGTTTAAAAAGCTGTCATAACTACGTATCCAAATGGCTTTGCAAATTTTTATTTTTTATTTAATTTTTTTAATTAAAAACCACATTTTACCACATTGCTGGCCTTTTTTTTTTTAAATCGAAGAGGAAAAGACACATGAATATATTTGAACGTACAGCAATAGTGTTTTAACAGGATGGTCAACATTCTACGAACAAAATCAAAATAAAACTGAATGTATTTATAACATTGTTTTACGGACACAATATTAACTATCTGAACGGCGCAGTAGAGCGAGAACCTATGGTTTCAAGTTTAGGTAATAAGCTTTAAGCTTTAGCTTTAGCTTTGTCCCCTAAGGAAGAATGTGAATAGTTTACTTTGCTTAAGTACAAGTGCTGCAAATGTTATTGCAATTCATGATATTTCATACAAAAATTATTTTTCACATTTGGGAATGGTATATATAGTTGCAAAATGAGGGGTTCTTTTGGTTATTTGTCAACAATCAAAATAATTTTGTATACATACAAGACCAAAAAATCCAAACTTCTATACTTCATTGAGGTGCGCAACTAACGGAAATATCTAAATTTGCTCGATGATACTTGATGTAGGTTACGTTTCGTTAGGTTAGGTTAAACATGGTTGTCGTGTATGTTTAATGAATAACAACATTTTATTATTTTTTCTCAATAGAAATCTGGAAAAAAATTAGTAGTGATGACTTGTTTGAGATAAGTGAAATAGAATTTAATTCGGTTAATGAATATTCCAAAGTCGTCGGGAATAATTTACTTTGAAGTTACGATAATTTGTTACTGTCTGATCTGTCCTTCAATAAATGAGACATGTTTAATTATACGGAATCATTATTACAGCGTATTGTTAAACCATCGTATATCTTGTAGACAAACTGTAAACGTTGTCGCCTGAACCTGTGTGGGAGGTGACGGACGGGCGTATATCACCGTCAGACAGCGAGCGGCCTTGTGGGCTCTGAGGAGGGAGGGGAAGAAGGAGGTTGAAAAAATATTGATAATACTGTAGGAGAAATAAATGAAACTGGTTGAGAAAAAGAGGTATTTGATAGAAATAAATATGTTCGATTAACATTATTCTGTACGTGTGGAATGTATAACAAAGCAAAGAATACGAACTTTGGGTTTTAAATTTTGTTCCAGAGGTGAGTTTCTTTTGCAATTATAAGTTTTTCTCGGGAAGGGAAACTTTGTCGCAGGACCAATATTAGCGAGAAATTTGAAATCTCCTACCCTGCTGTAAATAATTTGTTTTGCTTAAATTTGCAATTTTTCAAATTTAATCATGACATTTTGGGTAAAATATGTTTATTGACTATAATATACTCTCCAAAAATGAGAGATATATAAATACATACATGAACCCATACACGTACAGTGGTATAGTCTATAATTTTTATTCATTTAAGAAATTGAATTTTTAGGAGTCTTTGAATGAAATACTCTTTCCCACTAGTATCAATGGTAAATATTTGATAAAAAAATTATTAAAAGGAATCGTGCATTAATATATGAGTTATTATCTAGGTTATTTACTGATTTTACTTAATTTTAAATTTAATATCGTATGAATTTCAGTTAATGTTATTTATTAATGTCCATAGGTTAGGGCAATAAAAACTCCTTATGATGACTGGATCATTAAAAATTGCATGGTAAAATTAATTTACAAACATTTTTATTTTATATAAGTTTATACAATTTAGGAAACTTTATTTTAAAGTTTAAGAAAAAATAAAATTTAATTTAATGTTCCAGTTAGTAATCTACCACATTAATTCTTTTCAAAATAATGCTGAGATAATTATTTAATAAAAAAACTGACTGGTTAAAATGCAACTTGAAACATGGCACATTAAATATTAAGTAAGCTAAAATTAATTTGTGAACAACTTAAATAGAAACACTAGTAAAGGAACAACGTTAAGTGACTCGGACCAAACACTCGTGCTTATGTCATGCATGTTAGATAACGTTCCTTTGTTCCAGAATTCCCTCTCACCAGATTTAAGGATAGAATTACAGAAAAAGGAACATTTCAATTCTTTGCTTATTCACACAAATTATTTGCAAAAATGAGACAATCCTCCTAAATCATTAATGGTAAAAACTACTAGAAAACATACTCGAAGATAAAATGTTAAGTTTACAGATTGACAAAAATGAAATAACAGTTTAAGTTGAAAATATATGAATAGGAAATTTAAAAAAAATCACATGCTTCGTAATTACAACTCATCTTTATTGGTGAAAATAATAAAACTTTTAATAGAACGAAAATATTTTTATGTGAGCGCTATTTTTCATAACAATTTCTAAACACTCGCCAACTATGAATTTCGTAATCTATATGATTAATTTAACTATGAAAACACAGATTAAAACGGAATAAATTAAATAGTATATTTCATAACAAGAGTGGAAAGTGGGGTTTTGCATGTTCGAGACCATATGTTTGAAGTGCGAGACTTGTCGAGCACTTCAATTGGTCGAGAACATACAAAACACTTTCACTCGAATTTTGAACGATACTTTTCTCTACACTGCGGAATAAAAACTGGTGTTGTTGACTGTGGAAAATTTTCGGTTGTAAAAAATGTTACTTTCAGTAGTAAACAATAGACAGCTGTTGAAAATATGATGTTTCGCAGGTTGTAAACACATAACGAAAACACCTAAACTCATAGTAGTGTAGTGAAAAAATATTTTTAATAATATAAATAAAACATAACGAACTCGTGGTTTTATTTTAAAGCAGTGACACAGCAAGAAATACACTTTTGATAATAGTAAATCAATGTAAGTTTATATTTCCGAAACAGAACTTAATTAAATAATTTACATAATTTTTTATTTTTATTTTTTTGCATCGTTTACGGAAGACAAATTATTGCTACATGTACATGGACTCGACTACATCTTTCAAGTAGGAATTATTCCTCCGATACGGTTTTGCCAGCCGATGGTCAACTGGAAGGAAGAGGTGTTTTTGTATGCTTTAACATCATGCCGGACAAGCTACACAAAATCCTTATTTGTTGGTAGACTTATCTTCAGTTTCGATTTTATATTTACTTTAAACATTTATTAGTACGCACAGAGAAATAAGAAACAGAGGTGGTTTTCTTATGGCCATAGCGAACGCCTCATAGGCTTTATATAGAGATTAGAACTAATGTACTTCTTATATATCTGTAGTAAAAATCACGACGTTTACTCTTGTGGATTTGTAGGGACTGACAAGGTGCTATCCCTGTCATCACTTGACATACTGGAGAACTGAATACTCGACACACATTCAGTGGGATTCGGATGCGACCTCAGTTTATGTTTTATCTGTTACGTGCGTAAATCATAGAAATACTTTTTCGATGATTAGCAAACTAAAATTAAAGAGCTCAAAATAGGCAGTGGTAGTACATATTTCCAAAATCACCCGTTTAAGAGTCTGCAGACGAAGTCGCCGTGATGGGTTTATTGCATAAGAGCAATGTAAAATGTGTTACAGCACTGTGACTTAACAATTTTGTTGAACAAATATAATTTTACATAGTTTGAAAGAGCGTAAAATATACTATTGAATCCACTTTTTGAACAGTTGATTGTTCATTTATATGTTCATATAACTAATAAACTAATAAGCCGTATCTCACTATTTTTTATTCGTTCTTAAATCACTATTTTTTTATTATTATTATTTTTTTTCAAACTGGTGATAAGATTGCCTCTGTACGTGAATGGGTGGGTGGGTGTGTAAATACCACTGTACGTGTATGGGTGTGTAGGTGGGTCAATACCACTGTACGTGTATGGGTGGGCGGGTGGGTCAATACCAATGTACATGTATGGGTGGGTGGGTGGGTCAATACCACTGTACGTGTATGGGTATGATTGTTTCTTTTTTTTAGATTTTGTGAATATTAGTTTAAAAGTCTCTTGTTCATCTTTGTTTGTATTTAAAAGTTACTGGACCCACCAGTAACTCTTGCACTCTTTTAAACGATGAAACAATTATAATTTTCTGACAAGTCGTTAAGTCATAGGGGGGAAACCCCCCAAAATTGCGACTACATCAGCAGTCTTAAAAGAATTCCTTTTCAATGAACTCTCAGCAATGATCAATGCAATCCTGGGAAGGACATTTCCTATCAGCCATTAGGGGATCGCTAATGTCGCATTATTGTAGAGAGTAAGACATGCATTACTGTCGGCACATATGGCAGCTCGCCTCCACGGCAGTAATGTGACCGCCCACACTCCAGGACTCCATGACGAAGGTCAGAACGAGATACCGAGTAATTTACATGCACTTTACCACTGGACAAAAGTGCTCTTTCAACGTGTGTGGTAAAGAAGCCGGCTTATTAAGGGCTTGCCGCAAATTTACGGTCCAAGGTTGTGATACATTGTCGGCACTAGCAGTGAGTTATTGCTAGATGCCGATTTATCATAGAGGGACTTATTTTGGGGATTAGTAATTGAATTTTGCTGTGATATACCATACATAGCTGTGATATACCATACATAGCTGTGATATACCATACATAGCTGTGATATACCATACATAGCTGTGATATACCATACATAGCTGTGATATACCATACATAGCTGTGATATACCATACATAGCTGTGATATACCATACATAGCTGTGATATACCATACATAGCTGTGATATACCATACATAGCTGTGATATACCATACATAGCTGTGATATACCATACATAGCTGTGATATACCATACATAGCTGTGATATACCATACATAGCTGTGATATACCATACATAGCTGTGATATACCATACATAGCTGTGATATACCATACATAGCTGTGATATACCATACATAGCTGTGATATACCATACATAGCTGTGATATGCCATACATAGCTGTGATATACCATACATAGCTGTGATATACCATACATAGCTGTGATATACCATACATAGCTGTGATATGCCATACATAGCTGTGATATACCATACATAGCTGTGATATGCCATACATAGCTGTGATATGCCATACATAGCTGTGATATGCCATACATAGCTGTGATATGCCATACATAGCTGTGATATGTCATACATAGCTGTGATATGCCATACATAGCTGTGATATACCATACATAGCTGTGATATGCCATACATAGCTGTGATATACCATACATAGCTGTGATATGCCATACATAGCTGTGATATACCATACATAGCTGTGATATGCCATACATAGCTGTGATATACCATACATAGCTGTGATATACCATACATAGCTGTGATATACCATACATAGCTGTGATATGCCATACATAGCTGTGATATGCCATACATAGCTGTGATATGCCATACATAGCTGTGATATGCCATACATAGCTGTGATATGCCATACATAGCTGTGATATACCATACATAGCTGTGATATGCCATACATAGCTGTGATATGCCATACATAGCTGTGATATGCCATACATAGCTGTGATATGCCATACATAGCTGTGATATGCCATACATAGCTGTGATATGCCATACATAGCTGTGATATGCCATACATAGCTGTGATATACCATACATAGCTGTGATATGCCATACATAGCTGTGATATACCATACATAGCTGTGATATGCCATACATAGCTGTGATAACCATACATAGCTGTGATATGCCATACATAGCTGTGATATACCATACATAGCTGTGATATACCATACATAGCTGTGATATACGATACATAGCTGTGATATACCATACATAGCTGTGATATACCATACATAGCTGTGATATACGATACATAGCTGTGATATACCATACATAGCTGTGATATACCATACATAGCTGTGATATACCATACATAGCTGTGATATACCATACATAGCTGTGATATACCATACATAGCTGTGATATACCATACATAGCTGTGATATACCATACATAGCTGTGATATACCATACATAGCTGTGATATGCCATACATAGCTGTGATATGCCATACATAGCTGTGATATGCCATACATAGCTGTGATATGCCATACATAGCTGTGATATGCCATACATAGCTGTGATATACCATACATAGCTGTGATATACCATACATAGCTGTGATATACCATACATAGCTGTGATATGCCATACATAGCTGCCGGTGGAAATGAGGAAGGGTGCTTAAGGAGTTATGGCTGAATGCGTGGTTTAGCTTAGTGGTTAGTATGTACAAGACGTTTTCTTATAAAGTATACATATAAATAAATTATTAATAAAATATTTATCAGTAGGTGTTGAATTCAGCTCACCTAAACTGAATGCAGTTTATTTTTCTTTCTTGTTTTACAAATATATGACAAAATATGATAATATTTGGTATGAAGCTAGTTTCGGACTATCTTGTGTCCGAGAGAAGAAAGAAACAGAGGTAGCATCCAATAGTGTGCTAAATGTGTGTCAATTAATGTGTCGAGTAGTTATTTTTCCAGTTTGCCATGCGAAAGTAAGGCCAGCACCTTGTCAGTCCCTTCCTTCACACCCCAAAATCCTCAAGAATAAACGTAGTGATTATTACTACAGACGTATAAAGATGTTCACTAGTTATAGTCTATTTATAACTGCCACTACGTATAGGTGTTCACTGCGGCCATAACAAAGCGATCTCTGATTCTTTCTTCCCTGTGGTGAAACGTAAAAATGCAAAATGTACACAATTCTAGTAATGTTCAGACAGTTTCTGTTGTACTTACTTCATAAAAATAAGGGAGAAAAACTGGGCTTTAAATAAAACAGGTGCATTCAAAGACCTGAAACGTGGCAACAATGCAAGTCGTAAAGGCTTTGCTATGGTTGCGGCTGGTATATCGTCACGCCATTGGCCCTTAGATTCTCGAACTCCTCGTAGTTTCAGCATTTTTTGTAAACGAGCCCTACACGGGCCTGTAGGAATGTGCATGGATTTAATTCAGCGAATAAAATACTGACAGTTAGCTCAGTTGGGGATTCAAACCTTGGACCTTGCATTCCGTAGTCCTACGTCATAGCCACTGAACCACCGCACCAGCTGAAATACTCTTATTTTATGTACACACATTTTCGTTTCGTTATCAGTTCATTGCAGACAATGTGTTTGAATCTATATCGACGCATTCGTATTTGTTGTTCATATTCCCAAATATCGCATCTTAAAGAACATAGTATTCCTGAAATTGTCGATGAAGTTGTCAACTATACTTTATTTAGTAAATGTCCCGCTTGACTTGAGTATGCTTAGTGGCATTTGAGTGATACTGTGACGGCGGTGTTGGAAAGCGTACATTCGACAAACTTTAATAACTTGTTGAGGTAGAATTCCACTTAAACAGGCTTTTATAATTGGTTCAAACAATAATACAATACAAACATGTATAAATAACGTGATCAGAACAATCTATAAAACAATAGGAAACAACAATGTTAAGTTCATAATTTTACGAACACTCGAATTAACCATATCAATCAAGTATGTTATAAAACAGATGCACTCAAAGAACTAAAACGTGGCGTCTGAAAAGCTATGGCAGATGGTTTACACCTTCACGCCATTGGTCCTTATATTCTCAAACTCTATGTAGTTCCAGCATTTGTTGTGAGAACGCTCTGAAGTCAAGTTGGGTAATTCATTAAATAAGAAATAACTCAAATATTTACGTGTTTTTCTGAGAAAACCTAATTAAAATGTTAATTTTTATGACGTTAGAAATTAAAGACCTGATTCAATTTATCAGTTCTTAGAGCTACGAACTCATTTTTAACGTTACTCTGCGTACGTCACATATATTGGATGCAACGTGAAACCTCATCCCTCCTCTGGAATGCATTCCTCTCTCCTCTATAGAAGGTGAAGACTCACTCCCAGAGGATAATGGTTGGTATTCATGGAAAGAGTGCAGTTTGCACTTAGTTTAAGATAAGATGCCTGTCACGGCAATACGGCTTCTGCATCATCACCCCTGATAGATGAGCTGGTGATTCTTGGTGTCTTTGGCCACTTAGTCAGAAAGCCACTTAGACTGTCAAGACAGTGAGGGAGAAGTGTTGGGAAATATTGACTTAGCTTTTTAGTACCTGATAAAGAACTTTAATCTTTAATTTATTCTGTTCTGGTGTTTTGAGGTTAGTAAACATTTTGAATAGCTGCATTATTCTTCATTCAAGGTTAAAAGTGATTTGAAAACGAAAAAGATGTGGTTCCATTGTTTTTTTTTTTTTTTTTTTTTTTTTTTTTTTTTTTTTATGAACAGTTCGAGTTTCTTGTTACCGACATTAAATCGTAGTACTAGTTGCAAAGTCTACCTATGATAATCATAAATCGTTTATTTCATAAACGACAGATTGTTACATAAAACATGTCAAGTTTAAATAATAAACTATATTCTCTATAAATTATATTTTCCCTACACAGCTTAGAATATGAACATTTTGCAATCTTCGAATTCGTACTCTGGAAAATCTGAAATTAAACTTATCTGAATTTCATCTAAAATAACTTTACAAAAATAGATGTTTTGTTTTTATACACGTGTTAAACTATTTACTTAAATCTTTCTAGTGTACATAATGTCTTGCATTTCCGTTAGAGTGTTATAGTTAGTGTAAGGCTACACTCAATTTATGGTTAGCTCTTAGGCCTATATATAAAAGAAAAGTAGATTTGCTAATATTTTATAAATTTAAATGGTGTTGGATCTCCTAAAATCAGTGATACAAGAATGGGGGAAACCTCATAAGATAGAGGCTAAGATTTTAGTTTTATGCCGTAATTAAATTTTGACACTAATTAAACCCTTCAAATATGTATTTGTAAGCTATCGTTATGAGTTATTTCATGTAACAAATAAATTTAATACAACGTATAATAAAACTGTAATAAAGTAAATGTCAGAGATTACATAAGTTACATCACAATCATTTTATTATTAACGATTGTGAAAGTATTTAATATATACAAAATAACTTGCTATTTTCGGCACTCGTGCCGTAGTGCTGTAACCTAGCTATTTGGGCACAAAAAAGTTGGAGGTGATAGGTTCTGTTATATCCGTCCCCCTAAAAATGACACGGCGTCCGCTCAATGGTTGCCATGGGCATGAACACTAGAGAAGTCTGATGAGTCCTTGTTGGATGGTGATCAGTGTTCGAATGTCGTCTAAGGAAGATAACCAAGTATGTATCAGGCTTTTCAGTCAGCAAAAATATTAGACCATATTCCTGGGTTGGATTCCACGTTAAGCTGCTAGGACTCTTAATTACTTTGACTATTGCGTTATTAATAAATGGTATTTTCTGAGCATAAGTTGATCTTAGTTAGTAACAAGACTACGCTTATGTGATCATTCATGATCGCCTTAAATACGCATAAGCAGTGTCGAGTCTCAAATGTTAGTATTAATACTAATATGCACGTATAAGTAAATGTAAGACTCCCAACACTCTTGTGCTTCTTCAATATATTTTAAGTTCTCAAATTCTAAGTCATATCCACCCCAATTTCTCAGTGAACTCCTTCTGTTCCAGGCCAGTACCGCAGTCCCCGGATTACGGAGCACCCCTCGGACGTGGTGGTTCCTCGCAACGAACCCGTCACCCTCAACTGCAAGGCAGAGGGCCGGCCCGAACCCCGTATCACGTGGTACAAGGACGGCATTCTGGTGGACGAAGCCAAGAGCCACCGTGTCATCTTGCCCGCTGGGTCTCTCTTCTTCCTCCGCGTCCTCCACGGCAAGAAGGACACGGACAGCGGAGTGTACTGGTGTGTCGCCACAAACATAGCTGGGTCCGTCAGCAGCAGAAACGCCACTCTTCAAGTTGCAGGTAGTGAGAACGTTTGGTTTTATTGTCGATTGTACTTGTAAATGTAGATTTATATTTGAGGGGGGGGGGGCTGGAGAGATCAGAAGTTCTGGTGACTCCATTCTCAAAAATACCAATGTTCAATTTTCTTAGATCAAACAAAAACGAAGATCTAATGTTACTACTTTCAAAGGTTTATTTATCGGCCCATTAGAATAATTCATATTTTGACAAAATATAAAATAATTGTTTAATGTTGATTGCTTTACGGTGTTAAAATTCGGTGGTACTGTATTTCAAATTGAACACATTTTTGATATTAGAAAATTTGTTACCACAAGTATTACAAACATCAAAATATGCTAAGTGATTTCATAATATGTATATAAAATATACAAAATAGCATTTTAAACATAATTGTATCACAAAAATACGTAACATCCGCTTGTCCATTATGGAGAGTGTATGAAAAATGGCCGACCCCTCCAATTCCTGCCTTTAGTTCTGAGGAAAGCAAACATAATTTTTTTTTTGCATATTTACATTATATTAATGTTCAACTGTGCGCACCCTTTGATCTAAAGAACTTGAGTCTATAAAACTTTATCAGTATATTGACTTTAAAAAAAGGTATGCCTGTATTCTATATAGAGTAATCCTGAAAAATAATGTTTAAAGAACCTCAATCTGTTTTTGGTGTGAAAGTTTAGTCAATAACATTTTTAGGAGGTACTCTTAAAGAAAAACACACTTGCTTTTTTCGTCTACTAAAGATTTAAAAACGCTAATTTGGCCTGCTACTGATCTACTAATCGGAAAATATCGAATGGTAAACTATATATATATATATATATATATATATGTATATATATATATACATATATATATATATATATATATATATATATATATATATATATATATATATATATATATATATATATAAACCAACAGTGGCATTTAGTAAAGATCTTCCCATTTTTATTGATTTTAACATCAGTGAAGTAGATCAAATTGTTGCTGATGCATAGTCTATCTATCTATTAGTTATACATCTGTTAGTCTAGTTATTTTACGTCAAATTGTCTGACATACTATTGTTTACATGCGGCTAAGATTTCGGTCGACACAAAAATCAATCAGCGTGTTGCGGTTCATAGTGTAGCCGGTTAAGAACCTCTTAGGCTTTTGTAATGTTTTCATCATTAAAACTTCGATATTGACATTTTTGGATGGCGTAAGAAAAACGAAGCAAATTTTCGAGAACAAAAGATTTGATATCGATAATGACTCTCCAAGTTGATTTTAAAAGTTCTAAATAATTTTATATTGCTAACCAGAAGTATTTTACTTAATTTTTATGGAATTATAATTAAGCTCTTGTCCTAATTATACAGTACAAGTCATAGAATTTTTTTAAAGAAATAGATATTAATGTGTTTGAATGGAATTTTCATATAGGATTTTTAATCTTTAAATTATTAGGCTGATTTAGTAGTTGTAACTATTGTAATTTCTAAAATCTTTAGGAATGTGGAGTTTAAACATATCAAACACTTAATACTGGAGAACTTAATGCTGGAGTACTTAATACTGGAGTACTTACTGCTGGAGTACTTAATGCTGGAGTAAAAGTGGCCTCTTACTTGGAGTCGTCTTGCAGTTATTGTTTCAGTAGCTTTTTCTATCATACGAGTATTTACAAAATCCACTTTGAGGTAGTAACTACTCGTATTTAATTGCTACTTTTACTTTTACTTTCTCCCACATGCATTAGCATAGAGAAAGTATAGTGATCGTAAAAAAAGTGTTTTTTTTTAATTTGGTCTAAAAATACATTTTAGGGTCCCCTGAACCCAAAAAAGTGGTTTTTGAAAAACATGTTGGTGTCTGTCCGTAGGTGCAGTTCGCTGGAGACCAAACGGATGGATCGATTTTAACGAAGTTCTGTGTGTATATGTATTTAGCTAATATCTCCAGACAGTTTTTTGAACTTTTTTGAAATTTTATTTTTTTTAAATTTGTATGGGTAAAACATACAAAAATGGAATTTCATCAAAAATCGCTCCAATGATTTTGATTACATTTTCAGAAAATATGTGAATTACAATTCAAAATATTTAAGTAAAAATAGCATGTCTCTAATTTGACTAGTTTTTGAGTTATGGCAAATAAAACGTTTGGGAATGAAACCGGTAATTTTCAAAGAGTTTTTAGTGTTTAATATGGGTGAAAGTATGTGCCAATTCTTTGGAGCCATTCATTTTTAACTATGTCGTGGGACTCAATTTGTTGAAGGGGCGAATCGCCAAGAACACAATTATTGTAAATAAGTAAATTGGCGCTGTCAATTGGTTCCAATTTACCCTCCGTATCACACTGACCAGGCTTGTTGGAGCTGTGACCGTAATGGCGAAGGGCCAAATGAATTTATCGTCCGGACCGAACGTAATTTATCGATTTCTGACCGCCTGTCTGTTAATTACTTTATGGGAACGCCACAGCTGTACTAACTAACAGCTGATATGTCCTATGACGTCATTATCCGAGTGTGGGGGAAGGGTAGGGGATAGAATGGCTAGTGTTTGGCTTGTGAGAATGGGCTGTTATAATGCCTCTATAAATACGCATAAAATCACACTGAGTGGAGTGGAACCGATTTACAAGTTTTCCAGGATGTTAGAACTCAGTTGTTTTAGTGAATATTTAGGTTAATAAGGACAACTCTAACAAGAACTTAATAATAGTCATATCAAACGTTTGGTATTTTATATATATATATATATATATATATATATATATATATATATATATATATATATATATTTTAACAAAAAAAGTTACAGGGTGTTCCAAAAGTAAATTGCAAAACTTCGGGAAATGGTTATATAGTTCAAAATAATGAGAAAATCAAGAATACATTTTCCCCCCAAAACGCTTCGTTTTCCATATACCCGCCATTTTGTTTTTTCACAAAAGACTTTTTATCTCTGAGTTGGCTTAATCGATCATTATGAAACTCGCTATGCATGTTAAGATAATAGAGACATATTCTAGAAAAGGAAAAGTCAATTTGATCTAATTAAAATTTTCAAAATTGCACCATTTAAATTGTTTAACGGAAATTACGTGAAAACGGCAAACATTTTTTTAAATCTAATATCTCGTGTTTTATATAATTGTATTATTAATTTGTCAGTGTAAAAAAGTTAGAATGGGACACAAAACAACCGAGACACATTGACATTTATGTTGAGAGGCAGCAAAAAAGCGACAAACAAATGGCTTTTTATTTTTTTACTGTTTAAACATTTTAAATGGCTGCCATTTTAAAATTTAAAATGGATCAAGTTGATTTTTTCTTAGAATAGGTCTTTATTGTCTTAGCATGCATAGCGACCTTAATGAAAATCGGTTGAGCCAACTAGGAGATAAAAATTCTTATATGAAAACAAAATGGCGGATATCTGGTAAACGAAGCATTTTTGGAAAACAATTGATTCTTGATTTTCTGTTATTTTGACATATATAACCATTTCCCAAAGTTTTAATTCTGGGACACTCTGTTTATGTTTCTTTTTTACTTTTATTACAATTTACTTTCGGAGTTGCCTCAGGGGTTTGCGTGAGATTCTGAATGAACTGTTTGTGTATATGTATTATTTTAAAACATAAAATTGTAGTGAAGACCACGTAACCAGGCTCTGTAACATCTAATTGAAACAAAACTATACAATAATAAGTAAATTTTATAGTAGAAAATAATCAAACATTTAAGTACGTAATATAATCCCTTACAATAATATATTCTACATATTTGTCTAAAACCAGGTGGAAAAAAATAAAATGTACAATGGGATAAAAACATTATTATTACTAGTGTTTTATTTAAGTTGTACAACGCCTGGATACATGGTCTTCTCTGCACGTTTAGGTTTTAATGTAACCTATATTTACAAAGAGTTCATTCAGAGTCATACACATACATATGAGGCAATTCTGAAACTATCAACGGTTTTTCTAACAATTATTGTAGCAATACATATGACAAATGAAAAATACTGAAATAGATAGAAAAATCTTCTTTTTTGGATATAAATAGATAGAAAGAAAGAAAGGTTTTAAATGTATAAATCTTTTAAAATTGACAAAAAATAATCATATACTTTGTTATATTTAGAAAATTTGAAGGAAATCGTAACGGTGTTACAAAATAGAAAATTATATAAATTTAAAATTAATCATTCGTTTTGTCATATAAACCATCGGATTGTATGTTTAAATTTGGGTTCTATTTTAACAAAATTGCGTAGTTTTTAAATTTAATTTTACTCTTTGGCAAAGAAAAATAAATATGACGAAGCTTTCTGTTCGATTTTCTTTGAAAGGTTTGGCAGTAAGAAATGAACTGTAAATTATGTGGCAATTTTCCGAAACTTATTTGTTTAAATAAATGAAATCGTACTAGTTGAAAAAATGTTTTTATGTAATTAAACTTCTGTTGTTTCATAAATAGGAAAACTAAAATTTCATATCAGGTAATTATACCGGGAAAGCGAGATCACTAGTCATTAATTCAGCAAATAACCACAAATTTGAGTTAACTGCTCGGTTTTATCATCAACTCCAATCGTGTTATCCAGTCCAAACGGGGATGGTGCTTGTTGTTAGGGGGGGGGGGGATTGGGATATAACTGGCAGACATTAACATAACGGCTACAACCCCATATTAGCTGATATTGACTCCACTTGTTAATTAAATTGTGATATTACATTGTCACTGTCATTTGTATAATTGATTTGTCCTGTAGCTCCACCATTTACAATGTCAATTGTCGCCTTGATAATTGATATCTTTACTGGTTTCATAGGCAGTGTTCAGTTCGATGAGATATGAGGGCTACTTTTTACTTTGCTGAGGAAGACAAAGGTAGTTGGACATTTGCCATCATTACGTGAAAAATATCAATCACTACGTTTCGATTTGGTAAAAACCAAATCTTTTGCAAGTGTACTTGAATAAAATAGCTTTAAAATTTCAGGTTCCTGTTATATGACAATGTATAGCTTTTCTTTGTTTGCTTCAAAAAAAGAAAAAAAATATTTAAAAACCTAATTAAAAATGTGGGAAAGTGTACAGTATAAAGTATCAATTTCTATGCAAACAAAGCAGTCAAAGTGTAGAATTTCGTGGCCGGACAGTTAATTTGGTAGGTAGATATCTTAGGACTCTATAAACCCGCCACCTGAAACACTTGCGTTCTCGTTCATTGGTCCGTCAGGCAACATTTAAATTTAGATATCAGCAACAACCATCGTCAAGTCGTGTCTTCTTAAAAAATATTCATCTTCTGTGAAATGTCTATTGTTTATGTTATTAGCCTCACATTTTTCGTGAACGAAAAAAATGTTACTTTATGATGTGGATGCCAGGACATTAATGGAAAGCCTGCTTAGTTGATTAAATTTTCAGTTTCGAACTAAGTACTTGAATAAGAAGAGATGTTTCTACTGACCCAAATCACAAGAAGTTCATCCTCAAAGTAAGAGCGACCCTTCTCGGCAAAGATATCGCTAATCAAATCGTATGTTTCTGGCGTAGCTCCACCACCATCAGTCAGTGTTGGTGCAGTTATAGTGGCGCATCGAATCGCCAGATCCGGCGGCTTTATTGATTTGTCTATCTAATTGTGCAGGCTTTCGGCCACCGCTGCAACACGTCATGTGAAGCGACAGCCGCCATTATGTCCAGCTGATTCACTCTCTAAACAGTCGATCTACACGAAATGTATTTGTTCGATGTAATTGTTTGAGAAAGTGTTTGAGAAAGATTAATATTGAATTAAAACCCCCAAAATGTATGTTTATTCTTCGTTAGCAAATTTTTAAAAAATATTCATTTTCTATATATATATAAATAACACTTTAGACAAGCGCAATAAAAACATCATCAAAAGAGCCTCTTGTGGAATTTTTTTTAGCAATGTATTTTATCTTTTGTATTTGTTATCAGTTTAATAATTTTTGTTGAGAATTCCCATAGAGTGTAATTAAAAGTAATTAAATAAATAAAAGGATAGGAAGCGTGTTGGCCCCAATTTTTTCAACATCAGACTAGGAAGCCATTTTGAATGGAGGTCCAGGTTTCTTAAATATTACGTACAAAGTGCTTTATTTTAACAAATAAGTTATAACTTCACTGCTCAACTTTGCCAAGACGTATCATAACTCTATTATATATTGCCACTAAACAAACTATCCAGTGCAATAGTAGACGGAAATTGCATTATGGACTTTTAAAAGATACGATGTACGGTTGTACTCATAAATAGTTTTTAATTCAGTAATTAGCTGTTTTAAATCAGCCGTCTGCTCTTGATGCATAAGACAATAAAAAAAACTACAACCTTATTAATCATTTTAAAAATAATTTACTTAAGAAGTGATTTTAATATTTGAAATTTTCGACGTTCGAATGGCTTGATCTGATGTGGTAATATTACGAATGGTGTGGGTATCTTGATACTGCGCAACTCAACTTGCAAATAGGGATGGCAAACATTTTCAACACATCTATATATCGAGTGATCGATACATCGCAAACAAAATATCGATCTAACGATAGTATTGAAAGAAAAATGTCGATATATCTGGTAATCGATATATCGAATTGTAAGTGATTTATACGTCAACATTTATGTTATGACCAAAAGTACACTCTGACTCATGTCTTGCTGTCATTATTTAGAATAGCCCACTGAATGTAATATATCTACACGAAACAAGTAGTGGTCTGTGGGGTGAATGTAAAAAATTCAAAATAATAAATAATTATACCTTAAATTACTATCTTAATTATAAAAGAATAATGTAATAACTTTGTTATTTTTGTTTTTCACATTTAAAAAAGCCATTAGGCTTCTTTTAAACACTAAATTGGTCCACTGGTCTACAACGAAGTACATTTTAGTGCAATACCTCACGTAAAACAGCTAAATAAAGTTACTTTATTACTTCAGTGCATGTGTTAAACGCATAAGAGGCAATCCAAACGTTTTTTCATCGAATCGTAATATTTTTTCGTTGAATCGTAATGTTTTTTCGTCGAATCGTTACGATTTTGAGGAGAGAGAATAATGTATTTAGTGATATGGTATATCGGACCAAAATATCGATATGGCTAATATTATCGAACAAAAAAGTCGATACTAATATATCGATATTTCCGATATATCGATATATTGTTGCCATCCCTACTTGTAAAGAAGAATTGTAGTCAAGTTCATGTTAAATCTAGACAGTAAACAATACTAATACTTGAATGTACATTTGAAGGAATGTTTCAGCCCAAGCCGTCCTAATATTCGGCTCTTTTCTGTTTGAGTAGAAATAGTTTGTCTGCACTCATGTTCATAAAACTATGTCTTTTTATGAACATGAGTTGGAGAACAGAGGATGAAATGTATTATTTTCGCAACAAAAATACTTTTTTCACATTCAAGGCAATATTCGCTCTTCACTTGAAGATGTGTAACAAAATATTGAATAATTATATTTTAAAGCCTAACTAGCGCTGCAGTAACAGAACATGAACAACTATGACGCTAAAATTAGGAGCGTTTACATTCGTAGTTATTTAGACATTCTAAATGTCATATTGAAAAGGACGAAGTCGCCGAATTTATTTTTCGTATGAATACCTTTTAGAAAGAGTTGTAGTGAGGTAAATATAGAACAAGAGTCAATAAATCTTGGAGAGGCAACAGATTGGCGGTTGGGAGAAGTGTGAAGGACAAAAGACGGACAAGGAGACGAGTAAAGAGGACATTTATCGCAGAGATCAGCAATAAACAACTTGTTGAAGACGACACAGTCAAGTGTTGACTCTTCCTTCCCTTTGTCGCCACGACAAAACATTTGTCGGACTGCAGAGAATTGTCATTTAGCGCGTGTGATCGGTACGTAGGCCAAGAAACTATCTTTCCTTTGAACATTATATTAAGAAAGATATATATCTGGCTGAGAAAATATTCAACGTTATTGAAAATAGTACACTTTATACAAACTGTCGCATTATAATTTATTTGCTTGCTATGCACAAGTATGATTTGCGTCCTCAGGGATTCAATTATGTTAAAATGTATTTTTAAAATAGAAACTGTAATGCGGTTAAAAAATAACAAATTATGTTGACTTGAGTCCTCGTTTCTGGCCTTTACGAATCTATTCTCCATAAACCATTGTTCAAAAAAGCAAAAACATAGCTCCACTAGTACTCCCTTAAAGCATTTATTCATTAACCGATTTGAAGAATTTTGATTGTTGCCAAATTCTTGAACACTTGCTTAATGCTGATTGCTTTTTGTTTTACCAGTTTGTTTCTATTTTAATCCAAAGAAAACTTGTAAGTAGCCTCGGTGTATTACATATATTAAAATTTAAAAATAATAGTAATAAAAATACGCATAGCAATCGAAGTTCTTCAATACAGTCTATACAAAAACACATATTAAACATATGGAAAATACGTAAATCTGCTTAACCGGATGAAGAGGGGAAGTGAGGAGGCATGAAACTGTAATGCAGTAACAAAAATGTCGTCAATTTATGCAACAAATGAGCGTCTACTACTACTTTATGCACAGTCATTTATGCTTTTAGCACAACAAGTGAACCGTTAGGAGAAAATAAAATTAGTCCCAAGACGACTCCTTGCGGACTCTCCTGCAACACCATTTGCGTCGACATTTATGATATCATCGACGAATCGAAGACAATGGGTCGACATCCTATAACAACAATAGTGGTCGACAGTTACATGCGGTTTTACACCATTGTCTAGGTAATTGCGGGTTTCCTGCGAACTCTCACGCGTGCTGGTACAGAGGTCACGTGACCCTTGGACCGTGTCTGGAGGGAAACAGCTGTCACACAGAGACGTATTGCCGGCAAACAGAGCTGGAAAGTCATAACATTTCAGTAAATATAATTTTATTTATTACTAAGACTGCGGTTGTAAATTGATGAGCGAATGTTAATGAGTGAGTGTAGTCTATACAAACGTTATCTTATTTTTCTATCAGTCCTTAATTAGTGGTACAACGACAACTAAACAGCTTGATTATCCATCAGACCCATTCCACAGAACAGAAAGGAAAAGAGGCCGCTTTCTTATGGCCAGCAGTCTTATGCCTCAGAAGCAGAGTTAAATGCAGATTACGACTAAGGCACGTATTTATATATCTGTGGTAATAATTACTGCGTTTATACTTGAGAACTTTGGGGAATTAAGGGAGGAACTGATCTAGCAAACTGAAGAAATAACTACTCGATACAAATTTAGCACACTGTTGGATGCGACCTCTGTTTCTTTATTCTCTATATCTAAATAGAAAAGTGAATCAACCTAAATTGAAAAATCAAATAACGTAACAGTTTAATCTTCCTAGTTTTTTAAGGGATCATTTAAAATTTAATTTCTATTATATACAGTTTCCAATTAACCCAATATTTAAGAACGTAATTTTACAAATAAATGTTGTTAAGTTTTAACATATCACGTAAATGTACATATTCGCTTTTGAGAAATTTTATCTTTACTGGTTCAAAGACAAACAAAAAATATCGGACAGAATTCAATTATCTATAATATATTTTACCAATCATTGTTTTTAATATAAGTAGTACTTCCAAGTACAGTTATTAAAAATAAATAAACATTATTTTCAAATTATTTTACTAGTTAGTACAAAACCAAATAACCTTTGATTTTGTGTTATTCTTAAGACCTTTTCTTCAAATTAAAAGATATTACAATAATTAAAAGGAAAGTTCTTTTCTTAAATAAAAAAAAGGTTCTTCAGCAATGCTAACTACTTAATGTAATAACAATAACCGAACAAAAATACGTACATAATTAGTATTGCGTGAAATATACTTCAATAAATTATATTCACACTTATAAAGAAAGCCATAAATATATTCAGAAGTACATTTCCGATGTAGTATTCACAAAAGGAAATATTAGAATCAGTCTAGTGCAAGAATATTGCAAGGAGTAACAAGTTGTAACTCGACTGTAGGAAACATTTATTTAACAAATTCTTTCCTTATCCTCCTTACCAATTATTATTACAAGATCATTAAAAGCTTCTTTATACAGTTCTTTCAAATCTAATTATACATTTAATGCTAATTGTTTCAGAAATATAAAACAAGATCTCAACCGAATTTGAATATTTTAATTTTAATTTGTTCATATTTATTGTAAAAGATTTTTAATGGTTGAAAAATAAAATATACTAAATTTAAATTTAATGTTAGTGTTATATGTTCAATGTATTACATATTATGCAAATAGTTAATATTCGTCTCTCAAAGATACTAGAGGATATATCAATATCATGACTAATCCTAAGGAGGAGGTTTCAATATATTTACAACCAATGTATATAACATCCTGGTCGTTTTCAGAGTTCATTCCGATAAATGATAGATATCTATTTTTTCGAACTCGATACCCAATACTTCTTATTTTAACTTGAATATTTTACTATGGAAGAAATCAAATGAAAATGAAAATCCGTTTATTTCAGTAAAAATGAACAATACAATAAAGAATACATATGAAAAAATATACAGTAATCTTGAAAGCGGACGTTTATAATGAACCCAAAACGTTGTTTAATTAATCAAAATACAATAAGATAGCATAAATAAATCTTTTAAATGAATATATACCACTAAACAAACTAGAAGTAGCTATCAAGTAATTATAGAATAGAGAAATATTATACAATCGAATATAATGAAAAAAGCACAAACAGAAAACAAGTGTAAATTACATACAACAAGCATTTTAGCAATTAGTTTAGCATAGAGAATATTATGTACCTGCTGAACCATTATCTTATCAACACAGTTATCAAATATTACTTAATACTTACAGACGAAACGTGTAATTACATATCAATAATAACGAGCAAAATACAATAATAAATAACGAACTAGAAAAACTGCCACCAGTACAGATACGAAAATAAAAAATAAATGTCTAGGGGAAAAATGCAAAACTTAATTAAATAATAATAATAAAACATATTTTATAAAACAAAAGCAAGAAAAATTAGACGTATTACTACAGTCAAACAAAATCATTGAGAAATACTGAAACTTAGAACTGGATGAAAGGAGACAGAAACTCCAGACATATTAGATTCCACAGACCAGCTTCACGCAAAATATGGTTCCATGTTACTTCCGACCGTGGTAGTTCCGACCCATTGTTATCCCACCAACATTCGTGTCACTTACGACCCATCAAATAGCATACCGTGCCTTTTCCGACCCATTGTTCCACAATCTTAACATCGATTTTTTTACGATCACAGTATTTTCGCAATACACATAGTGCATATGGGAGAAACTAACCTAACCTAACCCATCAATATAGCCGAATTCCTAATAAAACTAAAAAAAAAAACCAAGAACATGGATCACAGACGTACAAAAATATTTGGACAAAAAACAACAGCTAATTGGATAAAAGAAATAACAGAGGACATACAAGAACTTGGCCAAACAAAAGATGGCCTTATCTAAAAAAAAACTAAAAAACATAGATATTAGATTTAACGTAAGACAAAATAATGGGTTAACATGCGTACGGGTGTTTTCGGATTAAATAGGAAAACAAAGAGCTGAAAGAATATTGGAGGAGGATAATGGAGAAGAATACGCAAGTGTGTAACCGAAAATGACTTAAGTGGTTCAATAGTGACCGTAAAAGCAACAAAAAATAATAATAATAGTGGTTTAATTCCAATTTTTAAATAGTTTATATCTGACGAAAAAACCATGTAAATATCTCATAGTAGCTAACAAATTTATTTTAATGTATTAAACGTGTGATTTGTTGATCTTACCATTCTACTATTAGGCTTGTTGTTCCAACTGGGTCTTTGTGGCGGAACTTCACTTACAACAGGGTCTCAACCCTCCCCTCGACTTTGGTCTTTAAATTAACTTCCTCCCCAGGCTCAGACGGCGTAGTGGTGAATGCGAAATTGTTATCTTGGGAGTTTTTATCCTGCTTAGAAGTAAATAAAGTTAAGAACTGAAATGTATTGAGATTATTTAACATATGTAGTAATTTATGAATGTTTCGGTTATGAGTTCTAGTTTAACCTTGGACCGGTTATATTCCATAGCAATATGAAGTAAAAATTATTAATAATAAATATACACACTCCACATTATGTTTCAAAAAAATACATCTTCTTAACGTTTTTCCATGCGGAGAATAGACAGAAGAAAACAGTGCAGTTTACCAACGTCAAGAATAAAAAATTTGTCATTTTTTACAACTATTAGTGTTAAGTGTAATATATTACTATTCCGTAGAGCTTCTTACAGTTTTCTGTATTCATATTTTTTTTTAATCCAGAAAATAACCCTTATAACCCACGTAACCAACGTTTTGTCAATGTGGGTCTCTTCAAACCACTAACCAGATCAATCCCCCTCCCCAAGCGCCACTGTCCACTCAGTTCTCCAGCTGAACGCCTGTCTATAGACCGAGTGTGAGCGACAGATTAATCAGCTGTTTTTCTACCACTGTCAGTGGTTTTGCTGCATAAACCAATTAGCGGCCACGGCCAGATAAATAATAGCTTTCTGCTGTAAGCCGCGTGGCAGTGACTGGCTACTAAATAGCGGGTCGGTGTCACATCGGATGGACCTATTTGTTTTCATTTCGTAACGCCACAAAAAGTCGCCTTCCTTGAAATAACTTACTTGGTTTTTTTTTTTATTACTTTTGAATACAAAGTATTTTTGGTTGGTACCTTCTTATGAGATATTATCAAAAGGTGGTTAGAACTTATAATTTTTTCAATCGAGATGGACTGGTTGTGTAACATTGTTACTTCTTATTTATTATATTAATTTAATCTATTGATTAAATTAATCAATGCTATTTATTACATCAGAATAATTTAATTTATTTCTTTTTTGTCCCAAATTATTGGTTGAAAATTTGTAACTTATTACCTTTAGGAGGTTGTTACATTACTTTGATTATTTTATATTTTTTATTAAAATAATAAAAGTTAATTTAATTTAATTTTAATTTAGAGCATGATTTTTTATTATTTCTCAGGGTCATTTAGGTAAATCGGTGGAACTATATAGTACAATAATTTCAAAGTTATTTTATACAAACATTCTTTTATTCACATTGTTATAAACGTGAAGCTACTTTTGTTCACAAATAAATTTAATTATAATAAGAAATGTTATAATGATTTCAACTTGTTTTATAAGACAAAATATTGAATAATATTTTCTAACTAAGACTTATCAGGACACAATGAAGTTCTTGTAGCACACGATACAAACAAATTTATTTTTGAATTCATTCATATGAAATATAAAAATCTTTTAATATTTAACTCACTACTTATTTTTAAACTGATTTATTTAATGTAACTAAATCATTATGAAAAATTTTAGTAACACGTTGAAGTCCAGTGGACCTGTCCAACGTTACTTAAATGACTGTGTGTGAGGGACTGATCGAGACCCTTGGCGTTGGTCTCTCAACCGTTGGACTCTAATCCCCCCACTTTTACTTTTTCTTCCAGTGTCAATTTCCTTTGGGTACAAGACTGTAGCCCTTCCGGTTTTACCACGAGGTAGCAGTTTTGACAGCTGCTGCGATCTACGGGCATATTTGGAACCACATGTCCCGTTCTGATTGGTTCCTTTAAAAGATTGACTCTTGCGTCGTTCCACTGCGCCGGATCCGGTTTGGAGCCTATGGAAGGTTCTAACCGACCTGCTGAGTCTTGTCCCACGCTAATTTCGTCTTATCTTTGTTGACTGTTATGTCTCAGACATTCCCACATGTTTTAATAATTCTTGGAACAGGCCCACCCATCCTGTTTCAAACAAAGGGTTTTGTTTGAGAAGACATATTTCTGTCTCCCGTCCATCCAACTGGTGTTTTTCTCACGACAATTCTCTAACATAATTTGAACCTTCTTTATTTATTTCAATTGAACATATTCCTTTCCTTTTACGTAATAATTTATTATTTATTTAAATTAATTAATTCATCTATCAATTTGGTGGACCTGTTACAGTTGTTAGTCCGAAGATCTTAGTAGTGGAGTAAGTTTAAGAACGTTGAGTTTATTCTTCGTCATCCACTCTAATGGAACTGTATGTCAATAACAACTTCAAGAAAATGAAGATAATTATATGAAATCAACTCAGTTCGCTGTAGTATAATGGTGAGTAGGAAACTCTCACCTATTTACACCTGATGAGACGAAAACAACGTCGAAACAGCACACATGGAGACCATCTGGTCCACGCACCAAAATTTTTTCATATTTTTTTCAGATAGAGAAAGAATGCTTAAACTAACAAATTAAAAAATTTGTTAAAAATAAAAACACAAATAAAACAATAGTAATGAAATATAATACACTTAAATACAGAAGACGGATATAGATTACAAAAAAATTATTGAGAAACACACAAACATAGATCTGGACATGAAGAAAAGGAGACTAAAATTCGACGAACAAATTATAAGATTACCAGGGACAAGTCTCATACGGAATATAACCGAATTCCTAAGTCACACGGAATATAACCGAATTCCTAAGTCACACGGAATATTCAAAAGGATTCAATTGCGGCGTTTTGGCAGTTGCTAAGGTTTAGGGCTGAGCAGGGCAAAGTCCAAGGTTCGATCCCTAACTAAGCTAACGGTCGGCACTTCTTTGTTGAATAAAGTTCACGCACAAGCCTTCAGACTTATGTGAACTGGTGAGTGATGAGTGAAGCTACACAAATTTTCTTAGCTAAATTAAGTAAGCTATTTCAGATAATAAAGGTTTAGAAAACGTTGTACAAATAGTTAGAAAGGATATAAAATAAAATTGCTTTGTTAACTTTTTTTATTTATTTGACAAAGAAATTGTTCTTTAAACAAAAAGTCACTCCTTTTACCACACAACCTAAACTTCTTCAACATAATCTTCTTGTTGAATCTACTTCTCGCGGCAAACTTCTTGACTTGGTCATTTTTACTGAGGGAAGACAATAAATAATTCTAAACTTGTTGGATCAGAGAGTTCGTCGTTGAGCAAAGCTAAGATGAGTTGCCCCTTTGTGCCAAACTAAACAAAAGTTGTGCCTCTTTACACGTGCTCTGCTTAGCTTGGATAACTTTGTTTAACAATAAGAGTTCCACCTTTGATGTGTCTTTGTCAGTGGTTGAGAAGGCGGCAAAGTGAGTTTGCCGTAGTTGTCAAGGATCGGAACTTGAGCCGACGTTTAACGATTCCATAAAGGGTTTAGCTATCGTATCTTTGCAGGATTTAAAATTCAATTTTAAACTAGTCGTGGTTTTAAATTTTCTATTTCGATCGTTATGAAATTCTATTTCGATGCAACAGACAACATTTTGACTAATATATCTTTTTATGAGATTAAGTGTAAGAGAGGACTAATGGTCCTAACTTTCTCACTAAATAATACTTTTTTCATTTTATTTCATTTCTTTACATTCACTACTTTTTTATTTTTGATAATTGAAAAGAAAAAATGTTCAAAACTTTAAATTGCCTTTCCCTTATGATTATATTTTTCTTTCCAAGTGCTGTTTTACTAACATAGCTGTCAAATTTAGTAAATAACAAGATTTATCTCAATTAAACTCAATACTATGATTCACGCTATTGATTTGTACTCACAATAAACACAATCCATGACTTACTACACAATCTCAGTATTTATTACTCGTATTGTCCTGAGGTAATGGGTCACCAAGATCCATAAACGTCGAGAGTGTGGGTGGGTGAGATCACAAGACTCGTGTACGTCGAGAGGGGAAGTGATTCTTCTAGACTCGTGTACGAGAAGAGGTTGAATTGAATCGCTTATTTCAGAAACCACCTAAGGGACAAAATATAAAAATTTTTGGTATAATAAAAATATAAAAATAATAAAAATAATAATAAAATAATAAAAATTTTAAAATTTTTAAAATAACAAAATAATAAAAATTTTGGTGGTACCGTACAGTTTAAAGGTAAATACATCGTTTGGTGCAGAAACAACCTACGTTCCATGTCAGCAATGCTATTTGGCAGCCTTGAAAATAATCCGTTTATTTCAGAAAGAACCCAAGCGCCGTCGCTTAGGTTCTTTCTGCGGTAAATTTCACTCGTGACGGTTGGCGGCCATGACAACATCATGTGTTTTGTGACTTCTGTTGTTGTTTTGTTTTATTCAGAGGTTAACTTTGAGTGGATTTGTTATTATTGCATTACAGAGTGGATAGTTAGTGATCCATATGAAGTCATTCGCCATGGGCAACTTCCAATCCCAGGAATATCATGCCATGATCTAGTTTTCTGTGTCATACCTATCAAACAATTGAGACAAAAGGCAAACTTTATTACATATAGAGATTTCAAAAACATTGACGAAAACCTGTTTTTTACAGATCTTGCACGTATCCCTTGGCAAACTATTACCGGACTACCAACGGTTGATGAAATGTTGTCCCAATTCAACTATTGGATTTTGGATCTCTACAACAAACACGCCCCTTTAACCACAAAGAGAATATCTAAAAAACGTTCCATACCCTGGCTTACCAATGAAATCCGATCTCAGATGAGTAAACGGGATGCTATATACCGTAGAGCCAAAAGATCAAGAGACCCAGAACTTATGTTACAGTATCGACTTTTACGTAATAAAGTTAAGCAGGAGCTTCGCAATGCTAAGCTGCGATATATACACACAATAATTGCAGAAACAACCTAAGTGAATTTTTTTCAAAAATGTATTACTCAAAAAAATTTTTTTTTTAATTAAAAAAAATAGGTCATCTCAATAGCATGTTTATGATTTGATAAAAAAATATTTGAAGGAGACTAGACCTATACCTAAGCTGCAAAACAGTTTTTTTTAGTTTTCCGAAAGTTAAAAAAAGCGCACTTAGGTGGTTTCTGAAATAAACGGTTCAATTAGTTTTAAAGACTGGTGTACTTCGAGAGGGGGGAGTGATTATTCTAAACTCGTGTACGAGGGGAGGACGAATGATTCTTCTAGACTCGTATTCGGCGTGATAGTGAGTGAGTTTTCAAATTATTGTACGTCAAGAGGGAGAATAAGTTTTCCATGTATGTCGGTATGATAAATTAGATTCAGTATTGGTGTATGTAGCGTGATGGGTAATTGAGTTTTCACGCTCGTGACGCCAGGAACTCCATTACAAGGAGCTTTAACGCAGAAATCATAAACATTCTGCGATAAAAAGCTGGAAAATTTCAAGATTTCCTTGAATTACAGTAGTGCATCAATATTATTCATAATTCGAACTCATTATACAGGGACCATTGTCAGACAGTATAGGATAGGTAGATGGGTGTGAAGTCCATTGGCAGACGTGAAGAAAGGTATACGAGGTCGAATTTTGAATGTTAGTTCGGATGTGTAAAGGCGGTTAATATATTGGTAAGCACACCGTCGTCTGCCAGTAAAAAAGTTGGTAGTATAGGCACAGTAACTATATCAACATTACTCCCCCACTATGAACAATGTATTTTACGTCAAACATCGTCAACCCCTCGCTGCAACTGTAAGATGGCAGAATCACAGAGCTCGCCGTCTCCAGGAATAAAACACAGACAGCAATTAGCTGCGAGGCCGCTAATAGCTGGAACACAAACACAATATCTTCCAGGGAGAGGACTCCTCATTTCCAGAGATCTGAAAATAGACGCGTCGCAAGATGTTAAGAAGGGGCTCTAAGTGCATACCTTCGTACTGTATTAGGCCTCTTGTTTAAAATAAACAGATAGAAATGCTGCGACAAGAGGGCCAATTGGGTGCCCCCTCTTCCCTAAAATCAGCGGATCTACAAGTCTCATTAACTGAACTCGAAGCTTTTCGCAACAATTTTCTTCGAGAAAAACACCACGGAGATCAGGGTACAAGTTTTTTACAAATGAAGCAATTCAGAACTAATTGAATTCTTCATTATTAAAAATTTTTAATAATGAGAAATGTACGTAACTTATTTTCTGTTTATATTTTATAAAGAAAGTGAGCAGTAAACCTATTTCAATTTTTTTTTTAAATTGTGTAAAATTGCAATTTTAACGTTGAAATTAACAGCATTGTTTGTTTTAGTAGGACACTAACTTAGGCATACTTAATATTTTATTTATTTAATAAAAATTAAATTACTTGTATGTATTATTCTTATGAATTTACCTTCTAAAGATAGTTTGAATTTTAAAATTATATATTATTGTTCGGTTTATAAACATTGCCCAAATAAATATATTACACGAAAAACAAAATAGACTATTGATACATATGTGTAGACATAAATAGATGGTGTTAAATATATTTGTAGATAAATATAAAAACAATTATTTTACATTTATTTCGTAAGACATCAGATTACATTGTCATAAAAATCGCTAATTAACAGTTCTTATAAGCAATTATTTATCAACGTAAAATCAACTTAATCCCTATTATTCCGCCTATATATTTCCAACCACAATTTATTAGAGCAATATTTTTTACTTTATTCTTCAATTGTGGTGTTTTTTATACGTATATTGGCTTATAACTTATTTGATGTACAATTTGAGCTTCATATTTAGAGGTAATTTGTATGACACTCTAGTAATACCCATTAGTTATAAATACCACCACTGTCAACCATTTATTTGTGATTTGAGTGATGCTACTTTCCATAAAAAAGTTGGTCCATTCTGAACAAAAATTATATTACATCATCTAAAACCATCAGTACTCATTCGATGATAATCATCTTTATCATCGGGTTAAATAAAATGACCGTTAACAATAATTATCACAAAATATGTTGTTGGTTACCAACGATGATTACCGATAGTAAGCAGCCTTCTTGATGATGATGATACACTGTAGCACTTATCTGAACAATTCCTCTCGAGGAAGGCCGGAGGGTCTTCAGCCAACCACAAACGGGTGAAAGTAGCCGAGAAACAAATTGCCTCGGTAATGGCCGATTTAATCATCCGTAATAAATATCGGACAAATTCCCGAGAGAAGTCTCGTTATCTTCAGGACATGCTCCCCTTTCCATTCAGATTGACCCTCGGTGACGTATCAATTTGTCGCATTGATGGCGGCGGCGGTAAGCTGGCGGGGTGCTGCAAGGAAGCGTCTTAGACCCATCACTCTTTCTTTGTTTGGAGTGCGCTCAAATCGGGATCACGGACTGAATAAACAGCTGAGGGTGGATAAGAAGGGTGATGTGCTGAAAGCCTTGACGGATGGAGAGTGAGTGGAGCGTAGTTTGCAATACGGATCAAAAGAAGTCTGCGAAAAGTTAAAAAGGCAGCCCTTTTATTTTAAATGTTAGTTGTAAGAAGCGTTAGGAATTACTAATTAAAATTTATTTCAACTGTTTTATTTTGCTACAATTATAAGAATCAAATCGTGACAGTGGATTAGAATTTGTAGATAATGAAATGAAGTATCTATTATTATTTTCGCAGTGTTCAATATTATGGAGCGAAACAAGAAGTCTGTCCAAAATTGACAACTCGGTTTTTTTTCTTTTTTTCAGTATATTTGTCCAAAGGTTACAACTAAATATCACTATCGATCTTCATGAAATTTGATGTACAGCTTATCAATACAAAGATGGAAGTACGTATGTGTAATTTTCTTTGATTAAAAAATTCAAAATGTCCTCAATGAAAAAGGTAACGCCGCACTATTAAGGGTATAGGCAAGTACATTCATGCTGTGATTTTCGTCTATGTGAGCTGACAACGAACGTTCTAAAATGAGGTCTACTATTTATAAACTAACAGTTTGTGTCAAAGAGTTTTTAAAAGGGGGGTTTCAATATGATATGCAATTTTAAACAATTAAGAACGCCATCTGGGTTACCTTAAAAATTTGATTGCTAGAAATTACTGAAATTATATACACTGTATATGCTTTGTTCTGGGGGTTATCATAATTTCTGACTCATTCAAAAACATAATAATAATTACAAAATGGTAACCTATCAGTTTAAATATTTCTTCAAGTATTAATTAGTAATTCAGATTGTTTATAAGTCGGTATAAGAAGCCTGAAAGTAATTTTTCAAAACTAAAGTTTAAGATTGGAAAAATAATGTTTTATAGAAATCCAAAGATGAAAAAAATTTTACATAGTCCCTACAGATCTTACTGATTATACATTTAGGTGTGATAATACAGTTTCACATATTGTTGATAGCTGATGAATGATCTACAATGAATTGCCCATTAACTTCTCTTGGTCTACATCCATCGATGCCGTAACTGACTTATAGCCAGGCGTTGACAAGGGAGGGCATTCTTCTGTTGTTCCAAACTGCGAGAAGTTGTTTCCCAACAACTGGCACGTGTCTAAACAACAAACTTCCTCATCTCGAGTGATTTGTTCGTTTACACTTTCCCAATGAATGATGGCCGCTGTTCTGCCGTGATGTTTATATTAGAGTTGCACTTCTCTAGTGCACTTTGCTGCAGGACCATTCATAAATCTGTTCTACCGTGCTGTTTACATAGAGTTGCACTTCTCTAGTGCACTTTGCTGCAGGACCATTCATAAATCTGTTCTACCGTGTTTCTACATTAGAGTTGCACTTTTCTAGTGCCCTTTGCTGCAAGACCATTGTTAAATTTGTTCTGCCGTGTTGTCTACATTAGAGTTGCACTTCTCTAATGCACTTTGCTGCAAGACCATTCATAAATCTGTTCTGCCGTGTTGTCTACATTAGAGTTGCACTTCTCTAGTGTCCTTTGCTGCAAGACCATTGTTAAATTTGTTCTGCCGTGTTGTTTACATTAGAGTTGCACTTCTCAAATGCACTTTGCTGCAAGACCATTGATAAATCTGTTCTACCGTGTTGTTTACATTAGAGTTGCACTTCTCTAGTGCACTTTGCTGCAAGACCATTGATAAATATGTTTTGCCGTGTTGTGTGCATTAGAGTTGCACTTCTCTAGTGCACTTTACTGCAAGACCATTGATAAAACTCTTCTACCGTTTTATTTACATTAGATTTGCACTTTTCTAGTGCAGTTTGCTGCAAGGCCATTGATAAATCTGTTTGACCGTGTTGTTTACATTAGAGTTGCACTTCTCTAGTGCACTTTGCTGCAAAAACATTGATAAATCTGTTCTACCGTGTTGTTTACATTAGAGTTGCACTTCTCTAGTGCACATTGCTGCAAGACCATTGATAAATCTGTTTTGCCGTGTTGTGTGCATTAGAGTTGCACTTCTCTAGTGCACATTGCTGCAAGACCATTGATAAATCTGTTCTGCCGTCTTGTTTACATTAGAGTTGCACTTCTCTAGTGCACTTTGCTGCAAGACCATTGATAAAGCTGTTCAACCGTGATGTTTATATTAGGGTTGCACTTCTCTAGTGCACTTTACTGCAAGACCATTGATAAATCTGTTCTATATATAAGTAGGTAGATAAACCAAGGCTGAATAAAATAAAATCTACTCAGTTAAAAGTTAATAGATGCTAACATGCCTGATCAATTTAGATTGTTATGCTTTGGTATTCAAACAATGAAGTATAGAGGCTCTAGGACTATCCTCCGTTTGGCAGATGTTTGTTAATATATATACAAACATCTGCCAGAGTTATACTATCTATATACTATAGCTAATAATAGCTAGTGATATATCCTTCTATTGTAATAATGTTTAGTTACATTGATTTTAGAAAAATGAAAATATTAGAAGAAATACTTGCAATAGAAAATTAATTCAAACGCTATAAAATTTCAATTTAAAATTTGCAGCTTTTCATAAAAATTAGAATTTTAGCCTCTCATATAAAAAAGTAGATTTTCCCCATTAGAAATAAAATAACCAATATTTGTTACTATAAGATATTTTTCAGTCAACATGTTTTCTGTAAATTACAGGTTTTTGTGACGTTGTTACGTTTACTTGCTCCCCGAAGCTCTCTGATTGGTTCTCATCCCTTTTGTTCGAGGCAATTTGCTTGTAATGGGGCAGTCTACGTAAATGCTTCGAGGAACGGGTTTTTTCGGCCTGTTTCGCCCCTTCTTTTGCTGTATTATGTTCGCCGCTTTCTGAACCGTTCTTACGCTACGTTTCGGAGTTCGGCAATTTTCCCGCGGGAAGCTTTGAGTTCTGTACCACGCAGAGGGATAGTTGTTTGTATGAGCGTGGCGTTAATGTGTCATGCGGCGCCTTTGGTTTACATCGACTGTTCTTTGGAAGCAACTTATGTTCGACTTTTGTTATTAGCTTGTAGATTCTCGTTGTTAGCTTTGACCCTGCCATTTTAGTTGTTCACACCAAAACCTAGTAAATTTTTCTTAGTTTTTCTTGTTATTTTAAGTGCCGCTCTTCTAGCGACATTTCAGTAAATTTTGTTTTGTCAGAAGTCAGATTTGCGTAATAAAAAAAGATATTTTAAAAATCAAAATAACTATTGGTTATTTTGTTGTTTTGTAGATTCCTGAGGCAGAATCACTTTTAAAAACATACATACAGAATTTATAGAAAAGAATTTGATCTGAATATTAAGAAATAAAATTATTATTTGACACATTGAAAAGTTAATGATTTCATTCCATTCTTTGAGAAAAGTTTTTAAGTTTGATTGTTAATTTTAAATAAAGTATTTTGACATGAAGTTTACATTTCTATTTTGTTGAAGATCTATTTTATTTTATTTTCAATTAAATTTTACTAATGAAGAAAATATTATTATTTCCTTTGTTTGAGAAATTAAAGATAACAACAATTTTTAACTATTCTGATATTTTAAAAGAATACGTTACACTATAAACTCAGGTAACAAATTTATTATGAGATAGCGTAGATAACAAATTTATTATGAGATAGCGTAGATAACAAATTTATTATGAGATAGCGTAAATAACAAATTTATTATGAGATAGCGTAGATAACAAATTTATTATGAGATAGCGTAGATAACAAATTTATTATGAGATAGCGTAGATAACAAATTTATTATGAGATAGCGTAGATAACAAATTTATTATGAGATAGCGTAGATAACAAATTTATTATGAGATAGCGTAGATAACAAATTTATTATGAGATAGCGTAGATAACAAATTTATTATGAGATAGCGTAGATAACAAATTTATTATGAGATAGCGTAGATAACAAATTTATTATGAGATAGCGTAGATAACAAATTTATTTTATCTATTTAAAATAAGATAATATCATAAATAAACATTCTCATAAATGATTAGTGAAAATGTATGGCATTATCCAACACATTAATACATTTTTTAGTTTTAATTAAGTTAAACTAGTTAATAGTAGTGTAGTAGTTTTCCTTTTGTTGTTTTCCTTTATAGAGCATATGTTCCATAAACCCACACTACTGATGGATACTACCACACTAACACTATTTAGTTGCGTGATTTCAAAAAGTCGTTCTCTTATTCTTCTTAAAACTAATTGTTGTATCTTATTTTTCTTATATCATAAGGTCGAGTTGTATTAATTTTAGAAGCCAATACAGAATATACATTCATGTAGTAGAAGGATTTTTACAAGGCTCTAAGAGTTGTTTTTACCTTTTTTCTTAGCTTTTGGTTAAGTTTTGAGCTGTGCTCTATGTTTCCACTTAGGGGAAATGAGAGTAAACTCTACCACTTACATTTATTTATTTTAATGTACGATATCATAAAACGAGATTAATAAATTGATTCATTATTTTTATCACTACTAAGTTCTCCCGCTCTCCTATCGTAACTTCCCACTTTATCCCGTGATTGATGATGTACCCCCTCCCTCCTGCTCCTGAGTGCCCTCCACTCTCCCCCCTCCCCGACGTCTGTAGCACAGTTTTTGTGGTCACTCCCATCCCACCTGGTCAGAACCAATTTGTTGTGGTCCCCGACGGATCTGTCACGCTCACACCTTCACTGAATCACACGCGTCTCAGAAGGCGGAAAAACAATTAATTGTTACACAAAGTGGAGTTTTTTTTAATACTTTTTTTGTGCTAACTACAATAATGTGGTGTTATTGTACTTTAATATGTAATTTATGCACCATAAATTATCAATTTCGAAAACGTAATTTTAGATTTGATCCAGTGAAGGCTTCGATTCGAAGGCTTATATTGTCGTTTCACTTAAGGATTATTGTACATCCTTAAGGATTACTAAAACTAGTATGCCTGGGTTTACAGAGTCATTTTGAATGGTGCCTACAGTGACGATTTTTCTTCATCTTTTCAGGTGGCAGATAATTGAGCTCCCCATCCTAATATTAGATCTTTTCCGTTATACGTATACCACTATTTAATGTCGGATCTTTTCCGTTATGTGTCAGCAATCCCAAAATATTTCCATATACATCGCGCCGCGGCAGTTATGGTTAGGTTAGGTTAGCATAGCCTATTGTAGAATGTTTTTACAAATTACAGGTTCATTCTACAATATACATACAATATACAACCTAACCTAACCATAACTGCCGCGGCGCGATGTATATGGGCGGCCTCGATGTATTGGGATTCTAAAGGTTGAAAATGAGGAAAACATGTTTTAAATCAATAAATTGAATACCGTGTTCCGTTATTTATACCAAACAATGGTTAAAATGTATTATTCAATATATTTAAATAGTGGTATACGTATAACGGAAAAGATCCCTAATATTTAAGCCTCTATAACAATACATCTCCTGTTCCCAAACATTGACCTAAAGGTCTTATATGTTTAATACAACTTTCATTACTCACTTTTTAGAACTACTGACTCATGTTTTTTATCTGTTGTCAATTACGAAAACATAAATTTGAATTTAGCCGTCCCTTCATAACTATATATCTTCTGTTCCCAAATAACCTTAACCTAAGGGTCCTAGCCATTATATACAACTAACATGAAGCAGTTTTCAGAACCATTACCCACCCCGTATTTCCATTCACAAAGGGAAGCTACCTTCCATCTGTGGACTCACTTAGACGGAGGAGTGCGCCGCTCAGTAAACACACATCTATCCCGGTTATTTCCAGCCCTTTTATTCCTGGACAAGAAAGGATTTGTTGTCTGCGCCCCGTCAGCTGTTGCAGCCCATCATCAGATTTGGAGTCACAACATGCTGCTGTGTCAGGATCTTGGAACCCCAAGTCAAGGAGATTATCGCCTGTCTTATATCTCGAGATGCCATCTCTGATTTGTCAGAAGTCCAATATACGAAGGGAAAGGCAGACTAAAGTCATATTTCTAACTAACCATTTAAAAATCAGTGATCATTATAAATTCCAAAGAATTAGCTATTTATATTCCAAAGAACTCCCCCCCCCCCATATTACACACTAACAAATCAAAACTTTAAAATTACCAATTTGAGTCCCAAATATGTTTTTTTGCCATAACTAAAAAACTAGTCAAGTTAGAGAAAGGCGGTTTTTACTAAACTATTTTAAATTGTAATTTACATATTTCCTGAACATTTAATCAAAATAGTTAGAGTATTTTTTTGAGGAAATTCCATTTTTGTACTAGTTTTGTCCACAGACACAAATGGTTTTTGAGGACCATAAATGGTTTTTTTTCGAAAAAACCATTTCTGGGGTTCAGGGAACCCTAAAATAAATTTTTAGACCAACTTAAAATTTTTTTTTACGATCACAATACTTTCCCTATGCTAACGCAATGGGAGAAAGTAAAAGGCAAGCGTAAAGTATTATTATTGTTCTCATCCTCAGCTTATCGTAAATTATTTGAAAAGTGTTTCTCATGTTGTATTACGGACTGTGGGTACGTAAGTGTTTTATGTAAATAAATTTAGAATAGTTATCAGTTAAATTGTTGCTCATAGGCTAAAGTCCTTACGCAAACAGTCTTGTCTCTCTGAAAAATGATTCTAAGTCGAAAGCGACGCTGGTATTTAAGAACCATAGTCAGAAATAGTTCAAGAAATTAAACGTTTTGTTATGACCAATAATGTCCACATTTCATGTCTTGGGTCGATTGGTAGGCAGCTGTCATTACGTTATCATTTATTGTTGCTAAAAAATTATTAATTTAAACCAAGTTCTACTCATTCAACGTATGTAAATAAGTTGCTGTCTCGAACCCTGCCCTACACTGCTATGCATTGTAAACTTAACACAGTTTTTCATTTTTAAATACTCTTTGATTCGGGGAAGAGACAAGAATTTAAATAGTTCTAGAGCCATTAATTATAACTACGGGATTGTATGTTAAGGAGAGGAGAGGAGGCCAACAAATATATAAACTTCAGTGACTGGTAAATTCTCTCAAAATCAGCACAACCCTAAGGCTCCCTAGCCTCCTTGTATTTTGTAGTATGGGTGAGATTTTTGTGAATAACTTGAAGACTGAACAAGTGGTAGTAAGCTGACCCTGCATTAAAGGTGGGGTTAATTTATAGACTGAATCCTGAGAAAATTTGTATGTTTGTGAGGCTTTTGTCTAGTACAGAGGAAAAAGGCACAGAGGTCGCATCTAATTGTACGCTGTATGGTTATACAGTAGTTGGTTATCCAGTTTACTAAGGGGATGGCAGGGCCAGCACTGTTCTCAGTATTTTCCCTTATTCCTCTCTAAATTCTAAAGGATAATCGTATACGGATTTACAAAAATGATCATTAGTTGCAATCCAATTAATTACAAGCGTTAACTGTAGCCGTAAGAGAAGCTACCTTTGTTTGTTTTCTCTATAGTAGAGTGTTTGATATTACATTTTAGCATCGCATAAATTATTTTAAAATGTTAACTGAATATTGCTATACATTATGAGATACATTGACTGTAGATGGTTAAAGCCCATAAGCTAAAGGTTCTCAGTTCGATCTCAATCAGAATCGTAACAAACTTTGTAAAGGATCTGCTGATAGCCACCGACTGTTCATTTGTCATCGGGCTATTAATTTTTGACACTTTCTAAGGAATATTCGGCCTTAGTTTGTAACAATAACTACACTCGACCATCTACACTCATTTGATATCAATATTCACCCATATCTTAACGATCTAAATGAACATTAAACAATAAAAACTTATTTGATTCGGACTTAGTTTTAGCGCCATCGTCTCGATCGAGACGCATTTCGTGCGCGCTTACATTTATTTATTAGCGTGGTTATTACGCATTTGTTTCACACATATTGCATACAGTTTTGAACATAAACGTCTATTACATGTATATAAAGCAACATATTTTTTTTATTTTTCACTCAGACGATGTTGGTAGATCTGAACAGTTGATGCATATGTTGAAAAATGACTCCCAAAAACTTGTGTATGTAGTTCCTTTTTTTTGATATTTTTCAATTTTACCTTTGGTTTATCTACTATTGTGTATATATATTTTTATTCCTGTTAAGATTCTGCAACTTTTGTACATTAGTGAAAATTGTGCTACATTATTGGTGGTTGACTTATATGTGTCCAAACTTAGAAGATTTGTTTGAAAAATTAACTTTTCAACTTTTCCGAAGATACTACATGCATCAACTTCATTGGTAAGTGCTAATTTATATTCCTTCTAATTATTTGTATCTTTGTGAACAAAATGATATGAACTCCTGTTCCATTATTACATACATCTAGCCAACATAAATATGGTTTGAGGTACATATTCCATAAACATCGGCCCTACAATAACTCACATCTCATCATTATTGATATGCTTTCATCACTATTCATGAGATCGTCACGTGATACTCTCCAGTTTCCACAAAGGCAATTGTTCGTCAAGCCATGCCATCTGTTGATCTGTGCATTCGATTGCGTGTTCATTATTAGAACCATCTGTCCTCTCCTCTCTGTTATGTCTAAACCTTTGATCAAAGGCCTACTATTGTAATAAGTCAGACATATTCCACTGTAGTTGGAGTACTAATGATTTATTCGTGACTGTATAGATCGCCTGTGAATCACATTACCAAACTGTAGGTTTATTAACATAAATCGTCAGAATAAAAAAATAAGCGAATTTCATAATCTAAAATGTCTAATTACACCAAATTTGTTTAAAATTCTTTTTTGTACTGGTGATAAAATTATGGCATTTTATTTATTTGTAAACCGCTGATCGCCAAGATTTGGGTGTAAAACTTTCTCCACCAAGTAAAACTTTTACTTCCTCCAAAACTCAAAGTGTTTAATTAATGTTAAATCACAAATGATTATTTTACAAGTAATGAGAAATAGTTTAACCTTAATGACTCGCTTAGCAAGTGTAGGAAACCAGGACCTATAATAACTATTGACACTGGTGAAAGTACAACATAAATTTATTTTTACAGTATATCATCTTGACAGTCCCTTCCAAAATATTACAATTATCTTATCCTATTTTATACTATACACCTCCTTTAATATACCCTTCTCATCCAATATTACTGTCATTGTACAGGCAAATCATTCTTTTCATAAGTCCTCATTAAAATTACCTTTAACACTGGCTTCAATATACAGTCCGGTAAATCAATAAATTTAAGGAATATTATTTACAATAAGCGACAACAAACTCCTATACTATTAAATTACAATCCTCCAAATAATTATATAAACGTCACATTAAGAATCAAACTAAACAAGTATTATATGTGCAACACGTCTATACTAACAAGTGAAAATTATATATTCAATAACAAATAATGCTCAAGAAATAATCGATCAATTATTTCCAATCAAAATTAACAAACAAACATTATTTTACAAAAAGCTTTCAATAGATAAGCTAAATATATTCAAATGGCCCTATTTGCTATACTTTATTCTTCTCAAGAATTATTCAATATTTATGGTTTATATATTCAATGATATATTTATTTATGTACCATATATCTATATCAACTCAAAACAACCACTTATACGGACAATGATCAATTACATGGATTTACGTATTTATATATTTACAATTTACATTCACAATCTCAACACATTAACTTATACCACACTCAAATATATTTTATTATTAAATTACGATTATTATTAGCTTTTTATATGAGTAATGTAAAGCCCGTCGGCTTACGCTTTGGTGTAGGTAAAACGTAATTGAACGGCCTTACAAAATTTCCTTTCGTCTACAAATTTTATATTTTCGTTTCCCTTAAACTCTGGAGGTGTTAAACAAATTTTAACATACCCCTGGACTCTTGTCTCCTGCAGGTATGGGGTGTCCACGGGCCGTAGTGGATTCGGCGTCCGCTTGTCCCTCAGGGTCAGGTGACTGGTTGGGTCTGGAGTCGAATATGGATTTCGAATTAATGTAATACGTTTTTGTATTTGTTTATTTAGACTTTTTTTTAGAAATTTTGCTGACTAGTAACTATTGAAGTGTAATTATCTAACTTATACGTGAAACTAAAAGAAGCTTCTTATGACCCAAGATTTGGTGTTTGTGCCATTCTTAATTAGATTTGTTTAGTTTCTGTACATTTTGTATATAATGTTGTACTAACTAATACTGCAAATGTATCTTCCTTATTCGCTTTATTTATTCTTAATTCAAATATTATACTTTTTTCTAACATTAAATTAATTTTAAAGTTTTTTTATGTACCTAAAAGTGTAGGTAATGTTTAGAACACATGGTGGGTGAAATTAAAAATACTTTTAGTAAAATTAAAAATGTAATGTTTTATAAAACATGGGTACAAGAGATGAGCAATGGGAAATAAAAGTAACCTAGAAGCGTAATTTTTACGGTTACTAAGACACTATGTCAAGACTTAGATTCTCTTTAGTTTGTCTTATGTCAAAATATTATAATTCCCTTAAATGTGAAATATTTTTGCCATCTACCTTGATTTTCTAATGACAAATAAACAGACATTGTTTATCGGCAGATCTATTTAAAAATTGAGAACCTTTAGCTTATGAAGGTGACTTTAAACCACTACGCTAAAAAAATATATATCTGACTTGTGTCAGTAAATAAATCGTTTATTTATTATTATATTACATGTTGGTGGAAAACCCCTCTGGCAATATCATACAAATAAAATGTTATTATGACGCAAGTACAGCACAAATATTATTAAGAATAAATTTCCTTTGTGAGTTTCTCTGATTTAACTAAATAGCAAGTGATGTTTTTACTGAAATTGAGTAGTGAAATTTTGGTAATATATTTGTACCTATATTGGATTTAAAATTTTGTGTGTGACATTTATCTCGTTTTTAATTTAAAAATACAATTGTATTCAATATTCCCTTGTTGTTCTTCTGATAGTTGTAATTTGTATCGACACGCTCTTTCGTTGACCGTTAAGAGCGTTGGTTGAAGAGGATTTTCCACAAAGTACCTGAGTGGGGGAGTTTGGTAACCGTAACACGATTAGAGAGGGAATTAGCCAGCTTGGGAAATGCGCGAGTTATCCCATTTCCCATTGTCTTGTGGATGGGATAATGCTGCTTGGAGGCGTTTCCACGGTAACTGTGTCCCCAGGGAGGAAGATCCAGGAAGGGTCCTGAAATGGGCTGTTTGTGTTGAAAATTAAATTGGAAATAATTTTCTGCGGAACCAGAGATTTCTCATTGTCAGTGTTTTTTATTTTTTATTTATCTTCTAAATTTTGATATTTATTTTATCACTTATTATCACAACCTGATCGCACAGTCAGCGGCCATCATAATAATTGTGGTTCTTTACTAAGAAATACATGAGAAAAGGAGATTTTGAATATATACTGATGGAAAAAATACATGGCTCGCAGAAAAGGTGGATTCACATTTATTTATACTCTATGCTTGAAGTTGGAATATTTTAAACCCAAGATAAGATAATCTAAAATGTAAGATATAGTATAGTGAATTATCATTCCTGTCTTATTATGTATTTAAGATTTGTTTAAAATGTATAAAAATAATAAATAAAAACGTATTGAACAATTTATTTAAATCGCATTACTCAAAATAAATTAAAATTTAGTCAATTGTTATTTCTCCAAAGTTGTAATTTCCATCATAGTCGAACAGAGTGACGTTACACTTAACATATCCAACAAAATTGTAGGCTATGTATTTTTTGGACCAATATTACTAATGATATCCTACTAGTGTGGGGCGAGGATATATACTTAGTAACAAGGATGAGTCAAAGGTTGGAGGTCAGCTCTGAACAGTTAGTCTCACGAATAGAGTACAGAGTACGGAGACAGCTATTAATTAGTGGAGCACAAAGTACGGCGCATGCGCTGTGCCACCAGGCCGAACACGTGACCGATCCCCAGCCGATAGGAACGATCCTCGTGGCGCTAATGAGAACTTCTACTTACTTGCATGGTGCTAACCGCTTGGCAAAGGTTTTCAAATACTAAGAAAAGTGAAACAATAATAATTTTAGCATGAGAATTTGTACAATAAATCTGGTATATTATACTATTCGTTGTCTTCTAGGAGACAAACCATGTTCATAAATTATGTGCATTGTGGCAATTTTGAAACTGCCAAGCCACCGCTGAGAAGTCTACATTCTTGCCGCTTACTTGTACTTTGGTGGGCTAAATGTACTGTTCTACTTCAACTGTACGGTTCAAGTTAATTATTATAATAAGTTATCATGGACACTATAATTATTAAAGATCCAATCAAATGGACCATAAGTTGATATTTTGAATTTTTATTTTAAATAGTTCATTAAATTTAAATAAATTTTTATTTTAAAAAACCCATTTCATTTTAGGAAAATGATGAAAATATTACAATTTTTTACGAAAACACTAGAATAATTTTACTTTTTTTTTAAAATAATAAATAATAGTTTTATAATTTTATTATTTAAGAATAAATTTAGTACTAGAATAATTCTCCATCTATCAGCACACTTTGCAGACGATCATTATTATGGACCTAATCCTTAAAATAGAAAGCCTTATTTTTGGCGTTTTTCGTAAAGTGAAATGTCCCTAATATACCTAGAAGACCCGGGTTGTATATATTAATCACGACCGTAGAGATATGTCCACTTATGTTGAGAAATTTAGAATAATAAATATAATTCACTTGGGAGACAACATAAATTACAGCTATTTGATTTCCTTTGGTTGATTACTTGATAACACGAGATTAATAACATTGGGAAGCCAGGATCGGATTCTAACAGTTTCACGCCAACCAGTTTGTGTTTCTCCACATTAACATTTGGTCCTAAGCAAACGATAATCCCGAGATAGTTTAGCACCACCCCGTGACACAATAGTGTTGAAGATAGACCACGAGGGGTGACAGGATGGGCGGGAAGGGTTGAATACCAGGGCTCCAGCTGGCCTTACGCTACTTCCGATCCTCTCTTGGTACTTTGTGTTGTATGATCGATTGAGGATTTTGGCGGGACCCAGCTTATCGGTCAGCACATTTCTATCATAATATGATTTTAATGAATGATATGTGCGTGTATGAAACTGGTCTTCTTTATTGCATCCTTTTTTGTTTTTGGTATTTTTTTTTAAGCTATTGAGAAAAACCATAAAATCCAGGAGTTATAGTGATTTTGAAATTAGGTTTATATATTTTTATTTAATTTATACATCCCTGTTTTTACTATTTTTATCATATTGAATGGAACTAAATTTGTCAAGTAAAAACCTCGATCATATGAGTGAAAAATGTGATTCTCATAACCATTGTTGCCTTCCAGCTGTTTGAATAACTTTCATAAACACCTCACGCAATGTGTCGTATTTTCTCCCGGTATTCATTCCGAATACATAATAAACTGACTCGATTTGGGAAACCTTTTAACGTAATACAGGGATACGTTTCATATCTTAAATTCGTCTGGAGACGGATCGAATCGATCTTCTGTCGAGACAGGCTCTCTACTCGAGAGGAGCTGAGAGATAGAAACTTTTTCAATTTGTTGAGATCAAGAGAGAGAGGCTCTTGCGTCTCGCCAAGTCTTGTCTTAGCCTCGGGCCGGAAAGTATTCATAACCAGAAATATTAAACAAATCTTTAAAAAATACTCTGAGTTTTATTATAATGGCTTTCCCTAAGTTTGCTCTGTTCTTTGACGCCGATAATCGAAATGTCGTAGTTTCGGATATCTCGATTTAGTTTGAGGGATTTTTATGAAAATGTTTTCCGTTTTTCACGAACCCCTGAAAGTTTTATTTTATTTCCAATTACTTATTAACTATATTAATAGTAATTATACTAGTAAAATATTAATTAAACCTTGATCTACATTGATAACTATCGTTTAAATTTGGCCAGATAGTAACTTTACAAAATAAATTAACATTTGTTCTAAATTATTTACGTAATTGATGACCAATTTGTTTTTAAATAGATGTTGATGGTTATTACAATTAAAAATTAATTATCATAAATAAATTATGACTATCAACTATTAACAATTTTGAACTTGTCATCACAAGGATGAAGATTAATCGTTTTCTTGTTTTACCTGAATATTTTTCGTAACCTAAGAAATTAAGTTCGAAACAATAACAAAATAAATTTTTATTTCAAACACAACTAACTGAATAGAGTTAACTGATTAAATAGTTAACAATGGATACATTCTAAGGTTGTAATTTAGAACAGTTTATAACAACAGCAATTTATAAAATAAGAACGGAATTTATATGGATATTATTTTTGAGTGAAGACTTTAATTCGACTGTCATTCGTATTGTACATCCTTAAGGATTACAGAACTAATGTAGCACCCCATCTGTGAGGCATTTTGGAGACGCTGCCTACAGTTGATACCTCTAAATCCTTTTTAATCAAACATTCCCCTCGTCAATCTTGGCACGTATGGAGATATAACTCCCCCCAGCACCACCCTAAGAATTAATCCTCGTCAAATAGAATCAACAGCTCCTGGATACCTTCAAACACAAAGACACTGAATATTAACTCGTTGCTAGTCAGTTTTACCTAACAACAGGTACAAAACCTGTTGACTCTTTCTTTGAAATACTTTATGAGTGGAGTAGAAAAAACAGAAATAATGTATTGTTCACTAAAATAAATTACGTATTTTACACTAATCATTACGTTTTAGTCATTGTTACAAACTAATGTCCGGGCATTTTTAGAAAAGGCCATTTATTTAGCACAAATAAACTAATTGACTTGTAAATTGTCGTGGAATGCGAACCACGTTGTATTAGTCCGATTTTCAGCTAACTGAGAAGGATGTTATGTATTTCTCGCCCCTGGACAACGTCCTAATTCTGGCCACGACCCAACACCCAACATTTCTCCTGTAGTGTCTTCGCCGATGACAACCATGGACAGGGCGCCGTAATAATTACAGTCTATAACAGACTACTAAGCCCACAAGTGACGAGATTGTAACACTACTCCAAAGTAATATCTTGGAAACTCTAGAAGTAAATTATACAAAACGTAGAAGAAAACTTTTAGCTCTGCAGGTTTTGGTGATTCGATTTATCAGGGAATTTGACAGTTCCGAAATTGACAATTGAAACTCTTAAGGGTGAAGGTGAATGTTTAAGTGGGCGATTGGAAAGCAAGTTGTGTTCATGTTATGTAAGGACTGTTGTAATATATACTACATTTCTGTACAGTTTCGACAAGAAAATGTCTCTTTTATTTTAAGAAAATAAGAATTTTCCACTGTGATTTTTCTTAATATAACTTTTTTTGGAAGGAAACATTTTGATCTTAATAAAAAGCATATGTTTTTTTATAGAATTTCCTATACAGTTTCTTTTTCAGCTTAATTCTTTATAAAATAGAATGTCGCCATTTGGAATGACTTTCGATAGAATAAATCGTCTGTTATTAATTTTTATCCCAGTACATTAAAACTAATTTGGGTATTCAATAAAATTTGAATGCTGATAAAACAGTAGAGATTGACCTAATAGGTACAGAATAGTAGTACAGTACAGTTGGCCCCGTTCTGGAGCTGGAGAACCAACGTTGACAAATGGTCTGATCCTCCAGCCAACCTGAACGTAGCTGACAAATTGTCTCTAAATCCTTCCTCACAAACACAGGCCCATTCGTTTTACTCATCTTTTCACTTCAATCTGCTTGGATAATTTGTTATAGTATTTAATTTCTCGGCTACTTTACGTTCTGACACCACAGTTATATTTTTATCTTTATTTCTTGATTGTCCTTTTCATTTTTTTAAATTACTTTTATTAATTAGTTTTTAATTGTTGTTTACTATTTTTATCGTATCATTTAACGTTTGAAAGTTTACAATTTTATTTAGCTCAATAGTTCAGTCTGTTGAATAAATATACATAAACAAAGTTCTTCATTCGAAAAATACACCTTTCATTGTGGTTAACATACACTATTTACAATTCTTACCTAACGTTTCTTATCTAGAGTATATTAGATTTGGAAGTAATTTGATGTTGTTTGCGAACATTTTGCTCATTACTTGTTCGATTATAATATTGGTTTTTTACGATTCTGATTGTCCGTATATAACTGTCATGCTGTAAAGAAAAAAAGAAAAAAACTTAAAACGGAGCTAGCTCACTTAACCCAGCATACAAGTTTTTATACGAAAGTGGTGATTTATAATTTTTTTCTTTTCTTTTCACTTTGCTAGTAACTAACTAGTTGTTATCTTTTAAACGATAAATATATTTACTTCGAATATGGGTTTGTATCACCTAGTGATGGCCTCTAATGATGGTCCAAAACGTGGTTAGTAATCTTCATATTCATACTAACGATCTCGCAATCCTTTTCCAATTCGTGTGCAAAATCCTCTAAACCAACCTGTTCTGATTGCTGGAAATATTTAATTAAACTTGCTCTTTAAGCTGATATCTCGACAGCAAATTTTTTAACTTTAAGGTTATGAACTTCTAAAACATAATCCATCTCCTTTTTATATTCTATGTCATTTTTATTTAAAAGATATAACGTTGTTATGGAACAATTTTATCTAAACCTTTCTTAGCAAATGTTATTGAACCTCCTCAAATACGAGCCTTGACCATTGAAGGTAGAGGCCCCTATTCTATAGTATAGGCAATCAAAGAAAACACTTAAATCGAACTGTGTAAGCTCAATATGACTGTTAGCAATACAAAATTCTGTGCCCTGCTTTCATTGAGCACACTAAAACAACACACTGCATTAAAATTAAATTTATCAGAAAATTGATGTCTAATGTTTCGCCGCCATGCTACTGTATACGCTGTGTTTTGTAGTTTGTGTTGTGGACACTGCAGCTGCAGCGTGGTGATCAGTGGACTGAGCGTTGTTGTCTGGTGGTGCAAGTCCACAAAACAATCCACATGGGAACACAACTAATGGTGAGTTGCGCGCTTTCTCTGTCTGTCACTCCCGTTCATTTTGACAATGCCGTCGCTTAAAGAAAAATGAGTTGCTATGGTGAAGAACTTCTTGTCAGTTTTACCTATATTATGAGCCACCTGTTTAAAGTTAGTTATCTGTGCTATGATATTCTCTAGTGCTTAGGAAATAACAATATCTTCACACACTTTTTGACGTGTTAACAACCGTACGTATCATTCCACAGCTACAGTCCGAATAAAATAACTTTGGTACTGGCGGAACGGCCTCGCGCCACTGGTCTGAAATGACAAAACTCTGAGCTTCAATTAGCTGTCAAACTTAAAATAAGTAAGCAATAATTTTCAAACTAATTGTATAGTGTACACCATTTTATATTCTTTAAGGAAAAATTATGCTGGAGATTTTTCTAGAGCTAATTTGCTTTTTATAGTCATATTTGTATTTAAAAACACGTTTTTATGAGTGAAATTGCGCGTGAGTCGTCTTTAACCTGTCACTGTTGCGAGAATAATAATAATAAAATAATGTCTTGTGGATGTATGACAGTTTGGTTCATTGTGATTAGTTTGGTATAAGTCTCAAATAATAATTCAAACAGGTTAGTGAGAAATTAAATTTTTTGTAAACCTTTGCAAACTCGGTAATGATAAACGCTAGACAAAATCTGTTTAAACCTAAATAAATTGTGTTATTTAAGTGACACTAAAATCTTACTCTCGTATTAAAAATAATTTTCTTGAACTAGGAAGAAAGATTCAGGAGTTTTCAAAACTAGATTGTCAACAAGGCGGCGGTGATACCACACGCACAATGTACAGTCACTGGCTCAGCTCTGGCCTCTTCCATTGCAAACAAATAATCTTGTCAATTACCAATAGAACATTACCTAAAATTTGAAAGAGCCTAAATATTAGAATTGCAATAAACACTGATAATTATATATACACTGAATCCTATAGCATTATTGACACATCTAAATAAAAAAATTGTAATATCACTAAAACTAAATAACTGTAATCAAAATAAACTAGTGGTTATACTATACTAAGCACTGTTAAATCGATAAAGAACTGAACACGAACACACCACAAAATCAAAAGTCAACTAACTTACCTTATTTATTACTGGAGAAACATTTCTTATGTGGAAATATCGTCGATCGGAATTTGTTTTACGCTTGGGCTGAATATTCAGTCTACACTTTCCCTTGAGCAGAGTATACCTTACGCGTCCGACACAGCCTCGATGTAAACGAACTATGAGTTTACTTCATCAACTCTTCATTATTTTTCCACATGTTTTATTAGTACCACAGTATTATTTTAGTAATACATAAATAACACAGTTAATGTTTGCTCAAAGAAATTTTGTCTAGCGTTTTTCGTTTCAGAGTTTGCAAGGGTTTACAAAAAAATTAATTTCTCATAAACCTATTAAAATTATTAAATGAGACTTATACCAAACTAATCACAATAAATCAAACTGTCATCCATCGACAGAACATTATTTTATTATTATTATTCTCGCAACAGTGACAGGTTAAAGACGACTCACGCGCAATTTCACTCATAAAAACGTGTTTTTAAATACAAATAAGACTATAAAAAGCAAATTAGCTCTAGAAAAACCTCCAGCATAATTTTTCCTTAAAGAATATAAAATGGTGTACACTATACAATTAGTTTGAAAATTATTGCTTACTTATTTAGTGAAAGAATAAGATATTAGCCTTTTGATAAATATAACACGAATTGCAAACTGCATAAACGCAGGCTCTACTTTACTTTGTGGAAATACGTGTTTGGAATGTGGAATTGCGGTTTTGGAATAGTTGAATTTTATGTTCATAACCAAATTGGAAGGACGTTGTGTTTTTCATATAGTTTATGTAACTAAGAAATAACCAGCTACGGCTATGAAAGCATTAATTCCACCCCACCACGAGAACATTAACACCCAGTATAGATTTCATTTAATAGCCCGGCTGGAAAGGGCAGACGTTATAAAAAGCAGTCACAAAAAAGTGGTAACGAATGAATCCCCAGCTGTATGGGAACTGTGGGGGGAAAGTTGTGGAGGGGAACGCGCAACCTCCTCTTAGGCCTCTTGATCAACAATTGAAATTTATTCCTTTTTATGTTATTTTATCTGTTTATTGTTTATCTGTCAATGTGCGTGTTTAAATTTAAATTGCCAAATTGAAACGCCAAATGAAATGCAAGACAACGCCAAAATAGTACATGCAGAAAAACTGTAATATGGTACCATTTGTACAGTTTACAAATTGGGAATTTAAATAATTCCAGACTCTTTAGGTGTGTGTTTCTGTGGGGGGGGGGGAGGTGGATATTCATCTCCATACCTACATTGATACGCATAAGTAACTAAACATTTACAAATCAGCTTGCGTGGGTTATCTAATTATTTTTAGTTACGTCACTTCCCTTGAAAATTATATGTAGATTGAATAACTTACAATAGTTTTCTGGTCCACGCAACTATAGTCTTAGACAAACTTAAACATTATGAGCATTGTAAGTGATAAATATAATTTTCTTTGTGTGGTTTGAAATGTTGAATCTTACTTCAGAACGCAAAAAGGCTTGCCACTTTTCTGTTATGGTAAATATAGCTACAGAAGGAAATATGAGTGATTTTTTATTAGTTTACCGTAGTAGGTTGGATGTTTGACTTAGATCATATTCCTAATGTAACCCTTTCCAGCCAGATAACAAATTCATCAAATTAACTTTATGAGTATTACAATTCACAAGATCTTAAGCATCCTAAAGAAATCAGCTGTGATGGAATTGATTTTATTATTATTATTTTATTATATGATGATATTAATTAACTTCACTTCTTACTCAAGCCTGCAGTGGAGACTCTGTTATCCAGTTTCCAGGAAGACGAGTTTATCACTGATAGTGTTCGGCAATGATGCATGATGACGAGTTCCGGAAAGAGTGGCAAGCCCAATGTGGGGTCCAGGTGTTCCCTCACTCAGCATGCCACATGCTTACGTTGATGCATACTTTCATGAAGACAACATTCCTTTAAGAGTCTGCAGAGGCTGTCGTAATCCCATAAGAACAATGTTATTTTAGAGCCGGACATACGATCACGCGTATCCAAACTAAACAGTTATTTTTAAAAGGATTTTTCCAAACAAATTGCATTTCATCAGGAGTAAAATTTCGCGTTGGAATTGCTTTGCGGATTCCTAATTATGTTTAGAGAAAAAAGATATAAAAAATATTTAGCTATAAGCTTTCATTTTCACTTATTTTACAAAACTAGGCAAATGTGTTCGAAATATGAAAAGCAAACCCAACGCGCAATATGATAAGGTTTAAAATGACATCTCCTACATTGATTTTGGTCAATAAAAACGAAGAAATATGGATTCATAAATAACATTGTTCTTATGGGATTAAAACCAACATGGCGACAGCCTCTGCAGACCCTTAACCATACATAATCTTTACCCGTAGGAGGAGATCGTTTGTTGCCTGGTTCAAATTATAATTTTAGTTCTCTTGTTCAAAGAAAAATATAAAATTATGATAAGGTAATTAAATAAAATATGCCTATTTCAATGTAGTTAATAGATAATAAATAATTAATAAAAGTACATAGATATTATGCTATCTTAAGCGAACATTACAGTAAGCTTTACAAGTGGACGTATGTCGGTAAAAACTGGAATCCCAAGCAAAACCGGATATCAGTAGACCTTAAAAGCGAAAGAAAATCGGTAAGCATTATAAAAGCAAGCGGCTATCAAATAGACCTTATAAACAAATGGATATTGATAGGCATTACCAGCAAAAACTATTAAATAGGCTTTATTAGCAAATGGATATCAGTAGGCATTCCAAGCGAAACGTTATCAGTGAACTGCCAAGATAATGGATATCGGTAGACATCCAAGTAAACGGTTATCAGTAAACTGCCAATAGAATGGATATCGGCAGGCATTCCAAGAGAAAGGTTGTCAGTGATCTTCCAGTTGAATGGATATAGATAGGAATTTCAAGCAAACGGTCTTCCTTCAGTGACCTTCGAAGCGAATGGAATATGTAGGCTTTTTTCTACACTCAGTCATCCTCTCTTACTTGTTTTAATTGATTTTCACTTCAATTAGGGAAAAGTGTGCGAATTAATGCACTTCCCATTGTAAATAATAAAGATATTTTGTAAAAGAAGAAAAATATTATGGTTCTAACGTAAAGTACGAACTTCATTAAATGAACCCAAGAATGAATTCATCCAAATCCAGCAAGTTGTCAGGTAGGCCAGTGGAGTTCGTCCACCACGTAGTGTTGGCCAGGTGTTCCGCGATGACCGCCCTCTCCTTGACCCCACACTCATCATCTGCTCACTACTAATCGGTCCATCGTCTAATGAGGTCGTGATCTCTCCCGTTCCTTACCAGACAAAGATCTCCACGTGCTGAACACTTGTACAGGTCAACTATTTGTGTGGCCAGTTTTTAGGTATAGCAGATTTTGGATTATCAAAAACCTAACATTCGGTTATTTATCTTGAGCTCGAAGATTGAGAGAGATTTTCTGTTCAGAGATGTTCGTCCAAAGGAAGTTCATAGATTCTAAGGAACGAGTAAATCTTTGGGGGTTCACAAGTTTTAAGAGTATTTTTGTGGCCAGTTTTTAGGTATAGCAGATTTTGGATTATCAAAAACCTAACATTCGGTTATCTATCTTGAGCTCGAAGATTGAGAGAGATTTTCTGTTCAGAGATGTTCGTCCAAAGGAAGTTCATAGATTCTAAGGAACGAGTAAATCTTTGGGGGTTCACAAGTTTTAAGAGTATTTTTGTGGCCAGTTTTTAGGTATAGCAGATTTTGGATTATCAAAAGCCTAACATTCTGTTATTTATCATGAGCTCGAAGATTGAGAGAGATTTTCTGTTCAGAGATGTTCGTCTAATGGAAGTTCGTTGATTCTAAGGAACTAGTAAATCTTTGGGGGTTCACAAGTTTTAAGAATATTTGTGTGGGTAGTTTTTAGGTATAGCAGATTTTGGATTATCAAAAGCCTAACATTCTGTTATTTATCATGAGCTCGAAGATTGAGAGAGATTTTCAGTTCAGAGATGTTCGTCTAATGGAAGTTCGTTGATTCTAAGGAACTAGTAAATCTTTGGGGGTTCACAAGTTTTAAGAATATTTGTGTGGGTAGTTTTTAGGTATAGCAGATTTTGGATTATCAAAAGCCTAACATTCCATTATTGATCTTGAGCTCGAAGATTGAGAGAGATTTTCTGTTCAGAGATGTTCCAATGGAAGTTCGTAGATTCTTTGGGGGTTCACAAGTTTTAAGTGATTAGACCCCTAGATACTGATAATCCGGAAATATGTAAATTAGATCCGAAAATATGTAAATTAGATAATCATCTCGTATTTTATTGTAATTAACTGTTAATTTTATCTGAGTATTGTGTGGTAGTAGATATATTTTATGACATCATTCGGTTACAGAACGAGATGAAACACTCCCTAGCAGTGTCTGCCACCCACACCTCAGAACAGCTGCTAGCCTCCCACCCTTAGACAATGAACATTAATTCCACCTATGACACGTTGATTCATCACCCAACGCTCTTTTATGATATACATATTGGCTGGATCTAGAGCAGTTGTGGGTTTCGTTTCTTTGAAATATGTTTGTAAAGAAAGTAATCAAGTTGTCTGAGGACTTGAGAAACAAAAACTGTTCACATTTAATAATTAGTTGAGTTGTTTATAAAACTAGTCTTTCTTCACCTCTATGCACTGTTGAGGTATTTTCTTTAATAATACAAGTTTTCTAAATTCAATTGACTAACGAGTTTAAAATTGAATCAAGACATCAGCCCCCAAAATGCTCGCAGTACAAATAGTAAACATTAGTGTTAACTTTACTAAAATAATAACTTGCAATATAACATATAGTTGGTCTCTAAAGATATACCTATTTATTCTGACCAGGAGAGGATAGATAACGGATCTAGCCATGGCTGTTAAAGAACAATATTAATATTGTTTCCACATTGTTTATTGACTATTGATAAATCGTGGTTTAGATTTATTGGACAATTTCAATCACTTTGAGTTTTATAAACTAGTACAACGTTTCGGTTTACAAAAATTTTCCCATCCTCAGGTTATAAATTGCTTAACCTACGTACAAATTGATTAAGTAGGAAAGTGTGTAAGTTATTAATAAACTAAGGACGATTACGTTTTTATTTCCTAAAACGTTGTTTTAAGTTATCATATTTACTCCTGTGGTCATGTAAAGTTAAGAAGGTTTTTACTCGCCTACAAGACCCGCCTTCACTCTTCTCTATCTTCTATAATCTCTATTCAAGCTCCAAATTTTCTTTAATTATTCTGCTATTCCTTCACTACTTCGTCTCTCCAACGAAATCTAGGTCTTCCTAGAAGTCTTCTTCCATTGGTCTATCATTAAAAACATGCTTTGTCATGCTGATGTTGTCCTTTCTTAATAAGAGGTCCAGCCTTCTTAAGCATTAGCTATCAATTGTTACAATCACATCCGGCTCATAAAAATTTATCTCAGTTCCCTATTTTTTCCGATCCACTACACTCCTGCTTCATAAAAATGTCAAAATATTTTTCTTGGTACTTCTTTTTAAAAAGTTATGAGTTTTTTTATGAGGACCAAACTTCACTACCATAGAGAATTAATGGTAGTAGTATGGTCTTATAGATCGTGATTTTGGTTTTTCTATTAAGTAGTTTGCTGCTCAGTAGCATATTAGACCTTCCTAAACAAAAATTAACTGGACATCTCTAACAATTCTTAAGTAGACCCATAAGCGCTCTGCAATTGTGAAAGTATTATTGAATGAGTCCAGGAACTTTTTTAAATTTACCTATATAAGTTTGTTAAGGCGTAAAAAAATTCTCCACAGGATTTCAAATAATTCCACCAAGCAGTTTATGTAGATTTTAGATTAAATCTGTATTATTTATACGTCTATAACTTAAGATCAACTCACATATATTCAGTCTTGGAGTATTAAATGCGTCATGAAGCATTTCATAGTAAAGTAACAACGCTTAGATGTGGTATATTATTCGACCACTATTTTACATAGCTAGGTATACTTCCTCTCTTAAATAATAAGCTGGAGTGAAATTGGACTGAATAAAATTTACGGATTTTAATAAAGGGGAGTTATAATAGAGAGGACACATAAACTGCAATCGCCAAGTGGCTTTAATAACAATAAACTTTATTTAATAACGTAGGGATGGGAATAATAAAAATGTGCCGCTCGGAAGATATAATATTCCGTGGTCCGAGGGATGAATGGCCGGGCTGGCCCACTTCTTGGCATATTGGTGACAGCGGAATAATGTTATGACTCGCTGACATTCTTCTTTATTGGTATTGGCCATAGGAAATACAATATCCTTCATCCACCTCACATTTCCACGACGGCTTTTGAAATGGAGATAAGAATTTGTTTCAAATGTAATGTTAATATTTGTTATATTTTCAATAGTCTCTTGGTTAGCATATTATGTGTTAGTAGAAATACGATAAAAATGATCTTCACACAGCAAAAATTTACTAAGGGTGAATCCTGCACGCTTCGCGTGCCAACCCCAACTCTCGCTACGCTCGATAGACCTCAACCTTCGGTCTCGGCATGTGCATTTTGACTACAAATAATAGTAGACTAACTATATAATATAAAATCACAATATTAATTTATTTACAGTATCTCACTCACATTACTTGCCTTGCTACCTATGTATTAGTATAAATACCCTTTTTTTTGTTTAAAAGCTGAAGATAAAACTGTTAAATGTATCAGTAGGATAATGTCAAACATATACAATATAAGCATGTTTATTTATTTACAAAACAGATGTTACAAATTTACTAAAATCAACTCAATGTTATTCTTATGAAAAAAAGGAAATTTTGAGGGGCTCTTTGTACCCCTTAGTAATGGAATTTCTAAAAATCTTTTCTTATTGGGTCCCTTCGATACTTCAGCTAACTTCCTCTAAAATTTCGTGTAATTCCGTTTGGTGTTTTTGAGATTCCGTGATGAGTATGTGTGTGAGTCAGTGGTATTTGGCTTTTATATATAAATAAATAAAGAGTATACAAATATTATGGTACCTTACTTCTATAAATCACGTTTAATTTCCTGAGACAATAGAAATTCACAAAAGAAATCAAAATATATTTATTATTTTATTTAAAATCATTCAATCGACAAAAGAACTTATAAATTCTTTTTTTGTTTTCTCTACTCTGAGTAAGTTAAACGTGGTTTAACGATGGTTAAATTATCATTTGATCACTTTATATTTCGAACCGAAAAACTGTATAATGTTCAAATGTCACCTATAATAAGACATATCAAGTGGACTACCGCAATTCATGGTGGATGGCCCACTAGGAGTAAAAAGAACATTTTTAATTAAGTCAAAGGTTACATTTACATCAGGTTAAATGTGGCTATTATTAGAATATAATTCCGCAAATATAACGTCAAAAGGCTTATTCTCTGCAAAATGACGGCAAATTAATTTCAGATAATTGTTGAATTTCAAACGGCTGCCATATTTGATCCGGTTTTTCATTAGAGGTAAAGTTTGCGGCATTGTGTTTAACTGATAAAGACCTTCAATTTGATATCCATTTTAACATATGCTTGTATTAAAGATTTTCTTTGTACTCCAGCGGGCCGTCCGCAGGAAGTGATATAAAATGTACAGTTACGGCTAAAAGTACAATTTTAGATCATGTTTATGTGAAATAAGTTTTATTGCTTTATCAGAAACGCCTGACAACATGTTCAGCTGTATCAGGACTTATTTTCCACCCTGTATAGTATTTAAATTTTATATATATAGTTTTTAGTTCTTTGTTCTAGTATTTGGTTATAAAGAACTCCTACTATCTATTTTGAAAACACTCTATTGTACCACGTCAATTGCTATTTTTTTTAATTTTTATTCATTCTTAAGACGCCAATCGTCAAAATATGGCCAAATATGAATTTCGAATGAATGTGATGAGTGTAGATGAAGTGTAGTCATTGTTACTATCTGAGTTCGACTTAGCTCAGAGAGGACTATTTATTAATAGCCCAATAATCAGGGCAACTAAGGGACCTCCAGCTTTACGTGAAGTCCGAACCATGAGTGTTGGTCTGATTTTCAGCTAACTGACAAGTCTGACACTCAGTTCTATTCCCTTCCCTACACAACATCTGAACCTTGACTACCATCTAATATGGACACCCCAGACTTCTCTAGTAGTGTCCACGAAATGGCAACCATTGAGCGAACGCCGAGGACCGAGGATGGAACTTATCGCCTACAATCTCCCAAACACTTTGTCCCCAAGTAGCTGGGTTACAGCACTGCTTCCACCAGTGCCGACTAAAATGTTCTAGTCAAACTATTTTTTATAAATTCACTTTGTTTTCCTTGGTAAACCACTGTTTTTTTTTTATAATGAGCAAAAAGTAAGAGAGAATGACATTTAATAAGAAACCTTGCTTGGCTGAACATAAATATATAAAAAAACTCCATTTATCCGATCAATACAATTGCTAAGTCTACAATAGAAAGTTGTCATTAATCTGCTGAGACGCCTAGAATGTCTACAAAGAAACCAACGAGGCCGAAGAAATGAATGACGCTTTATTATAATTAATTACTCCACTGGTGATTCATTTGACTTTGATACAAAATCCAGCCCTCTCCCTTTTAATAATTACGTCATCGTGGAACTGGCTTCGTTAGTGAAATGGGTCGGAACTTCGCTCGTGGCCTGGCTTGAATGCCTTGTTAAAATTGTTTGATGATGCATTGTTAATACTTAGTGCCTTTCCGTCTTCACGCACTTTGTTTATTTTATAATGACGCATTGTTGTGTTTTTGGAGTGCAATAAGTTTCATATATGTGTACTGTAGTTAAATGACAACATAGCAAATTACATATGGTACTTCACGGGGGAGAAAAAAAACAGAAGTCACATTCAATGTGCGCTAAAAGTGTATCGAGTAGTTTTAAGTCCAGTATGTGATAGAAGGACCATACCTTGTCAGTACCTACCTTATCCCCCCCCCCCATCCACAGGGATAAACGTAGTAATTATTAGTACAGATGTATATATAATTACGCACATTAGTTGTAATCTCTATGTAACGACCATGAGATGTTCGCTGTGGCTATAAGAGCGTTTATCTCCGACCTCTGTTTGTCGGGAAGCCGCGCTACGGCAACACCCGCTACATATCACATATGAATACAAGTTGTGGTATTGGGGACTATATTCTGTTCAGGGAGAGTTGAGAGTGAAGCTCCAAACACTGCTGGTGTGACGTAGGTGCTAGGCCCGATTCACAGGCTTTCACATGTTGCTGTTAGTGATGGGATTACCTGCTCTTTTAGCTGAGCAGTGATAACCGCTCCCGCTCACTTGCCAGACCTGTGATTTTAACCTGTGATTAAGAGTGATTCCGCTCTTTCAGTTCCAACTGTGATTTCGGCGATTCCGCTCAATCCGCTCTTTCAATTCTAACCGTGGTCCGCTCAATCCGCTCTTTCAATTCTAATTCTAACCGTGGTCCGTGATTCCATGTCCCTGAATGAACAACAAATTCAAATTACGGATTGGGCCTATGCTAGGATGGTTTGCAGTTATTGTTAGTTATTACAAGTGATTGATAAACGCCAAACGGAGTAGAATAAAACATAGGTGAGCTGAATAGTTAAGATGTTATTTGGCATGAAATATTGAACGTACCTGAACTATTGTACAGATAATTTAAATCCATGCAGAATATACAAAAACAAATATATTTTTAAGTTAGATAGAATTTACCACACAAGCATTGTAGACAAGTACATTTTACAGCATACTAAATTTATTGATTATTATTGGTAATAGGCTATACACAATTATAAACTGAAGAAATATACGTTAGACATATATTAACCTAACCTAACCTAACCTATTTATTAAATTGATATATTGGTAAATAAATAAAAACAGGTAGTTACTTTTAAATTATAGTTTTTTGTTGTTTACAATAGACTTTTTTATTGCTTATCTATTAAACACATCTGACAGAATATCAGTTTGATAGAACTGTTAATTAATACAACATTAATTATAAGCATTAGTCTAAAAATAAATCAAAGAAACAAAAGTTAATTATAAAACAAGAAGGAATGAAAACATAATTTATTTCTGTAATATAACAAACATGAAATAAAAATACAATTGCATTATGCATTGGTAAACATAGTTACAATATTGTTTCTATTGAAAAAGCCTAATTGGCAAGCTGCCTGTGCATAGGCTGAGTTGCTATTTATCTATGTAGCTGTATTAAATTAAAGCAACACATTTGAAGGGATTGAACAGAATTCAAATTTAAGAATAATAATTAATGATAATAATAAAAAAACTAACAAACTAAGAATGACACTAAGTATCATATCATTGACTAGATAGATACCTCTCCAACAATGTAAGAATATTATGCAACAAGTATTTTATTGTTACACAACATTTAGAAATACAGATAAAAACTGAAGAAATACAAATTAACGTTATGAAATCATATTTTATTATTGGTAACAATATTAATTATGTACAACACATTGGCAACAGGTATTCTCTGTTTAGTAACTATAAATTATAAGAATTATCCTAAAATGTGCCATAAATAAACATAAACTAAGAAGAAAAAAGGAATTGTAAAAACATTAATCAAAAATCTCTACAAATATAATGCGATTAGTTTTTATACATTTTTTTAAATTAAACAATTAAAAATGAGAAATGAGTACGATCAGTTAAATTTCATCAAACTTAAAATAACCAAACAATCATAAGGTAGTTTACTATGAAATCATAGTGTATTATTGCTAGCATAATGTACAATACCTTTGGAAGAATCTCAGTTTGATATTTCTGGTAACTGAAATAAAATTACAAGAATTATTCTTAAATTATACAGAAGCAAAACTTAATTTATTATAGAACAATACAAATAAATCTTAATAGAAACATTGTTATATTATAATTATATATGGCATATATCCATGCACTTACAATAGCGCAACATTTATTGATTCATTTTGTTAATATACACATACAAGCTGATCATGTAACATATTTAAACTAATAATTGACTAATGAAAAACAAATTATCTAAAATTTAAATAGATAAGGGATAAACAAAAGCTAATTAAAAAGGAACTATAAATATAAAATTATATATCAAAATATGATACAATAATAAAATCAATAAAAAGGCCTTAAAACTTCCTTATTGTTAACACTAATATACCAGAGTATTTGGCTAAATTTCATTTTGGTAGAAGTTGTAAGTAATATTATATGATTATTGACTAGTATAATATTTAATTGGTAAAACAGAGTGTCTCCTTTAGCTTAAATACCTTTGGTGATATTGTTAATAATCTTCTTCAGTTCCTCATCCTCATCATTGTCATGTGTTTGGACACTTTTGATGTGTCTTGAGGAATTGTTGGTAGAGGCAAGGCGCTGATTCTGGTTAATAAACATTAACATTTTGGCTTTGTTTCCACTAAGTCGATTTCTTCTTTCTGTTAATATTAAACCTGCTTTAGAGAAGGCACGTTCGCAGGGTACAGAGGTGCCTAAAGCACAAAAATAAGTTTGAAAAATTTTTTAAATATGTGGATACTGGTGCCCATTTTCCTTCCACCACAACAAAGGATCTCCTCTTCTATCAAGAAGATCGTCTTCCAAATAGCGATCCACTTCAACTATGGCACGAGATAAATGAGTGCCTTTCTTTTTCTTTTTTGCTAGGAGTTCATCTAAGTCATTCCAGATTGACAGTTCATCTGTCTTATGATTTGCCTCGGCATTTGATCTGTCATATGCTATCTCTTGGTTTTGCAGGTTTTTATTTTCTGAATTTTTAATTGTATTGCTAATCATAGTGATCACTCTTTGTTTTACGGATTCACCTACATCTGGGGTTGAAAATACTAAAGTTTTAAATCTGGGGTCAAGGAAAGTTACAATAGTTAGAGTTTTACTACTTTCAAAGTTCCCAAAACGGTCAGTTACCCCCCTTTGTAAGCTGTCGACTACAGTACTTGATGGATCAGAAAAATTTTGTGCTTTTAGTTTTTTGCAAACTGAAGCCAGAGACAAACTCAGTGGAATGACTAAGGAAGCTGTTGCATACTTCTCACCACTTACACTTTTAGTGACAGTAAAAAATGGTTTTAGAGCTACTATAATTTCACAGGCAAGTTTCCATTCTGCTGTAGTTAACACAGGTAGATCTTTGTTGATCAGTGCTAAGGTTGCTTTAATGGGTTCATGCAGTAATACAAATCTTTTTAGCATGAAATAGGTGGAATTCCACCGTGTTGCAACATCTAAAACAAGTTTCCTCACTCTGGGTTTACTGCTTGAACTGTCATTGTTCTGCTGATACTGAATCAGCTTTTCTGTAGATGTAGTACTTCTTTTGAAATGAACCACTATTTTTCTAATTTTATCTAGCATGTTAATAACAGTTTTGTCAGCCTTTAAACCACCTTTAACAACTAAATTAAGACTGTGAGCAAAACAACCCATATGTTTCCATTTTAAGTCTTTAATCGCTTTTGTAATGTTAGTGGCATTATCTGTGACTGTTAAAATAATTTTATCATTAATGTTCCATTTGTGTGCAATCTCCTGTAAATATTCTGCAATGTTTTCTGATGTGTGACTCTCTGAAAATGGTGCACACTGAAGAAGAAAAGATTGAAGTTGAAAATTATTGTCTATGTAGTGAACAGTAACAGCAACAAAACTTTCTGTGTTAATTGATGTCCAACTGTCTGTTGTCAGACAAACACTACTGGCTTCTTGAATTTTAATTTGCACATCATTAATAACCTGCTCAAATTTAGCAGGCAAAATGGTGTTAGAAATAAATTTTCTGTTAGGAATACTGTATGAGGGATTTAAGGCATTGGTGTAAGAAATAAAACCTTCATCTTCTAACACACTAAAGGGCTGAAAATCATTTGTAAAAAGTTTCAGTAATGCTTCATCAATTTTAGTTTTTTGGTTTATTGACATTTTCTTTGGTATATATTCTGCCAGAGTTTGTTGTCTTTTGTACTGACCTGATGAAGTTGCCAACGCCTCAGAATTTGTATGTCTTATGGGAGTACCTGAGTCATCCATATACTCAGAGGTTTTACTGCACACGTCATTATCTTTGCTCGTTCCAGGTTGTAGACAATTATTTACAGTCTGTGCAGTACTGGTATGCCTAAACTGCTGCAATGTTGAAGCAGCTGAAATAGGCCTAATCTTAGGGATTTTTGGTGGAGGAGGTTCACACGTGGCATCGTGGTCCTGTTAAAAGACAATATTTGATAACTATTATTCAAAATTTGTCATAAATTTTTTAATTTTATTAATGTTTCTATTACAAATTTAAATAAATTGTTATTAAATTAATAATAAATATTGATTATCAGTTAAACTAAATATTATTAATTGATATATTAATAATAGTCTTAAATATTCTATAGTTTTTACATCCATTTGTGCATTACTATCCTCTAGCACTGCACAGTCAATAATTTGTTATTGTGTTTAGTTATAGTACATAAAATATCTGCAAATGTGTATCTATTCATTTGAAGAACAACTAAACATAAAAACAAAATAAAATTTTAAATATTTAATTAACATTAATTTTAAAATAAATACAAATAAAACAAACTTAATAATATAATTATGAATGTAAAACTATATTACATTAAATTTGTTATTTATCAAAAAATAACCTAAATAAAATCTATTTTAGTAATGATAAAAGTCAAGATAGATACCAAATACAGCAATATAAATCCCAACCATACCTAAATGATAGAGAAGTTAAATTAAATAATGCTCTATAATGTTTTATTTCTAAGGGCAATTTCTAAAACTGTATTATGTTATTTTCTTACCTCTTCAACATGTAAAAATTCATCTGGTCTGATGACATCTAAGGACACTGTAGGGTGTTTACTAAGCATATGCCTTTTTAGATTTGAAGTTGTTGTTTTAAATGATAATTTATGTTTGCATGTCTTACATAATGCATGATTCCCTTCAATAGGAGTGAAAAACCTCCAAATAGAGCTCCTTTGTCTACTCATTGTAAACAAATAATGAGTTATTTTTGTCCAATGACAATATTATTTATCATACTAAAAGAAATAATTAAATAATAGTTGTTAATTAATTAATCAATACACTATAATTCAGCTGCGCCTTTTGTCAAAAAATAAAGATATTCTGCTTCTGGCCTTCTGCTTTGTTTGTTGGGAAGGGCGGGAAATTTGAGAGTTGGAGCAGAAATGAATCGCAGCGCTGCTCTACAGCGGACGGCAAGAAAGCAAACTAATTTACAGCTCACTAGCTCAGTCGTTCTCGTTCAGTCTGAGTCATAGGCAGTTCACTTGAGAAGAGCCGGAGCGAGTGAGCTGATGACGTAGTAAATCACTGTACTGAGCGGTTTGGTTTGGACCCGTGATCACAGGTCGACCTGTGATTCTAAAATCACGGTGATTAAATCACAGGTCGTGATTTCTGGCCCATCACTAGTTGCTGTAGTGATGTACTGTCATTTCTGCCTGAGCCTAACTGACTGACTGACTGCCGATTGGGGATGCCCATGAATCAGTCTTGTTGTAATACAAGAATTCACGGGGCCACACTCTTTTTAAGAGCCGGCGTCCCTGTGACAGGAACAGTCTAATCAGAGCCTCATGCTCAACTCGTTTTTTTAATATTTATTATCTTTTTAGCTAGCTATGAAAAGATCTACCCAATGTAAAGGAAAAATGAACTGTATAATAATTTGTCTCGTGTCATTTTTAACAGCTAGTAATATTTATAACTAAGTTTAAATTATTTATTTATGAAAATTCTATTTGTAAAGTTTGAAATTTAACGCATTTATTTGAATATATAACACACTGAGATAACTTACGTGTACCTTAATTTAATAAGGATTCCTTTTCTTAAAAGAAAATTCAATGATTATTAAAAATCTTTTGTTAACATATCATGTAATGGCATCTGCATTCGTACGGATTCTCCGTTTAATGAAATACGAGTATCAATGTTCATTTTGGTTATTGAATGTTACATCGTAGTCTACGCTGTTACATGTGACACACAAACGGCGACATATTGTGACGAAAGCCACACATATGTCGCCATAACCAAAGTGTCTTTATTGGTCTCATATCTCCCAGTCCGATCAACAAGTCATAACTCCGGCAGACACTGCATGGCTTATTACATTGTAGTCTACGCTGTTACATATGACACACAAACGGTGACATATTGTGACGAAAGCCACACATGTGCCGACATAACTGTGACACCAAGTGTCTTTATTGGTCTCGTATCTCTCAGTCCGGTCAGCAAGTCATAACTCCGGCAGACACTGCATGGCTTATTACATTGTAGTCTACGCTGTTACATATGACACACAAACGGTGACATATTGTGACGAAAGCCACACATGTGCCGCCATAACTGTGTGACACCAAGTGTCTTTATTGGTCTCATATCTCTCAGTCCGGTCAGCAAGTCATAACTCCGGCAGACACTGCAAGGCTTATTACATTGTAGTCTACGCTGTTACATATGACACACAAACGGTGACATATTGTGACGAAAGCCACACATGTGCCGCCATAACTGTGTGACACCAAGTGTCTTTATTGGTCTCATATCTCTCAGTCCGGTCAGCAAGTCATAACTCCGGCAGACACTGCATGGCTTATTACATTGTAGTCTACGCTGTTACATATGACACACAAACGGTGACATATTGTGACGAAAGCCCCACATGTGCCGCCATAACTGTGACACCAAGTGTCTTTATTGGTCTCATATCTCTTAGTCCGGTCAGCAAGTCATAACTCCGGCAGACACTGCAAGGCTTATTACATTCTACTTTTCCTGTTTGTAATTCTAGAATAACTCTATCATAATGAGTGTTTTGTTCAGAATATGAACACATTTTCCGTTATTGGTGATTGAAAGATTTAATTACCGTAATAACAAAACTAATGGTAGGTACTTCACTCGTTGAACAAATGTTCACTTACAGGCGGCCTGCAGGCCTAAGTGAGCTCGTGCGTTGTTTAAATTAAGATATAAATATTTTAGTATCGCAACTGAATGAAGTTAAAAGTTTCATAGTTGTTCGTTATTCATTCATACGACGCTGATCGTCAAGACATGGGCTAATATAACGGGCGAATGAGTGTAGATGAACGAGTGTAGTCATTGTTACTAACTAAGATCGACTGTTCCTCAGAAAGAGCTATTTAATAATAGCCCAACTGCCAGGGAAACTAAGGGCCCTACAGCTTTACCTGAAATCTGAACCAAGCTGTGTTGGTGTTGTATGAGTATAAACAAAACATAAAAATACATTTAAACTGTTTTTAAAATATTACTTTAATATTACTAGCCGACATCCCTTGATTCGCTACGGGGTGGTTCTTTACGGTTAGTTAACCTTTCTGCGCACATATTTATTATCAATGTGAGCTCAGCCGACTGCCATTCTCCTAGATAACAAAGTTTTATAATTTATAAAACCCTATAAGTCTACTTTAGGAGTATACAAAGTAGAGCAATAAAGTTATAGTTAGTAGAAATTATCTTATACATTTCACAATGAAAACCAAATTAGCCAAGCTTTTGTGTCATGTTTATGTTTTTGGTATCAGCTGTTTGAAATAAATCATTAAATTGATTAATTAAAGCCTATGTTACCCTTTTAGAAAAAGGAAAGGTTGAGGGATTGTTTCTACTCCTTAGGAATGGAATTTCAAGAAACCCTTTCTTATTGGTGGTCTATGATACAAAGGCTAACTCCTCTCCAAATTCCATAAAAATCTGTTCAATGGTTCCAAATTTATTGTAACGGTGGGTATATTGTTTTCGGATTTTTAAAATTAAGATTTGCGTAATACTACAAGGGAGGACAATTACGAAATTTCAGTTATGTTATGTTTGTGTTTCTTAACAGTGTACTTTGTATGAAATGGAAGATCAAAGAGATAGGCTCAGAGCCGAAATTAGAAGACAAAATCTGTCAGCATTACTACAAGATTGACAGCGCCTACAAAAACCAGTCCAACTCCTATACAGTGTGGATCTTTCTTGTGATGTTGGGTATCTCGGCGCAGTGACAGTTGTACGGCGTGACTAAACCTCCCTGTCAACAAATAAACACAACGTCCCATATCTCCCTCTCATTTCTGGTAAACAAGATCTTAAAACCAATTTATAACCGTTAATGTTCTGTAAGTTACAAATTTGTTTCTTCGATATCGATTCATTTTCAAAGGTTGAAAATGCGAATGAAAAAGACTGATTATTATAGGGATTGATTTTAACAGGGTGCAAAAGGCAATGGTCATCTGCCTAGCGCAAAAATACCATAGTTAAAAGGTTTAATTAGTTTCGAAACAGCTGCGTCCGCTGTGGAGGTAGGGGAGCCAACCCCTTTGGCGGCCCGGTTAATTCCCCTTTTTTACTTCTAGGCGGCATCGTGAAGTTTTTAGCGCATGCCCAGTGGTAGGCAGGACAGCAAAACATTGGCGAGTTTATTACTTTAATTATTTATACCCTCAGTAAAACCGACGTAAAACATTAATTATATTAATATGGAAACAATTTGAAATCTAGAGTATATTTATATCCATCGTTCCAAAACAACAATTTTCTGATCGTAGGTTGTCAATAAATTTAATAGTTTTTAAACCGATTTGTCTTATGTTCTTTTTTACTTCTTTTTAATTCGAGAAAATTGAGTCACCTGTTTCATAGCTGTGTTGAATGGATAATGTATTCATAATGTGCGGATGTTCATGAACTCCGCAGTCCTAAAACTTAGCCATTGAGCTACCACGCCGGTGCAGCTAGGATACAGCAGTAGGACTGATCACTAGTGCACGCAGAGAGCAAAGGTACACAAATGTCCTGACATGTCACAAGCTCTGCGGATATTGGCGCTGACTTCATCTTCGTGTAAATATTTAAACACGGACCCTCGTTACGAAAATAATGTTCGGCAGGGGCGTGATTAAAAATAAACATTACACACTAAGGGTGGAATACAAACAACGCCATCACGGGGGAGAACACTAGGGTGAGGGGCACGCAGACAGTTATTGTCATAACAGATTACGTAATGCATTTTGGCCGTCACACGTCTGAGGTGGTTAATTAACAGGAAGTGATGGTACAGCAGGGAAAATAAAAGAAGGGACTGCAGAAAAATGATCGAACCAGTCTTTGGTATCGTAAAAATTAACTAAACAGTAAACCTTGTCAGAGATCGCGAGGAAAAGCTGTGTGTCGTAGAGGAAGATGCAAACGGTGTGTGGCTGTTCCTCGGATGAGTGACTGTCCGAGCAGTGCTCGCCTGCCCGGTACTGGAAGTGGTTCGTATTGATACGTTTACTTTTCCTTATAGGCTATAAACACAGACACTTTGGTCCATTCAGTCTCCCCCTCACCCTCTCCCTACATATATTCCTAATGGTTCATCCCTTTGTGGCCATACGAATGACTCATACGACAGCTGACACCTACCGGACCTTTGTTTTAGAAACAGAAAAATTGCAAGTGAAAGTATCCACAGAGAATAAATAAACAGAGGTCGCATCCAATATTGCGGTGAATGTGTGTCGAGTACTTATTACTCCAGTTAGTCGTGCGGATGGCAGGGGACATCACTTTGTCAGTTTCTCATTTATACTCTCAATTCCTCAAGTATAAACGTAGCAATTACTACAACAGATACATAAAGATTGTACTTTGGTTGTGATCTATGTTTATAACTGCCACTGAGACGTTCGTTGCGGCCATAAGTAAAGAACATCTATATATTGTTTTTCTGTGGTTTAAATTGTTGAACTTAGGCGTGGATGGTGAATGAGAGTAAGCTTTCATAGAGGAGACTAGCGGAAGGGGTTGGGGTCCCACCCCACACACCAAGGGGTGCGCCAGCTGCAATAGATTTAATTAACGTCTTCATTCACGAACCTCTTGTAAAAAACCTGAACCCATTCCACAGATAGGGACAGTACGTGGGCTCTTTATTTTCACGAGGGGACCTAGTTTGTGTTGTGTACGGTACTTGTAACAAGTTTTTAGTTGATTCCGTTCATTAAGGTGACCATCCAAGCAACCGCTGGAAAGTCGACAGCCCTATACAGTACTATACACTGTTCAGGGAGAGTTGAGAATGAAGTACCACTCACTGCTGAAGTGATGTAGGCGTTAGGCCGATTCACGGGCGTTTTACATGTCCACGATACAAAGCAGAATGTATGAGCAAACTGATTCTCAGAGTCTGACTGACTGGCTGGTGGATGGGAATGCCAATAAATTAGTCTAGTATAAGAGTCTACGTGGTCACCATATTCTCATTGGCCAACCTTTTAGGTAGAGACAGTCGATATAGAATGAGCTTCAGTCTCAACTCTCACTGAATGGCATATAAGTCATATACCCTAATTTTAGTGAGATAACACACGCTGTTCTATTTCAACTGTATGGTTCGTGTGTATTGTTACAGCCTAATGAGTTATATTAAGCGCTGAATGTTTATTAAAGATCAAATCTAGTCAGCAATAAGTTGATATTATTAGTTTTTAAATTTAAAATCGTCAAGAATTTTTTTGATAATGTTGCGTATGTAGCCATAAATAAAATTGCAAGGTTTTTTACAATTGGATTAAATGGGGGCTGAAGACTTCCCAAGAGTTGTCGGCAGTTTGGGAAACGGCCACCTTAAAACTACGTAAAACTATACCGTAATATTTTTAATAATGTATACCTAATTAACGTAAGATATTAAATAGTTTTTTAATTAGCATAATACGTGTTGGTACATATACAGTACAAGTAAACGTCACACAACACAAATTTATTACAATACAAGTACAAAATGCACAAATATTATGGTGATCGACTTCGGTGAACCACGCTCACCTTCCTCAGAACAGAGGGATTCACAAAAGAATCTAATCTACATGGCCTTTAGCCTGAACTTTGAACTTGTACCTTTGAACCTGAACTCGGCCTGCGGTCTCGTGAGGAAGCTCGCTCGAACAATGGCAACGCCGGGACGCTTGGACTGTATGACAATGCATTTTGGTTTTTTGGGGCAGTGGAACCACACAAACAGTCTTTTCTAAAATCTAATTGTATATTAGAAATCGAGAGAAAATGTTAACCTGATACTTCCCACCCCACCCCACTTGTGTGTTTCAAACGTTTTCATTTCTTTTTTTTTTTTTTAACAGCTGATGATTAATTAAATAAATGAATGTTTAGTTAAATAAATAAAATAAATCCATAACATTGAAACAAGGCCAGTGGGGCGGAGCTCTAGAGTCGGATGTGAATAAAACCACATCAGAAACCTACCCGGGAGTGAACTCTCCAACTTTCCAAAGTTTCATGACATTCCGATGAGTGGTTTAGTAATTCATAAACACACATAAATTATACATACATATAGATTGTTGCATAAGTAATATATTGTATGCCTATGTATATGTTTTGTGTATGGTTTAAATGGTTACTCTTCATAGATTTTATTCTCAAAAAGAACATTGTTAAGTAATTATTTGCATTTTCTCTTCGTATAGTAGTGACATTTTAAAACAACTTTCTTAAAGGAGAGAGTTCTCTATTTTATAATATTAAGAACTGTTATATACAGTTATAATGATTCGAGTTATATTTTAATATGTTTTAAGAAGGTATACTGAAAATTTTAATTTTATATATTGTACATTTATAAAAAAAAGGCAGATATGTAAAAGACTATACATATTTAACGACAAAATGAACTTTTGCACGAATTCAAATCACTGAACCGACAAAAATGTTAAATTATTATCCCAAAATTGGAGCCAGAACCTATTAACTGGGGTAATTGGAACTACACATAACAGAGTCAGCTAGACAGGATTTCCAATAATCACGACAGAGAGAGGGCTGTTCTGATTGGTAGACTTGTGTGTCGGTCGGCTGCGATTGGTGGATTTATTTGTGACGTCACCTGTATTCGATTAGAGGATATTTCATTAGGCATTCAACTGGGTTAGTGTGAACCAATTGTGCCGTCATAAACGGATCCATTGCTTTTTACTTACTTGTGGCCCACTGTGGTTGTGGTTCAGCCTATAGATAACTGAGTTTAAAGTACGGGTTGTTGATATATTCGGGGACCGTTGTAGTTTGCGTTAATTTCTGATAAAGTTTAGTTCCACACTTAAGTGGTAACTGGACAGACTTGAACATTTCAACATAAGATTCTACAAAATGTCTGGGTGTAAATGTGGACAAGAACCTCATGGCAACAACACACTGAACACTTGTGTAAAAAATTTGCTTCTGCACACTACGTCATAAAATGAATTCGTACCCTAAAAAATGAAGATACTTCAATAATAGCCTATCATTCGCTATTCGCGTCTCATCTCCGATACGCTATTGCAACACGGGGATCAACATCAGCTACCAAATATACTCATTTTACAGAAGAAAACACTAAGAACAATATGCAGAAAAACTACGCTGAACATTGCAAACCTCTTTTTATCTAAATTAAAATCCAAACTGTTTTTTTCTCTCAATATATTCTAGAAACTATAATCTTGGCAAAAAAACCCCAATCCAACACTCAGATCAGAACATCACAATTAAAACACAAGAAATAAAAACAATATAAACCTGCCTCAGCAAAGACTTAAAAAATATAGCAACATTGCAACCTATACAGGATCTTTTTATTTATATCTCCCTCCCGACCAAATTTTAAAAATTACAAAGTACAAGGAATTTTCAAAACACTAAAGAAATATCTCATAAATAGACCGTATTACTCAATAAAGGAATGTATTGAAGAACTCGCATATACACGCCTACATACGGCTAGTTGAAGTGGTGCTACACGGAAAGTGCGCTCGCAATATTCTATTGGTGAAGAAGTGACGAATCTCCAATCCAAGGATTGTGGCGAAGAAAGAAGAAGTATAAGGTATATAAAGTGCATGAATATTTACAATAGACACAAAAAATAATTATAGTCGGCGAGTCACGAGAAGTCCTCTGAACTTCATGCCTCTGTGACATTAAAAGTGCTGATTCCATTGAAACAGCACATGTAGTATACCTGTCGTAATTACTAATTACGTTAGGTACGCTAAACGACTTGTGCTGTTTCAGTAGAATAAGTGCCTTCAATATCACAGAGGCATGAAGTTCAGAGGCCTTCTCGTGACTCGCCGTCTATATATGATACTTGAGAAAAAACTAATACAGTTACCTTGTATTGGCGCTTTTGCGGAACTTTGGTGTTGTTTTATAATAAAGATTTTTTGATTTTCGAACGTTCCAGATAAAGCATTGAACTCAGCAAACAAAAACAAAATATGAAATTGTTCTTTTTGGCGCAACTGTATAATTTCTATTCCTTCCTGGGGACCAGCCGCTTGGAGTACAAAGAAAATCTTTTAATACAAGTATATGTGACTATGTATATCACATTAAAGGTATTTATTAATAGAATGCAATGCCACAAATTCCATCTCAAATCGACCACAAACTTGGGATTGACAGCCATTTGAAGTGTGTATTGGATTGCGATCGGCGAAACATTGATCTAACCACTTTATATCCCGAACCGAAAAGCTTTATAATGTTTGCAGGTTACAGACACCTATATAAGACATACCAAATAGGTTGCTGCAATTCTTGGTGGATGGCCCACTAGGAGTAAGAAGAAATGTTTTAATTAATTCAAATGTTACATTTGCGTCAGGTTAAATGTGCCTATTATTAGAACATTATTTCGCAAAGCTTAAGTCAAAAGCGGTCTTCGGAAATTGTTGAATTTCAAACGGCAGCCAAATTTGATCCTGTTGTTCATTAGAGGTGATGTTTTTGGCACTGTCAAGACCCCCAATTTTATATCCATATTACAATATGCCTGTATTAAAGACTTTCTTTGGACTCCAAGCGAGCCGTCCCCAGGAACAGATATAAATCGACAGTTACTGCAAAAATAACAATTTTAGATTATGTTTGTATGTGATGGATTTTATTGCTTTATCTGGAGCGATTGATAAAATATTATTAAGCTGTATAAGGACTTATTTTTCACCCTGTAATCAGCTTAACTTATTGTAGTAAGGGGCTGTTTGTGAAACATTCCCATTAGTATCATGGTATTTGTAACGTTGTAAACCTCTTATTATTGATTATTATTTGCAAGGAAAGATTTGTAGAACATTCTGTAATAGAATCATTTTTATGGCATACATATTGATTAGTTTACGAACACTTATAAATTTTAAAAAAACTTCATAAGAAATAATGGAGTTAGATGATGTTCTGAACATTTTACCATAAAGTAATAATAATAATAATAAATAACAAAGACCATTATACTAATAATAATTAACAGCCAAACAACAACACGCTGAGCTGTAAAACATACATACAGGGTGTCTTAAAAGTCCCACCCCCCTATTAACTTTCTTATGAATACAGATAAAGTGATTTACTTCTGGGAATGTTTATATGACCAACTAAGGAGTTTTTTTATGTATGCAAATTTTTTACACCCCCTCTCAAAAGGGGTTAGTTTGGGGGTAATTCAAAATTTTTAAATAGAAACCCCTATCAAATGACACATCATTTTAAAGGTAATATTAAAAGAAAAAGAATGGCGGAAACTAGAGGTCTCTAACATTAGTCTATCAAATTTGGTGGCAGTTTAAAGTTGGAATTATTTCATAAAACCCCCTAAGTAATTTTAGAACGGGAAAAATGGTCAAAATGCTGAACTCTCGCCTCAATTTCACTCAGATGAGATGCTCGAAATGGCTGCCATGAACTTCTTGACAGTAAAAAAGCCTGGATTGAAAATCACGTCTCACATTTTGTAAGATTTCAGGCGTGATAAGGTGGCAGGCCTCTTCGATTCTTGTCCTTAATTCATCGAGGTTTGCGGGCTTTGTGTTGTAAACTTTACTTCTGAGGAAACCCCAAAAGAAAAAATCCAGAGGTGAAAGGTCAGGTGAACGTGCCGGCCACTCTACCAAAGTGCCACGTCGACCTATCCATCTATCGGGAAACGTTTGGTCTAGGAATGTCCGGACAAGCATATTGTAATGTGGAGGAGCACCATCTTGCTGAAATACAGGCTCATAAGTACCTTGTACTACCTCATTTATTGCTGGGACAATGCCGTTCCGTAATATGTCCAAGTATTTAACGCCAGTTAAATTACCATCAATAAAGAATGGCCCAATAACAGAGTTTCCCAAAATTCCAGCCCATACATTTAATTTTTGTGGCTGTTGCGTATGGGCTTCAACCATCCAGTGGGGGTTACTGTTTGCCCAATAACGGCAGTTGTGCTGATTGACTGTCCCATGCAAAGAGAATGATACTTCATCACTAAAACATATCTGTGATATTAAATTATTATTCTCTTCAATCTTCTGCAACATTTGCTCACAAAACTGAAGTCTTCGGTCAGGGTCGTCTTCATTTAATTCTTGATTTAATTGTACTTTGTACGGGTGGAACTTGTGACGCTTTAACACTTTGTGAACAGTATCTTTTGAAATTCCAACATCAAGGGCAGTGGACCGCAGAGATTCATGTGGGTTTGCAGTATAATTTGCTAAAACTTGAATTTGGATCTCTTCTGTCACAATGGCAGGGCGCCCTGATCGTGGTGCATCTTTGACACTAAAGTTTGTTGAGAATTTGTTTACTAAACGTCTAATGTATGCCCTGTCTACTGGTCTATCCGGATAGGCAGCATTAAATAAACGAACTGCTTCATGAACATTTCTCCTAGCTTCCCCATAGAACAATATCATCTCTACTTTATCTTCATTTGACCGAGCCATTTGTATTAAATACGAATAAAAAGAAATTTAACACAGTCAGGGTGTCCAGCAACAGGGAAAATAGGGAAAACCTGGAAAAGTCAGAGAATTTTAAAGGACCTGGAAAAGTCAGGGAAAAATCAGGGAATTCGAAACAAAAACCTGGAAAATCCTAACAAGAACACCAGTGTGTTGTGATTTGTAATAGTCACTATATACTTGGGTACGCTACAAAAAATCCTTTACTTTGTTCAGTACTAAATGTTAATTTTACATGCCATTCAATATTCTGAATTATGAAAAAGCTACTTAATTGCTTGGTTATGCTTGTTCGACCTCATACAACTAGTTTTATATCACTAAAAGTTTAAAACTTACTGAAATAAATATCTGATTAGTACTTGTTAAATAAGCCATAGACCTAAAATTTATGCTGGTTTTCAAAAAATTATAATATACTGCCGTTTTCCAAGGCATTGAAAATTTTCATAATTTAACAATAGAATAAAAGGTGTGTTTTTTTACTCAAGGCTAATTAAAAATATTTTTTTTAATTCTACCTCTACTTCTATAAAGTAGTTAAGGAAGAATAATTATTGTAGGTAATAGTTTTGAATTAAATTATTACGGTTATCAATAAAAATATATTTGTGAAATATTGATATTTTTGTAATTAATAATTGTAATTGATTGTAAATAACATAATGTATGTACATGGTGGTACATAATATTACTAAATTAAGTTAAATAGACAGATGTAACTATGTCTATTTGGGGTCAGGGAAATTTTGTATGAAATCAGGGATCGGTCAGGGAAAAGTCAGGGAATTTGTTTCAGGAGGTTTACTGGACACCCTGACAGTAACTGAACTGAAAGTGTTACACGTACTAACTAGTAACCTAATAAGAGATAAGGAAGGAGCCACTGGTATTCCCAGGTTGCCCTACTGGACTTTGGTCAGACAAACCAAAACCAAATAAATGCTATGTTATTTGTGGTTTTTGGTGTTTGTTGATTCTTGTAATAACTTGTTTTATGATTAGGTGTCATCAGTTTTCAAAACTAACTGGTGGGTGAATGTTTTGTCTGCCTTACAACAATTTTAAATGTAACATAAGCTGCGGGGGTTTTATGGAATAATTCCAACTTTAAACTGCCACCAAATTTGATAGACTAATGTTAGAGACCTCTAGTTTCCGCCATTCTTCTTCTTTTAATATTACCTTTAAAATGATGTGTCATTTGATAGGGGTTTCTATTTAAAAATTTTGACTTACCCCCAAACTACCCCCTTTTGAGAGGGGGTGTAAAAAATTTGCATACATAAAAAACTCCTTAGTGGGTCATATAAACATTCCCAGAAGTAAATCACTTTATCTGTATTCATACGAAAGTTAATAGGGGGGGGGTGGGACTTTTAAGACACCCTGTATACACATATGAAGCATAAGTAACAATAATAACAACAGCAGGAATTATATTTAATAATAAGTTTTATTGCTAAAATAAACGTACACTGACTATTGCAGCTAATACAAATTACAATTTTAATTTTGTAAAATAACACTAATAAATAATTAGTAAACACTTGTAGGGTAATCTAATAATCGCAATTAATCAATCAGCCAATAAAATAATTGTCTTGATAATTTAGAGTGAAGACAATACCTTGGGCATACACATGTTACCGAACGAAGCACTCTTTACACAATCATCGTGTAGGGGCTGTTGAACACTCTAATGGATTGCTTCATTCGATCCACTTAATTGGTAAAAATGGGAGTTGTTTGGATTGGTGGGGTTTGCACTGATTGTAAATTTAATAATTAATTAGATGTGACAACTTTAAAGTGTAAATGATAACATGACATACGGTGTATACTGCGTCATAGTTGAGTGTAAGCTAGACTTCGCCACTCTTCATCTTGACTGTACTATGAACTGTTGTTTGTTGACTTATGTTTGGTTTGTAATGCTCAATTTTATTTGTACTGTTGTTTGTGGATTTGATGTTTATGGAAGGTTAATGAAGTATGGGTGACTGAACATAAAGTGTAACATAACTGTAGTCAAAGATTCTTGACCTCTACAATCTTGACTGCTCTTCTCCAGTCGTACACCGGAAGTAGTATCGGAACTTGTATGTGATAAAACAAAATAACTTAACTCCCACCTTCCATGCACTTACTTCCTCAAGCCTTGAAGTAACTCGTGGCCAAGTACGTGCTCCAACATGAGCGTATTTTCTGTTACTTCTAACTACAAAACGTAAACTATACTAGACCTCAAATCTAAAAATAACGCATCTAAACTAAAAACCCCCACATGATTCACTCTACAAGATAGTAGACATACTTCATTTGAATATAAAATATACTTCAAACTATAAAATTTCGTTTGGTTAGAACGTCACAAACTGACAAGATTAAAAAATTTATGATAAATTTAGTATCAAATTTAAATTATGAACATATTTACATAAATCATAAATGTACTTCGTCATAGGTCTTACAAATGACTTGTCATTCAATTACTTTACTTTAGATATTAGGAATGGTCAGTTTTAAAGGGTGTTGTGACATGTTCTGTGATAGGATATTTCTTGTGTCTGTTTTTGTTTATTGATCATCGTTTTACAGTAGTCTCTTGTAAGCTTCTTTTGTTTTCTTCTGGTTTTGATGCATCCACATTTTGGCAATTGGTCGATAGAATAAAATCTATTCTTCACCAGAGGAGGTATAATGTACTGATGCTTTTTGATGTTTTGGAGGATTTAAAGAGCATATTCATCAACTTATCATGGCAATTCTGTGAATGCTGCGGTTGGTTGTGGATGTTATTTTGTTCTAGAACTAATATTATTTTAATCACTCGCTTTTGATTGCCACTTTCATTGATACGTCCGTAATCAGTAAATATTTTACTATCGATTTATACGAATGTGGTTTTGTTAGCTATATTAAATATCACTTTAAATATGAAATGTGTATTAAGTACCATATTTGCTTACATAACATTGCGTGATGTTTATTTTTATCTTGATTTTGTGAAAGAAAAATTCAAGATCACTTGTACTGTACTTGGGCGAAAGAGTGTTGTAGGCGATACATTCTATGTTCGGTTCTCTTATTACCGACATGGCGTCCGCTCAATAGTTGCCATCGACGTCGACACCAATTAAACCTGTAGAAGTGTATTCATTGTCGACACTACTAGAGAAGTCTGGGTTGTCCGTGTTGGGTGGTGTACAGGGTCTGGATGTTATGTAGGAAAGAGGACTAAGTATCAGGCTTCTCAATTAACTAAAAATGAAAAAATAGTATGTGGTTCGAATTCCACATGAAACTGGAGATCCCTTAGTTACCCTGACCATTGAGCTAGTATTAAATGGTGCTTTATGAGCAAAGTCGAACTCAGTTAGTAACCAGACTACACTCAAATGCTATCCACACTCATCCTACACTAAAATAATCATTCATATTCGCCTTAAAATAAGCTCAAGCAGTGTTGTTAACTCAAATCAAGTAAAAGCCCTCCCTCATTTCCTTAAATATTCCTACAATTGTTGGCCATTCATAAAAATTATTTAGTGGATGTATAATTATCCCGTACATAAGATCCCATATAACTGCATAAATTTAGAAATATCATATAAAACAAGATGCCAATTTAAGTCTAGCTAAAAGTAGCCATTATCGATACTTCCATTTTACTATATCAAGTAGACAATAGTTAACTTAGGTTATGTATAGATCTCTATTAATGTCATCAATTAAATAAGCAATCAATATGGAGGTGGAACAATGACCTTATGATCACTTTTTGTAACAATAGAACCAATCAGAAGAACGCCCCTCCCGCCACTTCTATTGTTGCACTGGCTATTGTGTGTCATTATTGACCTTTATTAATTTAGTAAGGCTCTCAACTGTATAATTTATTCATCTAGATGGTAATGGCTGTGTTCTTCATCGGAGAAGCTCCCGAGTGGGAGCCCCGCACTCGGTGCGTTTTAATGAACCGATGTGTTCGAACTTCATTCTCTAGGCTATATGGCTTATAAGTTAGTATTCATGTAGGTTTTTAGTTTTAAAATGATAGTAAATTAACACTTTTCTGGTTATAAAGTGTTAAATGAAATAAATGAAATATTATTTCATACACTGGAATGAGAAGGATTACCTAAGTACAAAACTAGCCGAGAGCCCTTGCTTCGTTACAGGGTGGTTCTCTCTAAACCATTACATCATTATAAAAGCTCAGCCTGCTGCCGTTTTCCTAGAGTTTTATAATCTATAAACCCTATTAGTCTATTTTATATCGATTTAAATGTACTCAAATTGTTCAATTCTTGGCTTACATGCCTGATCGTTGCCTGTATACTTGAACATTGTCATCTAGCCATGATCTTCAGACAAGTATGGTTGAAAAAAATAGTCTCTGAATGGCTCGTGAAACTCTATAGAATGGAATCGTGAGGTTGTGGTGTCGTCGGAGACTAAAAAATACAAAAATGTTAATATTGTTGTCACAAATTTAGTTCATTATGATTTTAATACGGTTCAAATACTGTAGTGATGGAATTCCGTTGCGAGACTCCTCTGCCGAGGATAGAAACTGATGTTTTTTGTGATGTTTGTAAATTTTATCAAACATTTGATAAATGTCGCTTTAAATTCGTAGTCTGTTCAGTGTTGTTCATAATCTTTGAATTACTGTTCAAGCTCTATCAATATTTTTTTTCTATTTAACGTATTATAATGTTGATATAATGTCTTGTTAGTTTTTTTTTTTTTTTTCAGTAAAATATACTTGCAAATTTTGAACTTTATTCCATAAAAAAATTAAAATTAATAGTTTGATACGTTTATTCAACAAATATATCTTTTTATAGCCTACATGTCTAAACAACATTCACAATGAGATAAAATAGTTAACACTACCTAACGTGTTCACATTTGCCCATATCTATTCCATTTACAATCGCGGCCCAACAGCTGATTTCAATATGTTTGTCAACAATAGACTGAACAGCTGACAATGACAATGGCGCCAATCACTGTAATTGGACGCCTGACACCCCTTCCTTCTTCACCCCCCCCCCCCAACTCAGCACCCTGACTTCCCATTGTTCGATTGTGCTTTTTTACCAGTATTGTCAGCTGATGAATTATTCAATTTAATTTACTGATTTGTAATTAAATTAATTACACCAATGCGTGAAATATTTAGACCGCGTATATTGGTTGAGAATAAGTAATTCTAAAGACTTAATTTTAAGATTAGGATTTTTCTTTCTTAATTTCGTTAGTTAAATTTAGGAAAATTATAAGGTCCCTCCCTTTTTTCAAATACTTATATTTAAATAAGTTATGCCAAGTTATCTATAAACGCGAATTTCTTTTGAAAAGGAAAGGAATAGAATGACTACTAAAAAAATGTTAGTTTGCAGTATTCAAGATGGCGCAGTTAGTTGAACCCTAGACCCATAAACTAACCGCTAAATCTAATCTAACCCATAAATCTAAAAAAATCTAACCCATAAACTCAGATCGATTTAAGAAAAATTAAGGAAATAAAATTTATTGATTGACATCCCTCGTTTAGTTGTTGATGATTTCTAACAACAACTCAGCCGGCGTCTTTGAAGATTTAAATGCTGTTCCACAATTCGTTCACACTTCTACTTTCTCATAATGAAAAAATCTGCATTCAAGATTAATTACATACAAGTCTCATGAATTGCATTTTAAGTCTCATACCTTTCGTAAAATGAGACTTGAAATGCAAAACTTTATTTCCACTCTTTAAAATATACACTAGCTGGACAGTTTTTGTAAAATTCCTTTTCAAAATTCCTGATAAGGTGTAAACAAAGAGAATTGCTGCTATTCCAGCTGCTCGATGGAACCCCTGGGTTCTTCTCTGGTGGTCGAAATGACAAATTGCCAGCATGTCACTCTTTCCGGGACCACGTCTGCCTGCCTTCTTCACGCATCAAAGGTCCTTTCCACGTTCACAAATATGTTTACAATTATAAAAATGTAATACTTATATACATATAATTTGTTGAGCGTTTGTAGGCGCTGCCGCAAGTAAAGTAACAGTATAAAAAAACGTTTAGTTCACCCTTAAGTCCAATTTCCATGTAGATTATCTTCAAGGATGTTTTAGGAATGATATTGACAGAAATACGTCATGTTGCTGAAAAAGCTATCTGGAAGTCTCTGAACTGCCAGGCTTCCTTGGAATCCTCTGGAAAACTTAATCAAGCATATCAGTGCGTACTTTTTAATACAACAATTATACGTTTTTTTATCTAACAGTGTAACATTTAAATAGTTTAAATATTATTTAAGATGATTTTTTATGAATATAATTATACACTTTTATATCTCATATAAAATAATTGTAATGAGGCACTATGCATATTCCATGACTGTTCTTGATTTGTGTTGGAACACTAGTTTTTCTTTTTAACAGTAAAATATTATTTTACTGCGCTGTTATATTTGAACCGTTATTTTTTATTGAAAACGGATGATTAATACAACGATGAAAATTAATGCTTAACAGTATAGTAGTTATTTAGCCAATTTTACACCCTTATTCTACACCCTTGGTGCTGAAAACACTGCCACTGTTGTGAAAAATCGTCGAAAAGTATATAAAATAAAATTAGCAATTTATTTGTTACGTATATGTTTGTATTTCTAACACATACTTTTTCCGTTTCAGGTAAGCGTGATTCATAATTTCAATGGTGGTGACTTTGGGTGAGTGATTTGATTGATTTCAGATAACTTAAATTGTATGTAAAGGTTAATTTAACTGGTGAAGAAAGTCTCGATGGCTCATGGCCGAAGGAAAGTGGAGGAATTTATATGAACATTCTGATTTTGGGTTATTTAACAGTGTAATGCACTATACTGACGGAACTCATCTAAGAAGAGTATCCAGTGTATTTTGAAAAGGAAGTAAAACATTGGAAAGGAAAGAAAAATCTTTAATTTGACAAAAATTTTACTGAAAAAGATCTATTTCTTAAGAAGAAAAACCTATTTTGACTGTACAACTTGTGGACTTCTCTAATTAAGTAACCAACCTGCCGATAATTTGAAAATATGATTTTTACCTTTAAAAACAGTTGTTAAATAATCAAAATGTACTCCATTTAGTGGTATTTTGAGTCACCATAATGTGTGTTAGTTAGCTGAAAATAAAAGTTTAATTTTTTGACATTTGTAGCCATTAAATTGCTTAATATTATATATAGAACAAACAACACTCGCAATATTTGTGATGTTTTTAATAATCAAGATGGATTTCTGTCTCGATAGACCATCTTCAGTTGAACTGAATGAAATAAGGTTATAAAAATATTTAACACTTTCATCGCTGAGTAAATATTATGTCCTTTGACATATGCTAAAACCACAAGTGTCATTTCGGAAAACTGTCTAATAAATAATAAAAATGTAAAACTTAAAACGAATCCACATCGAAAGTCACATAACCTCTAAATACAAATGTATAGAACGCAAAACAATCATATTCAACAATAAACCATGAATTAGCGGTGATCAGCTGTTTAAAGTCCATGACGCACAAGTGCGTCGTCTGCACACCGCGTAAGCTCAACTTGACGCACAAGTGCGCTTCCAGCAATGAACGTGTTAACAGTATCATAATTAATTCAACAGCCCATAGTATAAACATTTAAATCAAAATGTAGATGGATAAGTTGTAGATCTTGTTAAACTTTATAATTTTGCATCTTCATGATAAAATCAAACATAATATTTGAGTTAAATTTTATTTGATCGTTGAGTAATAATGATGGGTTTTCTTTTGTGCTGTTGTATATGTAAAATGTTTCAATTGTATCTAGGTTTTTTTTATTTTTAGGTCCAAAATGGATCATTTCTAAATTTTCTTCAATTGATGAAATATTATGGTTTTCTTGAATTGAATGTTCAGCAAATGTTGATAAATTTTGAAGTTTGTTTTTTGGTATATGTTCATTGAATCTTACTGAGTAATAATGAAAAATAAAACCCATCATTTACTCAACGATCAAATAAAATTTTACTCAAATATTATGTTTGATTCTATCATGAAGATGAAAAATTATAAAGTTTAACAGATCTACAACTTATCCATCTACATTTTTATTTAAATTTTAATAGTATCAGCTGTTGAATCAATTATTATACTGTTAAATATTTTTATAACCTTATTTCATTCTGTACAACTGAAGATCTTCGAAGTTCTTTCGAGACAGAAATCGATATTGATTATTAAAAACTTCACAAAAGATTGCTAAGTGTTGTTATATATATATATATATAAAGTTTAATGATCACTTTTTTTCACAAAAAGGTGTTAAAATCCTGTTGTTCTCTATAGTCTTTTTAAAACGATATATATTTAAAATAGTACGTAACATGTTATCTTTAGAATTTTGACAGTGTCATTTTCGTTCATAAATTAACTTTATGACTAGCTTTCATTAGTAAATTATTTACCTGTATTATAAATTTTACCTCTAAATTACCGGTCCGTTAACAGTTTTAAATTTTGTGGTTCGTTAAGTATCAAAAGTTGAACTAATATTTTGTAATATTGTATTAAATACTTGTATGTATGCCTATGTTTTAGGCGAAGCGCAGCATGGAACATTAGTTTACTGGTTATAAAAAGAGTGTAGAGGGTTGTATATTTATTTTAAATAGTTTTACAAAATGTTATGATTTTTTTAACATATCACAAGAAGAGACTGAAGAACACTCTACGTACCAACATGGGGGGGGGGGTTACCTCTTCTTATTTGTCTACGGCTTACCTCAAGGTGGATGTAACGGAGAGCCACTGAGTCAACGAACCTCACCAATAATGCACCCCTGGAGGTACAATTTGCCCCTACCTTCACCCCTCAGGAGAGCTGTAAGGCTGTTAGGCAAGGGGGTGGAAGATGTTGTGGCGGCCTGTTGTCCCAAGGGGCGAGGGAGACGAGAGAAGGTAGTCTGGCATGTTTTTGTAGGTCTACATACAACTGTACATCTCAGTACGACAGCCACACGTGCTGTGTATTGTATACTGTGTGATTGTGTGCTCAGCCTGCGGGTGGATTTAAAATTTATTTTCATAGAGCAACTAAAAGTGAGATAATAATTAATTAGGATTATGGTATGTTGAAAAAATAACAAACTTGAGTTCACATTAAAGCGACATAAAAAATTTTTTAGCTAGTTTAAGGTCAATTTAAAGAAATTTCTTATAAATAAGTAAGAAACCGTAAACATTTATTTTAAAAATATACAAATCAATAAGACTATGTTGTGCATATTTGTTTCAAGCATGCATTTACACAGTTTTGGCGATCTCCATTCATAATTGGTTTTATCGTCTATACCAATTATCGTATATTAATAGCATGTTAACTATTAAAACTGTGTAGGTTGTTTGTCGCTTATCGCTAAATCACTAAATCTAGTTTTTACTGTAATAATTTGGCAATTTCACATGAAAACGCAGCAATTACCAAAGGTTTCCAATTATATTTTAGTGTAGCTTCTTATCTTTCGTAAGAACATTTCTATACACTAAGAGAGTCAAATTTGTTATCATTAGTTCTTCCTCAGTCCCTTACATTTGCATAATAGAAGTTTAAACCTTTTTATGCAACGTGGAATTAATTCAAGAAGTAAAAGAAACTATTTTAAATGAATACACAACAATAAAACTCACAATGAAAATAGTTTGGAAACAACGAATGAGTACTCGGACTTAATTAATAATTGTTTGCAATTTATGCTAATCTCGCTAATATTATAAAATCTAATTCAGCTCCAACAATGAATCTATTCAGTGGCAGATTTCCATTCCAGTGGAAAATTAACTACCTCATTAGTACATTAATGTTATTATTGTTCTTCATAACTGATTATATAGTCTATATAATCTATATAGACTATATAGTCTATATAATCTATATATATATATAATCTATATAATATATAGATTAGTGATTTCATGTCATTTATGCAACCTGAACAGTTTATTACAGTTATCCTGTTTACTCTGACAACGAGTTAAGATTATCTCTGTAACGACTGTAGGGAAGGCAAGAACATCTGTAGACGTTTCTTGCCCCTAGGATCTGGTTTCCTGTCTCATCTGCTGAAGCCGTTGCTGATTTCTTGCCTCCGGCGTGACGTCGCGTCTGACACCATTGTACTACTCGTCTACCAGTCACCAGAACCAGCTCTTATTTAATTACTAAATAATGAAGATTTATAAATTTACAATTTATTGTTTTGTAACATTATTTTTGCTTTATAAAAACTGTATTTGCACGAAAAATTGTCTTTGTTTTGTCAGTAATAAACATCTAATATTTTAAGTCTTGTCGTGTCAGAAAAATGGGGAAATATTTTAAAATATGAAGTTTTACAATTGATAAGAATCGAAACATACTAGTAACTCATTTTTGTAGCGTTTTACAAACTTATAATATGACTAACTACTAATTGTTGCGTTCGTACAACTATTCCTCTAATTAAACTTTCCTTTCTAAATAATTCTTTTGTCGCAGATAATGTTCAGAGAATAATTTAGAGCATAATTTTATTTTAATACAGGTATAAAACAAATTATAAAATGTGCAAATATAGTTGCCATAGATATGGGTTTCTTACAGACCATTTTACTGAACTGTGCTCTTCCTAAAATATATAAATGTTCCAATTAATTGTTGATATTTTATTTTTGTCATATAATATCTAATCTTAATTTAGCAATTTAATCCTTGATTTCTGAAGCTTTTAAATGATTTGAAATGCTCTTATCTATTGAACTTAATGTTTATTTTCGTCATTATTACGTTGCAGAATAAATCCTTACATTCCTGTTTCATTACAAGTGTACATTCTTACATATTTGAAAAGAAGCGTTTATATTCTTATTGTAAGGAGTCATAAAATTGCAGAACATGACCTTACATTCCTGCTTCATTGCAAACTTCAGTGCTTACAAAGAATATATTACAATTTTAAATTGTAATACAAGATTTAATTTTATCCTTGTTTAAGCAAAAAAAATCGGCATTTTAACTAGATTTTGCTGTACATAAAATGTACGCCGTTATTAGTCAAAAACCTGTCAATGTATCGCATTTACGCCATTAATGTGGTTGTTACGAATGTTTTCTCTAAGTTTTATAAATTTTAGAATTCAACCTATCCCAGAAAAAAATTTCTTATCAATTCCCTGAAACATTGTCTTCTTGGTTTCTAGATTACTTCCTCTTGTTGTAATCCTTATGACATGTATAGTTACGTTACATTATTGTCATATGTTTAAGTAAATGCAGTGATTTTATTTACCAAAAAAAGTTATATTCATTTAAATCTATTTCAATTCCTCGATTTAAAGTTATTTTAACTGATTTAAATCAATTTAAAATCACTGCATTTATTTATCCATATGAAAGTAATGTATCGTAACTATACATGTAATAAGGATTTCAACAAGAATAAGTAATTAATTTTACGACCTCTAGAAGCTAAGAAAACAATGTTTCAGGGAATTGATAAGAACATTTTTACTCGGATATGTTGAATTCTAAAATTTATAAAAGCCATATAAAACATTCCTATCAACCACGTATTAAATATAAATGCGATACATTGACAGGTTTTTTTTAGCAATAATGGCGTAAATTTTATGTACAGTAAAAACTAGGATAAAAAGATTAAATCTTGTAGTAGTTTGTAATTTTATATGCATATGCGATGGCGTACAATTAAACAAGGAAAACAATGAAGTGTAGATTTTTCGCAGGTCTCTTAGTTCCTTAGAAAACAACCTTCAAAAGTATAGGGCCTAATACTATAGTTTTTATTTTTTTTTTATTTGAAGTTTTATTTCTTTTATTCAAATTTACTAAAAATAGTATACTATTAATGAAGACACTTTTTACTCACAGTTACTTTATATTAAAAAATATTCAGTAGAACCATCCGCATTCTTATTCCTTATTCCTTCTGATTAATTATAATTTGTTATTGTCGATGCGATCAGCGTTGACATAAGATTCGGTTCGAAGTGAGATGGTCCAGTAGAGTTGGCGCTTGTCATTTCGAAGGCACTGACATCTCGAGGTCCTAGACGAGGATTCTATTACTTTTGTAACTCGCATAGTAATAAAAGTATATTCAGTTGGTACAGCATGTGGAATTAAATAATCAATTTAGTTAACTTACACCATTTAAAAGTAAATTCTATACTGTATTCCCTCCAAGCAAGGAAGGGAGCTCAAAGATTGAGTAACCCATCTCACATAGACACACACTGATATACTATACTAGGGACAGTTCGATCTGAGTGTCAAAAAATACACTACACTATGTTAAAATGAAATAAAAACGAACATTTTTATTGCAATGAATTCTAATTAATATTTCGTTAAAAATAAAGTCCAAACATAAAGTGATTCTGATATTTTTTACTTATCACCTTATTTTATCATTTTGTTAAATGTTAACATAATCCATACTGTTTGGATGTTTTTAAAATGAAAATAAAATTAAAGGATTATACTCGTATTTTCAACTAACGTTTTCAATTAATTTTAGTAAACCTTATGAATTAGGCTGTGTGTATATCCTATTCTACGGCTGTGTGTGGGTAAGTGGTTTAATCATTCAGTCGCCTTGCGTGTTCGAACAGAGTATAGAGCTTCAGTTTTGTTGAACATTATAAGTAGGTACGCAATCTGTACAGAATTAAAATCAAACAAAACTCCTCAGCACGCTGCTTTTTTTTAATGTTTAGTCTTCACGTAGTAACATCTGTTGGAGCGTCAACAAGAATGGCTCAATGCAACCAACAATCATAAAAACGAATCGAACAAAGGACAATTAACTACGTTTGAAAGCAAAAATTACAATAAACTGCTTTAAAGCGACTTTTGTCTCTTTTACCCCAACAACTCTATATGAATTATCATCCGTAATGCCTCCATCTCCGTGAATCGTATGCAGTAAAAGTGTATTCATTTATTTGTACAATTCTGGGAGCCGAACACATTTATGATACATGCAGCCACCAAGAGACAATGGGTGCGGTAATCCACGCACGGTACTCTGTGCCGGTGACTACAAAAACTTGAGTGGGAGCCTTTTGTCTGGAACCGTCAAAATATTTAAACCCCCGCTGCGCTCCATGTTGGTCGGTCGTATGAATAAATTACTTTTTCACTTTTGTAGCTGCCAGCTCGTATTCGGATGGGGTATTGTTTTGTTCAGATCAAAACAGAATTTTATAGTACAGAAGGGCGTTTTAATAATGTAGGGACATCGGTTGCGTAAATGTTTGATGCGTTTATAAGTGAATACGTAAATTAATTGATCATTTTGGTTGAAACAAAATAGCTGTTGTGTGATGTATGTAGGCAGCATCAGCTCCCACAGCACAGCACACAATCTGGTGGTGACTCATCCAAATTTTGGAATATTAATTTATATATTTTTGGTTCTACACGATTTGTAGCTCCAGCAAACAATGCTATTCCGAATGTATGAGAATTTTTGTCAGTTTGTTTAGAATTGACAGACTGCATTTTGAATAATTTCATGGGTACTAAGTAATTTATTTAAAATTGTATAGTTCATATCCTATAACTTGAGTGAATTCAATAGCACGGGCAACCTACTGTTTATTTGTGTTACTCTTATTTTTTTTAATTTTGTTAAAACTTACATATAAAAGAAGATCATTAATTTACTTTTTGATCTTATCATTTCGTGGAACATACAGTCACTCATTGTAATTACAAATTGAATTATATATTGTTTATAGTTCATACCATAGCATGGATTTATTATCATTCCTATAATAATATTATTTTAAAGTATACGGGAAGATGTTTTCAAAACATTAGAACTGAATAGTTACTACACATAGACCTAAAACAGCAGAAAAAAAACATTTTACCAATAGGATAAGTCGTGAACTGCCAGCCCTCATGTACAGTAGTTTTAGATATTGACAGTTTATATGCAAAATAGCAGGTGCAAAAGCAGGGGGGGGGGATATTACAGATAAGTAAGCAACTCTTTCAGGATTTTTCAGACAAATAATTTAATTTATAAATGTTTTCCAACTATGCGAATCAACCGCGTTTAAAAAATAAAAAAAAAATATATAATTTTTTTTACAAACCTCCAGTGTATGATATTGTCATTCTTTCGCCCGACCCTGAGCCAATAACCATCGCCGATTACCTCAGGCCCAGGCCCTCTTCTTGTTTCGATTACCTCCATTTTGAACAATTTACACAGTTAATAAGTAAACACTGTCACTTTGACACAACTTAAAAAAGTCAGGTGTCTTTATTGTTAACTACCTTCAACCTCGTCCACCCCTGCAGGCTAGACAATCCCGGCCCCTCGCATATGCCTCTGTTACTAGGTAGTCGGACCCTCCAGACCCATGTGCCCTAGGAGCACTGTGCTGTACAAGTACGCGCTAAGGAAACACGACATCAGTAGGAGATATCGTTACGGTGAGTGCGAATGCCGCATTTCTTACGTAATTGAGTTGGATTAAGAGTGCTCTTGTGTATTTAGTTTGTGCTGTAAGAGAGTACGCCAAGAATGTGAGTGTAAGGTGGTGGAAGTCTTGTGTAAAAGTATTTAAATTAAAAAAAAACTGGTGTTCCATATTAGGTACATGATAATGATAAAGATTCAGAATCAACATTACACACATTATGTTACTTCGTGCTGAAAATTAAGTATGTTCTAACAGAACTAAAATGATGAAGAGTTTTTAATGTACAGAAATATTAGGTGTTTAGTATTAAGAAAAAACACGAAACGTAATCTTTTTATTAATACAGAAGTCATCTATTTCTTTCATTTTACAAAAGACCCTTGATTAAAAAATTAAAAATCCTATACGTCTTACTACCATCATGAAGGAATCCATTATGTTAAAAATCTATTCACTACCGATAAAATATTTATTTATTGCACTTCTACTCTTTCGATAACTTCAAGTTAGATAATGTTTATGCTACTTACGTTTAATGAAACTGCATTGGTTGAAACAAGAACTTTAAACGGATAACTTTTATATGAAATTAGTTTTCATAATTACGAACTCATGCAGAATAACCATCGTTACTAGACCGAACAACTTTGATATTCATAGCTTGCAGTAATTCGTACAAAATATGTAAATGGAACAATGTATTTTTATAAAGTTTTTCAATCTTTAATGAGGGCAAAGTTTGCTAACAATTATATATTTCATTCATACAAAAAGACATATATAAGTGTATGACTTATTAAAGAAAAAAAATTGTTTTCATGAGAGAAAAATGAAACGTATCAAAGGAAAAGAGTACAGTTGTGGGAGGGGGAAGTCATTTCGTGACATTTGTCATTGTTACGTGTCTTCTGTCTCGAGTTGGACGGAGAGTCTTTAATTTCACCCCGGTGTCTCTTTTTAGATTAATATCTTTGCTGAGGGCAGGGGTCGCGTTTGTATTAATATTCTTTTGATGCCACTGAAAAGTCTTTAATACCGTACAAAGTGTAAAAAGAACACAAAACAAAGTTCTGGTAATGTTGTATCATACAGATGTTTTGAGGGCGGTATTTTTCGTACACAAACTAATGTATCAAATTATCGACCTGTTTCAACAATATACATTTTATAAAAATATGTAAATTTATCTTTCTCTTACCTGATATTTGATATAGCATTCCCACTTCTCTTCAAAAGTTCAGAAATGTTATTCACTTTTTAAACGAATCTCTTTAACAGTTGGGGAAGAAAAGTAAGAAAACGAATAAAAGAGTTTTCTGCCAGCTCAGGTTATCTTGACTGTTTAGCTTGAGATAATAAAGGGTTGAAGATGAAGCTTTAATTAATGAACGTCTTGTTCACTTTAGCCAGCTTAGACTGTAATTGTCTGCTGTGCCGTGGAGAGGATTGCTTTTAATGAAGTTCTTCACCGTTTTGTAATAGCATCCAATCCAAATACTGGGAACGGTTCAAGTATATTTTCCTCATCTGCGAAAAGGAATTTTATTAAGATTGGCTTGTTTTGGTTTAAAATGGTTTGGAAAATTTCTGTAATTCTTGACAAATGTTTGTATAGAGAAAACCACTCTTCAACCTCAACAATCACTGGCTAAACGTAATTCAAAAAACACCCCTGCACCACCATGCTCTTTGGTTTACACACACCTCAGAGAAAACCACCCCTCCACCATCACGTTCATTGGCATACTTACGTAATTAATTAAGAGAAAATCAACCCTTCATTACCATGCTCACTGGTTTATATAATTAAGAAAAAACTAAACCAACACAATCATTTGCTGGCCTAATTCAGAGGAAACGAAACCCAAACCACGATCAATGGCTTACGTAATTCTTAGAAAATTAAACTTAAACCCCCACGATCATTGGCTTACGTAATTCTTAGAAAATTAAACAAACCACCACGATCATTGACTTACTAATTCTTAGAAAATCAAACCTAAACCACCAAGATCATTGTCTTACGTAATTCTTAGAGGATCAAACCTAAACCACCACGATCATTGTCTTAAGTAATTCTTAGAGGATCAAACATAAACCACCACGATCATTGTCTTACGTAATTCTTAGAGGATCAAACCTAAACCACCACGATCATTGTCTTACGTAATTCTTAGAGGATCAAGCATAAACCACCACGATCATTGTCTTACGTAATTCTTAGAGGATCAAACCTAAACCACCACGATCATTGTCTTACGTAATTATTAGAGGATCAAACCTAAACCATCACGATAATTGGCTTACGTAATTCTTAGAGGATCAAACCTAAACCACCACGATCATTGGCTTACGTAATTCTTTGAAAATTAAACCTAAAACACCACGATCATTGAGTTACGTAATTCGTAGAAAATGAAACCTAAACCACCACGTTCATTGACTTACGTTATTCAGATAAATAAAAAATATACCTTATCAAACGCGTATTTTTTTTAATATTTACGATTAATCATTCATACACTTTATAAAAAATAACAAAAGCTGCTAAAAAATTCCTAAATCCCCTCATTCCCTGAGGTAAGGAAAACTAATCAGCCGTTGGTGTTTCGGAATTAAATCATTTTGAGCCCTTCCTACGCAGCGTATTGTCTGTTTTTAATCAGAGCAGAGGCAGCAATATCTCACTGTTCACCATTGTTATCGTCGGGAGGGAAATCAGCGCCAGACACGAAGTGGAGCTGTCATTGAGGAGGCAGTGACATGGCGTGATTTCATCATCGGAGAAAGAACTGAGAATTGATGGCTGGTGCCCTGTGGGCGTTGACATCGAGGGAGGGGGTTCTATGGGAATGGCACAATCTGATTATACGTCAATACTGTATTTAACATAACATTATTTAAATATGTGAGTTCGTAGTATACATAGTTATTTATTGGTTTAGAAATGCTACGAAGATAGATTGAGCCTATTATAAAGTAGAATTAATAATAGTTTTACAATTCACTCATATGCAGACAGCTATAATTGCACTCAGTCCATGCAAATTTGAGTCAAACCAGTACAATAATGATAATGAACAATGACGTTTACTCCTCTTTTTATAAAAAAAGAAAAAGTAATTAAAATAAACTCTATCTACAAAATTATGAGACGATACTTGCCAATTAAGTTATTATCATTATTTATCCCAAAACATTAACCAGCCCGATCGTTTAAACACTAAGTTTACTGTACATAGTTTCTTAGTTGATAACGTAAAAATAAACTGTCTCTAATACCGCCCGCAATTTCAATTCCACAGTACGTGCATGAGTGATTGGGTGGGTCAATACTACCCTCCCACCAACCACAAGACATACAGTAGGTTTATCTTCTCACCAAATCCAAACACGTTTGTTGACATTCATATTCAAGACACGACTTATGCGTTAATTCAATAACCGATCTTACAATGTAGTTTTTCTTGAGAACCCATACACGTACAGTCATAATATCCATCCCACCTACGCATGCATGTTTAGTAGTAAAGGCCCTCCTACCCATCCATACAAGTACAGTGATAATGGTAAATCCTACACACTCATACACGTACAGTCATAATGTCCATCGCACCTACCCATACATGTTTAGTGGTAAAGGCCCTCCTACCCATCCATACACGCACAAACGAATTGAGTCTTCAATACTTTCATGAGTCTTGTTTTTTAAACCTAAGAATTAGCTTTGACGCCATTAATATAAAAAACCCCGATTGCGAATTCTGTGCGAATGTGTTTTTTAAAATGTGTTTTTGGGTACATAAGTTTACTCTGTGTATTGTATGTACGGTCCAAGTGACATTAAATTGTTTTAATGTTTCCAAATTTAGTTCTAGTTGACTGATTTTTCACTGTTGTCCATTGTATAACGGTTCCGAACGTTGCAAAAATGTAATAAGAATTAAAAGTGTGCAAGCAATAATGTTTTTTAAAGATACATGAAAGAGTTTGACAGTGACATCAAAAGATTTTCAAAAATTCGTATTAATCTGATTTTAAAAATACTTTCCACGCCTTTTTTTGCAATGATTTTTAACGAGACATTACAATCGATGTGAACACGCTGCTATGTGAAGTTAGAATAGTTTTGCAGTGATATTTTAATAAATACTTTAGGAAAATGTTACCAAAGTATTTATGCTCTATTCTAACATAATATTCTTTCTAAATTTTAACACCATATCGACACTACGTTTTATTAGTTTATCGCTTTTCAATATTATCAAGTTTTAGTACACTATTCAAATACATCACATTATTTAATCTCAATTGTAAGAACTTATTAAAATTAAATTTTATAATTGTATTGATATTACATTTTAACCAATGGTAACACGACTTCATTATTCCTTCATTTTAATACGTGATTGCTTTTATAATTTAATAACTTTATAATAAAAACCGTCCACATGTTTGGAGATATAATGTTCTCGTCTTACGTTTCACGACATCATAAATGTAAAATTAATATTATAACTAAGTTACTATAATGATGACAAGGAATAATGTTCCACTGCGGTATGGTCGAGAGCGTCCGTCCCGCTCTGGTGGTCCTGGTGTCGACTTCTGAAGCTTGTAACTTGTACTCGGTAACTCCATACGACAAGCTCTACTAGCACCGCTACCTGACGTTCTAGTTCTAGTTCTTCTAGTTCCCACCTGTATCAAGCTTAGGTATGTTCACGCGATGACGTGATCTGTGATGAAGGAGATATTTTTTATACTTTATTTAAATGAATATCCTGAGTAGACTTCTGAGCGCGCTTTCAGCAAATGCTGGAACTAAGAAGAGTTTGATAATGTAGGGGACCAATGGCGTGACGATGTAAGTCAGCTGTAGTCACAGCAATGCCTTTACGTCTTGCATTGTTACCACGTATCGCCCAAGCATCTGTTTTATAACCTACTTGTTTTAAATTGTGAATTTGAATGTGAGTAAAACTATTGTGATCGTTGCCTTTACATTATTGTTTAAAGATTGTTCTTATCGGATGTTTTATATATTATTATATTGTAAAGCTCTTATATAAGTATTTTCTAATAACTTCTATCAAGTTACTGCTTTACTGTTTATTTTGTTGTATTATTGTTTATTGAATCTTAGATTTATAAAGTAAAACAGACAAATCACAAGTTATAGGAAAACCTGCCTTTCAAACATATTTAAATACACTACTAAGTTGGACTAAATTAAAGTTGTAATCAAATGTATTTATCAACATTTTATACATATTTGACAAAAGAGTCGTTTTATAGATTATAAAATGTCCATTTTATAAATGAACTGCAATATAACTTTGCCACGAATTGTTACCATGTCATTTAAAAAGAGATATTCATCGTAAAATTTTTATTTCATCATGAATTGATGTATGTAATAAACACAAAAAAGTGAAACTTCACAAAAATGTATAACTGTAAAAATGTACAAATATTATGTTTAAGGGTTAAGGTAAACCACTTACATTTGTGACGACTTAAGGCCTTAGTATCACGGTTAAGTTAAAGAAGTCGAGTGTACACTGCGTAGTTTCTTCAATGTACAGTTCCATAGAAACGAGCTTCAAACACAACCCCTCTGAGTGATTATCCTATAAATCTTATTCGTGGATTGGCAATAAACATGATTTACGAAATCGATAAATATTCCTATAATATATTATGTACTGTCTTGTACAAATAAATTATTAACTTGTGATGTCATTTATAGTTAGGACGTTAGCACGTTATAGGCTATGCTAATTAAAACAAATAGCTTAAAAGTAAATTTAATACTGCGAATATTTTTAAATAGGTAATTCATAAACAGAATTAATTAGTTCATTATTATGGATTTATAATAAGGGGAATTTAACACAACTGTTATTTGAATTTATTTGTTAGTATTAGATTGTTCATGATTGGTAGAAAATGATTGGAGATTTCCAATGTTTCCAAGTGTTTAAGGAACAAAGACAACGTTTCGACAGGTATAACAAACTTTCGTCGTCTTCAGGTGTTAATTACTAACTTGATCAGCATTTATAAGTTGTTTTTTTCTTCTTAATCCATCATAATTTAAGAAAAACTAAAAAGACATGTTTTTAGACACTAGTTGATTGTTAAGAAGGTCAAGTGTTCTTCAAAACTGCCACACATAACACAATTATAAGAAAATATAAAACACATTATGAAATTGAAAGAATACAAAATATGAAAATGTTCAGCAATTTCATATTGTGTATTGTGTTCAGCAATACACAGATCAGCCTTTCTTATATGTGATGGTTTTTAAGAACACCTGATTTTTTTAACAGTGAACTCTAATCTATAAGCATGTAGTTCTATAGGTTTTCCTAAATTATAATGGGTCAAGAAAAAAATTAACTAGTTGTAATTGTGGACTAAGTTATTAAGTAAAACCTGAAGACAACAGAAGTGTTTATACCTGTGGAAACGTTTTGTTTGTTCCTTAAACCCTTGAAGCATCGGAAATCGCCAATCACTAACAGTTACGTTGATTACTGAAAACACCCCAAAGTGTAATATGTGTTAATCACCCCTCCCTTGCCCCGCACCAATACCCACAGCGACAAAGTTCGGCTATTCAGACGTGGGCGGGAGTATTATTTATGTTCATAAGACAAATTGAGAGTAATGGCCAGGAAGTTTTTAAATTCTGACGTTGATGAACGGACGGTCAAACCGTCAAAATCCATCTGTCAGACAGACCATCCGTCAGTGTCGAAACTGTCTCTGTGACACCTATGACGATGGAAACCAAATCGGAATGAAGAGGTGTCGTGATTTTAATTTAATACAATCGTAAAGTTGCTTTTTGATTGCGGGGACCGTCTCGAGAAGAAGGGGAACCGGACAGGTGCTTGGGGGAACTTTGTTAGTGTTATAACTGGGCTGTCAGTTGAGAATCATTTTATGACAAGTTTCACGAAGATCGGTTAAAAAGGAAATTTTAGAGGTGTATAAAACCTTCATTGGCATTGGAAAGTGAGACGCTCTCTAAAATGCAAATTGGCCTAATGCCTTAAGGAGTTAAGCTAATAATGTAAAATGTCATTTACTTTTTGAGAAAGGTAGGATTTGAGAAAGTTGCCTCATAAAAAGTTTTGAATTTAATTAAAAATAATGTTAATTGCATAAGTAAGGAACTTGAATTATAAAAAATACTTTTTGAAAACTTTACTAAATTTATGACCTTAAAAAACAATACATAACGTAAATATTACATATTGTGAGACAATATTTTTTAGGATTTGCTTGGCGTTAACAATTTTTTTAGAATTGCGTTGGTATTAACCCACCCACCCATACTCATTCAGTTGTATTAACTCACCCGTCCACCCCATACACGTACAGTGGCATTGAAACACCCACCCAAACATACACGTTGTACCGGGTCTTGGACCGGTACAGTTTCGTTTTTTCGTTGTTGTCTGCCAGGCTGCCTGAGATTCGCTTTTGCCCGGCGATTTGCGTACTTTGGTAGCCGTTGGCCCAGTTCCGTTTCGTTCCGTGTTCCAGCAGCTTCTGTCCGGTTGGCCTGTCTGGAGTTGTCTTGTGCTGCCTGCAGAATCTCGTTATGAGGGGCTAGACACACTAAAACTCCAGGGTCCTTGAGCAGGACGTTTTCTTCCCTCAGCCTGCCGTTCGGGGAGGTTCGACATCTACACTGCCCGCCTGGCCTGAGGACCAAGTATAGAGACCAAGTACGACCCTGCAGCCCAACCTTCATCTTTGGGTATGAGTCTTCAGTCCTCAGGTCAGTGTGTTCTGTTTTTGTTTCCCGGCGGCTGAGCTGGGGGTTTTGATGGGAAATAAAAAGAAAATAAAGGTGCCGAACTATTGGATGTGGCCTAGGCCTAAACTGGAACAGTGACTCTCCTCCACACAGCCATTGGGACTTATATATTTTTTTTTACTAAAAGAAAAAAACGAAAACTTTTAAAATACAAAAAACACTTATGTTAATATTCATTGTTATTTATCTTTGTTAGTTTATTCTGTTGTTATATTTCTTTTAGATTTTTATATTTGTTAGGTCCCTTTGGTTAAGTTCTGTTATTGTTTATTGTTATGTTTAGGCCTAGTGATTGTTATTTATATTTTTGTTAAGTGTATTAGGGGTGTTCGGAAGTGAATTTTTACTCGAACGGTACCGTGTTATATTTTCTTTTGAATTGTTTAATTTTTAAATTCTTCACCAAAAGGGGATTATTGTTAACTTTTAATTCGGAGCTGCCCAGGGATTCCGGCTTACTCCCTGGCCCGGTGGAATCAAGGGATGTGTGGGCTAAATTGCCGGGTTTAAGTGTTGTGATCCAAAAGTTTTCTAAATTTTCATTTTTTTTTTGGGGCTTAGTATTTTTCTTACGTTTTGGGGTGTCTCAGGCTAAACTGCAGATAGGCCATACACCATACAGTTGATTAATTGTTAAATTTTGGTATTTGTAGAGTTTGTGGTATTTATAGCGTTTGTTATTATTGTGTATTATCTTGTTAATTTTAGTGTTTGTTATTTATTTAATTACGAATTAATATTGTGGCCTTCTGCCTATTTTATATTGTGGCCTTCTGCCGTTTTTGTTTTATTGTTTTTTTGGTAATAAACTAGTTTTGCTCAGCTGCCGAGTGTTATTTTGGACCCTCCAACTGCCACCCGTGATCCCATCGCTCGACTTGTTTTGAGCCATTCCCCCGGTTGGCACGCTTTCCAGCTTTGGTGGGGGGATGGGTCTCAATTGGTAGCAGAGCGTGGTTGCCTAAAAAAAAAAAAAAAAAAAAAAAAAAAAAATCTCTTGGTTGTTGACGGTGGGTGTTTGCCTGTTAGTAGGTCATGGTTGGCCGACCTACCGTCAAGGTGTCTTGGTATTGTGTAAAAAAAAAAAAAAAAAAAAAAAAAAAAAAAAATAGTAAATAAAATTTATTTAAAAAGAAAAACAATTAAAAACCAAATAACTCATTTAAATTTGTATTAAAAAAAAAAAAAAAAAAAAAACCTAGGCAATCCGCTTGGTTACTTTGTTGAATGGGTTTCATGGGTGGATTGGAGTGGTCGGCAGTGGCTCGGTAGGCTGAGGGTTTAGTTCGTCTTGGACCCTGGAGTTGTCGTTTTTTGTGTACTGTTGAGAATTTTGTTTTGCGAGATGGCCTTTCTGCAGAATGTTGCGCTCCTGGTGAAGGAGGAGTTGATTTTCGAATTGAGGTCGCGGGGTGTGACTCCGGAAGGGGATGTTTTGAATCTCCGGAGGTTGCTGCGGGAGCAGTTGTCCGCGGGTACGGCGGTGGATTGGTCTGACCTGTG